>OX459114.1:112945960-113570960 GCA_949775065.1 Brachyopa scutellaris | reverse complement strand
AATCTCTCATCATTTTTTTTCCACATTCTTAAAAGAATGTGTTCGTCCACTACCCCACCATGTCACTACGAAAAAAAAAACCAAGAAACTTACCAAAACACACTGCGAATTTGTTAGCAAAATCGTTTGGTTAAGTGCATCTGATGAGAATCGAAAAGCGCTGTTCTTTGTGATTCTCATTCGGTGCACTTAACCAAACGATTTTTGTATCTTATTCATAGTGCGTGTTTTGGTAAATTCTCCGTTTTTTTTGTTTTTTTTTAGTGAAGTGTTCAGGGTGTGTGACATCGCGAGGAGGTTGTTAGTGTCGAAACAACTTCCTTTCAAAATAAGTATTTTGTGGTGAATATTATTTTATGAGAATCAAAAAGAACAGCGCTTTTTGATTCTCATCATGTCTAGTTATCCAAACGTACTGAGCCGTGTGATAAATCGTTCTTATAAGAATGAGAAAATAGTTCCGCGAAGGGATATAAAGATTTTCATACAAACCAAAAAAAATAAAATGGCCGCACGTTCATGACTTACAAAATACCATATAAAGATTTTCATACAAACCAAAAAAAATAAAATGGCCGCACGTTCATGACTTACAAAATACCGACTTTGGAGAAAATAATAGTATGATAAATAATAATTCGCGCGCGCGAAGTCGGGATTTTGGCAGTCGGGATTTTGTAAGTCGGGATTTTGTTGTCGGGATTTTGTAGTCGGGATTTTGTGAGGCGGGATTTCATGCCCAACCCATTCTAAATGATTCTTCAAAGCTAAAGTGTTAAGAAAAGGCTTTCGAGAAGAAAGGTTATTTGAATTGCTGCTATTTCACGATGAGCAATTGTTGATGATATTGGCTTATTTGGCCGATATATTCGATAAACTAACAGTCCTTACAGGGAAGAACCACAACCACGTTTACAGTAAGACTGTGTAACTAATTGACTGTTATCTAATTGTGTGGGACGAATGCACCGTAAGGCAGGAAAAACTTTAGGCAAACGTTATCAATAGTACCACGAGGCACAAAAGCTGACGAAGTAAATGCCTCTCTGAAAAAGTCAAGTTTCTGGGGTCCAATGTTACTCAAATGCACTTGACCGTCAATATGCGGCAATCCAAATGCACAAAATTTTTTTTTTGTTACTTAAAATTGGTGGAGGAATGCTTCCGGAAGAAAATGGAAACGTAAATTTATCATATTATTGGTGCCAAACAGTGTCTTCTACCGCAGAACTTATCTTATCCTTTTACCGTTATATATCGCAACAAACAAACCGTGAGAATTCTTAGCTTTGTGAGCGAGCTATTTTGTTGCCTTAGAATGATCAAGCTCCAGCAATTGATAGCGAGATATTTTCACGTGTTGATGGTCAAAGTGCAGAATGTAAGTATTTCAACCGGGTTGTGGACCAAGAAGTAACAACCAGCTATCTGGTCGAATTTTTAAATTCTCTATCTGCTCCATCCAGGGCTTCCATCACATAAATTAAAACTAAAAGTGGGTGTACCTACTATTCTTCTAAGAAACTTGAGCCCGCCTAAATTATGTAACGGCACCCGATCTAGAGTTACAATTCTGCAACGACATCTGATAGAGGTGGAAGTGTTGACGGGCTACGGTGTTTTGAGAACTATAAAATCTGCACTTAGAGGCTGAAAGTTACACATTGAAACGTTTTTATTAAAACGCAGTTAATGAACAAAATTTATTAAACACTTTTGAGGACTTAGACAAATACTTTGATGTTTCTTCGCTCCCACTGAAATTGCATATTTGTATGCATCAGAAAGCCCTTAGAATGCGAAGCAAGGCGAGTGTTACGTACTCGTACGCACAAACAGTAAGATCAAGAAAAAATTGGGATCGATGTAACGTGAACAAGTGCAAGTGCTTTGCACTTGAGCGGCATTATGTTTTAACTGTTCTTACTATTTGTTGTTTTCAGTTATTTATGTTCCATGTAAATATGAATCAGAGTTCAGTTGGTAATTAGTCTTTAAAAGTGCGTAACGTGCGGTCTATGTTTTAAATCGTTTTATTAGTTTGTTTATTGTAAATCTGTGTTAAATGTAAATAAAGAAACCTAAATTGGAAACTGTTGAGTTGTTAATTTAATTTAAATGTTTCCTAAAAATGTGAGATCGTAACTCGAGCACGGGTTCAACTAGTCTTCTGGATCGAAAGTATTGAACAAAAAAGTTACGAAAGTTGTACTTTTTTAAATGGCTTTCTGGAAGAAAATGAGTTACAAGTAAGCTCAGATGTGGAAAAAAATATATATGGACATTGGATTAACCTTAAAACAATCCTTGAAAGAGTATTTCCCGGAGAAGTTACAGGGCATCGACTGGGTACAGAATCCATTCGCAAATCATACCAAAAGCATCTATCCTAACTGTGTCCGAGTATGAGAACTTGATCGACATTAAGTGTTGATCCGTTCTTAAACAAAAATTCAAATCAGAAGATTTTAATTGTGTGACGACTTACATACGCGAGACTGGTTTTTCAGCCTATGCTTACATCAAAGACAAGTACAGAAACAGACTGGATGCAGCTCCAGATCTTCGCGTTCAATTGTCAGACATTAATCGTAAATACTATTAATCGTATACCATATATGTTATGTGAAAAAATTTCATTCTTCGCATTAAATAGTTACGTTGTATTTTTTTTTTTTTTTGTACAGTAAATGCTTTATATTTTATAATAATTATTTCGTATTTATAATTTACTCTTTCTTTTCATGTCAAACATGAAAATATTTATTTATTTATTTTTTTTATTTATTTATTTATTGCTTCATCTATTAGATTATAAACCTCTTACAGACTAACTAGAATTATGAACATATATTAAATGAAGAAAGATAACAGTAAGAAACTACGTATGAAATAAGAGATAACATATTATTATAATACAAAAATTATGATTCTAGGGTTGGTTTAATAGAAAAAAGAAGTTTGTCTTTAAAAGTTGCTCTGGTACAATCCAAAAATAAATCTATAGACTTTATCATAGAGTTGGCGTCTCTGATACATTTCGCAATTGGCTCATTACGAGCGTAATTAGTCATATTATTATTTTCCCGAAAGTGGAAATAACTACGAAGACAACGATACGGTGAGTAAAACTCAAGCAATGACGATAATTTAGGACAACGAATTTGATAGTGAATCAGGTCTCTTACGAACATGATGGAAAAGTACTTACGACGACATTCAAGACTACTGATACTTATTAACAGACACCTGGAATTGTAAGTCGGTATGTCTATACGCCAATTTAGATGTTTTATCATAAACCGCGTGAAGTTTCTCTGGACTCTCTCGATTATTTTAGAATGAGTCTCATAGCATGGATTCCATACTATAGTGCCATACTCTAAGTTGGATCTTACCAGAGATACAAACAAAGCCTTAAAGCAGGTATACGGATCGGAAAAATCTTTGGAATGTCTTTTTAGGAAACCAAGCAACGCATTAGCTTTACAGACTACATAATCCGTATGTTTTTTAAAATTTAGTTGGTGATCGAGAATGATACCAAGGTCTTTCTTAGAAGTTACTCTAGTAAGAGGATTAGAATTTATAAGGTATTGATACATAATAGGAACATTAGATCTGAACAGACTGAAACATTGACATTTAGAGACGTTAAGAAGGAGGTGATTCCGTTCACACCAATCATTGACTGCGGCCACATCTTGCTGTAATAATTTAAGGTCATCGGCAAATAGAAGGCACTCAGAATGTTTGACAACGAGTGGAAGATCGTTGATGAACAGCAGGAATAATAATGGCCCGAGGTGGCTCCATAGAGGAGCTCCAGATGTCACTTTAATAGGAACCGAAAGACAATCATCGATTTTGACATATTGGACCCTATCAACTAAGTAGGACTCTAACCAACTAAGCATGGTAGAATGGAATCCTATAGTCAATTCTATTCAAACTACACTACAAGATTCCGTGGCTAAACAAAATTGGGAACCTCTGAATTATGGAAAACGCTCCTACTTTGGAATAGTGCAATATCTCAAAACCAACGTAACGTATGTATGTGTCTGTCTACCAATTTAACGTTCATGGTGATCACTGAAGACGTGAGCAGTTTGAAAAAAAAAAGTTGATTGGTAAAGTATTAAGTTTGTTTCCTTATATGGATTTCAAAACCATTCACTTTTCATGCGTCATCAACCTTTATAATTAGTGTGAGTATTTTATGTTAGCTGAGTTAAATAGTGAATGTATTTCTTTTCACTTAGTTTAGTAAGCTACCTTGTTCCTAATATGGAATACTATTCCACGCGTTAAGACCAGATAAAATGATTGAAATTTTGTATTTAGGTATACTTGCAATTTTTAGATGACGCAAAAGGAGAAAAAGCGTAAGGACAAAACGGACATTGTGAAAGATATCGCAGCCGTCAAATCAAAATAAATGGGCTTGCTCGTACAACACTCTTCAGATTTTTTAATTAACACATAGATTGCTCAGGCTTAGCAAATAGTATTTCCATCCATATTTAAATAAAAAAATACTGAAAAAAGCGAGTATTTGTGTTCAAAAGGACGAGTTCATACTTTGGTATTCCATAATTCGCGCATTTCTTCTACAGAAGATATGGTACACCAATTTTAGGAGGATAGTTAAAAGGCATCTACAGGCATCTTCGGGCACTTATTTAAAGTCTTGAGTTCACCTCTCCGAACCGAAGATCTTTTTTTAACGAACTGAAAAAGATTTTTGAAAAAAGAAGGTATGCAAAATCCGAAAGTCTATTTTTGGCACTTGGCATCTACCATTTTTTATTGAATAGGATCCACGGACCCATAAGTATGGGGTTGGTATGGTGAGAAGACTACCAGGATGCAGTCGTTACTTTTAAGACCTTCGTAACCCTTCATGTCCTTCACTAGGCCTGAGAGATGAGTCAAACAGTCTCGAACTAGTTTAAGCCCATTCTCATTTAGGCTTGATATTTTCAAAATTGCTACCGCTTATCGAGGTCACTTATGCCACCAAAGCTACATTACATACATATATGCGAGTTGGTTTCTATGTAAGTTTTATATGTACCTCCTAAAGTATTGAAACTATCCTAAATTCAAACATTCTAACACTGTTTAACTACAATAAAAATCAGCGATTTGAGTTAAGGGCAAAACCCCTTATCTGTTAAATTCTAAATTTACTATATAATCATTTTAATTTTTATATTCATTCAATTGCCTATTTAAAGTATTTCTCTTAACTTCCTTTATCTTAAAGAACAAATCCTATGCCTTCAACCAACCCAATTCGTATATCTTTCATATCCCAGAACCAATAGACCCCCGTTCCATAGAATTCCCACAAAACAAAAAAATTATAAACCTCCAGCTCATCCGGCTCGGAAAGTAGACAGCAACAACTCCGACATTTGGAGAGATACAACCAATTCAAATCTGCGATAAGAAATCCCATTATCCTTTTGTTGCTAGTCCTGCTGCTCTCCTCCCGTCGAAATAACAAGAACAATAATACCAACGGCCATCGTAGAAATTAACTTCCCATAGCAATTTCATATTTTCACCCAGGACATTATTATATCCTTTAATATGCAGTAAATTCATATTTCTACCATTCCCAGATCTAATCCTAGCAATCTCCCCCAAAAAACAAAAAGGATATGATGTACTCCCGGCCCGTGTCGGTCGGTGGTGCTCCCCGCCTCATTTCTTAAAGTGTATGTACACAGTCCATCGCATTGTGGCATCGTTTAAATGTATGAGATGACCGCACCGAAGGGCTTATCTAACGAAACCCAAGGAGAATGTCCTTTCCTGCCCAAGCAAAGCAATACGAGTATACTCACTCTCACATGAGTGTCATGATGAAAATCGCTTTCCTTATTAGGAGAGGCGTGTCGAAGCTGTTAAAATTGTCTAACGCGTCTTCCGCCTGAATGATTTGTAGTTATTACAAAATCGCCAATCAGGTGTGAGTTAGTGCGTGTGTGTTGCTTGGAAGGACTCAGAGTCGAACGGCAAGAAAAAATCGAAACGATCCAATTAGCCATCGATGACGTTCAAATTGCCTCTGCAGGCAGCCAGCGATGGCGCACGCTAATTATGGCGTAATTGCCCGCCTGCATAGATATCGGAAAATTATGGAAATTTTCTTATATTTTTTTGTTTTTGTTTTTCTTTGTTCCAATTGCTTCAAATGCCAAGGCTAGCATCTTGGGGCAGTCCAAACACATACGAGTACATACCATACCTTCCTACCCCTGGTGGGGTGTAAAAACGATATTAAGAAGGTGCTAGCGGCAGTTTGCGGCGTCAGTTAACGAGATGAATGTGTTTTATTGATATCGAAGGGTAATTGGAGGCATAAATTAATTTCATGGGCCACGTTTCAGCGGCTTGGGATGTTTGCTGGCGGTGGTGTTGCCCCACTTTTCCTTTAAAAACGTATCGACAGCAAGGACAACATCAACGACAACGACGACGTCGAAGACGTTTATTGACGCACATTTGTAATTTTCTTTTAAGGAAAATTGAGCCTTTCCACTAAATGGCAAGTGAAAATCGAAAGGGGATGTTGATTCGCACTTGGACTATCTGGTTATTTGTGTTTGTGTACACATGTATAGGAGTATGTATACGTGTTGGGCCATTAATTCTGTTTAGATGGAAGAAAATTTAATAAGGAATCTCCCGTGTGCCGATTTCTTTCTTTCCTGGGAATGGTTCTGATTCTTGAAATTTAGGTGAATTAATTAAAAGGTAAAATTAAGATGAATGTGTTAATAAGGAAACTGTAATAAAGAATTTTTCATTGGAGTGAGTTGAGGCAGCCAGTGAGGGCCAATTTGCCTTGGGAAATAATTAATTGTCAAAAATGGTGTAAATTGCTCGACTGTTGGAATTATCGCCAATACATTTAGATTCAGCAATTAAATTGATGAAGGTAGTAAGCAAATGGTGCTTTAGCTAGAGCATGTTCGTACACCACTGCCTCCACAATAGGCGATCATATTCCCTGAGTGGCTTGAAGGGAATCTGACTTAAGAGTAAAAGAGTAATTTTGTTGGAATATTATTTTAGTATTTCAACTCTTCAGTAGCTAGTAATTTACTTAACAAACGAACTTTAATTTATTTTTGTTTGTTAGCAATTCAATCGGAAAGATTGCCGAATGGCCATTGCCAAAAATCAAAACTTCTTCAAATCGAAACGAGCAAAAGAAACTGCAATCAACTCAACACTTAAGGCCCTGATGACCCATAGAATCCGTTGATGCGTTGCTGCGTTATTTTGTAACGGAATTAAGAAGGACTGCGGGTACGGTTTAAGAATAACATGTAACTGAATTAAAAGGACTGTGTGCTCTGTTCCAGAATCACCTGTAACGGAAAGAGAAGTCCTGAACCAGGCGATTTGCGAAAAAGGTCCTTCGCTACCCTTAGAACCCAAGACTACAGGACTCCTTCGGCCCGTCCGGCAGCAGAGAGGGAAGGGTGGAGCCAAAACAAAAAATAAACAACTTTACAAGTCTGCATAGTACATCTAACGACAAATGACGGTCAGAAATCTTTGAAGGTAAAGTAGGTACTTAACCTATACACCTGAAAGAACAGTTTACGCCATCTAAGATAATAGTTTGTACTTAATGTGTTTCTGTTTTTAAAAATATGATGGTCCTATTGAATAAGGAGGGATCGCGAGCGAAAAAAGTTTGCCTACTCCTGCTTTCGACAATTTGCAGCTCTAGGGGCTAGGGCGCACTGACAAGTGTCAGTGTATTTTCATGGTTGTCCAAAAAACCCAGTGCAACCACCGTTTCATCGAACACAAATAACTTGCCCTGGCATTTTTGTTAATTTTTGCACTTGTTAAGTTCGTTATTTTAACAACCAATCTATTCGAACACTAAAAACACAAGCACAATGAGCAAAACCAACGCAATGAAAAATCATCTGGTTGAATGTTTTGACAGGTGACGTGAAATAAGGCCCAACGAAATAAGACCAAATCTGAAATTTGGCATTATTTCCACTTCAAAACCGAAATAAGGCCAAATTCAGGTTGGAAATAAAGCCAAATAATTTCGTTCAGTTAATTTGCCATCAGGTAACATTGCAAAGTTTTGTGTATAAACAGTGAAATGCATATATCCGACCTCGCATCTACTCCCACCCCAACAGCGACCAAGAAGGGGGGTTGCAGGGGCTTTGCGGCCGATGTTACCTGAGGAATATCTAATTTTTAACTGGTATCTTTAAATCTTTAGTTTTTGAGAATAAGATAGAGTAATAGTATAAAATTCGATAAAAAAAAGAAACACAAAGACCGTGAAAATTAAATAAGGCCAAATTGGCTTTATTTCGTTTAGAAAAACGACATAAAGCCAAATTGCGAAATTTGGCTAATTTGGCTTTATTACAATTTCAAAAGCGAAATAACGCTCGTTGGGCCTTTTTTCATGTCACCGTTTTGACAGCCCTTTTTTCTTGCACTGACGAAATACCAAGCGCGAAGCCAGTGTAGAACCAATGTCGACATCAAACGTAGGGCAGCATTTTCAGTGGAGCTCTGGCGGACATCGAGCGCATCAGTGCGTTTCCAGTGCGCCTAAGGGCAGACATCAAACAAACCTAATCAAAAAAAACTTTTTTAGTTGTATACATACTATAATATACAAAAACTGCGGTTCACTAGATTAGAAGCAGGTTATTTTAGGAAAACGATCTATCTTCCGATGTTAGACAGTGAAAGAACAAAAAAGGATGGTGAAAGAAAGAGTGGCTTGTGTTGAACGCAATGGTGAATTCCAAAATTTTAAGACAACAGGCTAACGGTACTTTTGAGACATGTTAGTTGAATCAGTCAGATTCGCGTGCATTTAAATTGGTTCATATGATTAGAAGCTTGTGAAGTGATTTATTTATTTTTTATATAAAAAGTAAATTAATTTGGTCAACAAGAAAGGGTTTGCTTTATGTATTTTTTCTTCAAGAATGGTAAAAAACAATTGATTCATATTGCCAGAGAGTGCGAACATGGACGTTTACCATTCGAAAGCCAAGATCAATCGGAGTGATCATGCTGTTGGTTGGTAATTAGTTGAAGGATTTAAAAAAAGTGAATTACAAATGAAATGTTTTCACGGCCCTAAAGTTGCGGAAAAACAAAAAATTGTCCGATTAACCTCCAATTCATATAGGTTTCGACAGGTAAGATCGGAGATGCAGCTGATGGAACCGACGAAACAAGATTTAATTTAGATGAACCGGATGGCAATAACTATTACTTCCACGATTTAAGAAAAGAGAAGCTCTTTTTAAACCGCCATCATAGCCGAGAAGGAGGCGTAATGGTTTTGGGTGTAGCATCTTATTATGGCACCATCGACTTGGTGGTTCAAAGCTCTAGAATGGCAGGAAATATCTACACAATGGTAATGGAATCTGCTTTTCCGAAGATCCACTACCTCTTCGGACTATACACACACACAGCATTGTTTATGTTGCCAGTAAAAATGTTGGAACTTCTTTCATGGCCACAATATTGGCCAGATCTTAATATTATAGAAAATGTCTGCGGCTGTCTCACATGAAAAGTATATGAAGGTGGAAAGCAATACGATGATAAAGAGGCGCTGATCGAAGCCGTTAAACTTGGCTGGAATGAGATTTCACTCGACGAGTATGAATTCAAAATAAAAATTAAATTATCATAAAAAGAAAACAAAAATATTATTTTTTCCATTCAGTTGTAAGGTGCTTCTAATCTTATGAACCGATTTAAATGCAAACGTTTCTGACTCATTGGGCAAAAAGGTCTTCAAAGTACCGCTATGTCGTTCCGAATTTTTTTAAATCTTAGTTATGAATTAAATAAAAACTACTCTAACATTCACCATCTTTCTTTCTTTTTTTCGCTGATATTAAACAGGAGAAATATCAATTCTATATGCTTCTAATCTAGTGAACCGCAGTGTATCTGCTGTATGCCTGTCATAATGGAGAATTCGATTATACAAAAATATTCCGTGTCAGCATCATCGCTCAGTTGGTAGGTACGCCAGGAAAAATGGCAAACCTCAGCTCAGTCACGTTTTTTAAGTCCGAATTGGAGATTTTAGACGGAAATGGAAATATTGCGATACCAATAACCTCTCCGTGCTAAATATTTTCTTTGCCTTTTTTGTGAGATTTTGCAGTCGACAACGTTTGACACATAAAAAACACAACTTCTCTTTTATTGAATCAGCAAGAATAAAATCGTAGCTATGCTCCGAATCCCACCTAGACCCACGCGCCGCCCTATTGAGCAGCATCATTGCTCATAAATTGGTCAACCCCAACACACGAGCACAGAAAAACCATTAATTTTTCTAGTTGGCTGCCGTTATTATTATTTGCCGTCTGTTGCTTTTACTCGCTTGAAAATCCATATCCTTCGCAATGTGCTCTCGTGGTCCTTACGGTGCACTGGCTATACGTTCATGATTGTTTTCTCAGGACGCACAAAAATCCATTTCCAGTAGCCCCAGCGTCTCTAATGGACCAATAAGGCCAACAACAGCTATAGCAACAACTAAAATAGCAACGATAACAAAGGCAAAAGTTCGTCCTGGTAAATATCCTATATGTACGAGTAGGTATATGGTTTCGCGACGATAAAGATCATAGCAAACAACAAATTTCAAATGGAAAGGAAAAATGACCAACTAGAAAATAAAAAAAAAGGAGAGTAAGGTCCTTCCTGTTGTCGCTGTGCAACTTCTCATACACGTGCGGCCAGGCAATATATACGAGTATGTACGCGCTTCCATTTCTACTCTTTACTTGTTCAAGTTTATTTTTCGTCCTTTTGGTAGATATTGTATGTGTATGCGCACTTTTTTTGCTCTTCTACTGTTCTGTGCTTTTTTCCGTTGAAATTGGTTTTCAGCTAATAAGGACAAAGTCATTAGAAATAAATCAGACGACAAACAATGGAAGAAAGTTTTAACGAACGCATGTACTTTTACAGTACATGCTTGGCGGTAAGTGTGTGTGTTTTAGGGGTAAGGAGGAGCAGGACGATTTGACGATTTTTTTGCCAGGACAGAGACAATGGACAAATTTATGATGGAATAATAAACCGCGGAAGTCTTTGTGTACGAGTTAATAGAATCAACGTTAACGTTAGTTATCTGACGATGGAAAGAAGGTCAAACTGTATTAGGCGAAGTTCTGAGTAATGAAGCGTAGCCAGTTAAGGCTTGTTAAAAACTTGGAATTAAGAATATTTATGGAAATATACGACAGAGTTTGCTGGTTATTCTTCTTTAAAGACACTGGAGTCTGGACTGGAGCTGGACCTCAACCAAGGAATATCTTTGTAATTAATTGAGATTCAAATAAAGGCGGAAAGGTAAGTCCCAAAGCATTGTGGTAAAGAGATTGCTGTAGTGTAGATGAACAGATTCTAGAAGCTTCGGGCTCGATGCCCTAATGACGACGTTGAAAATCGCCAAGAACAACAAACAAATAAAAGTGATCGCCCTTATGTAAGTCCAGTTTTGACTACAATATCGGAGCCTTGCTTACCTCTGTCTTTGAAAAAAAAATGTTTGTGACAGTTCCGAAGTGGGCACCGTAGCGCAAGTGGTTAGTGCGTCAGACTACTGAGCCAGCGGTCATGGGTTCGAATCCCGCAGCAAACGCCTAAAAGTTTTTCACAGTGCCCACCTGTTTCGAATATCTGACAAGCATCAAAGAGTATCATTTGTCACGATATAGCTTCTCAACTCGCCGTTCGGAGTCGGCAAAAAACTGTAGGTCCCTTCCATTCGTGCAAAAATATAACATGCACACACAAATGGTTGCGAGAAGCAGGTCCAGGTTCACCTCGAGCTGTAGCGCCAACTAAGTAAGTAAGTAAGTTCCGAAGGTCAGCATAGCATACCATAATATACAGTAGCACGGAAAGTGCAACACCTTTTTTTTACAGAGTCATCCTTAATTACTTTTAGGTAGCAGTGTTTTTTCATGGAAAGGGGGGGGGGGGGGGGGGAACTACCACTACCCGAAGCGGTTGAAGTAGCTCCACCACTTTGCTGCTATCAAAGGTAAAGGATATAAATGCAAGAAAGGTTGACCGTAGATGGATAGCGCTGGACTGTAAAAGGACCAGTGAAATCCTTAGACTTAGCAGGGTATAAATGAGTATAGTTATAGAAATATTATCCGGGCATTGCCTTCTGGGCAAACACGCCAAATGGCTCGGACTCATAGGCACGGATATTTGCAGATACTGTAATGATCTAGGTGTAGCAGAGGATATGACATTGATATTGATATTTTGCATGTAGCACGTTTAAGGGAATCCGTTCTCGGGATTTTAGATTTTGGGTTTTCGGGATTTTGGTTTTCAGGATCGTGACCCCAACCCATCTTTTTTATTTTGGCCAGCTGGAAAATCGAAGATACCATTGCTAGGGTAAGTCATCTTCAGGCTCGAATTCCATTAACTATTTCCATTCGGAAACACTTTATCTGGGAAATCCCCAACTTTGGGCGTACAACGTACAATTTATGACATAATCTTGTACCTCGCGTCCGTTGGTAGCGGTTCGCGTCCGGCTAAGAGAGGTAATTTTCATAATTCATAGAAATAAAGGTACTGTCCGCATCCGGGTAAAACGGGGTTTGTAAATACAAAAGGAATAAAATGGTTCCGAAAAATAAAAAAAATGGTTTAAGAGAAAATGTCCTCGCAAGAGGAGTGTCCGCTAGGAAAGATTTCACTGTAGGTATGTGTTTTCTGTCAAATTTCAAAGAGTGGGAGTGAAATGCTGACAAAAATACGAAAATTACGACAAAGTAAACGAACGCGTTGAAAAATAGAAAATGCAAAATGTATGTGATTTAAAAAATTTAACAGTTTTCATATTTTTGCCCAAAGAAAGTTCTTGTGCTAAAATTCGTAGCATGGGGAAATATCTTACTCTCTCGTGAGAACTCTCTTTTATGAAAAACTACGAAATTTTGCGTATGCGAACGTGTTTTCATACATTTTAGTAGATTTTCATAGTTTTGGGAGCGTACACGAACAGACCTAATAGGTCTGTTTGGTAACTTTTTTGTGATCAAAGTGGGAAATCTGTCAAATAGTAAATAATTTTAAAAGTGGGGGAAAATCCTCTCAGAGAGTGCAATTTTTTTTTTAACTATTAATAGTTTGACGTAAAACTAAACAAATAATGATTGAGATTTCAGTAATTGTCAGATGGCTTTTTGACACATGTCTCATCATCATCACTCCATGAAAAAGGTGTAGCACGATTTCACAAGAGGGGAAATTTCTTGACACTCTCATTAAATTTTTTGACACCTCATTTGGCTCTCTTCTCTTGATTTTTGGCAGTTTTAAGTAATTTTACGTAAAATTACCAGTTACCAAACATACCTTATTGGTATGTTCCTTTACTTTCTGCTCCAAAAATAATAAGTTATTAAATTTCATGGGGTGGTAGTAAAATTCTTTCAGAGTGATGCAAAATTACGAAAAAGTAAACGAACGCGTTTAACCACAAAAGTTGCAACTAACGAAATGTCATAAACATATTTATGTGCAGCAAAAGCAAACAGAGTGGTGTTGTACGATTTTGGATTTTACAGAATAGTCCACTCTTGATGATATCCCAGAACCAATGCAGTATGCAATATATTGCGAAATGCAAATTTCAACATTCAGAACATTCAACTTTCATCTGTTCCTTATGTTTCCATTATTTTACTTGTTGCATTCAAAACAAACGGAATAGCTGACTTTGATAGATATGTAGTTAACTTTTTACCGGAAGAAATTTGTTGAGTAAGAATGCGTAAGATTTTTTGGTGAGGGGAAATATTTACTCTCTCGTCGCCTCTCTCTTTTAGAACTTTTTGTGTAAAGGGACGCGGTTGGTCTAGAATTCGTACAAATACGTACGATTTCGTAACAATTTTTAGATAAAGGAACAGACCTAATATGTCACTATTCACAGCTATTAAATTTTCTGCCAAAATTCAAAATGTTAAGAACAAAATAGCTTCTTCTACAGTTGGTTGTTTTAAGGACATCTATTCGTCAGCTCACCTTTTCTAGAGCTAATTTTCTCCACTTAAGTAAAGAAATACATAAGTGACGTCCAATTATGATTTTAGATCATTCCCGAAAGCTTGTTTATTTACCCTAAGTTGTCAAAAAAAACTACAAAAAAACGATGAACCAACCAAACCAAATTGTTCTATTATTTAGAAAGAATGGATACCCATCCCCATTTTAGATGTCTGCTTAACCACATTTAAAAAATTCAATTACATAATATTTACAAACATCTCACCCCTAATTCCACCACTGCTTCCAAAGTACCAATCACCTTCCGCTTTCATTTTATCTTTAAAAAAGTGGGGAAAGAAAAAACGGAAAAAGCAAAACAAATTAGCATCGAAATGCAAAGAAAAAAAACAGAACCAACAACATATATACCTGAATGAAAGAAACCCATTAAATCGAATCAGATCAATATCAAAGCAAACTTTCCACCCTTCCCACCACAAAAACCAACCGGAAGCGTGGCGGTGGGGCAGGCCAACTCTTGTATTCAAATTCCCATTAGATGCGCCTCCAAGACCAATTTTCGAAGAATAATTATTCTGTGCACCTTGCGAGTCCTGTATTAATTTTCTTTTTCCATTCGATTCGCAAAATTCGATTAGAAATGTAAATTTTCAACAAAGCGCCCCAGGATGAGAAGCAGGAAGTGGGGGAGGGTGGATGTTAAAATCACTTGAAGAAATCGAAGTCATTCTCCTGCTCCGAAACAGCAGTCGATACAGAGATAGTCGTAGGAATAGGAAGGATTCTTGTTTTTATTTTTAAACTCTCTCGCTGTATTCACCAGACATACCATATGTATATGTACGTGTACATAGAAAAGAATCTGCATCATCAAATCGGTCCTTCCATTGTGTCGGTGTCAGGCTAATCGAATCGGATCGGCTATTGTAATGCAAATTCATTAAAAGAATGTTAATCTGAGTGTTCCTTCGTGAGGCCAGCGAATTGCAGCCGACTTGACACTCGTTAATTGAAATCGATGCTTTGGAGCGAGTGTTTTCGGTTTCTCATTCGCCTCCAATGTACGAGTATCTGTGGAGTCGTTAGACCACGTGTACATGACTCGTCGTATATATGTCACTCATTGACCTTTTGGAAAGTTTACAACCTTCTTGGGATTTTTCGTTCCATAAGGTGAGTCGCTGTGTCCGTTCGTATTTTATTTTCCCTTTTTTTTTGTAGAAAGGCTTTAAATGTAGAGGAGCTGAATTCGAAAGCATTGATTCGTATCCTTGGTATTGATGAACGATGCCCATGTGGCTACTGGACCGTAATATCTCAAACTGTCACGGATGGACCTATGTATGTTTTCTTCGATTCTATTTGAGATCATGATAGGTTGGTGGTTGGTGGTGGAACGGGAAGATATGTATGCACTTAGTATCCACATAAACTTGGTATTGGACTTTTCAAAAACTGTGTGATTTGGGCTTGAATGTAAATAACGGAAAGGCAAATGGTTTACTTTATCGCAAGGAGGACGCTACTAATTTATGAGTATAGTAATGGAAAATTCGGGGTGATGATAAGTATACTTGGAACGATTTTTTCTTCCACGATAGTGGTTCGGTGAGTTACATTTGGGACTAATGTAGAAGTAAGCATGTAGATACTAATTCAATAAACTTGAAGAAAGCATTGGGTTAGTAGCATATAAGAGAAAAAAGGAAATGTTATTAATTACTTATCAGGTTGGTAACTAAAATGCTACTAGGACTACAAAAACAAAGAACATTCAACGGACATAAATACAGTAAAACCTCCGAATTGCGGCAATCCAGGGGACTTAGAAAATGCGAACCAAATTGGAGGTGCCCTAATTTGAAAGGACCACCAAATTGGGGTAAATATCACTTTGTCCCATTATACTTAAAAGAACTGTTCGAAACTCAAACGCCTATACACGAGGAACGATCCTTCAAAAGTCTGTTCAACTACTTGCATACGCCCGCGCCAAGGATATAGACATCATTGGTAGCACACAGCGAGCTGTCACCGGTGCGTTTACTTTAGGTGGCGTTACAGCTCGGGGTGAACCTGGACCTGCTCCTCGCAACCATTTGTGTGTGCGTGTTATATTTTTGCACGAATGGAAAGGGACCTAGAGTTTTTTGCCGACTCCGAACGGCGAATTGAGAAGCTCATTGAAAAATGATACTCCAACGCAACCGTGAAAAACCTTTTTAGGTATTGGACCCGGGCTGGGATTGAACCCGAGCAGCATGCGTAGTAGTCCAACGCACTAACCACCAACCACCAACCACAGTCAAAAGCGATGGAAAAGAGAAGAGCTTTGCGGGGTTCCATTGTGCAATGGATGGCTAGAGGAAAAACAATTATTATGTTTAACACAGAATTTTCTATAAGTTAAAAAGGATTTGACGTAGCAAAACATTTGAGGACCATTTCCCCATTCCTTAAGTTTGTTGGTAATGATATGGATACCAATCATGTCAAAGGCCTTTTCGAAGTTCAAAGAAAGAACAGAGACATGATTTTTAGGTGACAGCGCTTTCGAAATGTAGTAATCTACATGAAGAAGCGCATCGATGCATCCCCTGTTGGCTTTGAATGCGACTTGATTGTGGCTGATAAGCCTTTTGGTTTCTGCAAACCAAAGTAATCGTTTCGCAACTATTTTTTCCAGTATTTTGGACAAGCAGGGTAGCAGTGATATTGGGCGGTAACCTTCTATCGAAGTCTTATCTTTCTTACTGGCCGAACACGATGGTGAAGCTGCAGTTGAAGTAGGGAGCGCTGTCAAAGTTAATATACATGTAAACCCTATAGCGCGAACACAATACGAAGTAACAGCTGTAGTATGAATTTATATGCTGAAGCACAAAGTTGAGCCAACTTCAACTTTCGGGCGTTCTGCTGCTACTTCCATTGTGTTCGGGCAGTTAGGCTTAGAAATCGAAAGAACTGAAGATATTTTCCAGCTTTGCAGTATGACCCCGGTGTTAAGTATGTTATTGTAAAGCTGGATACTTACTTACTTAGTTGGCGCTACTGTGGGCACCGTAGTGCAAGTGGTTAGTGCGTCGGACTACTGAGCCAGCGGTCTTGGGTTCGAATCCCGCCGCAAACACCTAAACATTATCCAGCTTTGGCCGCCGTGGCGGTGGTGGTTAGTGCGTTGGACTACCACGAAATGCTGCCCGGGTTCAATCCCAACCCGGGTCTAACGCCTAAAGAGTGCCACCTCTTTCGAATGTCTGACAAGCATCAAAGAGTATCATTTCTCTCGATTGAGCTTCTCAACTCGCCGTTCGGAGTCGGCAAAAAACTGTAGGTCCCTTCCATTCGTGCAAAAATACAACACGCACACACAAATGGTTGCGAGAAGCAGGCCCAGGTTCACCTCGAGCTGTAGCGCCAACTAAGTAAGTAAGTTGGCGCTACAGCTCGAGGTGAACCTGGACCTGCTTCTCGCAACCATTTGTGTGTGTGTGTTATATTTTTGCACGAATGGAAAGAGGCCTACAGTTTAAGAAGCTCAATCGTGACAAATGATACTCTTTGATGTCTGTCAGACATTCGAAAGAGGTGGCACTCTTTAGGCGTTAGACCCGGGTTGGGATTGAACCCGGGCAGCATTTCGTGGTAGTCCAACGCACTAACCACCACCGCCACGGCGGCCAAAGCTGGATAATTCTTGCTTTTGTTTCTTTTGGCAGATTCTTAAGCATTGGGTAGGAGATTCTATCCCTGCCAGGGGTATTTCCCTGTACTTTACACCCATTTACGTCTGCTGTACCCAATTGGGTACACCCACCTGGAGCGTTTTTCTGTAATTTTTAGTTAAACTATTAATTATTTCACAGTTATAATGTGGTAAACATAAAATTATTTAGTTCTGTAGTCATTTATATCCAGTTTTTTTTTTATGTGTATACTCATTTGATTTTTTAAGAACATGATTTTTTAAGATGCGTTAAAATTTGTAAATGAACTGGAAAATAAAGTTTTTAATGTAAAAATCGTTGTATTTTAACTTTGGACGTTACGATTAAGCATGCCTAAAATTCAGTAAAAGTGATATTTTCTTCGATACGACAGGCTTAGTAGTGGTACTGCTACCGTGAGGATCCAAGGTATTGCTGAGACACTGTGTTTTATTGATATTGAAGGTGTTAGAAAAGTTGGTATCGTTTGAGTACTCTGACCATGTTTGAGCTATATAATTACAGATTTGTAGTGGATCTAACATATTAGTGGTCCATTCTGTGCATTTATAGGTACATTTTATGGTGCGTGGGTTTGGGTTAACTGTCATACACCGAATATTTTGCGATATCTTTGTTGGGGAAGAGTTGGTTAAAACTATTTGGAAACTTGTAGTGGGCGCCGAAATTTGGCGTTTGTTTTTTTTTTTTTTTTTTTTTTTTTGTATTTGATTAGATGGTCTTGATTGGGTCGTTTTTTTGAATTCTCCCCATGCCGACATTTTTTCATTACCTACGGAGTGATGAGAGTTGTGGGTTCCACCAGGGCACCACTCGTTAATGTTGCTTTGGAAGTGTTTGTGGGATAGCTAAATTAGCAGCGGTTCGGATTGCTTTCTGTAGTATTGCCGCCTCTTTGTTGGTGTTTGTGGTTGGGGGCTTGTTTGATAGTTATTTCAGTATGTTATCACCGAATTTTCCCCAATTTCCTAACTCAGTTTTAAATTTTAAGTTTGGTATAGTTGGTGTACCCTTATGTCCAGTGTTAATGGTGGTGATAATAGGGAAGTGATCGCTATTATGCAGATCATCTTAAATATACCATGAGGCACTGAGGAGCAGTTCAGGTGAACATAGACTAATGTCGATGTGGCTGAATGTGTTATGTATTGAGAAGTGGGTAGAAGACCCATCATTCACATATTATAAGATTTGAGGACAGGACAAAAATCTTCAAGAATAGCACCTCTAGGGTTAGTATTTGGGGACCCCCATAAGACACTCCATGAGTTAACGTCTCCAACGAATACGACGGCATTTTGTTTGTTTCATAACGTTTTCAAAATCTATTTCGTCGAAGATTTGATTTGGTAAAATGTAGATGGAAACAATAGTTCATTTTATTGTTGTACTTCGGAGCTAGTGTTTATTGTTTTTAAAATGAACGTCTGTCAGTGTAAAATTTGTTAAAGAATATAATCCAAACCATAATCAAAAAAGTCATTTAAAATATCTTTATACCCCTATTACGGTTAGCGAATCGAACTTTCGACTCGAGACGAACTCCCAGTCGAATTTCTGCTGTCGAGGTATTGCGGTTAGCGAACGTTTTCATTCGCTTAAAGAATTCAGGGCTGTCTGAGGAAAAACTTCAAATATCAGCTGTGAAGTCTCAGAAAACAGAATTATTTTGGTTGTTTGTGAAATAAACTGCAATTTAATTTGAGATAACATTTTAAATTGATTTCGGTTGTTAAAGCAAATAAATAAAATTATTATTTGCGATGATTTGTCCTAGAATTTCACCTCTCTATAAGAACGTTTAGTTACTTTCGAAGTTTCAGAGTTCATACACTGGCCGCGTCTCTGGTCAACACATTACCGGACTGTGGAAAGCAAAGCAAGAGCAAGTAGAAAAACTATTATCCAAATTCTACAACGATGCCTTATTATCAGAAGCACTTGGAAAAGATCCTAAATTATTCGATCCAGGGAAACCAGTTAGATGTTAGTTAGACCATCACAGATATTGTACTAATGTTAAGTGTTTATTTAAAAAAAGAAATACATTGCTCTAAAATTGTTTGGTAAATACATACATATGTATATGTGATGATATCAGAAGGAATGCCTAGTGTAGCAATAAGATTTTTGGTTTCCATTGTTGGTTCTAAATATATTATAAGAAAATTCTCCAATGGATAACTTAAAGGCTTCTTTCCAGATGTTGATCACGTCGTTCTTGCACCTTTCCTGGCTGCTTTTGGTGGCTTTCAAGTATCTTTTTCTTACTCACAATTTTTTGGAGAATGTCTTCTTTTTTTGTTAAATTTTTGCCCAGGTCACTCGACCGACTGCTTCCATCAACTCAACCAGATTTTCAAATTGGTGAGGATTGGTTTTATCAAAGATTCATACACATATTTCAAACATTATTTTACTGTTAATGAGATAATAATTTTATTAATTTTACATTTTTCTTCCATTCATTACACTGTCGCACTACGTAGTCACCAGAAAATTTCATTCGACCGATTTTGACAGAAGAAATTGATTTCTAGTCGAACGTTCGCTAACCGTAATAGAGTGAGAACACAATTAGCCAAACTTCTGACGTTTGAGGCGAATGTAATCTTAGCGAGTCGCTAACCGTAATACGAAATAGTCACATTCGCCAATTTTTTGTTCGACTCGCTAACCGTAATAGGGGTGTTGAATAAAAGGGCGCAAATTTATAGTCAACCCCACTTTATCAGTTTAACTCCATACTAGTTATACGCAACTTTAAACTTAAAAGCATACTTTAATGTTTGTTCAATAATAGACACTTTTTAGTATACTGCTAAATAATTTCTATTTCGCAACGTTCCTATGAGAAATTTTAATCGAAAATACATAAAAGTAACAGTTTCGATAAAAAAGAACGTAGTAGTCTAGCTCCATATTAAATAATTTAATACGAGGTTCGGGTGATTTTAACTTTAATACGAGGCGCTAACGATAAAGTGGGCTTTATGAAGACTATAATTATAAAAACGCTTAGTTTCGTGCTAAAATAATTTTAAAGTGTACTTTAATCGACTATAATTTTTCGCCAAGTATTTTAAGTATTTGAAGCGTATTTGATCACATTATCTAAGGCTATCTAAGATTATAATCGAAAATTAAATTCTGGTCCACTTTATTTGCGAACTAACAATCCCATCTCACTATTTCTCGATTCCTCTCGTGTAGGGTAGAATACCTACGTGTTCAATGTATGTATTATCACGCCTGTAATAAATTGCATGGAAAGTCCGCTGACAAAAGTGAGAACGTCGGTACAGAACCTAAACTCAGCAAAGCCTGTGCTCGTAGAGCTTTTTGACTAACCATTCCCTGCTGCTTAACTCCACAGTAATACTGAAATCGTATTTTCCACTGAAAATCATTTCCGTTATCGTCGTAGTATGTACTAACTTCTTTCTGCCCAGATGCGAAATAGCAGTCCGCAAAAAATAAGAAACATGCCAAACTATCTTCATTCCTCTTTATTAACACAATCACCTAGTCTTCTCTGGGACTTTGTTATAATTTTCTTATAAAACGTAAAAATATTTTCGCTTGCTGCTTTGCACATCAGCAATGCATCATTGTACTGTGCCATATTAAACCGACCATTTGTGTTGCAAGATATCAGATTCTTTTCCAGGCTATCAAAGACAAAGATAAAATATGCAATTGCCCCAACGGCTTGTCTATGATCTGGATCAAGAACAAGTTCATTTTCTCGGTTCACAATGCAATGTAGAGAGGCAATAGTGAACTTCATTGGTACGCCTCCAGCTAGCAGAGCTAAGCAAGCAGCATTCACGGCACAAGCTTCCAACTTAGAAAAAAAAAACTTATTATTATATTTGAGTTAAAAACTAATATTTATCCTTACACCACAACGGTTATCCATTTCCTGTAATTGAATTGAAATAGTTGTCCGTGGATGGAGCGCTGTTAATAAAGCCGTCTCACAAGTGTTTCGTATGATACACTCCCTGAATTTATCCTTAATTGTCGGCAAACCCGATTTTGGTCTGTAAATTACTTCAACATTGGACTTCTCAATTTTAGCATTTTGTGTTTTTGCTTCAATTGGACCGTACATCGATGCCAGTACACTAGTTTCACCTAGAAAATAAAAGTAAACTATTTGTTAATAGGTGGCGCTCAATTCGATTAAAGGAGATGTTGAAAGCGCACTATTCCCTCGAAACATACAAATTCTTTTATACATATGTACTTTTATCTGAAATATGCATTTAATTTTAGCTCAATAAAAATGTTCATTATATATTAAAGCATTAATCTGTTAAGTAAAACCTTTACCTTGGGAAAGTAAAGCAGAACCATCGGAACGACTAAGTGGATTAAGTTCACAGTTGATCTGACGCAGTCTTATATCGTCATCGCCTTCATTTACATCGATTTCCATACCAGCGCTTAACACAACCATTTAAATACAAGTTTATTTCACGTTTTAAATTTATTTGAGACAAGAATTGTGCTTTCTTTAAAGTAAACAAAAGCAAGAAATCGTGAACGCGGTCGAATGTTAAAAATTTGACGTTTTATATATAAATGACATTTCTTTCATATTGGCATTTCCAGCGCCTCCAACGACACATCTAGGAGGCACTGGATTTGCGAGTAGAATGTGCATTGAAACTTCTTAGGGTATACTCACATTTTCAAATATTAAGCAGGAAAACATTTAAAAACAAAATTCAAAATAAAACCGTTTACGCAAAAGTGCGGTAAATATATAGAAAACGCGCGGGTCCCCGATTTTGATAAAATTTTATGCTATAGAAAACATTTCTCGGCAAAAAAGGTTCACTTCAAAAAAGATACGGCGCTGATCGAAAATAATCTTACTTAAGAATCAGCTTGCTTTGTGGGGAACCGAATTAGTTCTTATTGTCATCTACGCTTATATCAAGGAGACAGAAGCAATTTTATTTGTTAAGCTCAAAACTAATATCTACAGCCTGAAACAGATGTATCGCAAAATTAGGAAGCATGTGGATGACACATGTATTTACTGCACGGCCATGTATTGCAGCATGTATGTATGTATGTCCTTTATTTTTGGTTTCACTCAAGAATTCACTCCTTGATTCCAATGGAACATGCGAAAATCGTTTTCTGCTCAATTTTATGTGCATTCGTTAAATAATAAATAGTTCGTCTAAGTAGTCTGATAAAAGAGTTTATAGATGGGTCACTCCCTTATGAAATCCAGAGTGCTTAAAACACTCGCAACACATGATTTCGGAGAACCAATAGCCGTGTTTTTTTGAAACGTAGCTAGCCAGTAGTTGCTAGCAAAGTCAAATTTCACACGTAAAACAAATACAACAACCATCTGGCTACAACTCTTGATTTTATCCGCAGCCAAAAGCAGCTGGCTAGGAATGTTGCGATATCTCATGGCAAGGTGGCGCTTAAAGCGATATGTAGAACATTTGACAGACTGCCGTGTACGAAAATTATATAATTTCAATTACTAAATGATGTTTCACAGAAATAATCCACTATATTATGATTTCATTATTTACCGAAATTAATTGTTTTCCCAACAAATAACAAAAAATCGATTGGTTGAATGCCGAATACTTTGACAGTTCACACTTAACACCTGATCGACATCACACACATATGACCGAAATCACACACACCAACTTGGAGGTAAGTCAGCTGGGTTCGGCTGGCTGGGAATCGTTTTAATGAACGACTGGCTAGCTACGCTTCAAAAAAACACGCCTAATAAATTAAATAATAAAATAAAAATAATAATAAAAATAATAATAAAAAGAAAATAGTAAATTTTGTGCACGTAAAGTACTAAATGGAACCTTGGAATGGAATGTGACTGTACTAATGTTATTATATAAGTCAATATTAAAATGATACGATTTTTCCAGGTACGATCCTGACTAATAAAATAAATGTACGATTACAAATCTTTTCTAAATTGTCAAATAAAATTACAGAAAAAACATTGGCAATAAATATCGTTATAATTTAACCTTTTGAAAGGCACTGTTTGCACATCTAGTACAATATCCTATCGAAAAACTTCTAACCTTTTGTGATAGAATACTGAATGCGCCACTTAAATTTGTTGTCTTCTTTTTAACTGTTAATTAAAATCGAAAGCAATCCATATTAACCGGAGAAGCGAGAAACTCCTCTTTTACTTTATTTAATATATGTTTTATTTCTAGAGACAAAAATCAATTCTTAACATACATAATTATGACAGAAAACTCAAACACAGACGCTGCGGTAAGTCTTGGAAAGTTCTACGATTTTTCTTGAACGCAAATTTTTTATTTTATTGCCACCACAAAATAGTCTATCAGTATTTCGGATGATGCATTCTTGGATGTTGATTTAATAGAAGCTAACGACTTAATAAACAGTGCTACCCGACTCCTTGACGAGGTCTTCAGTAATCGCCCTATGCCACCACCAATAACTACAATACTAAGCCCTCGGGAAAGTGCGATAGAGCAAGGTACGACATGTATAAACGCAAAATAGAATCTAACTCAATACATTAATTTTATTTTAGTACAAAGATTTCTTAGTTCCATACGAGAGCCGGAATCGCCTTCAGACGACGATGTGGTCTTCGTTGAAGCACGACCTGGAAACGCCTTGCCATCAAATGCACGGACAACTGCTGTCGTCGATCTCTGTACTCCAAAGGCTGACGAACCGACTATCGCGAAACGCCGGAGTCGTCGTTCAGCCGCTGCTACCATAGGACGCCAAGCCTTATTCCAGGAGAATGCAAATTGTTCTAATATTCCCGTAAAAACCCGCAGGGTACAACCAAAGCGGGAACCTGGCAGTGCTGTTAAGTCTGTTGTGATCAACGAGCCTGTCACGCCCGTAGAAGTACCAAATTCTGCTTCAGACCGGTCTGGTGCTCCACAACTGATGTGCAGCGTGTGTATGGAGTGTGTGCTAAACCGTCAGCCTAGCTCGACCTCATGTGGTCACATCTTCTGTCAAAAGTGCATTTTGCAGGCTGTTCGTGTGAGCAGCAAGTGTCCCTTGTGTAATTCCCGCCTTAAGCGAACCCAAGTGCACAGAGTGTATTTTTAAGAGTTAACCTGAAAATTTTAGTTTTATAGTTCATGCATACATACTTTTATTTTTTTTTTATCCTTTCCTTTCTTGTTTATTCCCGATTCAGAACAATAATACATAATAAAAACACATTATAAAAGTAAATTTAAAAAAATTCTATCATTGTGATCTTCAAAAGTCTGCGAAGATATCATTTTCCCCCTCTTCTTCGTCGTCGTCCTCCTCGTCGCTGTCGTCATCTTCATCGCTGTCGGTGGTATACTCGTCCAAGGAATCGTCATCCAATTCAGCGAGTTCTACCGCAGGCTGTGGAACATAAACATACATTTTATTGTGTTAACTGTTCAAAATGCTGAGTGCGAATTATGATAAGAGCTTATTAGGAAGGAATCCTGATTTGAAGAGGACGTTCTTCTAAATTCCGTAGTCTTAATTCAAGTCGGAAAGGAAAAATAATTCCAAAAAAGTAGATGTGGAAGCTTTTGAGTGACCATCATACAGAAACTCATTTGGGCGCTCAACTGTCGAGATCGCGGCATGCAGATATCTGGTTGTAAATGTTAACGAAGATCGTGGCGTACAAACAGCAATAATAATCGGAAGAGGTGGAGAAATTAATAGATTTGGTGCGTCCAAATGAGTTTCTGTATGAGACACGACATCCCAGGTACAGCGATCAGCTCGTGTATCGTCTCAAACTGTTTATGAGACGGAAATAATTGAAGAAACGGTTTTAAATAAATTGAGTTCATTAGATAGACGATTCCCATAGTCCCTCCTGTTTTTATTAATTTCGTGGACCCACTTTCTTCTCTTCTTTGATGCAAGAGTAAGAAGAAAAAGCATTTCATCTTCCTCAGAACTACTCTACTCATTTTTACTGCGAAGTGACCGATGTATTCTGGAGAAAATCACTTTAATGAATGGATCGCTGAAAGCTGCCCGCTTTATGTTTGACATCACAGATCGCGGCGAGCAACAGAGCGGTCTGCCCGCGTCGCTGGATCGCCTAACATAAATTGCCGCACATTTAGGGTACAGCTGGGCCTTAAATAACAGGCCAACAGTTTCCATTTAGAAAAAATTGTAATAAGATGTTACCTCTGGAGCTATTAGTTGGTCCACAATGAACTTGTTTAACTACGAAACGAAAGGCTTGTCAATCACCTTAGTGCGACACTTGTTCAGCCCTAGAGCAGAAAAGATCGATACAAAAAAACCGTCCGTGGTACTTATAATAAAGATTCTTCTGTGAGAAAAGGGGGCTTTTCTTTGAACCTGGTATATATGAATTCAGTGAACCCATCAACTCTATCTGTTCCCAGAATTTTTTCCACTTCCATTACCAGCTTTATTTTAACACCGATTTCCACATAATTATTTTCAAATGTCTTCCATTACATACCTGCCCCGATTGAATGTTAATTTCAATTTGCAAACGAATATCCATGATGAGGAAGACTGTGGTCACCAGTACTGGAATGGTCATCCGACTCTTCCATGCCAAGTCCGTGAGGAATAGGAAAACCTCACCAAATGGTGAGTTCATTATTTCTACGTAGAGCTAATTGATTATGTGTGCATATAAATGGAGATTCTTAATGACTGATAGATTCGCTGTTCGAATCCTCCTGTGATTGTTGTTCGGCCTCTGGCTCCAATTGATCGTATTTCACAATATGAACCGTCTCACCTACCGACAACGGTTGTACTGGCTGGATGTGTCGGTATAATTCTTGTACTGCTGAATCACTGGACGAAACTGGTGCGTCTAGCTCGAGATTCTCATCTTTATTGATGAAAAGATTATCGTCTAGTAAATTTCGCAGACACTCGGCTCTTTTTTCGGAAAGAGCTTCAAGGATTTTTGGATTTTGCTTGATTTTCTTTAGTTTTTTCTCTGAAAATATTGAAAACTTTACCTGGTAAGCACACTTTAATTGAATTTATTAAAGCAAAACAACCTAAAGATTGAAGGTAATCTTTTGAGTCGGGCAGTGGTGTGTGTTCGGAATTATCTAAATTAGAGTTGTTAACAGCGTTGTGCGTTGGTAAAAAATTATCTTCAAATTCTAAGGATGTGGATATTTTAGAATTGTCTACGTTTGTTACGTTTGAATTCGTTTCTGACGCTGAATTTTGTAAAGCTTCTTGATTACTAGTTTTTTCACGGACTAACCAAGGATCAGTCATCTTTAAATTTGTTGATGTTTCAAGTTTTCAGATGTGACATCCTCGTCGTTGACAGCTGTGATTGCGAGAATGTTTTTGTGTACTAGTTTAATAGAGAACTGTCAGTTCGGGTGGAAATGCAATGGCATACACTTATACAGTACGAAAAAAAAATTCGGAGGTATTTGACGGTTGCTACACGGTCAATGGCATAGTAGGCATTGAAAAGCTCACCGTGGCTACACAGAAAATGTGTTGACGGAAACGCTTTGAAAACAGAACACACAACCTTTGTCCTTCGCAGTCATGTGCAATTTGATTACTTATGAGTAACGAATGATTACTGATTACTTTCATTTCAGTATTCAGTATTCAGTATTCGGTACTTAATACTTGGTTTCCCAATTAGAAGTCTATATTTTTTTTAGAGCAAATAGTAGGCGTGTTTTTTTTTTTAGCCTATATAGAATAAACATGTTTCAGCAACATGTTTTCCATATAAAATACAACAAAACTTTAGACTGGATAGTTATCGAGGCTAATGTTTTGTTGTATTATGCATTGAAAACTTTTTTTTTATTCTATTTAGGCTAAAAAAAACACGCCTAGTAAATATCGCTCCAAAGACGATGATGAATGCAACAAATAATCAAAGAAGCGCTATAAGAAAAATCGGTCGTTAATTTAAAACAAATTATAATTCATCTATTTAGGCTTTTTAAATACTATATTTTCGTATTTTATAAATGTTGGTATTGGTTTATGTTATGAAAAAAAATCGTATGAGAGGTTTCTATCTTGAACACGCTCTGAGCTACAGGGTGTTAAAAAAAGTTCCTTCAGGAAGAAGATACCAACTGAAACAAATCCACTCCAACACGTGGCGCTTGTTATGTTGGAATTTCCGCAGCCGTTGTAAAAAAGTGACATTTCGCTAGCAGTCCATATATCTGTGGCAATAAGCTGGAGTAGCTTATGTAATGAAATGTAATAGTAATGTAATGTAATGTAATGTAATTCATATTCAAAAAAAATTATTTTGGGAGGTAGCTTAAAGCTGTGTTCAGAGAGATCTGACAATATTGTCAGGTCTATAAATGTGCTAACAATTAGCTGCGAATGAACTGACAACGACAAACTACCTCACAATGTTAAATTGCCAGTTCACACGGTTGCCAGGTTTTGTCCCAATTCCTGACAATTTATTGTCAGGCGGCTGCAGTGTTGTCACTCGGATTTTGAAAAATGTGGTAGATTGGACAAAAAAAAAGTGGTAGATTTAAAAAAATTGTGGTAGATTTGATAACATTGACATTAGTATAAGCGTATGTACAATACATTGCATCAAATGATGCGCGGATGAGGATTTCGGAAAGGGTTTCCATACAAATGAATGAAAAATTCATTGAAAGTGAGTATGTTTTGAATGTGCGAAACAGCATTTATATACATAATTTTCCAAAGGAACAGATTGAATTGATTGGTTTACTATGGGCAGGACAGAATTTAAAAACGTGGTAGAATTTTTGCTTTCCGTGGTAGATTTGAAAAACGCTCAAAATTGTGGTAGATTGACAACACTGGGCGGCTGGCCTGACAATACTCTGACAATGTTTTCTCTGACAATATTGTCAGATGAAAAATTGTCAATTTACACGGTTGGTAGATGACTGTTAACAAAAAATCTACAAATTCATTGCCAGACGTTGTCAAACTCATAGCATTTGATAGAAATTTTTTCTTTGTGCTGAAATACTTTTATACATATGTACATGGAAAACTATATGCCCCAGGTAAAAACTTTGTATAGTGGATTTGTAGATAACATTATGGCGCACCAAAATAAATAAAATTATGTAAATATAAGCACACTTCCCGAGATAAATGCGATTTTCCCAAAAATTGACTAAAAAAAATGTAAAAAAGTAGTGTTTGAAGACCAATAACTCGAAAATGAAATCCCATGGTAAAAGCCGCGGGTAACCGTACTAAACATTCATTAATTGTCTATCGAACAAGCCCATTTTGGTTGCTCTGGGCTTAATGCACCAGAAATTATAATTGAATAATTGTTGGTACCAGCTCCTCTGAAGGAACTTTTTTAAGCACCCTGTAGCTCCGTGGATGTTGAAGATAGACCCCCCCTCCCCTACGTTTTTTTTGTTAGCATAGACCAATGGATCGTTCTCCATAATAACTTTTTTCAGCACCCTGTAGCTCCATGGGTGTTGAAGATGGACCGCCCCTCCCATACGTTTTTTTTCATAACATGGACCAATGAACCTTTCCCCATAGTAATTTTTTTCAACACCCTATAGCTCCAAAATAGACAAAAGCTAACTACCTACAGTCATACATGATACATACTTATATAATATGTGAATTTATTTTCTGTATCTGCCTGAGTCACTGCAATACACACCACAATCCACAAATGAAAAGTACTCAAATGCTCATTTGATTACTTTTCGCGTATCAGTATTCAGTACTCATATACTTTTTGCAGTATTTTGAGTACCTAGTAATCAAAACCAATGACACGAACCAACAGAGAAAAGAAACGGATAGTGTGTGTGAATTATGAGAATACAGCCGAGTTGAATATGATTACTGAATACCGGATACTGAAAAATGAGTATTCGTTACGTGTACTCATTTCAAGTAACGAATAATAAATATCGAATAATTACTTTTTGCACATCCTTAGTCCTTCGTGCTCCGTCCGTCCTGCACAGCGAATCATTTTTTTGAGTTTTCTGTTATCTGAACCCGTCGACGACGGTCGGAAAAAAAATTAAAAAATGTATGAGAAAGGAAATGCTTTGAGAAAAGAACATGCATCTTTCACCGAGAATTATTATTCAAAGTGGATTTTCGGTGTGCTTTTGGTTAAATCAACCCTTCTCGTTTTAACTCACGTAAAATGTACCTGTCTCACTGAAAAGAATCGGTATGGAAATGGTCGTGTAGCCAGCCACTTTATTAAACAAATTATTTAATCATAAGAATAATTAATAACAATATACACATATGTATGACAAAAAAAATAAGTTAAATTTTAAACTGCAACCAGTTAGATGGATTGACTACAGTCATTTGGTCTACTTGTTCGATAGACAGTCCCTTGGCGAAGAGTCTTGGCAATATGTTCATGTGGACGTGATGGTATCCATGTCCGCCATATGAAGTCTAAATAAAAATCAAAAGCAATTACAAAGCTCATGTTAAGTATTGACTCTTACTAATCGATGCTTTGTGTGAATATCATGAGACATTAGCAGCTTATCCACCCACCCGTCTTCAATAAGCGACATCAAGTTATTAATCCTCTGAGCATCAGAAGGCATATCCACATCTGGGTTCAATTGATAAAATGAGCATTCAACGCCGAAAAGATCGTACTGTATATAGGTCCCAAGGTCTGCAAATTCAAAAAGCTTTTCCATGTCCAAAATTGTTCCTAGACGAAACATTATCAGCTGATTACAATCAAAAGGTTATATTTGAAGTCCTACTATCCAAATGTGACATAACACATTTCTCCGCTTTGCCTCCAGCTTCCAAGTACAGTCGAACAATTTCAAAAGGTGCTTGAGCGTCGCGTCCTGGATGGAAAGACACTCCACACCCGAGGACTTCTTGAATCTCTCCTGTTGCACGAATTGCACGTTTCTCAAATTCTAAACAGAAAAAAAAAAAACATGGAGTTTCATGTTATTAAAAATTGCTATCTTACCATGAAGTGGATATACACTTCCAACCTCGCCGATGAAACCACACTTGACTGGTCCAATATTTGGTACATCGACTCCATTAATGATTTCCTTGGAGTACAAATCAGTCATCTTTTCAACGGTTAGCGCCACTTGATCTGAAGCCTGAACTTGGTGAACATAATGACCAGTTCCGGCAATAACATACACTCCAGTAGTTTTCTGGATATCAACCATAAGTTCGAGATTTCTCTTGAGACCATGGGAACTGTTTTCGACTATGCTATTTCCACCAAATTTCTTATACAGTTCCATGTCCTTTTTCACAGCTATTCGGGCTGCTTCATCACCGAAATGGAGGTTTTCTACACTCGAATATGGGTACTGCCGAACGAAGCCAAGAGTTTCTAGTGAAATTTTCTTGTCAAAGAACTCCTTAAAATCGAGTGGTGGTGCAGAATGGAAGTTTTCAAAGTCGAGCGCAAGATGTTCGTGGGTAAGCGTACGCCCCAAGAGATTGGGACTGATGGGACCAAGAACTAAAAAAGAAATAAGATACTGTAAAGATATATAAAATTGACTAAATGAAAAAAGAGTTATCATATATATGTATGTGTATATGTACATAATGTATGTATGTACAGTGAGACCTTGGTGTATTTTTTTTAATGAAAATGGAATCCACTAAAAAAAATTAACCCTAGAAGTAAAATAACAAACTAAAGAAAAAGAATTAAAGTCATGTCTATATTGCACACGATGAAACAACAACGAAAATCTCGTTATTTTACCACTACACGTATTTTGTCTATACGTTCTGTTCAGTAGTTACCCAAAAAATATGGAACAAAATTCATCACATATTACCCTGGACCAACTTTTGCAGGTTATTTATAATGAGGGCTACTTTATACTTTATGAAAGTTTGTGGCCAAGTTCCAAGATAGGCTGGTGGCATTGGGAAACATATAAAGATATTTTGAGGAACATTTGTATGCAATTTTCTTGGTGCAGTTAAATATTGGCCAAAAAATTCAGGTGGCCAACTAAGACAGGTTTCGCATACAAGTCAACATTTTAAGGATATGAAGTAACCCATGCTCTGTTTCTTTACTTTTCCCTTCCGCCATATTTGTTTCTACGATCTTCCTATACGATCTTCTTCAATGCAGTAAGTTAAGAAACATACCTAATTAAAAAATCTCGATAAGCCTCTAGTAAGTGAAACACGGAAAATGTCAAACTTTTATTCACCGTCGGCGTCATCCTGCATATTGGCATTGTTCAATGTCCACCTTTGGGCGCATTAGATTCGCACTGATCGTTTGATGTTCGCCAGTGCTACACTGAAAATGCAACCCTACGTTCGATGTCGACACTGGCTCTACACTGGATTCGCCCTGGGTATGTCGTCTGGGCAAGAAAATAGGACTGTCAAAACATTAAATAAGCTGATTTGTCATTTTTGGTAACAAAACAATGGACTAAACAATTGCAAAAATATACGAAAATTAACAAAATTTGATATATTTTTTGTTATCAAAGAATGACAGTTGTCAGCGCAAGCTAGTTGTTGTTCGATGAAACGAGGGTTGCACTGGATTTTTTGACAACCACAAAAATACACTGACACTAGTCAGGGCACCCTAGGGCTGGGGACATCGAACGAAGCTATTAACTAATCTGTCACACCGAAGCTTAAACTGCAGGCCCCATGCTATCTTTGTATAATTTAAATATTATCAAGTTCAATTATTTTAATGTTAATCGCTTGCGCGTGATACTCAAATTGGAAAAGAATCCTAATCATTTATTTTCCGCACCAAAAGAAATGCCGACATTCTGACTGCAGCACGCATTATTTGCATGTACTTAGTGGTCGTGATCTCTTACACAAGCGATTGATTAATGATATACATATGTATGTACTTTCATTACCTGTTTGTATAGTCGACATTATATCCTTTTTATCAAATAATCTCTTAAATAATTGCTAATAAACACTGTATACTGGGTAACTTTCAATTGTTAAATGTTCACTTTACGATCTGTATCAAGTAACTTTCCAACGACAACTGAACGCAGTTTCAAGATAGTGTTGTTTTCTTTACGAAACAGATCAAAATTATACAGGCATGTATGTATGTATGTAGATGCGAAAGTTTGAAGCCACCATGAACTTAATCCAGATAAACAAAACAAAAGTGGGGCAGGCTCCCCCTTCTTTATCTAATCTCTATGACTTTTTTTTAGTAAAAATTAGTATCATAAGATTTGATTACCAGAATTAAAATAACACACAAATACCTACATATATATATTAAATTTGAATTGGTATGCAAATTATTTGTTGTGAACATGTTATTATTCTAAATACACGATGACATGCATACATAAAAATAAATAAATAAATAAATATAACATACTAATCTTACATAAATATGTACCAACATTACAAAAAGAAATGCAGCACATTTAAATCGGCTTGCAGCTCTCTGTTGTCTTTTAAAGACGTTTGGTTGGTTTAATCGTTTCTTTCTTATCATGTTATCAAATGACACTTTAATGATGATTACAGCCAGGAGATTACTTAACGGCTCAATTGAACGTCAAAAACTCTTGGCATTTCCCGTTTATAAAAAAAATACTGGCTCCCACTAATATTGCACTAAAACCTGTTGGATATATAGTTTCGAATAAAGTTAGTTATTAGGTATTATTTATTGGAGTGAAAATTCTTTAGTCGTGGCAGGGCAAATTTGCCTGGATCAGACAAAAAGTGAAACGCTGTCCCAACCGAATTGTCAGTACAGGGAAGATAGAACGTTTACCTCTCAGTCTGGTTGCAATAGCTTGCATAAACCTGTCTCTTTTTAAGCTCTGACTGGGTTGCCAATTTACCATAGTATGCATGAAAAATGGAAAAATAGTGGGCACCGTAGCGCAAGTGGTTAGTGCGTCGGACTACTGAGCCAGCGGTCTTGGGTTCGAATCCCGCCGCAAACACATAAAAGTTTTTCACAGTGCCCACCTCTTTCGAATGTCTAACAAGCATCAAAGAGTATCATTTGTCACGATTGAGCTTCTCAATTCGCCGTTCGGAGTCGGCAAAAAACTGTAGGTCCCTTCCATTCGTGCAAAAATATAGCACGCACACACAAATGGTTGCGAGAAGCAGGCCCAGGTTCACCTCGAGCTGTAGCGCCAACTAAGTAAGTAAGTAAGTAAGTATGCATGAAAAATCGCCCCAAATCGGAGAGCAATAAATGTAGGGATACCATCTGCTGATTTGAAAATAACACAATTTGTTGAACGAAATAAATAGTTTGTACAATGAGAAAAAAGACAGATCAGAACAGCACAGATTTGTGCAAAAGCTCAGATCAAGTCAGCACAGAAAAGCACAGCCATATATTTGTTGTCAATAATGACAATTGCATTGATGATTATCTTACTTTATGTTTCCCAAATTATTTATAGCATTTAACAATAACTGATTGTCCTTTTTGCGATTAAACTTCGATTTCTCCCTTTTGGTAAACTTAAATCTCATCGAAACACTTTTCGCTTCAAATAAAAAAATCAAATATGCAACACAGCTGATTTTGACATTTCTCATGATTCTGTTCTACCTCGTAAGTAGGTACAGAAAAGTTGTCCAGCACAGAGTCATTGAACACAAAGCAGTAGAGGTGGAGAACTATCGATAGTCAGTGCCATCGATAGTTCTCGATAGTTGGCTTTTGACTATCGATAGTTATCTATATGTATCGATAGTTTTTTCCTCTTAAGGGTAACAATAAAAAAAGTTAAATGCACCATATTAAATGAACTTTTCTTACCGAGAGAGATGTTCTCAGATAGTCAGGCAGCGTTAAAATCTCTGGAATCAGTCTCATCCACTTCTAAGACCACCTCCAACTGCCGTTCATCTCTCATAGAGATGGCTAAGCAGTTTAACATTCACCTTTGCTGGGTGCCGGGGCACAGAGACATTCCAGGGAATTGCAAAGCTGACGAGCTCGCTAAAATAGGAACAACAATACCTATTCTACTCGACAAGAAAAATGTAGGTATGCCACTCGCTACTTATAAGCTAGCACTCAAACTTGACACAGTCAATAAAACCAACGCTAGATGGGAAGGTGGTACCACCTGCCTTGCTACAAAGCAAATCTGGCCTAGATTAGATCTAAACCGCTCTAGATACCTTTTGTCACTAAAAAGACTACATATTAGTACGATTATCGGTGTCATCACAGGACACTGCCTTATAGGCAAACACGCTACTAGACTTGGCGTCATTTCGAATGACTTCTGCAGAAGCTGTAGAGACGAAGAGGAGGAGGAAAGTCCAACACATCTCCTCTGCTCGTGTCCAGCCCTTTCTCGTAGTAGGAAACTTCACCTAGGAGAATACTTCTTCGATGATCTAAGTGATCTAACACAAAAAGACGTGGGAAGCCTTCTTCGCTTTGTACAAAGCTCCAAATGGTTCTCTCAAGTAGCGGGGTAATTATCCCCAAGATCTTTGGTATCACAATGGGCCTCTATAGGCCTAAGTGTGCTGGTACTTGTTACCGGCAGCCACTGCTACCTAACCTAACCTAACCGAGAGAGATTAGATCCCACGTTTTAATGAAAGCCGGTCCAGCTTTTTTAGGTTCAGACATTATAAAATGCATACCTACTTACGTATAAACAGAGAGAATTGAGAGACCAACTCCTATTTCTACGTTTCTGACTCATAAAACGGGGAATCCCCTTTTTAAGTTCAAGCCATTTTGACAGTTGGTTTATTAGATCGGGTTCCTCTGCGAAACTTTAAATATACTCCGTTCGTTAGGTATCGACCATTTAAAGAAATTTTTGAAATCCTATATTTCAATGGCTATCGAAAACAATCGATAGTGGAAAAAAAATATCGATTGTTTTCGATAGTGGAAACTATCGATTATAATCGATAGTGCAATCGATAGTTCTCCACCTCTACAAAGCAGATCAGTCTCGGACAAAAGTTTTTCTCAATGAACACGTAAACCTTGTACTGAACAGACTAAAAGATAATTATTTACAAAGTGGACTTCACCTGGATTTTGATGAAATTTTAGAATGTTGTAGGGGAGTATTTTGATATATAAATGTTATATATCGGAAACGATTAGCTTAAGAGATATAAGCTAAAAACCAAAAAAAAAATACTACTCACTATTCGTTTCCGCACCAAACATTTACTTCGCCCAAATAAACCTTCAATATAGAGCACAATACGCGAAAAATGGCTTAAATGCATTTTAACGCTTTCTCCAGAAAAATAAGAAACCAAAAAAAAAAAAATTAGCGGCAACACCCTAACCTACTTAAATTTATGTATTGGTTCTCAAAACACAAAATCCCAAAGCTTTAATTTTGTAATGGTTATGGTACCACAGCTTTGATGTTCATATTTTCCATACACAGAGCGAGGGTTGATGGCGGTCACCTCACACATGATCATTATGCCATCGACTGTGTGGCAGGCTGGTTATGGTGGGATGTATGCAAATTTGTGGAAAATTACAAAAACGAAACCTGTGCAAGTCAGTGGTTTGGTTTTTATTTCAATGGAAGTTTTTCTAATTGAGTGCCGTGAAGACATGTACAGACACCAGTGTTTAAAAAAAAGCTCCCCCATAAGGCCTGTATCTACTGACACTTCGGTTGGGTTAGAGTATAGCTCCGACTCCGATAGCTGCTTGGCTATCTGAAATGATTGCCAAGTCGATTCTGTTGGTAGCGTCTATCAAGATTGAGTTGGGCAAATCTGTTAGTATCGCAAATTTCGGGTTCAAAATTCTGGTGTAGCTGCACATGGGTTCGAATTGTTTGGTTACGGTCGCAAACACTCCTTCACCCGATCATTCCTCAGTTCTTTAACCATCCAGAGACAGGGCGGGCGGGCGGACAAAGTAATTTTAAAAATCCTAGGCCTAGGATCCTAGGCATACTTATTCCGCTACTTATGAGAACCATTTGGAGCTTTGTATAAAGCGAAAAAGGCTTCCCACGTGTTTTTGTGCTAGATCACTAAGATCATCGAAGAAGTATTCTCCTAAGTGTAGTTTTCTACAACGAGAAACAGCTGGGCATAAACAGAAGGATGTGTTGGGCTTTCCTCCTCTTCTTCCTCTCTGCAACTCCTGCAGAAGTCATTTGAGATGATGCCAAGTCTAGTTGCGTGCTTGCTTATAAGGCAGTGTCCTGTAATGATACCGATAATCGTACTCATATGTAGTCTTTTTAGGGACAGAAGGTAGTTAGAGCGGCTTGGATCTAATCTTAACCAGATCTGTTTGATGGTAAGGCAGGTAGTTCCACCTTCCCATATAGCATTATGGTTTTATAGACTGTGTCAAGTTTGAGTGCTAGCTTGTAAGTAGCGAGGGGCATACCTATATTTTTATATCAGATAGAATAGGTATTGTTGTTCCTAGTTTGGCGAGCTCGTCAGCTTTGCAGTTCCCTGGAATATCGCTATGCCCCGGCACCCAGCAAAGGTTAATATTAAACTGCTTAACCTAGGATTCTAAACCCTAAACTAGTTTGGTAGTTCATTTTTTCCGGTAGTAGATTTTTGTGGAAATTCGGTTGCAACGTGGTCTGCCCCATGGCATCCAAAGCACTCCACTCCACTTAATTAAAATTACGAAGATCAAGCCCTATTTTGGAAAACAGAAGAAATCTCCTCATCGCCAACGATTTTCGGCTGCACACACTATTCTTTTCCGAATAATATTGATAAAAATAAATTTATTTAGTGAGTGACGTACACAATACTCGTACATATGTATATGTTTACGGTTCATCATTTTCATCATGCTCATCATCAAGATCAACTTCGACACTTATCATGCTCATTTCACCCGTTAGCATTTGTTCCTTCTTCAGGTGATATAGCCGCCATTTCTCTTCCATTTCAACAGTGGGATCAGTGGTCTCCAAATTATCGTCCGCATAATCGACATTTTCAATTGGTGGAATGTTTTCTAAAGAAATGCACCTGGACACATATTTTGAACCCCATCCAAGATAAATCGAATCGCAGACTTTCTCAAAAGCAAAAGAAAAGGCTCCTGGCCATAAGTTTGAACGCATCACAATCATTCGATTAGTTATATTGTGCATGCTGGAGTAGCGTGAGGTCCAGGCAGAAACTTCTTCATTATTCGTATCATAACTACAAGGGGTAAACAGTTCTGGACCTATCTCTGCTGGAGGTCTTTCCTCTTCCTCGAACAATTCTTCTTCTTCACCTTCTTCCTCTAGTTCAAACTCAGTCTCTTCGTGTGCTTCATACATAGTTGGGTCTCGCATTTTCATCATAGCCTTCTTTTCTAGATCTTTAAAAGCTAGTTCCTCATCGATATAAGCCACTCGGCCCTGGTCGAGAATATTCGGTCTTACGTGTACCCATGTGTTTGGAAATTCCAGGTCGGCCAGTGGAATTAGATCATAATCGGCATTTACAGTTAGTAAAGCATCATTGTCGAAATCCTCTTCATCTTCCGACTCCAATTCGTATTCACCTTCCTCAGCTTCTTCAGCGATTTCTCCTGTATAGAGTCTCCGCTCTTTTCTGGTCATCCTACGCAAATATCCATTCGGTGCGATGTACGTGCCGGAAGTTATTCTCGCAATCATTGCTCGTAAATAGTGCTTTTCAGTTCCTGGAAATACTGGATAGCAGGCCAGATTAGCTTCCAAGTCACCGGTGAAGTACTTTTTTATTTTTCTTGACGCCTTGATTTGTTCAGGCGTTACAACTGGTAACTCTTGCCACTTATCGTTTAGCGAGGTTGTGACGAAGTAAGTTCTTCGATTTAAGCCGGATCCCACAGGCTCTTGAGGCATCTCAAACTGCTCTTCCCTTTTCAACTGTGGCACCGCGGCCGCGTGAAGATCTTCTTGTGAGTAGCTCCGCCATATTGTCCCTGGTATAAGGTCTAGATCAATGTCATCAGTACTTGGTTTTTGATCTCTTCTAGTGATGAAGGCCATCATCTTGGCTAATAAATTCGCCTTCATTGTCGCAAAACGATTCTCAGTCTCAGTACGAGTAAGCACAGCTTCCACGATGTAGTAAGACTCCTGCATACCATAGATCTTGCCCCAAAAGCGAACATTTTCCACACTGTAATGCAATTTTATCTTTTGCATAGCCCAGGATAGATGAAATACCTCATCGATATAAAATCCCAGCCCACAAAATGCCCAAAAGTGCTGAAGTTGAATCACGTTTTCAGTTTGCGCCGGAGCACGGTTCAGTTTTGCAAATGATGAATCCGAAGACTGGTAAGAAGTGATTTGAGACTCTCTATTCATTTCTTCGTTCTCTTCAGCGTCCACATCTTCTTCTTGTGCGAAATGGACCTGTAAAATGGGAGTCTTATTTTTCATCCCACAAATTGTAAATGTATGCCTTTATTACACCTTTAATGACATTATAACCTCCTCAGCCAATTTCAGGAATTGCGGTTCATTGTAAGGATCAATATATAAACGCTCGGCAACTTGGAATTTTTTCTCGCGTACATCGCGACTAAACTCTTCAAAATATTCAATAACATTTGTGGGACGTTCATCGATGATGCGTTTAATTATCTCAACCAAATGGTCGTATCTAGAAGTGAAAGTATTTAAATAAGATAAATTCTTTAGAAAAAAAATACAAATGCTTACAGGTTCTCTCCAGTAATGGTACTTGGCTTTTGTAGCTGTAACTTGATATTATTATAATCAAGCTTTTGGGAGCGGTGCTTAGGTGGGACGGCAAATAAGGTCGAAGTACTCTCAGCGTAACTCGGCTGTAAAATACATTTACATTGAGGGCACTCGCCCTCATATTTAACTGAATAAATTGACGGCGGCGCTGAAGGGCATTGGTGGCTGGAACTACAAGAGTTAGACATGTTTTATTTTAAGTAAATTCTTTCAAACGATTTAATGTCAGTTTATGTATTTTTGATATTTACAGATCATTCAATGATTTCTAGGGTTTTGTGTTTCTTCATTTTTAGTAGATCAAAAGTGCATTATAATAATTCCATAAGAATCAATAAAAATCCAACCTCATTGCAATCATATTTGTTCTATGTGTCATAGCGGATTTCGTGGTATTTTTTAAATATTGTTGAGTACGGTCAGTATCTACAGTGCGCCGTCAGCCGATTGCCAGCCGCCCGACATTGAATCGGACACCGAAGACTCGTACCTGGCATTGAACCGAGTTCACCTGCAGGTGTAAAACAACACCATGATTTCATTCATTCTGAATGTTTTTTGTTATTTAAATTAAATGATAGGCTTGCAATTATATGAATTAATTTTATTGTTATATCGTAAGCTACTTCTAAAATACCTTTGTAAGCTAATTTTTATGTATAAATATCAATTAATAAAACATTGATCTGGTCAAATATAATTCGACAGTTATCAAAGACACATAATTTCTTTCAGTTCCAAGTGAGTCTGATTGGAAGATTGCCGAATTCGTCTCAAGTATTGGTGTTCTATTTTGTACTGGAAATACCATCTGTAGTCACGGTACAGAACCGTTGGTCGTCTACTTCTACTTACAGTAAAGGCACTGTAAACAAATATAAAATATAAAAAAGGTATACCACATAAAGCTAAATTAGCTACATTAAAACAAGAAGAAATTAAAGGTATATATGTACATATATTCTTAAACCACCTATTAAACTTAAATCTTGATAATTACATTATGAATAATAGCCAGATGTAATACCAAACAAGTACGGCAAAACATATAGAGTTCAATAGAGTTCAGAAATAATGAAAAACTCACTACAAAAATGGTCAAATGATTGAGATGTGAAATGTGAAACTACATATATCCGTCTCTTCACTTCCTGGGCTGACAAATTTCGTACAAAGGCTTTATTATGATATTACTAGCTGTTGCCGCCCGGCGTTACCCGTGCACTAAAACAGTCGCATTAGTTACTTGTTGTATGTTAGAAAGGAAGTAGTGGAAGTAATACTATTTTTATAATTTTAAAAAATTCTGAAGTCAATATACATGTACACACATGTACATAATATGTATTTTATGTGATTATAAAATAATATTAAATAATGGTACTTTCTGGTTTCCTATATCCAAGAGTTGTACTTAATGTTCATAGTTCAAGAAACATATGTAAACGTCGAAGATATTAGGCTTTGATGTTGAGCTCATCTATTGGTGTTGATCGTGGTATAACTGTAAGGTGTGTCTGAAATCACCAACTATTTATTCAACGTCTACCAACTCCTACTACAATATATGTACATATTTGTGCATTGAAATAAGAGGTAAAACTTTATTATGTATGTAGGTACTGATTTTTAGCCTTAAGGTAACTTAATGTTAATACCGATGTAATTGGTAACAAAAACAAAAATATAAATCATTGAATTAAAAAATTATACTTTTGGTATAAAAAGTAACGCATTGGCTAATCCAGGAAGTAGAGTATCTATTCACGAAAGTTTCATCCAAATCTGTTGAGCCGTTAAGGTGTGATTGTGTGACAAACATCCAAACATCCAATCATCCAAACATCCAAACTTTCATGTTTATTATATTAGTAGGATAATGAATCTGGGGTACGGTAGATATATTTACTAGCACTGAGACCAACTACGTCAATTGATGATGATCCCTTTAACTGGAATACTTCATAGTCTCCTTTGTTAATATGTATTTGCCTAGTGTTTTGGCTCTTCTTTTTGCTAAAGAAGAACACTCTGAGATCCTAATATGTGCCTTATAGTTTCTTTTGTTTGTTGAGAGAATCTGCAGGTGTCTGTGTTGGTGATTTTCATTTGGTAGGTGTGGCTGATGCAGATTGAATGTCCCGTCAGACCTGCGCAAAGAATTTTGAAATTTCCTCAGCGTTTCATTTGTTCTTTTGTTGTTATGATAAAGGAAGTTTTTTTATTGCCTTAGGCCCTCTATGTTGCTCAAGTATCTTTTGTAGTTTTTTGTACATTTATTAGTGTTTACCTTTGTGAACCCATAGTGAAGGCCTGGTCTAATAAATAGACTGTTGGCTCCGCTTTGAGCAAACATATCAGACTTTTCGCTGTCCCCATGTCCTTCATCTCCTGGCCCCCATATGAGTTTGACTATGTTTTTCTCTGCCAGCAAGTTTACATAGGTTTGGGTGACATTCGAATACGGCTTTTGATTTTAATAAGGAGCATACAGTTTGTGCTGTTTCGTGTACATGATTGGTCCCGTATGAAGGTAGAAAAACTAACAACTATCGCATTACTGCGAGAAAATTTATTTGGCATGTAACTTCGCTAGAAAAGATCTACGCCAAAAAAGCTCAAAAATGTGAGCGAGAGAATGACTATTTATGTACATATATAATCCTTGCACTTCAATAGATTTGAGTCTTGATAGATTAAGTTTTAAACGACAAGTGCTGGAAAATACTTTTTCCCACTAACTTTACTTGTAGTATTTACTTAGTATTTACAATAAACTATAATCACCCCTGTGATGAATTCCGACCGGTTTGAAAACGGACGGAATTACAAGGGAAGAATTCAAAATTAACGGATTTTTCCGAATTCATCCCTTGCAATTTCGTCCGTTTTCAAACCGGTCGGAATTCATCACAGGGGCGAATATTACTTTCTGAAATATGTCAGAGTTAAGTTCGGTAGATCAAATAAACAAATTTGCCTAAACGGTCATCTGTCAGATATCGTAATAATGCCTGTACAGTGTACAACTCATCTTTAAAACCCCAAATTTTTAAAATTTAGATTTAGAACACATTATTGGCAGGGTTTTTTCGAGGTATAGGTCAGTAAAAGCCATAACATATTTTTAATTTTTCTCCAAATGTAGTCGTCCGTTTAATGGTGGAATACTCCCAATCAAATCCGAGCTATAAAGTTGTAAAAACTTCAAAAAAATAATAGAACTCCCATAGCAGCTTATCTATAAACATCAAAATATATTCGCTTTCATTTGTAAGAACAATTTCGGAACTCCTTACCAATGCCACTTTGCAATAATTTATCTTCGGTGAGTTCAGAAAAATTGATAGAAGAGGAATGTGAGCCATGTGGATGTCTGTCAGATCTCAGTATCATTGACAGCACTGCATCTGGATTTGTTCATGTACGTTCAAGAACACAAATACTTGAAACCAGCAAACCACCGAACATTGCCCATGAGGTGAATGTAGCCAAGTCGCTCATGCAGCAAGGTAGCGGAATCACTGGAGATAATTTGTAACGTTGCACGATTTTCATATTAAGTGAATCATAAATGTTTCTTTTTTAGATTTGATCATTTGGCCGATTTAATAAAACGTGTATTAGATGCACGCCCACCGAATATAGTCGATTACTTTGAGGAATTCAGTTTTAATGTCCGTGCCCAAAAGTTCCGAATTGCTGAACGGTTTCCGTGGAGTACCTATGAACAAGAAAAACTTGAAGAAGCTAAATCTGTTTTTAAGTCCTTGAAGGTAATTCAAGATAAATAATCTTATGTTGATGTCGAAAGATATGAATCAATTAGTTGCGATTATACATACGTTCTGTTATTCGTGCGGCAACAAGTGGAACAAAGAATATTTAGGTTTGTGTCCAAAATCCGACGTGCCATAGGTGAAGCTGCCATATCTGTAGTTAACATGTTTACCACTAAAATAATATTGAGAAATACTTCTATGTAACATGGTGTAATTTAAGCGGTTACATGTCGTAAAATCCGTACCTGTTTCGGTAGTACAGAGGCGCCATATACGAGTAGTCCAGTAAGTTATCGATAACTTAAAAATTTGCGGCCAAGTAAGTACAATTTTAAGAACCACGCTCCTCATCGGCCAGCTAAATTAACAGAAAACACTTCTCACTTTTACCTTTAAAACGGCCCCCAGACGATCAATATTATTATGGAATATTTGGTAGACAATATTGCAGGTTGTGCAAAATATTGTGTAAAATCAAAATTAGTTTGATATTTAATGCGCAGTATTTTTTAATTTTTTTTTTAATCTGACCCGCCAATTGCAGAGGCCACAGCGACCTAAAAGATCTTAAGTAGCGCAAAGTCAATTTAGGGAACCAGAAGAGTTTCAATTCTTTTGATGAAATTGAGGATCTCACTGTGTTGCATCCGCCTCAAAATAACTAGAGACTTGGCAGCACCACTGATAAGATTCACCACTGGACTCTCAATTTAAGCTGTCAAATTTGTCGGCTCTTTTCCGGTGTGTTAAATTCCAACCTCGAAAACGATCGGTGCACGCTGCACCAACTCTCGAATTAACTCTTGTATTAACTCTAGTATTCACTCTTACTTTAGTAATTTATAATAAGTAATAAATAGAATATTTATAACGATCGGCCGCCTTCCAATCACGGCATTGCAACACACTGGTGGAGACTTTAAGAATTTTCCCCGGAGTTTCTCTGTGGAAATGTTGTCTCCTGAGGGCATATAATATGTTCCGCAGTTTCGTCGTCTTCCATGCATGACATTCGGTTTCCTGAATGAGATCTATTTTGTTTAAGTGATATCGAAGATGACAATGCCCTGGTTAGAAATCCCACTAATTTCTTAAGATCATTTCTACTGCGGAGTAGATGTTTTATGGATTCATTGTGGAATGGATCTTTAAGCTTGACGAAGACGCTGAATATTTTCCCAATGGGAGACACACATGTTGTTTTCTCAACTTTTGATTTATAAGTTTATAGCTGAGTTTTTGCTTTTTTTTCCTTTAAAGAATGATCCTGCCCCAAGGCTGATACTGCGACCTAAAAGATCTATTATATCGTATGATACTAATTAGTCCAAAAGGCAAACTATATTTCTAATAAAGACTATATTTATGTCCTTGGTTGAAGGATTTTTTTAACTCATAAGGTCTGAGGAGTTCTTTTTGTAGGGTACACCGCCTGACCCCAAAAATCATAGAGGACGTATCGTAACTAGCAGTGACCGGAGAGGTAGCTTATTCGGTACCTAATATACTTCTTATTATAGTTCAGAAGTTCCTTGTGATGGTATGCTGCAATCCTCGAAAGTATTCCCAGTAGCAAGATACCGTAGTGTAATTGACAAACGCTGGCTAGCATTTATAGCATCTCGTTATTTCCAGTAGATCATCTTATGTCTTCTATATATATATAAAAGAGACTCTGAACTCGGGAACGGATCGTTCGATTTTCACGATTTTGGGTTTCATGGATTCGTATTATAACATCAAAAAATTACATCTCGTCGAAAATCAAACAGCCAACCGCTGTTTCTTTGGGCTAAGAAGGCAATTGAGTAGTAATGTCCTTTCCCGATCGACTAAGGAGACTCCAGTCTTGCTATATGGAGCTGAAGCATCGGCTTTATGGAAAGCGGATGAAGATATCCTTGGTCACCTTCCAAGAAAATCCTTCCTTGAAATCCTTCGTAAGATATTCGGTCCCATTTGCATTGACGGGTTTTGGAGGAGAAGATTCAACCACCAACTGTACGAGCGACATCGACCTGGTCTTCAGGTCTTCAACTAACTTGAAGTGCGCAACTGGATGCGGTTAGCTAAGGACCGGGCTTACTGGAAGAGGTTGTTGGTTAATGCCTTGGTCCACCCCGGATTGTGGCGCCACCTAAGTAAGTAAGTAAGTAGGATTCGTATTCGCCCAAGGGAGGACTCTATGCAGGAAAATCCCAGAAAGTTGCGTGGACAACGCCAGGCGGGCAACTGCTAGTTAAATAATATATGTACATAGCTTCTAGTCGCAGAAAATGTCGAAAATCATTGAGTTCACTCACTACTAGCTCATTTAATAAATTTTCATAAGTAAACACATTGATTTTTATTTACCACTCCCTCATACACTTGCGTTGAAAGAGTGGATCAGTGCAATACCAGTGCAACGGCCACACAACAAGCTTCAGGTCCACTCAACATGTTATCTATACAAATATCAGCCGTCATCTAAATTATTGGGATCAATATTGCACCGTCTGTGGAGCTCAGCTAATAATATTGTGCAATATATATGTATATTGATCGTCTAGGGGCCGCTTAAGTCTTTTGTTATCCATAACAGTTTAGTTCTTCACTATTCCTTCACTTACTACCCATCCGTGGAGATTTTCTGCCTAAGACACAGCATATCCCGTTTCTGTTGAATCACAGGGACTTTGCTTCCACTTTGCTAGACCAAGCTCGCAGCATTCGCAATTGCCTTATACTTACTCGTTAAACGTTGGTTCAGTCATAAATTTATTTGAATTTAAAATTATCAGTCAGTTTGATTGTTTCCTTATAACTCTAGAACCACTTAACAGATAATGATAAAATCTTTATTTCCCATTAGAAAACGTCTTTGGACAATTGTAGGTCATCAAGTTACCAATGCCGTTAAGTTTCCATCCAAATGTAGGAGTAACATTTTATTTTAAATAATTTCAGCTCCATTCTGCTCATTCGGATATCGGATATGACGTTTGTGAAATTAACAAATCAAGACTCAGTAAAAAACGATCAAAGAGTGCATCGTCCACGGACGCAAGTCCGATCTTAGACTCAGAAAGCTTCCAACGTAGGCTGCTACTAAACGAGAACGTCCTTCGACTTCATCTTTACTGGGCACTGTGTGGATTTGGATTACAAAGCGATGAGGTGCTGCGTCTAGCCTACTCCTTACAAAAAATACAATTCCACCCGACCATTGAGCATGCTCGTTTCTGGGGCAAGATCTATGGCATAAGAAAATCCTACTATATTGTCGAAGCTAAACTCACACAACTCGAGATAGAGAAACGACTGGAGAAGATGAAAGAAGAAATGATGGAAAAGATGATGATCTTGAGAGGCAACAGCGAACAGAATATGCTCACAGAGGTGAGCGCAGACCTCATTCCGGGAGTTCACTGGCAAGATCAGCCCGAGGAGGAGTTGAAAAGAATGCAACGTTATAGCGCAAAGCCCATTCCACAAATTAAAATTGAACTTCAATTTGACATACCACCAGAGGCTGTAGGAACGGGTTTGAATCGTCGAGCCTACTTTGTGGTGAACTCATTGGAGGACGAATGGATTGAGTTACCCATTGTTACGCCCAAACAGTTGCAGGTTTCGAGAAAAATTAAAAAGTTCTTATCTGGCGATCTGGAGGCTGACATAGTGAGCTATCCAAATTTCCCAGGAACCGAAAAGCACTACTTAAGAACAATGATTGCCAGGATTACTTCGGGAACGTATATTGCACCAGATGGTTACTATAGGAGACTCACAAAAAGGGAAACAATGGAGGCGCTTGGTGAGGAACTGGACCTCGATGAGGAGGAAATGGACGGTGAGGAGGAAGAAGAAGAACTAGAAAATGATGCGATAATTGTTGAGAATTCAGACTACGAACCGGCTCATCGACAGCTTATGGCTTCAAAGTCATGGGTTCATGTCAGACCAAATATTCTCGAACAAGGTCGGGTCGTGTACTTTGATGAGGACGAAGCTCGAAAGGCCTTAGAAAGAGAAGCTATGCTACGGCTTAGAGGCGAAGAAGAAGATCTCCAGGAAGAAGAAGAAAACGAAGAGGAAGAGGAAGAAGAAGAGAATGAGCCCATTGAAGAGGACGATACTAACGGACCAAGAGGAGGACCAGCTCTTTTTACTCCCTGTAGTACAGACAGGAATGATCAAAATGCTCTATCTTGGACTCCACGATACTCAAGCGTGCATAACAAAGTCAATCAATTGATTATGTTGCGATCGAATCTATGGCCTGGAGCGTTCTCTTTTACATTTGAGAAGTATTGTGACTCGATTTATCTGGGGTGGGGATGCAAGTATACTGCCAGAAATATGTTGATTCCACAATTAACGCCGATACAGGACGATTATGATCCAGATGATAATGAAGAAAAAATAGATCCTACTGTAGAAATGGAACAAGCATGGGAAATATACTTAAGAAAGAAGCAGCTACGACTTGAGGAGTATGACGAAGAAGAAGAAGAAGAAGAAGCTGAGCCAGATGAGCCCCCTTGCTAGGTTATTCTTGTACATATATGTATATCTGTTCACTTTTTATTAAATACATTTTCATTAATTGCCAATGGTTCCTCGGTGAATTGAACATTCTCATAGTTGGTCTTAAGGACGTCCTTGAGCTCTAGGCTGTGGGCCCAATCACGAGTTTCGCAAACCACTTTCACCTGAAAGGCAAATTTTGTTAAATACATTGCAATAGAAATCGGCACTATAACCCACCTCCACAACATAGATATCCCTCAACCAAGCTCGTTCATGCATGATTTCCTTTATTGAAACTCCCAATTCAGCTAAAAGTTTGCAAAGCTCGTATATGCCTCCTGGTCTATCAGAGACTTGGACATTAAACTTCACCAAACGTCCTTCAGCAGCTAGACCTCGTTCCAAGCAGCGACCGAAGACGGTGGTGTCAATGTTTCCACCACACAGTAAAAGAACAACTCTACAAAATTTAAGTTTTGTAACCGTTACATGGTTTTATGCGACCCCATGTATACTCACTTCTTCCCCTTCAAATCATTCAAATGTCCAGCAAGGATAGCAGCCAATCCAGAAGCACCAGCTCCTTCTACGACGCATTTCTCTTCTTCTACCAATCGCAAGATAGCCAAAGCAATCCACTCTTCCTTAACAACTACCATCTTGTCGATCAGTGGGAATGCGGTAGCATATGCATTGTAGCCAACTTTCGGAACTGCAAGGCCATCGGCTAGAGTACTTCTAATTGGAACTTGAATCGGTCCAGCATTCGCAATAGCACGAGTAAAACTAGGACACTTCTCTGACTCTACTCCCTATGGAATGATAGACCTTAACGATTTTTTTTAACTCTTAGGGATCAAAAGTCTCACAATAATTTTCGTCTTCGGCGATAATGCCTTTACAGCGGTGGCAATTCCAGCAATAAGTCCACCACCGCCAACTGGAATGATAACTGCGTCTGGGTCTGGTACTTGTTCCAGTATTTCCAGTCCAATTGTACCCTGACCAGCCATGATGTGTGGATGATCATAGCCATTGATGTACATAAGCTTCTCATCTTGTGCCATTTTCATAGCGATGGTCTTGGCCTCGCCCATATCATTGCCTTGGACAACGACCCGAGCCTGATAGTTGCGACATTTTTGAATTTTCATAATTGGCGCTGCTGTGGGCATCACAACTGTTACGGGGATATTAAGCTTCCATCCGTGATAGCTGAGGGCCTTAAAAATGTAAAAAACATATATTCACAAGGCAGAAGGTTTGTTAGATGGTTTGTTAAATACTAACCTGTGCATGGTTACCCAAGGATGCTGATATCACTCCGGTTTTTTTCTGTACTTCTGAGAGGGAGAGTAAAGCGTTACGAGCACCTCGCTCCTTAAAACTAAAAAAAAATAAAATGTGACGTATACGCCCTAGTTTTTATACACCTATATTCTGTTATTACACTAATATGTAGATTTTAGTTTTATCGCCAAGTTAAATATAAATAAAGTATGAACATAGGAAATTAAGCTTAAAAGAAATCTTAAAATCCAAAATCTCGAGAACAGGAACTTGAGAAGTGATGCAGATGGGTAACATTCTCTCAAATATTCGAATGAAATTGAAGTTTGATTTTTATTTAACTAAGCTGTATCCCGGGTATTTTCTCTATACGTAATATTAGCGGACCCGGCGAACTTCGTCCCGCCCAAAATTATTTTTTTTTTATTGAAATAATTTCGAGCATTCACGATTCCAACCGAAAATAATTTTTTTGATCGAACATTCGCGATCGACAACAAATGACGCCGCACAGTGGTCCAGGTTGTATGGAAGCGCCGAAATAATTCAATATCTCTAAAAGTACTGGACCAATTTTGATGACTCTTTCACCAAAGTGTTTGTATTTTTTCACTTCTATTTACTACTATTTAAAATTTTATATAATAAAATTTTAAAAAATAAAATTCATTAAAAATCGGCTAAAAACTAATATCTGACGAATAAATATTAATGATTTTTTATAAAAATAAATTAAATGTATTTACCTATACATATTTGTATTTTCATACTTTTTTAAGGTTCCGTACCCAATGGTAACACGGAACCATACACGGAACCAACTCTAAATCTAAAATATCTGTCACGATAAAAATATCAAGAAAAGTTCTACCTAGAAACTCGAAATTTAGCTCACTCATACATCATGGTGGTACACATATTTGAGACAACTTATCACTGAAAAATATTGTGAAATAACTATACCCTGTATAGCCAAAATTTAAATTCAAAAAAAAAAAAAATTCTGAAAAATATAACATGTTGGATATCATTTGAATATTCTTTCAACTTCGGGAGTTATTGCCAAAAACGTGTGGAAAACCCCATTCCCCGCGCTTATCCCCGAAGCTACATACTTAAATGAAAAAATCACGGTCACAGCCTAAAATTATTGCTACTATGAGTTAATTAGCACACGTACTAGTTCAAACAATGGCTATCAAATGAGGAAAAAATTAAATTGCTTTGCAGCGAGGTGTAGTGAGATTCCCATATCCATATAACGACAGACTGAAAAAGAGCTGACCTTTCAACGGTATTATTGAAGTGATAAGCGGGGTCGCAGCTGAAAATGGTACTGTTATTTAGATAAGACTCCAAAAAAAATTTTTAAGTGAAGAATCCAGATGGAGGGGAGTGGAGCACGTTTGTTCTGCTCTGCTGAACCTTCCCACATATTAATTTTTAGACCATTTATTTTAAAAATTCATAGCTGCTTGAATAATAAGAAAATTAAAATTACGTTAACGTTTACGTTTTCTTTAGACGTGCTGTAAAACATATTTAAAATTTTAAAATTATTATCAACTTGTCGCGGAACAGATATTGACTAGAGTACACGGCACTTCGCTATATGCACTAATTCATAATGGAGCGACTTTAAAGCTGTCGCAACTGTTACCATAAGTGTACATTTTTCTCCATTCCATCGAAATGTGTTATCCAACTTATATACTTTAGGAATGCATAGCCACTAAGTGTTTCAAACAATTTAAAAGTTCTGATTTTTTTCGCCTCTCAAACCACTGTACGCCGTCTCCAAATGAAACTTTGGCACATTGCAATATTAGCAAATCGCATCCATGCGCCCGTCGAAACACACGGCAGTTCGCTGTTGTGAATCGTGCAGTCATGTTGGAAAACGGCGTGTTTTTTCGAAATGTATATAGACTTCGAAAAAGCTTTCCAAGTAAAAATAATACTGGATAATTATCCAGACTAAGGCTATGTTGTATTTAACATTGAAAACATGTTACGTAAACATGTTTAGTCTAGATAGATAAACACACATATGTACATAATCACAAGCAATTCCAAATAAATAGCTATTGATAAGGCGTTGAATGTTTAATTTGATATACATAGATACACCTACACTTCTATTAAAAGCTCCGATGTTTTGATTTTATTTTTTCAAACCTTCTTAAGCCTGAGTAATCATTGCAGGAAAGCAAAAATTACGTGTTGTCTCTTCCGTCGTGACGCGACTGATAGATCCAGCATACAAAAATATAGATTTTCAGATGTTGTCCATAATCAGCTTCGAACGTAAATAATGGAAAATTCACGAGATCGACTAGACGAGGATGTTCGATGCCCCATTGAGTGATTTAATTTTTGAAATTTGAATCAACAATTGATAAGGACAACTTCAACTTATACAAATGTAGTTTAGTTAGAACCAGTTTGAATTCACAGAAATATATACATAAGTGTGAGCTATATTAAATAGATGAAACAAAATTATTATAAAATGCAATGAAGCTTTTATACAAGTTACATCTGAAAGTATACTCAATCCTGTTCAATAAATGCAATGGTATGTATGAAAACTTATTGCAATGCACTGAATAATGCTTTGCTAGAATTTTCTGCTTTTGTCTGCAGGCTACTTGACCTTAACGGACTCATAGAATAAGTGATAATATTTAAATAAAAAAAAGGTAATAAAACGTCAAATCTTTTATTGCTTGGTCGTTTATGTAAACATATATGTATACTCGCATTATTATAAATAAATATTTTTAATGGTAAATATTTTTGTTTATTTTGTTTAGTTAAAAGATTTTTGTTTACAAATTTTAAAATATTGTTTGCAGAATAGTTCGGTGTTGTAGTTGCTAATAGCTAAGATTTTAAATTGACCTGACTAATGAAATTTTGACCAAACAAACTCGTAATAATACAAATTATTTAGCAGAATAAAGAGCTGCTAGATAAATATTTTTTATCAACATGATCGAAAGTGTGGATGCTAATTGTTATATGTAATACTACAGTTGGCAACAAGATGAGGCTTAAATTACCATTTAGTATAACATAGTGTGAAAGTATATAGTATTATATGATAATTGATTATGTGAAGAAAGATGAAGACTTTACTTCACTTTACCTAAGGGGGCGCTACAGATCGGGCTGAACCAGGACCTGCTTGTCGCAATTGTTTGTATGTGCGTGCTTTATTTTTGCACGAATGTAAGGGACCTACAGTTATTTGCCGACTTCGAATGACGAGTTGAGAAGCAGAAAGATGACAAACTTGTTAATAAATTAATAAGACTAAAATGGTAGATGTACAAGTTAACACTTTTTCATTGTGAGATTGAAGAAATATATAAATTGCCGCAGATTCTAGAGGACATTTTTTTTATAAAGACTACCAAAGTTACATAAGTGTCAACAAATTTAATAATGTCATAATGCAAATGCAATCAATGTCTTTCTATCTAGTTTGATTTGGTTTTTGACAATTTGTCATGTGTCTTCTGCGGTGCTAAATAATGAAGCTATTTGGAACTTTTTTCGATCCTCATTAATGAGGTCACTGACAACTTTCTGCCGGCTTGGTGTAAATGGAAATAATATGATAAGGAAAGAAAATTATTAAACATTTTGTTCGAAAACTCGGGATCTTACAAAATGTCGAAAACTAAAATTTACGGGTAAGTACTAGAAATTTTGAAACCGTCCCTACAATTTATAGAGCGCACTTTGGACGATTTTACTATCCCATCACACCCAGTTTATTTTATTCTCTTCCATTATTTACTATTAGATGTAAGAGAGAAAAAAATGTTTTTCTAAATATGTAATATTAGAAAATGGATACTGTCTTTGGATTATTCAGCCTTAAATAGTTGTTTACTTTTTTATATTTATTAATTTTTGTCTTTTAAAATATTTCTCTTAACTGCTTTTTGTAACTCCTCACCAATCAATTTTAAAAGGAATTGCGTGGTACATTCGAGTCTTGTCAATTAGACAATAGATTGCACCTATATATAGCTATTACTATATAACAATGAATTTGCATTATCAATATTTGTAACCCTAAGCATGAAGGAAAGCATTATAAAAAAAGTAACAAGAATAGAAAAAAGTATTCTTCAAGTTTCTAACTACATATACATATCAATTTTTTTTATAAGTACAGTGTCACGATAATTCGATGATTTTATCGGACCAACAAAAAACTTCGAATTACAGAGGTTTTTGAATTATAGAGGTTTCAGAGAAGCGTAATTTCTATTACTTTTATTTTTATTATTAAATTATACATCAATGAATATATACACAGGGCAAAAGCATCTCTTTGAACATTTGGTTTTCATAGCCTACTTCCGTCTCATACGCATTTCAACGAACAGTTGAAGAAAAACAAATAGAATTAAAGAGGTAAGAAATCCATCACTATCGAATTAAAGGGGTTTTAGAGTTATTTTGGACAGCAGTGAATTCGAATTGACGCAAGGGACAAATTGCACAGGTTTTCTTCGATGAACAGAGGTTTTCTTTGGGATTTTTTAAGGAGTTTTATTATAATAGCACTTTGATTTATTTTCAAACTAAATAATGGTTTTTGAGAAAAGGTTGTTTGACTTAATTCAAAAACCTTTAATAGCATTCGTAGATTACAGATGCTATTAAATTGGTGCTAGATGCATTGTAGTCGTCACCAGATACTACTAGCAAGTACTAAGTTCATAGAACCTTCTGCACGTGCACTTTTTTTTCTTAATCTAATCTTTGTATACTTAAGCATGTGTTCATACCACAAAAGTAACATAAGGACATTTTCTACGGAAAAAGTATTTCCAAGTAATACGGCAGTGCGGGAGCCGCAGAATATTATAATGTGTTCAGACAGCAGCGGTAAGCGCGTGGTTATCCTCGAGGCGTATACCATGGTTCAAAACGGAAATATTTTGTTTTATTAAAAAAGAGAAAAAGACAGTATTGGGTAAATCCAGTAATATATAAGCGCTTATCACATGGTACATTTGTAACCTTATATCCCAAATTAAACGAATTTAAGCCCAAATTAATCTCGTCATTACAACCGCATCCGCGCGGTTCTATTTTCTGGCGATTGAGTTGCGGGAACCGCGCGGTTGTATGTGAACGAATATGGGGACGGCAACGTAAATATGAACCCCGCGGTTTCCGCTGTGTCTGAACGAAGCTTAAGTCTACATTTATTTACTACTTTCTGTTTTTCTTTGTTTCAATTTCAATTTCATTTTTTTCAAGATTAAAATGTTAGTTCAATGAATTTTCGTTTGAACTAAATAATTTGGGACTTAAAAGATAATGAATACACAGTGCTACTATTGGTTATTCAGACGCCTTTATCTTTTAAATTCTACGTCTTTTCGCTGACTATAATTATCGTCTAAGGTGACCTCTTAGCAAATAATCCCAAACATTTGACATTATATTATACTAGCTGACCCGCCTGGCTTCGACCGTGCATGCAAACAACAGTTGCATCACTCACGTAGCACATCTATGTATACTATTATAGCTGACCCGGCGAACTTTGTTCCGCCTAAAATTGATTAAATTATTAATGTCCCTTTCGAAAGTCGAGCCTCTCTATAGAAAGAGTGAAGCTCTTTTGGAATTAAATTGAATTGGATGCATTTTATTTACACGGAAAATGGATTTCACACATTTCAGGTCACTGCAAAGCTTTGTGATGGACAACGTTGTTTGTGGAATGGAATGGAATGGGACATTGGATATATGGGAAGGTTCCGTCTGACGACATTACCTTAAATGTGGGATTATCACCACGTTCTTGGATAACAGCGGCTCCATGTTATCCATTCGTAAACGGGCTTGTTCACTGTGATGATTAGCCACCCGTCTCATATTTTTATTGCGAGCTCCAATGTTTGATCGTCTTATCGATGGCACTAAACCGTCAATCAATTGCATATTGAATTTCACTTGGTAACTGAGCAAATAATTTAATTCACTTCGTTGATCATAGAACAAAACACATTCGTCGATTTAAAATTAAAAAAACAGCAATCATTTGGAGATTCGATTGATTCATTCGAAAATTAAAACTTGAAAACGTATAAAAAATTACAGTTATTTCGAAGGAATAGAATCTCAAAACAGGAATGTATTTTCCAAATTTGGAGCTCTGGCAATTATTTTTACTGTCAAAATGAAAAAAAATGATTTTCCGGGAAAATTTTCCAAAGTTTGAACTTTTCCAACCATTTGTTATAATACTAAGGCTAGTACGGTAGTCGAGCTGAACTTAATTTCCGCAGTCTCCAAAAATTCACATGGAAACCGAAGATAAATACCAGATAAATTTTGTTTGTAGAGTTGGTTATAGAAATGGATAGATCCATCCTTGTCATAAAACTGATTTTTTTTAATTTTTTCTTTGACTTCCCTTGCCAGTAAAAATACAAAATCAATCTATGTTTATTAAATTGTAATTTAGTTTAATATTACGTATGTCCACTCATACATAATTTTTAGCATAATTAACATGTAATTTATCCGCTTTATAAAATAAATCGTAAAACATGTCAGAATTTATACAAAAACGGTTTACACTGGTGTATTTTAAAATTTCAAACTGAAAAGTGGAAAAGGAATAACAGATGTATAACAATTAATAGCCAATATGTATATTAAACACACATACCCACCTTAAACGTTATCACAGAACAACAATTTATATTATTTTAGTATTTATTTATTTAAAATAATTTCTTTAAACTGGCAGCGCTGGTTAAAACTCCGCCGCTAAATAAATGTCCCGGACATTAAATGGCTGGTTAAAATTCTGTGGAGACTTATCTATGTAACTACGCTTTTAACGAGCATTTTAACACAAACACCGTACTACTCAGATATATTCCCGAGACCAATTATATCTTTGCGTTTAGCAAGGATCAATTTTGTATGGAAAATTTAGTTCAGCGCGAGCACCGTAATAGCCTTTACGATCAAAATGATACAAAATAATATACCCCATACAAAATGTTCCTTTAAGAAATTTCCAAATTTCGGCTCCGTAGTGTGTTTATCTGGTTCAATACGAATGCACCAAAAAAAAGCCACATACAAATCGGATGATGTTCAGCCGAATTATGCGCGAACGCACAGACACCAATTCATTTTTATATGAGATTATATTGCTATTAGAATACCCAACAATGCAATTTGGCTAAGCGTGTGCTATATAATGTACATAATGTTATATAAAAATCACCTACCTTCCAGTATGTTGTAGAAAATCCTTTTTAAGGTACAGATCCATTTCATAAAACTCCGATAAAGTGCACTTCTGCATTCGATATCAATTCAAAAAAATATTAAAGAAATACCAAAAATTATTTTTATGTTCTTGAAAAAAAAATATATTAGTATTCTCACAGGACACGGCGTTCGTTCAATCCCTCCTTTAATCAGAAACGCTGCCGATGTGATGTCGCGAAATGATATTATCTGAGGATTTTTCGGATCGCAAAATGGATCTACGAACTCTTCTATATCCTGGTTGCATTCCGATGTGTGTCTCCATTTCGGCGTTTCAATTTTTAATGATTTATCCGCGGTACCAGTAGTAGCTGGATTTTCTCCAGACCCATTCTCAACACCATTTTTTGAACCAGCACCTTTCATTGGCATTTTCACAAAGTAAAATAACTAATACTATGTTTCACTAGTTCACAATTTAAAAAAAAAAATTACAGAAAGAAACGCTACAGTGCGTCTGCTCGTTTTCCTGAATCGATCGGAACTAATTCGCGATAATCTCAGTTAATCTTCAAATAACTTCCCCCAATTGAAAACAAACATTAGCACGCAATTATTCAGCAGTGTGGTGCTGTTAAGTCACAAGACTGTTAAATAACAGAAACTGAAATTACGTATTGAAATTTTTTATGTTTATTATTTGTTCAGTGTTCATCCTGTGATCTTTTAAATAACCGGCACGGTGATAAGAAACGTGCAGCTTGTTTCAATTATAATCACATTATATGTAGATGAATGTGTAAGAAAACGTAAACTCTATAGACAGTGAACAATAGTTTACTGATAAGGGGCATTGTGATGATGATTATCTTGAAAATTGGCAAATTAGGGAGTGATAAGAGAGACAAGTGAAACTTAACAAGTCATGAGCAAACTCCCATTAGATTAAACGGTTAATTTACATATAAAATATGCTATCTAGAACTAATCATTGGTTCATTAAACAGTGTTTACTTTCAGGTTTAAATGGAAATGTGGCTGTTGTAGTGTATAGGTACCTACGTATGTATCTAAACAGAACAGTTGATGTTGCTATTCTTCAAGAATTGCCCTTGTGAGTCCCATTTTAAATCTGTTACCTTATCACAAAATGCAACCACAAATCAACTTAAATAGCCAGATGTTGATGTTGCCTGTATTGTTCAATATTCGATCACATCGCATCCCATATGATTCGCAATAAAATGACAAAATGTGAGCTTATAAATTCAGAGGGATGAATTTGCACAACTTGTGAACCTAAATTTGATTTGGCTAATTTTTTTAAAGTCTGTAAGACCGCTGTCATTTCATTTTTATTTTTGTTGATTGAGTGTGTTTTATGATTGTTTGCTAATAGTTTCTAGTTACTTACTTAACGGGCTCCCAACCCGTGAAGAGTCTCTGCCTGAGACACGGCAGCCTTCCACTCTCTTCGATACCGGGCACGCTCCTTCCAGTTGTCTAGACCAAACGCTCTGGGATCCGCTATAGCTTGGTCCTTAAAACGGAGCTTCGGTCTTCCTTGTCGTCTCGAACCGGGTGCTGTGATTCGAAGATCCTCTTTGCTGGAGCATTGTTGTCCATTCGCTCGATGTGGCCGAGCCAGTGTAGTCGACGTGTTTTGACATTTTGGACTACATCTACAACTCATAGAGTCCGCGGTTGTATCTTCTCCTCCATTCGCCCTCCTCGCATACGGGACCGAATATCCGACGACGAATTTTTCTCTCGAAGGTATTCAAAATCTGCTCTGCTTTTATGCTTATCGTCCAACACTCAGCTCCATTAAGCAGAACTGGCAGGATCAATGTTTTGTAGAGCATGCATTTCGTCTTCCGAGTTAGGAGTTTTGAACCCATTTGTTTTGCCAAACCGAATTAGCAGCGGTTTCCTAGAGTGAGTCTTCGTCGAATCTCCACTAAGGTGTCATTTGTAGATTTGATATTTACTCCGAGGTAGGTAAACTCCTTAACCACTTCGAAGTTACTGCTGCCAACAGTGACGTTTCGTCCTAGGCGGTGGACAGATGTTTCTTTGTTTGTTGACAACATGTCGTGGTTTTGTCCTCATTCACTTCCATGCCAACTCGTCCCGCCTGTTCTTAAATTGCCGTTAAAGCCTCTAACTCGAAGCGCTGGGTGAGACCGATGATTCAATGTCGTCTGCGTATCCCAGCAGCTGGACAGATTTGTTAAAGATAATGTTTTCATCCCCTATACGTTTTTTTGCGCGTTTTTGTATTCTATCGATCAGGTGCATTGATGTTCTTGGAGCACCCGACCAGATATGAGCATTGTACTCGAGCTTGGGGCGAATATACGCCTTATAAATTGTAGTGAAGAATTCCTTACATCGTTGAAGGAAACATAGGCATTTCGCGGCGTTTTTGGCGACTTCGAATGTGGTCATTCCAACGTAGATTGACATTAGCACACCTACCGAGAATGATAAGATTTTCGGTTTCAACAATGCAGGAGCCATTTATGGATAATGGCTGATGGTCAAGATTACGCTTTAACAACCGAGGACAGCATTGAGTTTTTGAAGCATTAACTTCCACTTTATTATTTACTAGCTGATCCCCGTCGAAAACGACGAACATTTTTACAGAGCTTGATGGGCAAAGATAACTTAAAAATAATAAGTTAAGAAAATAACTATGCGAATTATATTCACCAATAAAAGCTCAGTGTAGTTAGAAGATTCAATGCCTACCTCTGCAGATAAATAGTTCGCTATTCATATGTACTCGTATATTCCTTTTACGTGCATCTGAGCGCCGCGCCGTATAAACTGAGTTTGAATTCATAATGCAGGCAGATTTGAATAAGAACTGAAAAAAAAAAAAAAAAACAACAACAGCAACATCATCCTGTTGGGCCCACAACATCACTGTGTTCTTTTCCGACATTTCCTTCTGGTGCAAATCGTGCTTTCGTTGTTAGCGCGGCAGATGTGGAATTTTAAAACGATAGAAACTTAATTCACTCAAAACGCTAAATAAATATTTTTGAAAACCTCCAGCCTGCTCACATTTCGCTGCACTTTTGAATAATTTTCAATTTGTTCCTCAATTTTATTTATAAGATGTATTGTTTTCTTTTTCAATTCATACGCATCCACTTTCATACCGAATTGTATTGCAAGAGGAGCAAAACATGCGAGGGATATACATATGTATGTATATACATGGAAACTCGCTGATATTCTTTTCACATTACATCGTATTCTCATTGCTATTTCACTTTTAAACAGTTACTATATGAATGTTGGTAATACCGATGACTGAGCAATATCCGAAAAATATCCAATTTTAGAAAATCAGTTAAAAAGTCAAGTACCGTGGCACAACTTTTTAAGTAAAAACCTGGTATGACATTTGATACCATTTTTCTAAGCTAGCCTAAATATGAAATTTTAACAAAATCGTAAGAGCCGTTTTCGAGAAAGTCCGCTTTTTATAAAATCGGTCCCAAATGAAGTATAGGTACCTTAAATTTTGGGGCCAGAATGAAAATTCCAAATTGGCCTTGTGGTATAGTCCCACAGACCCCAAATATTAAGTTTCAAGCAAATCCGTTCAGCCGTTTAGGCTCCAGTCCGAGATGCAGTAGTGTTTACAGAATGAGCGTTACTGCTTTATTATATAGTATAGTATGACTAGCTGATCCCCGTCGAAAACGACGAATATTTTTGAAGTGCTTAATGGGCAGAAATATAAGTTAAGAAAATAATTTTGTGAATTATATTCACCAATAAAAGCTCAGTGTAGTTAGAAGATTCAATGCCTACCTCTGTAGATGAGTAATTCGCTATTCATATGGGCTCGTTTATTCCTTTCGTGTGCTTTTAAGCGCCGCTTCGTATAAACTGAATTTGAATTCATAGAATAAGCTATAACGCAGAATTGAATTGGGGGAACTGTCAGAAAGAAAAAGACAATAATAGCACCATTATCCGTTGGCCCCGCAACATCACGCTGTTCTTTTTTTCGACACTTCGTTCTAGTGCAAATCATGCTTTCGTTGTATGCGCGGCAGATTTTAAATTTGAAAAGAATAGAAATTTAATTCAATCAAAACTCAATCAATTTTATGTACCCAATTTCAACTCCATTATTTGTTGCGGCCAAATAAATATTTTTTGTTCCTCAAATTTATTTATAAGATGGATGTTTTCTTTTTTAACGTGACGTGAATCTCGAAACGAAAATGTAAAGGCGATGTTAAGAGATGTGGCAGACAAGAGATCATTTGATTTGATATGAAAATAAGAAAGAGTGTCGGAGATAAAACTGAGCCCTGGGGGACACCAGCATTTAAAGGGTGAATTACAGAATTGAAACCATCCAATACAACTTGTATTAAACGGTCCGAAAGATATTTTCTAATCCAGTGAAGCCATATGCACGCATTTTCAACAAAAGAGCTAGATGCCAAACTCTGTCAAATGCTTTTGGAATAACGAGTGCAACAATCTTACACTCACCAGAGTGATACAAGAGATTTGTTCCACTTTTGGGTAAGATATGCCATCAGATCACCAGAGGATCTTTCGCTACGGAAGGCATATTGCCGGTCATTTAGAAGATTTCGCGATTCAAGATGCATATGGCTGGACAAATGCTGTTTTCCATCTACTCGGAAAGAGTCTAGAGAAGTAGGAGAGATAGAGCTTACGCAATGGTTTTGCCAACGTGGAAGAAAACTGCTTCAGAACTATGGGGGATATACAGTCCGGACCGACGGATTTGTGAATGTTAAGATTTTGTTGTTTTATATGTTTATGCGAAAAAAAGCTAATTTTTAAAAATATATAGAATGTATTATGCTCAATAAACAGACTTTAAGCTACGCATACAGGTACTTTCAATTCTTCTATATTTGCGGCATCTACATACATACACGAACAACAGTCGCTGTCAACACCGTACTTCTAACTGACAGTTTTAACTGCCGAAGATCGACGAATCAAAACGCAGCTTCTATCGAGTTTCGGCAGTTTGTTTTCTTCTTCGTATCGCATCGTTCATTCCAGTCTGATCGCATCAGTTCGCTCCCAGCGTTCTCATCGTACACATCGTAACAGTTCGCTTGAATCGTTCTCATCGTTCACATCGTACACATCGCGCGCATTAGACTAACTGCATTCATCGTACACATCGCTCGCATTAGTCAAATTGCATTCATCGTTCACATCGCTCGCGTTAGACTAATTACATTCATCGTACACATCGCTCGCATTAGTCTAATCGCATACATCGCTCGTACACAATGCTCGCTCGCTCACTTTCGTAAACTCGATCGCTTACTTGTAACCGTTTTGTTGTTAATAAATTTGTTTGTTTGTAATAAATAACCAAGTTCACTTTAAACTCAGTGTAACCAATCAGCCAATCTATATGTATGTATATATAAAACAAAATGCAAAATGCGTATGTTTCCCTCTACCGCCCGTAATTTTCAACCAATTTAGTAGTTTTTTTTTTAGTGCCTGGCGAGAGGGCGGAATTGAAGCTAGTATATTTAATAAATAAAAAGAAAATCAAATACGTTTTACATTTTTAATAGACTGCTTTTCTCTCTTTATTGAGTGACTTTGCTTTTCTCTTAAAATTTTATCAATTTCTTTTCCTTTTTAAATATATATGTATATCATCTGTTTTAAAACTTTCACACATGTCAGTAATTTTTAATAATTAATTAAAATAACATAATATTTTTTTTTATTTCATTTAATGTAAATATATTTAAAAAATAAACCAACTAATTTTTTGCGCTAAAATTTTCAAATTAACATTTTTATTTTTTTCCGCTTTGTTTTATTCAGTATTGAATGAAAAGAAAAAAGAAACATAATTAAATGTATGTATGTAGGTATTATATTCACAATTCTATTTCGAAGAACGAAACAACAAAATAACTTAATTCAATACATACATATGTACATTATGTAGGTATGTATGTATGTCTATGTGGCTACTTATAAATAAAAAAAAATATATATTTATATTAATATGTTGTATGTAATACAATGCATATATAATATAAAGTTTTATAATTACTACAGTCATATCTCGTTTTTATAGAATAAAAATAAATCATATGTGGTTTTTGTTTTCTTCTTTGTTATATAATTTACATAAATGAAATCGTGTTTTTTTTTTCTTTTTTCTTTTTTTGTATAAGACGCGTTGTTTTTTTTTTTTTATTTATTAAATATTTAATTTTTACAATTACTTACTATTTTTTTTTTTCCTTTTTATACATTTCCATTTCGTTTTGGTTTGTGAGGTGGTGAATATTTCAGTTTTAACTAAAGAAACGTTTTGTTGCTAGAACACTCTGCAAATATAGGTAGATAATGCGGTTTTTTTTTGTTGCTGTTCAAATATTGAAACACTACACTAATGCACATGTAGTTAAAAAGGAATACAACAAGAAAAATAAAAGGAAAAACAAGTTGAAAAATAAACAACTTTGTATTGCATTAATCATTATCATTACAAATATCTTCGTAATGCTTAGTTTTAATATACATACTTTAGGACTTTAATAATAAATTTTTCGTTTTGTTTAGCATTTCATGAATAGCAAGAATTAAGAATGAGTTTCTTTAGTGTTTTTTCTTTTACTATTTTTGTTTGGTTTTACATTTTACTATCACTCATCTAAAAATTATTAGGATTTTTAATTTATTTACTTTCTAAATGTTTTTGTTTTTTTTTTCCAAATTTAATGTCAAAAATATTTATCATCCATATTTTTATTTAAAGATAAGTTTTCCAAATTGGTACATTTTAATTTAGGGTTTTTGTTTACCTCTAGGATGTGAAATATAGATTTTTATTGTTTCGAATATTAGATATCTCAATTAGTGAATTATTCTAATTAGGTAGAGATGAAAATAATAAATTATTATGTATAAAGATAAATGATATAAATGTGAAGGACTTTTTCATACGATTTGGGGTTCTCGTGGTGTTTTGTTATAGTGAAATATTAATTAAAATTATAAAAGGGTTTTTAAAAAAATTCCTCTTAAGGTGTTTAGATTGTCAAATTCATCAGAGGCGCTGAATCGGAACAAACATAAAGTCTTACAATTATATAAAGATTCGAGAACAAAACGAAATGTTTGTTTATATATTTTGATTTTTGGCTCCAAATTGAATAAGAAAAGTTCCAATTAAAAAAAAACACTGCAATCTAGGAACAACCATACATAAGTACATAATGTTTAAAATACGATTCACCCGATATATTCACGTCTATCACAGAATCCGTCGTACTCGGAATTTTGCTATGAACCCCGAAGGAACTATCACAAAATCCGTCGTAGTGGAAATTTTTGCTACGAATTTCGAATTTCGTAAAAAGCGGTATGTTGTTAAGTGCGGCAATGCACATTCGGATTAATACGCATTGGATACGTTATACAGGATATCACCTACATTAATGTTGCGTTACGGAACGCTTTACGTTGCAGTACCTAAAACTGTCGCAATAATTTGAACCCAACAACGCAAGCATGACCTTAGCTAACTAATCTACTCCAAGTACGTTACATAAAGGACGGAAACTGATAACCTACATAAGAACCTTTATCTAAACTCAAATCTAGTTCATTTCTGATAGTAAAAATCTCATTTATAGACCTATGTATAATATGATCAAAGCACTCACGACGAAAAAATTGTGTACATTATCCACCTGCAGTCGCTGAGTTAAAAATGATTATAAATCTTAAGGCGTAGATATCCGAAATAGAGATTGGCAATATTCCTCTTAATCTAAAATATAGGGCTGAAGTCGGATTGACTTGGGTGTTTGCCTGGCGTATGTCTTGGAAGCGCATTTAGGGCGGGTTTCCAATACAGGAAATTCGCCAATTAGCTAATCGATGCTTGCGATTAAAAAAAAACTATTGATAGGACATCGACTCACATTACTAAAGGAATACCCGGGTCCTATATGGCTGTTTCCTCAACTGGTTTACTTAACAGCTGGGCAGGAGGCGCGCTGCGCGCTTAAAAAAAACTATGGATAGTACATCGACTCACATTACTAAAGGAGTACCTACCCGGGTCCTGTATGGCTGTTTCCTCAACTGGTTTATTAAACAGTGGGTGGCGCGCTGCGCCCGATTAAAAAAAAAACTATGGATAGGACATAAACTCACATTACTAAAGAAAACATGCATTTTTAAAACTTTAAAAATTTAAATTTATAAAAAGAATTAACCATTTAAAGTAAAAAATAATAATTTTAAATCCAAAGTCGATTTGCTATTATGGAAACCTCAGCCGGGTATTTGAAAAATTCCTTAAATATGGCAAAAAAATAGATACATACTTAAGCTCATCATCCGATTACCGTTGTCGTGTGTCGTAAATAACTCTTGTCGTTTTCTTAGTCGCGTCTTCATTATCCTCATTACGTAGCATAGGCGACACAACAAATCTGTAGCAGATTTTTACCTGGCTCAAATTTTGTAGAATCTGTGAGAAAGATTGGCATTATTCTTCTCATGTAGTTACTTCTTCGATGATTCATATCATTATCGGTAGTTATAAATCAGTGGTCTCTTTACAGGTCCCAGGGTTAAATCCAAAATGGGGACAATGGACTCAATCTCAAACGTTGGTGTAAGTGAGCAGTGTCAGATTAGTCAAAATCACATAATCTAACCTAACCTTTTTCATGTGTCACAAAAATTGCCTTTTTAATTTTTTTAAAACAATTGATATTAAAAGAATTTTATTTCCCAAACCATTTTTAAAATGAAAAGTTCTTTAGTTTAGATATTAAGGGAGATACAGTTGTAGAAAGAGCAAAAAAATGGAATCAAGTACAATGCAATCACAAAAAATAAAACATTCAACTCCATTTCTATTCTGTGGACTCTATTTTATCTTTGAGAATTTATTATCAAGCCATGATGGTACTTGCCAGCGAACTGATCAGCGATGCTCTATTGACTTTCAGGTTTTTATTATGCATTTGGACCTACATACATGCTGATCTTCTAATGCAAATTTCTACGCATATAAATTGTTGCTACTGTTGTCCTACGCTCACCACTAATTACCGGAATTCTATTCTTTGATGATATGCGGTACTTAATACCTTATAATCCCAGCTAATACAGATTGTATTTTTATGAGATAAAAACAGTAACAGTACAATGTTAGCATAAAGTTTCAAATTAGGTTAAGCTTGACGTATGAACTGCATACATTTCATTAACAAGTCTCTGGGTGAATTCGTAAATGTGAATTGCATGACGATGATGATGATCAAGAATTCTAAAACATGTTGACACGTCCGTCAACGATTCGAAAACCTATTGCCACTGCAGTTGATCGCAAAACATCGTGCATTGCATTTTAATACGCTTGCGTGACAGTACTGGAAATGATCTTCGCAGCTTTGCCGTGATCGTCGTGCAATTGACGTTTATGAATTCACCCTCTCTATACCTTCTAGGAAGTTCATCATCCGAAACGTGCGTACCAAAAGCTCCTCGCAATCAGTACCCCAAGGTAGGCTTTATCGTAATGAACCGAAAGTCTGAACGATCACTGTTTAAGCCACAGTAACATTTCCGCGTTGAGCATAACTCTTTTCCGTTATTGAACATAAATTAAGTCCCCACTGAAAACTAGGGGCACAGCACTGACGTTGTTTTTTCCACGTATAGAATACTACTTTTCTTGAAGGTAATCCATTTGACAAGACATTCCAACAAAACTGAGGAGAATAAACCAAAAACTTCGAGCATTGAAAAGAAAATTAAAAAATGAATCGTGCTCTCATCGTCCCATAAGCAAAACATTAATTAATATTTAACCAAAAAAAAAAAAGGTAAGGTGTTTTTTTTTAGAATTATTTTTATTTACTTTATGTTGTTACTAACTTCTTTGTTTTGTTGTTGAAGTAATGATTTGTTTTATTTTTTATTCAATATATATTTTATCTCTTTTTTGTATTTTAAATCTAAAAAGCTGGTGCACTAATATTAAAAAAAAAAAACTCTTCAATTAATTTTCCACTACAATAGCTTACAATTATTAAAGTTCTTAAAAGTTTTACTCATTTTTCATACCATTTGTTGTAATTACATTATGAAGTTAATTAAATGATTGGTATTTTCTCAACTGTATATTGGTACATATTGGTTGCAAATCAAAATTACTTTTCTTTATAATTTTAAACACGTTGTTTTTCTTGTTTGTTTGTTTATTATAAACTCAAATACAACTAAAATTTAACTAATTAAAAAACTAATAATAATTACAATTACAACTCATATATATCCATACTCATTTAACTCAGAAAAAGAAAAACTCCACTAGTCCGAAAAGGAAAGAAACAAAACTTTCTTAAATTTAAAAAAAAAAAATTATTATTGGTATATAATATATATATTCACACTAGTGTTATTTTCTTTAATGCCTATTAACTGTAAATTTTGTTGGGAAATTTAAAACAAAACGATGTATTTGATTTTTTTTTCACTAAATATTATATATATGTTTTCTTTTGTTGCTGTTTACATACTAATCAATAAAGAAAAAAAAATAAGATTAATAAAGAAACAAAATTAACTATAAAAAAAATACCAAAATCTTTAGAACACGAATAAACAAGGAAGGTACACTTTAAAAAAAATAATAATATGTAACTTTTAAAGCACAAAAAAATGGGAAGAAATATTAATGAAAGGCGAAAATGTGCATAATTTTCTAATTTACTATTGCAGATGTTATTTTTTTTAAAGTGGCTGTTATATGCTTTTCAGATCTTTCATTTGTTTTTTTTTTTTTTTTTTTTTTTTTTGTTTTTTGTTTTAACCCCATATCGTAGATTTCCTGAGAAAGACTTTTTTTACAAGCAGAAAGGAAACGAAAGAAGAAACAAATATTAAAAAGATATCTATGTTGGTGGTGTGTGGTGGTGATTGGTTGCAGCAGAATCAATAATTAATAATCATAATAATAATTTTACATATTATATAGAGTGATAATTAATAAAAAGTAAGCTGATTTCTTTTGTTTTGTTTTCATATATATATATACGTTTATATTTGTTTGCCTTGCTTTAAAGATTTTATGTTGTTTTTGTTTTTTGATTTACCTTTAACTCTTTGTATCTATGTGTATATATATATATAATAATAATAATAATCAATAGTATTAATTCCAAAGAAAAAAAAGAACAAAAGAAAAAAATGTAATAATCCACTTGCATTATGTATGTATATATGTTTATATATTTTTGTTTTAATTTAATAGTAAACTAGGTAATTTTTCACGTTTTTTTTAGTTTTGTATTGTTTTTTCCGCTTTTTTTTGTGTTTTTTTTTTTTAACTTCATGTTATAATTTTAATAATATACTTATTTTCCTTTTTGTTTTTGTATTAATTTAATTGTAGGTAAATGTGGGCGTGTGTTGTGTTGTAATTTTTTTTCTCTTTTTATATGTGTATATTTTTTTCTTGTTTGTTTTTTGTTTCATTTTTTTTCTCTTTTTTTTTTGTTATTATATTTATTTATATTTAAATTTTTATGTATATATATATATATGTATATTATAAAACTGATGGCACAAAAGTTCAAATTTTTTGTATTTTTTCGCCAACTACTACAGGATTATTGCGTCTAATTTCTTGGGCCCCGTGTTCCCTATAGTCAAATGTGCAGTCGTGTTTGTCACTGTACCGATGTACAGCACAGTAAAGTCCACCACATCGGCATTCAAAACCTGTAATGAAATACAAATAAGAAATTATTAGAAATCATTTTTCTAAATAACGGCAATACTAAAAATATATCATAAAGTCAGCCCATTTACAACACGGTCGCGGACAAGACGACATATGCCGTCAATGGTTGAGGAAACTAGCGGGTCATGGCGGCATTTGCGTCAAAGAACTTTAAGTCTGTTAGGATAAGATAGGATACCCCGACATGAAAAGCAGTATACTTTCATACTCCAGGACTTCAGCATTATTTATCCTGCCGGAGACAAATTTTCACATCACTGTGACCTGTAGAATCATTTTTATCCTTAAACAAAATTTACATAAAATAATATAAAATATCTCTCAAAATGCCGGACATAACATACTTGTCATTCTAGCGTTCCCACCGAAAACGAACGTGTTAACTATAAAACCTTAAAAGTGCGGCATCACTATAACGAAAAGTACGAACAAAACTTACTATCGATGAGTCTACAAATATATCGCTGTACTCGGTTTAATATATCGCAGGGACTTAATATCTTTTAGCCTTCGTCACGAATACACCATTAGGCTACACCATTTTAGGCTAACGCCACGCACTAAGCGGCAAGTGGCCATTTATTGAGCGGCAATTCCTGAGCGATTAGTTGCGAAAATGTAATTTTCGAGTAGAGCTGTGTCAATCGTGATTAATTCGATCATTTTGACCGGTTCACCAAAAAGTATTGATGATTGCATTCACACAACCACAAGTCAATCGTTCACAAGAACTAATACTTTTCTCGCTCATATGACCGGTTCGGTTCTCTCGGTTAAAAAAGAACGAAAGAGAATTATAATATTATACAGCCAAACCAGTAGAATATCTTCTACTACGTTTAAGAGGATGAATGGGGTAGAAAACTAATACGTACACAACTATTAAAATATTAGATCCACAAAAATACTAGCATATTGAAAAGAAGCTCAGTACGTACACATCGGAAATCATATCTTATGCGCTCGAAGAGTCGAAGTATGATATGAAACCGGTTTTCTCCAAACAGAATTGATCTCGTGTGCGCTCCCAAGCTCTCTATCGCTATCCAATACTAAAATGAACGAATGTGTTCTGATGATTGAGATCCATGATACGTGAGATCTATCCAATACTAAAATGAACGAATGTATTCTGATGATTGAGATTTTTGGTTGTACTTGAACGATTCGATCCTATTTTCGAGTGCTGCCCGCCCCATTATTTTATAAAAACGGTCGTTTTAACATTTACAGAATTATCTTACGTTTAAAAAAAGGTTTGCTGTTCATCCAATAAACCGAGAAGGATCAGGTTATGGCGAATTGCACCATTGTAAAATAATCTTCGACAGCATGAAGACCTATTCAGGCAATACCTACGTAATATCAAAACAATCATTTGATTTGCTGTTGGAAAAAGTTCGTACCACAATTACAAAACCTCTCTTGCCGCTCAGCACTACACTAAAATAATAGAACAGAATCGAAAGCTGAGTGACGGCGCTCTGCCGCTCAGAAACGGCGCTTCTCGATCAGCGACTGCGTGGCCACAACCATACAATTTCATGTTTTAATTTTTTTTACCGCTCAGTGCGTGGCCTTAGACGTAGTGAATGCATTTGCATTATCGGTCGATATGGCAATCATGTCTTTGACGGCATCATTAACTATGTTGTTCACATATCCTTTAAAAAATAAAAGGCAATCTCTGGCACCTTGGACCAACGTTAGAAATACCTAGTAAAGGATTTATGGGAAAGGGCACCAAAGGATTTTACTTTATATGGCGCTACAGTTCGGGGCGAACCAGGGCCTGCTTCTTGCAACCATTTGTATGTGCAGTGTTATATGGAATGGAAGAGACCTACAGTTTTTTGCTGAGTTGAGTATTTGATTGTCAGACATTCGAAAGAGACGACACCGTGAAAAAACTTTTAGGTGTTTGCTGGGATTGAACCCGAGCAGCATTGCGTAGTAGTTCAACGCACAACCACTACACCACGGTGCCCACAAAGGATTATGGAAAACTAAAAATTAAATGACGATACGCATAGATTTGCAATATGCAGACATTGATCCACCCAGAAAAGACCGATCTTTAATCTTTTGACAAATGACCAGGGATTTATTGCTTCACTTGTTATTCTAGCACTGCCATCTTCTTTCATATTTTTTAATATTTCATCTTTTTTTTATTCATAAAGAAACTTGCAATAAATAGACGTACAATAAAGTGATTTCTATAAGGGTCTTTTCATTCCGAGGTTCAGAACCCTCAAAATAAACAAGACCACAACTAAGCGTATTTCTCACCTGTTAATCCAACCTTCTTGCGGCAGACAGCACAACGATTCTTTTTCTTTTTTGCATCTTTATCACCCTCCTTGTCGTCTTGATCTTCATTTGTGGAAGTTGATGGACCTGCCGTTGTTGCACTGTCTTTAACTGTGTTTTCTTCATTTATTTTCTGCAAACGAAAAAAGTAAACAAACATATTTAAATCATTAAAGAAATTACCATAACATATCTACTTTGAATGAAGTTAAAATTAAAATAAGACAATTTGTTGTACACCTCTCCGCCGTGAGGATACCACCGATTATAAGAGGAAACACTAAAATTAATTTCACTTCCTTTCTCTCTATCTTTATGTGACATTTTTAAAGGGAACATGGACTTGCTATCTTATAAAAAGCCTGGCCATATGCCAGCCAAATTTTCAAAATGCAACAGCCAGCATAAGCAGCAAAACAAAGCGATACAAAAAAAAAAAAATCTGCCCGGCTATTTGTTTTCCTGACGCAGACTGCGTTCTCTGTGTGTAGTGTTTAACTGATTATTGTCGCGCCATTCATTATTTGACCAAACCAAACTAATTAAAAAGCCAATGAGAGGAAGAAAAGCTGAATTCTTGTTATCACAGATATTTTGTTTGTTCTCTTTAACTTTGCCAAAAAGAGAATGTCACAAAATGTGTACTAGTAGTAGTATTATATGTATGTAGTAGAAAAAAATAACATTTACCCTTTTCCTAGCCGAATTATTAAGTGCTTCCTTGGAGTCCATTATTCGTATCGAAATCAGATTCGATGACCTTGAAGCTGAGTAATATGTTACGGAGGTAGAACAGCAGCTGTTGGAGGTAGAGTTTGAGGAGCTTAGATGTTTGCGGATTCTCTCCGCTGAAGTTAAACGAGGACCTGTTACTCCTGCACTGATAGTTGTGATTGCCGATGACGGTGATGATGATGGTTCCGCTTTCGTCGTTGTTGTCGTCGTCGTCGCCGATAATGATGATGATGATGATTCGTACGCCGCCTTAATTTTATTTTAAAAATGTTCGTTTTAGATTTTTTTGTTTTATATTTTCTATGCTGCTTTCTATGTGCTTTTTCTTGATTTGTATTTTGATGTTTTTCACTGAATTTTAAATTTCAAATTACTAAGACTACTTGAAATCTCTCCTAAGAGTACTACTCCGAAGGCTCAGCAGAAGATGTGGGTGCGCTTGCAAATAATTGCAACAAACCAACTTGCACATAGGATACGAGCAGAGTGGCAACCTGAAATTTTTCACTGGGACTTTCGTCTTCATCTTGTTCATACGATAGTGTTATCAATTTGAATTTTTCATTTTTTTCGCTTTGGTTATCCTTAGAATACCTTATACCAAACATGGTAAGAAGAGAACTATCAAAATACGGCGCGCAAACCAACTGGTTGACTATTTTAATTTAAGTTGATTTTTTTTATATTTTAAGTAACTACTTTTTGACGAGTTTACAAAATGAATAAAATAATTTTTGAAACGAATTTCTAAGCAGATTTATTCAAGGAGTACACATTCAAAGTGCACCAGCTAATAAGCAAGTTTTTTTTTCTGTTCAATCCTAGTTCTGTTCAACTACGCAGGATCAAGAAGGATCAATGTCAACCGATCGTGATGATTGTTATTATATGTATGTATGTACATACTGAAGAAGGGTTAAAAGCATATGTTGATTTCATGTATGAAACAAAATCAACTATTCAATACGTAAAAAAAAAATGTATTCACTAGTAACTGCCTTGTTAGGTTAGGTTAGGTTTGGTGGCTATCCCCATATTTGGTAGGATTCACTTAGACCAAAGTGTTGTCACATGAGCCGATTCTTATCGATACTCTTGGAACCAATCTGAGAGTTGGATGAAATTCCATATTTTATTGATATCCGTTGAGGAAATATCTTGTCTATAAAGAAGAATTCTCCCAGAAAATCGCTCCTCGAGCAAAGCGCAAGGATGTAGGCTAGCATAGAAGCAAGAGCAAAGAGCAAAGTGAGAAGCAAACAAGCAAAAGTTCATTTTTCCATTTCAATATTTAAATCGACGAAAAATCACAGCGATGATAGCTCAGAAATCAAACATGTTTTAAATCGCTGATTTGCCCTCTTGTCGACACTTTGCTCTATCTTCGAAAAACGCCGCACTCTGTGCGCTACGCTTTAATTGAACGTGTTTGATTTCATCGCTTTGCTCTTTGCTCTTGCTCACTCCTCGCTCTACTCTGTAAGCACACTTAGTCATAATGCGATGAGAAACTCCTGACTAGTGCCAATTTAATAGTGCACGACTCTAGCGCCTTAAGCGCAGCCTGGCTGTCGATGTAAATATCAATATCCCAACCGGATATTCATTTCATGTTCAAAAGCTCTGCAGCTCTAAGTACGACTAGAACTTCTGCCTGAAAAACGCAGTAAGTATCCGAGAGTCTTAAGGACACGTTCAGATCTGGTTCCACACAATAGATACCAGACCCCGTGCCGACTGCAGTGTCTATATGCAGAGTTACTGTGTTATTCATTCACTCTTCACGCACAGTGTACAGTACAGGGTTTCGTACGGTGTTAAAATCAAGTGTAAAGAGGGTATCATCAGTTCTTATTGGAATATCCATTTGGATGTTTGTAAGAATAGTACAGTGTCCTTTGCCGCTATTCTTGAAAAGACCTAGGTTGGTGAGTCTTATCGCACTATTACTCGCCAGTTGCCTCAAATGCAGATCCTATACCATATGTTCAAGTTCCAGTTTAGTTTCCTATCGAATATATTTCCAAGATATTTCGTTTGCTCCGAGAGCGTTAGCTCAGTCCCGTTGATTTTCGGGAGCTTGAAAGGCGGTATCTTGTATTTTCTGGTGAAGAGAACCAGTTCCGTTTTTTGAAGATTGACGTTTAGTCCACACCTTTCAGCCCATTTACAGGTGGTGGCTAATGCCGCCTCCATCAATTCGCTCAGTGTATTTTAAGGAATTTTCATTTAACTATAATTACAGCGTCATCTGCATAAACAGTGACGTGATACCCTTGGAACGTAGCTCAGAAAGGATGTCATTTATGACCAGAACCCATAGCAGTGGGGATAACACCTCCTGCGAGTTTCCTCTGGTGATTGATTTCCTTATCGAGCTATGTATGTATAGTATGTATAGTTTTAGTTACTTTAGAACAACCAAATGAGATTAGTACTTACTTGAATTTGTATGACTTAAATCAGTCTTTAAGATCATCTGTTAATTATTACCTGCATTCATTTTGATTCGTGGAAGGACTTAAATGTCTATTTATCAGTTAATTACTTCAGGAAGTAGCTGCACTAGACATAAGTTTTTGACACCATTCGAAAGAGAGAAAAAAAAACCAAGTGAAACCCACTCAAAATGCCCTTTTTAATGGCTTACTATCTGACACCAGAGAATTAGAGCTGCGAATATGATGAGAAGTTACCCCGCGCTTTCCTTTTCATCCTCGTATTCGCAGCCCTCTTAAAAAATCATTTGCAGTTAGTCGGTAATACGATATTATGGCTCGCCCCATGAGGATGTCAAGAAAGAGTATGTATTATGTAGAAAAAATGTTTGCTTTATTCTTTTGTTGATGTAGGTGTAAGCTCAGAGATTTGTATGCGCAGCAGTTCGAGTGGCGTCCTTATTTCTTTTAAGACTTAAGAGCAGGTTCTGATAAGTGGGCCACTTTTTTGTCAGATAAATAGAATGAGTTGAAACTTTAAAACGTTAACTTCTGAAGCTGCAGTAGTTTCATAGCTACGTATACTAATCGAATATTTGAAAGCACGAACATCTTCAAAAAAAGGTTATGCTTATTTTATAGAATATCACTCATTTTTACGCATTGATTTCCCAAGCTAAGCGAAAAGAATGTTTTTCATTTAGGGGATTTTATTAACCCTCTGATTGGCGATATACAACCTGTAAGCTTCCTAGGCCCCTAGAGGCATTTGTGTACAATTTTTCAAAAAAATGCACTGCATTATCACTATGCTAGTTTTGCCTTAATATTTTTGTATATTTGGTTGTAGGAAGCGCGTAAATGCATATTGAAGACTTGTAAACATTAAAAAAAATCGAAAGGTCCCTAGGGACCTTTTCGCGAATCGGAGGGTTAAATGCTAGTATACCCTACTCAAGCTTTGTTTTTCGATTATAAAACAGGATGCAAGATATGCGAAACAAAACTCAGTTGCCGTGTGCCTGAGAAGGGTTTGAGGGTACAGAGCGTCTAGAGTGCCTTATTTCGTCCACTGACCGGTCCTGAATTGTTCTCGAAGTTCCTTTGTATCACATAACATTCAATAATTTGGAAATTGGCTGAAGACTGGTCTGAATCCAATTTTTAATGACAGGCACAGCCATGAAGCTACTTGAGCCAAATAAAACAAAGAAAACCCAATCATCTTAACCGATTACCTAACGAGGCAATGAACACTTAGGCACAACCTTCAGAAACGACACGGAACATACACGGCTGTGGAAAGAGAGACACTCTCCATATTCCATATTTGTTTCCATATTCAAATGACTCACCTTAGTTCGCATCTCTAGGATAACGAAAGGGAAAATACAATGTCTACACTCTTGTGGTCCTTTTTAACATATTCGGTTATTGGGAGGTTTATTAAGTAAAAAAAACTGGTTGCTATTTGGGCTGTCCAATCAACTAAAATTAAATGACAGACACTAAAACCGCTACTTGAATATGACCTTATACTTCATAAATTCACGCTAAATAGGGCATCTTGAAAACTCAATTCAACGATGCAAATAAAACCAGATTATTAGTTAGAATTTACATATCCATCTGCATTGTAGTACATATGTATGTATGCATGTGCAATATTTCTACATACAATTCCATTTATATGCAAGGTAAGCCAACCACCAAAACATTTAAATAATTATTATTGTTTGTCTTTTCAGCTATTTAAATTTTAATTCATTCAAATTTGATTTCAAACCTATAAAAATGAAGATTATAGACGTCAGTCAGGAAGGGCAAAATAATACGTTTTAAATTTACAAAAATATGTATTTATACGATGATTTTGTGTGTGCATCTTTTCTACGCCTTATAAAAAAGCACTGATTATGAAATAAAACGTAGATTAAAGGAGAAAATGTGCTTCAAATTAAAACCGCATGACAATAAGAAAAATAATCTTTAAATCTATTTTCAATCAAAGCACAACATAAACAGGTCTGCAAGTGTGCTAATTGAATGTAGTAAATCACGATCCATTTTCATGGAAAAGTTATATGTCGACATAACAGGGTTAAACTATGTTGGGTACGAGGACACTCTGGTGTAGAAGGAAATGAACTCGCGGATGAGCTACCAAGAAGGGGAGGCACTGCCTGTAACCGAGATGGTGAATTTAACTATAATTAATGTCGCAGGCACCGTAGCGCAAGTGGTTAGTGCGTCGGACTACTGAGCCAGCGGTCTTGGGTTCGAATCCCGCCGCAAACACCTAAAAAGTTTTTCAAAGTGACCACCTCTTCCGAATGCCTGACAAGCATTCAAGAGTATTATTTGTCATGTAAAGCTTCCCAACTCGCCGTTCGGAATCGGCAAAAAACTGAGGGTCCCTTCCATTCGTGCAAAAAAATAACGCGCACACACAAATGGTTGCGGGAAGCTAGGCTTGGTTCTACGTAGGACTGCTGAAGCCAAATATTTATTTTATTTTTTTTAATGTCGCATGCAATAGATGGCCAGGTCTCTTAGGTCGGCCTTAGATCACAAAAAGACCAAAGAAGTACTTGGAATGAATACGGCAAAGTTTAAAACTTTCCGGACATTCTCTCCTGAGAAAGCATGCCAAAAGACGAATATTCTACGGACGAATGCAGGTACTGCAATGACTTGGACTCAGCGGAGGATGTTGAACGTGAAAGGTTTTAGGGAGTGACTTTTTTGATACATTGGAAGAGACCACAATCAAATTTAAAATTTTTGCAGGAAAATCAAATGTTTAGACGGAAATGTTTCGGTTTCAATACCATCAATAGATGGTTCCAGGGGATCGCGGTGGGCCAATTTTGCTGCCTAGTGTTTTTTGATAGCTCAGCCTCATAGCCCCGTTCTAACCTAACCTATCTGTCGGCTTAATTGCAGTATTACCTTTCATCTAATATGACTGATATCATAAAAGGTATTGGTCCTCGAAGGCATCGCTTCCGAAATAAAAATGCCCCTTCACAATATGATGACTATGCAATATATGTATGGATGTATCTTGAGAGTAATACTCAACTAAGAGAAGCAATAGATTTAAGCCCAAGCGTATGGTAATGTCTTATATATTATAAGCGTTTTAATGATCAGAATGTTTGACTTAGTACGAGACAGTAAGGAAAGTAAACATCATCTAGTGTTTGCCACTGACGAAGCTGACGAGAAAAAAAATAAACTACTGATTATTATTTTAATTGTATATGACAATGTAACAGAGAGATTACAGATTTCTCTTTTTAACTGATTTGATCGGCGATCTGTTAGAGACTCCAACGAGTAAATGTACATATAGTACATTCCGTCCACAACAATGAAACTACTCATGGTTTCACAATGGTAAATACATATATGCAAATAAAGTAATAAAACTAAATCGGCTGAAAAGGCAGTAATTTCACTAAAGAACGACAAGAAAATTTGTCAAATCTCCGCGATCAAGAGGTTAATCGCAAAATTATGTTGCAGTATAAATGCTGAATAGTTCACAAAGCGAAGAAGATTAACAGCTAACAGAAACTGCAAATCATATATTCTTTTCTAGTAAGTCGCTTTCTTAGCAATAAAATACTTGGTATAAAATTTAATAAAAACTGAGATCAGGCATCGTACTCATTTGGAGAGAACTTCAACATCGAAAAACATATGTATTTAGAGAATCGGATGTAGTACCTTTTTTCTTAAAAAAAAAAATCCTTCCACACAGTTCCCTTTGATCATTTTCAAAATGGGACAGGAGGATGAACAACAAATGTCTTCTTTTTTTTACAACAATTTTGAAATCCTTATCAAATAAATGAAAGAAACAACAAAAACTCACTTCTTTTATTTCACTGTGTTGCTGTAAACTCTGTACTGTTGGTTGCGCTGTGTTGGTGACTGTAATGGCTGGACTAAATGTGGGACTCGGTTGTGGGCTTGGAACTGACACAGGCGTGCTGCTGACTGGTGGCTGTTGTTTTTTTCTTAAGGAATCCTATAGATGAACAACAATTTTTCAAATACATTAGAATTTACTGAATTTTAACAATTAGTTAATAAAACTTACTTTGTAGCATACGGAGCAGAGTCCATCTGTGGCTGGGTTACCATAGAAACCGCATCCAGAGCGGCACATAGGTTGCATTGGATTTGATTCACGTTCCATTATATATTCTATAGATGTGTTGTTGTGGTGGTGTTTTATTTTTCGGTGACTTTTGCAATAGACTTCTATCAGATTTATTTGTTTGTTTTTTTTTTTTTTTATTTTTGTTCTCTACTCAATAATTTTAAAGCAGACGGTCAAGCGATTAGATGTACTAAAATATTTTTTGTTTCTATATAATTCTATGTTGTTTTCGCACAGCGACAAAACGACTTTTCTTTTCAAATATTTTTTTTTTGTTTTTCTGTTTTGTAGGAAATACGTAAGGGTCCCAGAAAATTAGCAATACTAATTATATATAGTTTTTTTTTTTTTTTTTTGTTTTAAGATTGCGATGGATAAATTTGTGTTTTTAAATAAAAATGTAAATCACAATTGTTTTCCCAAATATATATACTCTTTGATTTGCATTCGTGTGTGTATGTCACAAAAATCCTTTAGGTTGACGTTTTATTCTGTGAAACGATCCGTCGTAACGAACGTATTCATTCATTAAAAAAAATCACGCGATGACTTCAACTCAACAAGTTGGAATCTTAGCTTAGACTGAGATAGAGGAAAGATTATATATTTTTTTTAATTATTATTTAAGCGTCTAAATGGTGACGCGCGTGTTGAACTTTTGTGCCTTCTATTTATTTTTTTGTTGATATTGCTCAAAGAGCTGTCTGATGCTGCTGCATTCTCCTTGGAAGCAATCTTCTTGTTTTTATTTTCCTCTGCTTTTTAATGGATTGAAGAAACGTGCTGAACACTATGATGAGTGGTGAGTGGTAGGCAATGCCACGTAGAAATAACACTAATAAATCAGTGTATCAATCAATCTGAAAATAGAGCAAACAAAAAAGAGAAAGTGTTATACAATGTTAAGTTTAATAGTGCAATAAAATGATTATTATTTTAGAATAGTTTATTTTTTAAGTTTAATTTTTTTTTTTTTTTTTTATAATCTACGCACGCTATAGGGGATATGAATAGAATACCCTTATAATGTTTACACACAGCGCAAGCACATGATGGACAAGAACGAGCGACAGTGAAGACTGTTTAGCTATGCAGCTATTTAACTGAAAGTTTGCAGTCCTTCTTTGCATGGAACGTACGCGGAGTACAGTGGTAGACATATAAATAGCACACTTTTCTTTCATGTATTTCAAATTACATTTCCATTAAATATTATCGAAAAAACAGGAAAAAAATATGCACACGTTCAGCCATCAGTACCAAAAACAGTTATTGTTAATTTTTTCCTGCTATCGAGATAGGAATCAAACACATCACAGTGTGTAAAGGCGTGTTTTTCCTGGTCAGTAAATAGCACACAATCTATGTGCGCAGTTTTACTTGGAAATATGTAAATGTGGAGAAAATATGATGGTGTAGGCTGGATTTCTTGGCCCGGGATGTCACCGATTCAGAGGATTACCACGAAAATGAACAATTCCGCTTATAAAACCATTATCGCGGACAGTATGATCCTATCTGCTGAGGACAATATGCCACTGGTATGGCATTTTATGCATGGCAAAGATAGGATCGCGCAGTTCCCGCCTTTTATGGTGCTGTCCGAGTGATAAACATTTAAACGTTTCAGGGTGGCGAGCACAATTTCCTGATCCGACCTCGATCGAGAACTTACAGAACGACGTCAGGTAAAACTAAGAAGCAGTCAGACCATGAAATGCTGCAGAATTGTTAGAACAAATACAAGTCGCCCGGAAGTCTATCCCAAAAACAGATCTTGAGGCTTTAGTGGAATCTTCCGAAAGGATGTGCAGCTGTGCTCAAAAATAAAGGTTTTCCGACCAAATACTAGCTTTTAGACTTTGTCCATAAAGGTATTTAACTAAATTTCATATCCTTGGCGTAACGAAACATAATGTGCTATTTATGTGGCCACGTATGCTTTAACAAATATGTGTATATTTTTTTTTATTTCAAGAAAACCATCACATTTTTTTGGCCCACCACTGTAGTTGCAGAAAAGCAGCCCACGTTTCACGTCAGTAAAACCTATATGGGAACACATTTTCAATGCGAGTTGATGCAATATTTAAATTAATAGTCTAAGATGTCGGTGGCATGTAGAACGAATGTGCGCGACAGTGTGTTGAACGAAGAATAAGATTTAAGATCGACCTGACTAGATTGTCCACCACTTAAGACAATAATCTATTGCCTGCAATACTAAACAATTAAGAAAAGCTAAGATAAGAGAAAAACAAGGCATAACACATTTGTACTGCCTATGGAGGGCAATTGCTCAGTAGTAGAAAACAGTATTGAATGTGGTTTTATCCAAAGAGATATCATTATTATCGCCATCACCATCCACAATACAATCCACCATGTCTTAAACAAAGGAAATGAACGCTGTATACAATGTTTCATCGATGACATTTTTCTTTACTTGCTTCTTGTTTTGCCTTACTTGGGAGTATTGAGAATCCCTGCTGTTGTCCAGGAAAATGTAATAGTGATGCCATCACCGACAACGAAATATAGTAGCACTCTGCGTCTGCATATGAACATGTTCACAGTCCACCGCAAGTCAGAAAAGAAGAAACGGTCAATAGGGAATAATGAAAGATACAAAAGGAAAACATCATTCACCTTAAATTTAAATTCCTATCCACCACCATTCATCAAGCACGATCGTGAGAACACAACGCAACACCCAACTCCGGCTACAGCCATAGTGTCTGAGATATGAAATCGATCGGCTAAAGAGAACAAGAACAAGAAAAGGAATCAAATTCCAATCGTTCATTGGATTGGTTTGGGTAGAACCAACCAAACGATGACCGCAAAGAGTAAAACATAATTGGAAAATAGCAAACAAGAATAAAAACAAAAATTAAAAAACTTCTTGTTACTTCTCTTCTCAAGGCTGTCTTGCCAACAACTATAATTCGTTGCCCCCTCTCAGTGTGGTTGCATACAGCCTAACGGTGATAAATTGTTGACAAGGTAGGTAGAGTACTCCAATCGAAAGAGAACCAAACAAGAAGAATAATGGACAAACATGGCTGCTGCTGCTGCTGCTATGCTGTTGGGGAGTTCGATATGTAATTGGACTGACTTCTCCTCCTGTTCTTCTTTTAATAACACACCAACAGACAGCATACAAATGAGAAATCGAAAACAAAATTTCATTCCCAAGCAAAGCTGTCGTACACAGAAAAAAAAGGAAAAATGTTCTGCGCAATGGATACACAGAGACGCCAACACCAACGACCTTCTACTATTTAGTAGGGACTGGTCTTGTGAGGCACAGCGCAACTGAGAGATGAGAAATCACACTGGTGAAAAACGAGAATTCTCCATGAACTTATTCACCATACACCCACCACTTATGCGCCAAAACACCCACCACCAACAGACACACCAGTGGAAAAGACTTTCAACATTATGACATGGACACACACAACTCTCATTGTGGTTGAAACTCTTCTCGAATTAAATCGTGGAGACTTTGAAGATAATAGCTGCTTACCCCTACTTTGGGGGACCTAAAAAGCGGTGGCGAACATTGCACAACGTCAGCATCGCGACGCGACGGTGAAAATGTTATTTTATATCTTGTCTCTCGTCTCTTGTAATTGCACACGATGTTCAGTTTTTTTTTTTTTTTTATTATTATAGGAGGCAGCTCATGCATAAAACAAAAATAAAATAAGAGAGGATAACTTTAGACGAGGAGAACTCTGTAGGCGCTCGATTGTACAACGCCGTACACGAGAAATAAAACGAACGCTTATAAAAGTATTATGAAAATAAATTTCAATAAAAAGAAAAAAATAAATAAAAGTGAACAAGTAAATTCATAAAAACAAAAAGAAAGAAACCAGATAGAGGAGAAGATGAATGAGAGGAATTGCACTTGGATTAGAGTACTGCAATTTATTGTTTGTTTTGAAATAGACATGTATGTATATGTAAATAACTACTCGTATACGAATGAGCAAATGATAGGAATGCAAATTGCATACAAAAGTTTGGTTTATGTTAGATTGTTGCAAAAGTATTTTAGAAAAATTGCATTCGAAGGACTTCGTTTAGTCTTAGGTACTCGTATAATAACATACCATTGTTCGCGAGACGTTGCTCGTTATACCAATGCTTAAAAATGTGTAAACTTCCTGATCGCAGATCGTTACATTTTCTTTTAATTTACGTCACAAATGTTTCATGAAATGACATACTTACATATGTATGTACCTACATATAAATAAATTCCAAAGTTTGTGAAAAAATCTTTTACAGATTACCCAGAGTATTCAAATGTGCGCACAATGGGGCAGTGACTATGTACTATAAAACCCATAATGTGACGTAAGGTTACCTATCCTAACCTAACCTAGCATTATCCTCTTCAGACCTAGACAAATACAACAAGTGAAATGATTGTTTCTATATGATTTTTGATCTTATGTAAGATCAGTTTGCAGCTCAAAAAAATGTAGGTTGGAGTTAAGTCATTAGAAATTAGTTCAAGCCTAGTTGCATGCTAGCCTATAAGGCAGTTTCCTATAATGACACCAAAAGTCGTGCTAATATGTAGTCTTATAGGGACAGAAGGTATTTGGAGCGGTTTAGATCTAGTCTAGGCCAGATAGGCCAGATCTATTCATTGAAAGCAATGCCACATTAAAGTATAACATTCGAAAAATATGGTGTAAAATCTTCATGAAAAGATATTAAAAAATACAGCAATTATTCGGAAGCGTCTCGGAAAAGAAGGACAATTGCGGTGCCCCTCATAACTCGGTGCTGGATCATTCGAAATCAAAAAATCAAAGTTCTTTTGTTAGATAATTGCTTTTCCCATGTAACGCCGGGAGGGTTTTTCGAAATTTAAATTTTTCAATTTTTGGGAACACTTTGAAGTGAAAAATGCGATTTTTGCGAAAAAGTCGGTTTATATGTTATTGTAAAATAAAAAATACTAACAAATTTGAAAATAACTCTCCGGCGTTACCTCGTAAATTATGTGCAGGAATAGTGTTCAAAGTTTCTAAAGGATCAGTGCAGGAGTTTTGAAGTCATGAGGGGCACTGACTTTGAAAACGTGAGTTGTGAGTTGCCAATTTTCTAATTGACGTAAAAATACGTCGTTTGTCAATTTCAAATCGACAAGTGGAAACCTAGCATAAAAAAGTGTCCGGGCTTCATTTAAAATAGTGTCCGCGTATAAGAACGCGTTTTGTATTGGAAATTAGAAAAAAGAAAGTGGTTCCCGAAAATGTAGTACATGGTAGCAGTAAGTGTTCCGAAAATGTGTCCGTTTAAGAGAATTGCCCGCTTATTGGAGCAGTCCGCAAGTTGAGCTTTCACTGTATGTACATGTACATGTACATACATATGTATATGTACATATATACATCATAACAATATATACATAAATCTTAATGCCAACCTTTTGCCTGTCTAACTTGTACGGAGATAAACTCAAAAACCAATTGACAAAATGATGTTGAAATTCGTATACTTGTTTTTTTTTTTTATTTTTTTTTTATTTTTATTTTTAATGCATTTTTATTTGTTAATTCAAGTATTCCTTACATGCTAGACAAAAGTGCTTAAAACTAGCTTAACTAGTTTTAAGCACTTTTGTCTACACTTGTTCTTTAACATCCTGTGCGGGCGGAGTATAGGCCAGTATTTAGATTAATTTATACGTAATATTATTTAAAATAATTCAAAAACAAAGGAAAAAACACTAACGAATGACACTTTTTGACGAAATGTCACTTATTTTGTGGATTGTATTTGATAGTTGTTTTCAAAAAACCTTATGGTGCGATCGCAAGAATTGCTTGCGCTGTCGTTGATAGATGGCGCTACTTAAAATTATGGCGTGCTTTAATTGCTATTGATTATGATCTGGAATATAACATGTATTTAATATGGACATTGAAGTTGAAAAATAAAAGAACAGTGATTGCTTCCTACACGACTGTTTTAGTCCACGGGCAACGCCGAGCGGGCAACATCTAGTACGTACACATATCTCAAAATTAGACACCCATAACTACATCACATTTCAGTCTAATCAGCCATCATGGCTCTGTACACAGGCGATGCCGGATATTTCTTCAAAATGAACGATCCAAATTTCTGACCTCAAAATTACGTAAATCTTTTTAAGACGTGACATTTAGAGCAAAAAATAAAAAAAAAATATATTTACAACCTCCATAATTATTTCTCTTTTTATTTTAATTGTTTTCTGTTTTCGCAAATACAAAAATCTCGCCAATCTACGTAACAATCTATATACATATGTAGTAAGTGGTCATGCACTTGGCATTCGTATTCATTTTATAAAAACAAAATTTCTTTCTTTCTCTATGTATGTACATATGACATAGGTACATTTATGTATGTATTTGCTTCATTTTAAAGTGCATACAGTCCAAATTAATAGTGACACTATATAAAATTATGATTTAGAGCTGTTTAGGGATTTAAGGGTGCCTCCTCCTCAGTCTGTCTTACCTTGCAGACAAATGTCGACTTTGCCTAGTATTGTCAACCAAAGTTCGTTCCCGTATGTATACGTACATAATATTCAGTAAATAATAATAAAATAAGCTAAAATTAATAAAAAAAAATTAAATAAACAAAATTCTCACACGCGCGTTGAAAAAAAAAACAAAAAAAAAAAAAGAACATCGCATCACCATCACAAGTCGTGTCTTTATTCTTCTACTTTTTGTTTTCCAATTTGGAGAAAATCTCAAAACATATGGTGATGACGACGCCAGTCATTTGGCTTCATTTACTCTCCAATTATCGTCAGTTTAATTATACAGTGTACTGTTAGCTAGTGATAAAGTCGACAGACGTGTATTTTTTGTGCCAAAACACAAGGGCCGTAATTTACTTACAAAGTGTGTATAAATGTACATACATACATATGTAGACGTAAGGTACTTCAAACCCCCACTACTAGCTGAAGGCATTGACGCATGTGACGCTTTGGCATGAGTTGCGAGTCACTAAAGCTCGCAAACACATGTCATGTTCTGTGCCATCATTTATTACTTGTTTGTTAGTTGTTATTGAGGCGAAAAAAGCTTTTTTGTAATACTTTGAGCACTCTTTGCCTCCCATAATTGAAGAGGCTAGTTTCAGAGTTAACAAAGGCACAAACAATGGGGGCTCATTGGCGGCAAATAATGAATGAAATAAATCGCATTATGGCTGCGAAAAGTAGCTAAAGAGAGAAGGAATGAAAAAAAGTACGATTATTAAGTAGTAGGTGGGTTTGTGAAATAAAAGCTTTTGTGACGAAATTTACTTACAGAGGCCGTTTTAGACGCGAGTATATGGATGGAATCAAGTAGGAAGAAAATTAAGAGTACAAAAATAAATGTTCTATGACGTCATAGGAAATGAATAAGTAATGTCTGGCCTGACTTGCTTGTGGAGTGTGATGTCATTTAATTATACATACATACATAATTGTATATGTTGATATTTATTTATTTTGTTTTCGGATTAAGAGAAATTTCCGCGAATAATTTGATCACAACACTAAAGCTGATGACACATTGGTACTTGTGTGTTAAGCAAATTTCAAACACATGAAAGCAATTAATTGTTGCTTTGTTATATGCATACATACATACATATGTAACATTTTACATTTTCAAAAGTTCTGTCAATTAACGTCTCCGATATTTTTGATATGTGATGATTTTAACATCCCTTCCAAATTTCCAAAAATTCCAAAACAAGCTCTTTTTTCACACCTAACCAGCAATTTTTTATCGTATGATACGAGTAGATACATATTCCCAGCCTTGTGTAGATCTTAACTATTTGTATTATTTATCGATATACGTCTTTAAGTAGGCATAATTTTCCTGTGCTCATTGGAACGAAGTTTGTTTAATTTCAAATGAAAAATAAATTATTTGCAATACCGTTGCGAATGTATGAACATATTTATGTCATTTAATGCCAAAGTGGTAATGATATTGAAACTGATTTAAGTCCAAAAAGTCGCCGTACAGGTATCACTTCTCAACTCATAAGAACATCAAAGCACAGTGATTCAAGATAAAAGTTCCATCCTAATTTGAACAAATACATCTGACGAAGTAGTTAGTTGACAAAGAAGTTAGTTAAAAAAAAACACTTAATTAAATTCAGTGCTTGAATAAAGCAAAAAAAAAAGTCTCCGTACAGTGGTTAATTTTCTTAAAAATATAAATAAATACTAGAAAAAATACCAAATTAATACGTTGTTGGGTCCGCCCCTATTATGGATGACGTCTTTTAATTGGTTTCACATGGAATGAACCAGCTTTGATGTGATGTCTGGGCCATTTTGTAGTCCATTCATACATTAAAATTCGTTTGGCTGAATTCTGTTGCTTATTAAATACTGGAAACTTTTATTTTAAGTAATTCCACAAGTGCTCGACGGGGTTCAAATCAGATAACTGTGGTGGGTGTTTCAGCTTCCTTTGAACATTGTCAAGTAACCAATCGCCTACCAAACCTGAGGTGTGTTTGGGGTCATTATCTGGTTGGAAACAGAAAATTGTTGACGGACCTTGATTTAGTTGTGATTAAATGTAGATTTTCTCTGAATATACAGTAGAATCCGCTTAAGACGCTCTTCAAGAGACCGACAGAAAATAGCGTCTTAAGCGGGATAGCGTATTAAGCGGGAAAAACTAAAAAATAACATCGAGTTACAAAAAATTTTTTTTTTATGAAAAGAGTTGAAATTATACATACATATGTATTATGTACATTACTTTAACATATGTAGTTACAAACATGTGCATTTTATTTGGCCACCGAAGGTTTCGGTAGCGTTGAAGCGCTATTACTGATGAGTTCTTCTAAATTGCGAGGATCAGTTAAACTAGGTCATCAACAGAAGCATAATCAGGAAACTCTTGTAACTCTTCAATATTTTCCGATTGGATATCAGAGTCATCTGGGCTAGGATCATCTGCCCAACAGAAGCCAGCCTTACGGAAACAGTTTTTGATCACTTCGCATTTCCTCCCATGTTGTTGATATGTAGTGAATGGAGCCCAACACTAACACGCTTCATATGGTTTGTTTGGGAAAAAAAATTCCTATAAGAGTGGCGGTGACCGTCGGCGACGCCGTATATCCCAATGCCCTGAATGGTTTTTCTGGGAAAAACTTGCAAAAACAAGACAATACAAATTTTGGCGTAGTGTATCGTGTCGCTGTGTGAGCGTATTAAGCGGGAAATAGAGCGTATTAACCGGTTTTTTTTTCTTACGAATTCTAGTCAGAACGAAGGGACCAGAGAAAAGGAGCGTTAAAAGCGGGATAGCGTCTTAAGCGGATTCTACTGTATTTTGAATTGTACATTTATCAATTAAGCAATTGATGAAAACGAGATTTCGCACGCCGGAGGAGACCATGCATCCCCAGACCATTTCGTATCCACATCCGTATTTAACTGTGGGCGTTAAATGTTTGATATCAATTTCAGTATTGGGCTTTTTCCACACCATACGACGACCATCGGATCCAAAAATGTTAAATTAACAACTGTCATAGCTAGATATAACCGTATCTTAAAATGAATTATCCCTGTTAATATTCGTTTGGCGATGTTCAATCGCAATTCCAAACATGAAGAAATGGTTCGGCGGTAAGAGATTTGGGTCGAATGAATTATGAGGAGGTCATCAATGAAACAAACGCCTATTTTGAGGGCCTTGAGAAATCGTATTACATACACGGAGGGCATCAACAAATTGGAGAAACGTTGGACAAAGTGCATAGAGCTAAAATGTTGAGAAATAAAATGTTCTTTGGCCGAAAAGAGTGTTCCTTATTTAAATTTTCAGCGACTTATTGACCCACGTTCGTATTCCAATTCACCTAATGTCGACTCTTTAATACAAAATAGAAAATACAAATTTGCTAAAATTTGATTTTCCAATCGTTGTAGGGCCATCTCATTAGGAATAGATTGAGGATGTTATTTTATTACATTGTAATTAACGTTGTTCAGCTTTTGTTATGTCGTTCTTTATATGAGTCGGTAATGGGTAAGATACTTAAAACGATTTATATGTATGCAGGTAGGTAGAAAGGCAATAATCCAACCTAGTCTGTGATCTACCCAAGTCTAATAAGGAGAGAAGCAAAGTAACCTTTTAGAGCATTATAGGTACGCTGAGTAATTACGGTCGCTATTATATTTTATTGTTATAGTGTAAAAATTGCATTTTAATGTGTATAGGTTATGATGCCCAAATTAACCGGTGATTGAATACATCTTATACTATATTTAAATGAAAATTAAGATAATTTTCCGTTATATGTACAACGAAAGCAGTATAATCAATAACCTATCCAACACAGATTTCCAAACGAATAGACTTTTTGTACCTATTAACAATTATGTTCTTGTAACTTGACAACACAGACAGACATGTATAATTACGCGCCTCATAAGCGATCAATTCAAATGGTACAAATGTTTTGCATTTTTTTAATTACTAGTTAATAACTTACTCAACTCGAACTCATGGCCATCACTGTACAAAACAATACCATCAGTTCCTAAAAAAAAAACGATTTTCTTCATTTTGGTAATACAAAACTATAAATTCCCTTTATACTCAGCTCCCCACTTCAAGATACACACCACGAAAACGTAAACATTTATTAAATAGGGAATAGCTAGGTACCTACGAGTGTGCGTCTTTGCATCTTTGTTTAGGACCTGACGCCCGCAGATAAATCACCTGGCAAAAGTTGTGTCAAATGACACTGCTGCCTCTCTTTGTTTTATTTCTCATCTTCCCAATGATGTTGCTTGCTTGCGGGCCTGGCTCAAGTCCAGCTGGAACCGCTTTTATTATTTATCTTCTGCGTGGTAGTTAGCATATTTAATTAACCGGTATGTAGTGGTGTGGTGGCACAAAAATACAAACAACATGTTTAACCACTTTATCAACACGACTTTCGACTTATTCTGCAACAGAACGGGCGCGGTAGAGTGATGCAAAAGAGAATACTCCGTTAGTTCTTTCCCTTCTGTCGTGAGACGTATGCACATACCTACATAATATTTACATAAAGCAAGTTGACAAAGGCTGAGGATGAGGACCGGTGGATATTAAGAGAGAACAAAAAAAAAATAGCTCTGATAGTGTGTGTGCGACTAGTGTCAAATATTAGCAAGTGTGTTATGAGTCACGGGATATTAAGAAAACCTTCGAAGGACGAATCATCAACATAATATGCAAAAATGAGGGCACTGCTTCCTAAATGAATGAGGAAGAGGAATGACGAAGCGGAATAACCAAACAGGTTAGGGCTGCGCTGGCTGGCATCATCAGTCGCGAGCATATGATTACAACTTAACAGTGTAAACAGGATGTGAACTTTTTATGGCAGCAAGCGGGTTTCTTGGATTTTATGCCAGCCAAGACATCATAAAACAGAAAATCCTGGGTGAGGAAGTGAAGAACAGGTTTATTTCTCAATCAAGCGGGTCAAGTAACACAGACATCCTTTAGGATTTATTTTTTTTCTTTTTTAAATCTGCATCTGGAGATAGAGAAGAGGTCTTGAACTTTGATTAAATTGAATTTGCGTTGTGAAAGTAGATTACTGGAGTGATAGCAGAAGGTTTAGATACGCGAGTAGTCATGTGTTAAGTTCTAAATTAACATATTGTCAATGGTTTCGGAAAGTAGCGGGTCATGACGGCATATGCCGTCAAAGAATTTTAAGTTTGTTAGAACAAAACGGGATACCCCGACGAGAAATACAGTATACAGTAGACCCTCGATATAGTGAACATCGAAATAGTGAACAATCCAATATAGTGAACACTCAATATTTTATACAGGCTTTTCTAAATAGTGAACAAGTTTGTTCACTATTTAGAATATTTGTTTGTTTCACAGCTTGTGTTTGTTTTTAGTGCAAAAACAAAGTGCGTGTTGCTTATTTTGTTATTTTTTGAACAGCTTAAGTTTGTTGTATTTTTGTTTTTTTTTTTTAAGTACATGGAATGTATTATGTTTGTTACGGAAGAGTTGTTTTTGTTAAAAATAAGATATTTTTTCTTATAAACATACACATTTTGATAAAATTTGCTTCAAGGAGTCCACGCTTGTTACAATGAACAATCTCGCTTCAGTGAACAGGCCTGGTTTTTATTAGTTCACTATATCGAGCGTCTACTGTACTTCTATATTCCAGTATTTTTTGTCCAACCGGACACAAATTTTCACTTCACTGTGACCTGCGGAATCATTGTTATCTTCATACAAAATTTGCAAAAAAATATAATATAAAATATCATTCAAGATGCCGAGACATGCGTGTGTCATTCTAGCGGTCCCCACCGCAAATCATGTGTCCGCGAACGTGTGAAAGAAAGGGTCTTGAATGAAACTAACACTATTGTGGTGGGTAAAAAGATTGTTGAGATTAAATCGTGATAGGCGTTTTCTCATTATGTTACTGGATTTTGCTTAACCAATTCAAAATGATCCCCGTTGATATTTGAACCGGGCAATTTCAGATCAATAAGCAAACACACTATACTACCTACTTCCAGGTGATTTCAAAAGCAATGTGCATACAATCATAAAAGTCACTTTTATACCGAGATACATATATCATAATAATGGGGATCCAACTTACCACCTAGAGAGGACGCCATTACAAACATTTTCCACTTAAATAACTCTTAAATCTCAACCTTAATTTTTATTGCAGCAATTAATCATGAAAAAAAACAATTTTCTAGTCGGTACCCTAATACCTTTAAGATTGATGCTATTGAACTTCCCCACCTGCGTATTTGTCATTTAATTCCAGAAATCCCAAATTTCCGAACAGAACAAAGAAAATATGAAATGTACGCCCATTTTCGTGCGTTATGCATTAAGAAATATAAATTGCCCAAGCCTAAGGTTCCACCTGTTCCGATTCAGTTCTCGCCACAGCACTCGAGTTAAAATTACAAATTTCTTCAGGGGAAGGGAATAATTTAAAACCACATGACAGGGCCGGTCGAGAGCAGCAATAAAACAGCACAGCCTCCTCCACTCTGGTGGAAACACTCGAATCGAAACGCTTGGTTCGCATCCTTGACAAAGACATTTGTATTTACCCTGTGCGCTCTTCTGCAATATTCTTCCTCGAGTGTGTACCTAATAGATGATCACTCATTGGTTTTGCTTGGCTGCCATTGCTTGTGGTTCTGCTTCTTGCCTGTCTGTCGCAGTCGTCCATCCGGCCAGCTCTATGTGTGCGTTTTGGATTCTTATTAAGAGACCCCAAGCAAAGCGGCAGGCAAAGTGCACAGAAAAGACCAGCGGGGAGAACAGCTGAATTGAACTGAACTGGAATTCGTATTTCTCCTTGAACCCTTGCCATGCCACTATTATTTCACACAGAAGTAAAATAACCTCTTTTCGTATGTGTTGTATGCGTGCGCGGCAACCCTCGATTACAAGAAAAAGGTTGACATGAAAAAACCGACCATGAAGAACGACGACGACGAGGAGGAGGAAAAACAGAGACGTCAAGAATTTATGCACGAAAGAAGTCTTTGACCCTTGCACAGAGAGACTGCTGTTGTATTGAAGGAATTAGTAGAGACGCTTGAGGTATTTTTTTTTAGATATCCCCCAGCGTCTCAAATTCGGCTCAGTTTCAAAGAAAAAAACAAGACGATAGATCCGTCGGAGTTATTACTTTGAACGGTCACTGAGTTGGAAATAACTTGAATGAAGAAAAATTAGCTCACTCACTATTTTAAATGGAAAAAAGTGTGGAGAGGAAAACACACGAAACAGCGTAGCTAACTCGGCATTTCATTTCGTTCAAAAACAAATTTGAGAGCTCACCATTTCAGAATCAAACGATATAAAGTTTGATGAGAACAAAACTAAACTATCGACAGTGACACCCTTAGCTTAGGAGAAAAATACCAAATGTCACTTGTTATTGAAGTGTCACGATCTACACCCCCTTGTTCAACGCTGTACCATCACAAATATCATACTACGGCGCACAGTGGGACGAATAGTGTAAAAATCGCGACATGGGTCGAAATTGCATGTATCTACTACGGCTTTCCAAAGTATATACAGCTGTTATATAGACACTGGTGGACATATCAATTAAATTTTGGCACCCACGGTCTCGTTTTTCCACACGTTTTTTTCCATAAACAACCTCAAAAACGAGTATAAAAATCTGACACTTTAACGAAAATTCGTGATAAATTGGCTTTCGTTTATCGCAATATAATCAAGTCGGGAAGAATGTTTGAGTTTTTTTTGTTAATATTGTCATTTTACATAGTTTAGTAGTAAATAATGTCAGGAAATAGAAACATTCTATGCTCTTTAGTAAACAGGGCATGCAATTTTTTGTTGAAAATAACGTCTTTTTTGACAGTATTTTCAGGAAATTCAACCCGTACAAAAAAGTTCCGAGTTGTTCCGAAAAACAGACTTCACAGGTATTTAGTGAAAGATATGCGAAACATTTATATCCGACTTGGTCCGACTCCGCCCGCTATTCATGTTTGAATAAGTGCCTCCCATCATAAAATTCAACCATAGGCAGTGCCTGTATACAGGGTGGTCCGGTTTGGGATACAGATATTTTGGGATCTGATTCTTTGGTTCCTGTTATGAAAAAAATCGTATGGGAGGGGGGGTCTATCTTGAACACCCACTGAGCTACAGGGTGTTTAAAAAAGTTTCTAAGGAGAAATAGGTACAAACAGTTATTCAATCATAACTTCTAGTGTATGAAACTTAGAGCAACGAAAGTAGGCTTGTTTCAAAGACAATTGATTAGTGCTTATTACAGTTAAAAATTATTACAATTCGTACGAAATATTATTTCATATAAAGCTAAATAAAACCGAAGGTGGATATTCTGTGGGCTGTAGCTTCGTTTGCGTTACTCTTACAGCCAAACAGACTTCACCATTCGATTCGGCGTGAAAAAATACATAAAATATGATCCACGGTGAAATTTTTTAGTGGAAATAACTGTTTTGTCCCATTGTGCGGCGGTAACATTTGGGGAGAATGTCAATGACTAAACCTGGACCTTGGTGGTAATTCAGCTCGTGGACTACTGACGACACACTGTTTTGTGAAAAAAATGTTAGAATACGAATGGGAGATCACATTTTTGACACATATTTGAGCCGCAAATTTAACCGTTATAAAAATATTCCAGCGCCGGTAAAAAAAAGAGCACCACCGGTGGTAATTTTAATATTTAAAAAAAACATCAGCTGAAACAATTTCGTTAGCTGCTACTGTTATAAACTATTGCTTAGAGTATTGTCTCTCTAAAAGTGAGATTAACGGTATCAAAATGATAAGCGTTGTTTTTTTTTGCAGAGCAGTTTTGAGAGGTACGATTTTGTATGGTAAAAATATTTTTTTCAGAAAAAAGTCTTTCGTGCTAAATTTTTTTAAAATAAATCATCAGTGTTATTTTCTAAAAAGGCGTTTGCATACAAAACATATTAAAATTTCTAATTAATTTCGAAGTTATGGGTCGCGGAAAGCATTGTAGTGCCGAAAAACGGGCAATTATTCAAAGAATGTTCCAATAAAATGATACGCAATGCAATCATTTTTGTACCAAAAGTTCAAACTCGTGAACGAAAATCTGCTATGTCGCCATTACTCGTCCGACAAAGCAAGAGTAAGCCGTTTAAACGGAGCATATGTATGTTGAAACAGTTCGCAGCCGACTTAGAGATCACAATTTAAAGGCGTGTAGCCCAAGAAAAGTTTACTTTTAACCGCTAAGCATGCAACCAACCGTATGAACTTCGCAAAACGACGTTTAAGCAGAGATGGAGGAGCATTTTGTGGACGGGCGAAAGTAAAATCGTAATGTTGGTGAATGCCATGGAGTGGCCAGCGCAGTCGCCCGATCTTAATCCAATTGAGAAACTCTGGGCAGATTTCAAAAAAGCTGTTTCAATTGTAAAACCGACCAACAATGAAATTCCAGTCAAAAGGTGCCAGGATTTGATTTGACAAGACGTTGTGAGCCCGTAATTGCCAACAAAGGACATGCGACGAAATATAATTTTTATGGCTTTCAACTTATTAATTATAACCAAAAAATAAATCTTTAATTTTGCCTAGTATTTTTTTAGCTTTTAAAAGAAAATACCAAAATAATTTTAACTGTGTACGAGTAGTCCCAGTATGACTCTTGGCTTAAACAATTACTTCAATGTGCGTTACTACTTATTTAATCCGATCTTTCCAATTATTTATTTTTAAATGAGATAAAAATCAAGCTATTATACGATTATAAATAAAACGTAATTTTAATACATATACATACATATATTGCACAATGAAATTGTAGTGCTATTTTTGTTACGACATATTTTTTAAGTTATAGTGAAAAATCTTAAACATTTTCCAAATTAATGAAAAAAAATTGCGATTCTGTTTCTAAACACCTTCTTTTGAGTTAATTGTGTTTATTGGTATGTTCAAAAATTGCTTGCACGGATTTATTTAGTTTTTGCTACTTGAAAAAAAAAATTGCTTGTTACCACATGGTGCTATTTTTTTTAATGCAGCTGTCTCTGTTTGAAAAAAAAACTTAAGTTGAAATAACATGCAATGTATCGAAAAACAAACCAAGATTGCGGCTTAGCACATTGTTCATCAAGTCGAAATTCGCAACATGTCTCTACTAATTAATGAATGATCTTAAATAAAGTTAGTCTAGATAGCACACAAATTATATGTACATAGAGAACTTATCAGTGAATTAATGTTGAATATTCCATATGGGCGGTAAGTCAGAATTGAGATAGTGGACGCATGGAGGAAGAAGGCACTTTGAAGGCGACCTTTGATTGGTGTGTAAAGTCATCAGAAACACGCAATGACTTCACAATAATAAATGACTAACTGAAATCACAACTATGTATATAAAACATACATTTATGTATGTACATAACATGGCCGAACGATGATGACTAAATGAAAATCACGGCTTCTCAGACACTAAGTTGTCAATTGATTTCCTGTTTAGAACTTGCCTATTGTTGGAAATGACTTGAATAAACAAGTTATAATAATACGTGGCACATGATCTCGCCTTAAACTTGTTAATTTACTCTTTTATTATTTGTATGCAATATGCCATATTTCTCTGTGATTGCTGTCAAAATAACATCAAACTTAAAATTCCTATCGAAATACACAGTACACATATCTAAGATATACTCAGTGTCAGTATACTCAGAGGGTTCATTTTCGTTCAAGCTCGCGCATCTGTCATATATTATTTTATTAAGAAATTAAAAAAATACCACAAAAACAAATGAATTTGAGTTAAACCGCGTACCTTTCTCTGTTCTTCAGCCATCTGTAAAGATGGATGTTCCAATGATGGCACTGTCGGAGTTGTTCCAGATCTGTCTGCCTGGTATGGAGACCTTGAAGTGTCTGGTAAATTCAAGCTGGCGTATAGTTTTTAGTTTTTTTTAGTTTTAAATGACTTTTATTTCAAGACAAATTTAATATAATACATAAGAGTAATCCCTGAGTCTATAAGGTTTGGTCTATGACCGTCTACCAGATTGACAATTTGTTTATATACATATGTGTAGGACCCCATAACGCGACGGGACATAAACACACTAATGTAGAACCCACGACGAAACGTAGACAATTTAATTTACAGTTGTACAAACCATTTACTAACGAAACGCACATACAAACGAGACGGCAGGCAACGCAGCCAACGACGACACGTACGATGAATAACCCATATACCAACGACGACATGCAGGAACCACATACTAGCGACGATACTCGCAAAACACACACCAACAAAGACTTCATATAGAATTTTATATGATCACGAACAAGACGCGACATGTCAAAGAAGGATTACATAGGACGAAGACGAATATACGATGCACTAGAGTATTACTCTGGCATTCGGTGTATAGCAGTAGAAGAAGACGGATCGTCCTGGTCGAGTGTCCCTAATTCGATGAATTAATTTGCTTAATTTGCTTTCTTTTTTTTACTTGTGTACAGAAGTACACGGCTCAATTTTACATGTAACGTTTTAAATTTATTACAACGTAAATAAATTTCCTTTTGAACTGTTTGTGGAAGTGTGTTTTATTTTAAACGAGATTTGTGGAAACCTACAAATTTTTGGGGGCTCAACCAGAATTTTACAGTGCGAGTGCGCAATCCTCAAATTCCACTCAATCCTAAATAAATGCAGTGTTAGTGATCAAAAGAAAAATCTAAAGTGATAATAAAAAATAAAAATAAAAAATAAAACATTGAAAGAGCAACGTGAAAGTGACCACAAACAGAATTCATCCCTTAAAACTAAAGCAAAAGTGACGACGTGCGCAGACACACGAATATAATATCGGCGGCGCGGCCCGTTGACGTGAAGTGTGTGCGAGAAAGAAAAGGGGTGAAATTAACTGTGTCACTGTGTATGCTCCAACGAATAAATATGCAGCTGCGGTATATATAAAATACGAAAGACGAAAGACGGAAAGAAGGCGGTTGCAGAAGTAGCAGTGGTAGCAGACAACAAGATAACAGTAGAGTAAATATAATTGAGACATTTTCACATATTTTAAAATAAAATTTTAGAGATAACAGTAGAGTACATAAAATTAAAACCATTATAAATTTTTATCTAAATTAATTTAAAACAAGTGTAAAGGGTAATTCGCCAGGAAAGATGAATATGGACGAGATAAAACAATTAACACACAACGAACTTAAGACAAGACTGAGGAAAATTGGGTTATCGACAGTAGGGAATAAAAGTAGATTACTAGATAGACTGTTAGGACATTACGGACACAATGATAACGATCATGAAAGTTTGGATGACACAGTAGTCGATAACGACGTTAAAGTTTTGGGCAGTGGCGGCGGTGCGCAACGGAAGGAAATCCCATGTACGAATTTAGAAAATAAAAACGAAATTCGACATGAGCCATTAAGCAAATTCAATTTTGCCGACATAGAAAATAGCATTTCTCAGTTTACAGGAGAATCTTCACAAAATGTGAACAGTTGGGTAGACGAGTACGAGGACATCTGCAGCGTTCTTGGGTGGAACAGTTTGCAAAAATACGTTTACGGTCGTAGGTTGATCGCAGGTGCGGCCAGGTTATTCCTCCAAAGTGAGACGGGTATAAACGACTGGCATACCTTGAAAAAAGCCCTGAAGGATGAATTTGCTGCAGAAGTCAACTCAGCAGAAATCCATCGTATACTAAGGAGTCGACGTAAGCAATACGGCGAGACGCTGCGGGAGTATCTCTATAAGATGATAGAGATCGCGAAACCCATCAACATCGACGAGACGTCACTAGTCGAATACTTTGTAGCCGGCCTTAAAGACGACAAAGTTAACAAAATCGTGTTGTATGAGGCAACGACAATAGCCGAACTAAAGAAGAAACTTAAGGTGTACGAACGGGTAAAACAACAGACAGCGGTAGATCCTCCTCAGAAATCGTCAGCAGTGCCACCAGTAAAGCAAGGCCAAAGTGCAGCAGTTTTCACAAAGAAGGAAGAACAAAGGAGGTGCTTCAAATGTGGAGACCCAAATCATCTCTCAAAGTCGTGCCAGCAGGGATTCAAATGTTTTAAGTGCGGTGAACTGGGACATCGATCATTCGAATGTCCGAAGCAAACCACGGTGAAGAGCGAAACGAGGGGGAATGCGCGTTTTGGTAGTATGAAGAATAACCTGCTGAAAGATGTTACAGTAAATGGAGTTTGTATGACGGCACTGGTCGATACAGGATGTGATCTGTCCCTGATGAGAAACGAGATGTTGTTACAGTTTCCCGATATAGAATTAGTAGAACAATCGATGGTACTAACGGGGCTGGGGAACAATGACATACGAACGTTGGGTTATTTTGACGCAGTAGTAACGATTGACGACAGTCAGTTTGAGGTGAGACTACATGTTGTGCATGAACGCGACATGTTGTTCTCAATGGTAGTGGGAACAGACGTCATAAGACAGGCATCTGTTTTGATAGAAGACAATGAAGTTCAGTTCAGACCGAGAGATGAGAGGGTGGTTGAGGTTGAAAGACGGAGGACTTCTGCTATTAGTAGAGTGGAGTCGGATACGAATAGTGCTCAAGAGGGGAATAATCCGAGGCGTAGAGCTAATGAAGATGTAAGAAGGGTAGTAGCGCAAGCCGACGGGGAGCCTGAAGTTGTAAGAAGGCAGAGGGAAGACGTCCCAACGCGAGGAACAACGAGAAGGTCAACGGTAAGGCGAGACGTGAATGCCATTGCAGAGCTCCGAAACGAGTTTGGTGCTATGTGTGCTTTAAATATAGAAGAAGACGCTTCTATGCACAAAGTGGAAGTACGCCATTTGAAGAAAGAATTCCAAGAAAGAATACTGAAGATGATTGAAGATTATGACCCGCGCGAAGAAGAGCCATCACCGATCTCGATGAAGATCATCATGAAAGACGAGACTCCACTATACGAAAGACCGAGAAGAACTTCACCGCAGGATAAAGTGGAGATAGAGAGACAGGTCGCCGAGTGGTTGGACGAAGGTGTGATTCAAGAAAGCAACTCTGAGTTTGCAGCACCAGTTGTGTTGGTTTCGAAGAAGAATGGAGATAGAAGGATGTGTTGTGATTATCGGCGGTTGAATGCGAGGATTGTGAAGGATCATTTCCCTATGCCACTTATAGATGATGTGATTGAACAATTGCAGAAAGCCTCAATTTTCACCACATTGGATTTGGTGAATGGATTCTTCCACGTTCCCGTTGATCCGGACTCAAGAAAATACACTTCGTTTATAGTGCACAATGGTCAATATGAGTTCCTTAGGGTACCTTTCGGAATTTGTAACTCTCCAGCCGTATTTACTAGATTTATAATGACGGTCTTTAAACCGTTGATTAAAGAGGGTATAGTTCAAGTGTATATGGACGATGTTATATTACCGGCCAGTAGTTACAAGGAGGCGTTGACGATGTTTGAAAGGGTGCTGGATGTGGCGAGCAGGAACGGTCTTAGACTTAACTGGCGTAAGTGTCAATTCATGAGACGAGAAATTGATTTCTTAGGTTATGTCATTGGAGACGGGAAGATCCGACCATCAGTAGAAAAGACGAAGGCAGTGAAGAACTATCCATTACCAAAAGACAGGAAATCTCTTCAAAGGTTTTTGGGTCTAACTTCATATTTCCGTAGGTTTGTAGAAGGCTATGCGATTAGAGCGAAACCACTTAGCGATTTACTGCGGAAGAGTACAACCTTCAACATGGGAGTAGAACAGCAACATGCATTTGAATTCCTGAAGAATGCACTTACAAAGTCTCCAGTCCTCAAACTGTTTGATCCAAACGCCATCACGGAAGTGCATGCAGATGCGAGTAAGTTCGGGTATGGAGCTGTTCTTCTACAGAAAGACAACGATGATCAAGAATTTCACCCTGTTCAATTCATGAGCCGTAAGACGAGTCCGCACGAAGAAAGGTACCATTCATATGAATTGGAGGTGTTGGCCATAGTAGAAGCTTTGAAGAAGTGGAGAATCTACTTGAGGGGAAGGCATGTGAAGATAGTCACCGATTGCAACGCTTTCGCATTGACGATGAGAAAGAAAGAAGTGCCGCTTAGAGTTACGAGATGGGCCATGTTCTTACAGGACTATGATTATGAAGTCGTACATAGGAGTGGAGCAAAGATGAGACACGCCGATGCCTTGAGTCGACTAGGTATGGTTGTTGTGGATACTATTACGCATAAAATTAGAGAGTCACAGAGTCAGGATGCATTCTTAAAGGTTGTATTGGAGGTGCTGAAGAAAGGGGTTTATGAAGATTTCTTTTTGAAGAACGGACTCGTGTGTAAGGACCCTATCTTGGAATTGGTCGCTATTCCAACCTCAATGGAAGAGGAGATCATTCACATGATACATAAGGACGGTCATTTTTCGGCTAAGAAGACGCAGGATTTACTAGAGAGAAAATACTTCATTCCAGACGTGAAGATGAAAATTGTCAGAACCGTTAAGAATTGTGTGGCGTGTATAATGGCTGAACGTAAAGCGGGGAAGCAGGAAGGATTTTTGTCACCCATTGACAAATCGGATAGACCGTTAGAGACTTTTCATATTGACCACGTGGGCCCGATGGAAGCGACGAAGAAGAGATATAATCATATCTTGGTGGTGACAGATGCGTTCACCAAGTTCGTGTGGCTTTATCCCACGATGGGTACGACTAGCGCCGAGGTGCTCGTTAAGTTAAGGAGTCAGGCAGCGATATTTGGAAACCCGAGGCGCATAATATCCGACAGAGGTCCAGCATTTACTTCACGAATTTTTGAGGAGTATTGCCGTTCGCAAGGCATAATGCATTTATTGATAACGACGGGTGTGCCTCGAGGGAATGGACAGGTAGAGCGCGTTAATCGAACTCTCATACCGCTGCTAACTAAAATGTCTATAGAAGAGCCAAAAGGATGGTACAAACATGTTGATCGGGCACAGCAACTACTGAACAGCGTGCCCACCAGGAGTACGAAGCTGTCGCCTTTTAGATTGTTAACGGGCGTGGAGATGAAATTAGAGTCGATGCCTGAACTCAAGGAGATAATACGAGAAGAAATGATCGAAGAATTCGAAGATGAGCGTCGCCAGTTGAGAAGCGATGCAAAGCTTAATCTGCAGTTGATTCAAGAAGAAAATCGTAGAACATCTAATAAGAAAAGAAAAGCAGCACAAGTATATGCTACCAATGATCTTGTGGCGATACGGAGGACGCAGTTCGGGCCGGGCTTGAAGCTTAAGCCTAAGTATTTGGGACCGTATAAAATAGTGAGGAGTTGCGCCAACAACCGCTATGAAGTAGAGAAGGTCGGAAACCACGAAGGACCAAGAAGTACCACCGCCGCTGCCGATGGTATGAAACGTTGGACTACGTCATTCGGGGCCGAATGAGTTATCAGGAGGGCCGAATGTAGGACCCCATAACGCGACGGGACATAAACACACTAATGTAGAACCCACGACGAAACGTAGACAATTTAATTTACAGTTGTACAAACCATTTACTAACGAAACGCACATACAAACGAGACGGCAGGCAACGCAGCCAACGACGACACGTACGATGAATAACCCATATACCAACGACGACATGCAGGAACCACATACTAGCGACGATACTCGCAAAACACACACCAACAAAGACTTCATATAGAATTTTATATGATCACGAACAAGACGCGACATGTCAAAGAAGGATTACATAGGACGAAGACGAATATACGATGCACTAGAGTATTACTCTGGCATTCGGTGTATAGCAGTAGAAGAAGACGGATCGTCCTGGTCGAGTGTCCCTAATTCGATGAATTAATTTGCTTAATTTGCTTTCTTTTTTTTACTTGTGTACAGAAGTACACGGCTCAATTTTACATGTAACGTTTTAAATTTATTACAACGTAAATAAATTTCCTTTTGAACTGTTTGTGGAAGTGTGTTTTATTTTAAACGAGATTTGTGGAAACCTACATATGTATACATAGTTTTAAAAATAAATTAACTTCATAAAAGTGAAACTTAAAAGTCTTCATCGATTATAAATTTTCTGTATTTAAGCGAAACCACAGCATACTCGTACAATGAGTTCCACCCCTTCTCTCCATTCAAGATACCGATTGCTTCATCCTCATTTAGACTAGGTTTCCCAAAGACCCTTAAACGGAATTCCTTAAGAACTGGGCAAATTGCTACAAAGTGAAACACATCTGCTCTTATTTTCAGGTCGCAGATGCTGCACAGGATTGGTAGGACTGAACGGTGTGGTATGAAATTTAGATTTACTAGCTCTCCTCTTAGCTTAAAGATCGTACTAATTTTTTCTATTGAGCTGTTGTTTAGAAAATAAGTTCTATCGTGAAGTTGGTGATCTATTTTGCTGATCAAGCTGGCGTATACAAACTCCATACAATTATGTAGAAGGGCACAGATATCCACCATTTTTGCTTTGTACATTTTTGACAGATGCGCAATATATTACCTTTGTAGCTCTTTAGAATTGGAAAAGAGTCTTTTTTAAATAATTATTATAGTTACAAGCACTCATATATATGTATGTACATATGTACATATAAATAGATAATATGTACATATGCATAAGTAAATAAATCTAAGACCGTGGTTACCCCTCAAGCTACACAATTCTGAGAAATTTTCAAATCCGATTAAAATTATCACCGACAAATGAGCTCTGTTTAGTTACAAAACAAAACAACAAGAAAGCAATTATCTTTTGAGTGAATAAAAATTGAGCCAGAATTCACTCTCATTTTACAAAATACACGATTTTAAGCTACCTACTTACGATCATAAAGCCGTACGTACGTCTTTGCCATTTTTGCCACATACTCGTATTTATTTTATTTAGTCATTCGCAAACGTATACAAAACTCTTGTTCCTAAGCACCTTTGTCTGAACTCACTCTTGTTCCCAATCCCCTTTGACCACAAGCTGACACAGAGGCAAAATTAAATACCAAAAAACAATTCAAATAAAAAAAAACACACAGTTTTTGAAACTCGTAAAAACAAAAGTAAAGAAGACAGTCGTCTGTGTACGTCCGTGCGTCTTTCCAGACCTAGAAGATAAAGTTCAGAAAAAACACGGTTTTCAAAGGAATGATCCTTTTAGCTCATTCGCTATAGTTTGTGGTATTTATAGTGGTTTTTGTAGTTATCGATATCACTTTACAAAGAGGTCTTTACCTCCTAGGAAGGTCGATCTCCTCCTGTATTGCGTCTTATTCTCATATTTCTTTTTAACGACTGAGTTTTTATTTTGTTTCCTTTCTTTTTACGATTCTCTCTTTTTGTCTGAAATTTTGTTTTGTTCCATAAAAAACACAACCTCGTCTTATGTCGGAGATTAAATTTTCCCTCTTTTTCGTGTCTTCTGTTTTTCATTAATTGCGTGGGTACTATTGCTTAGAAACAGAATAGGTGTAAGGAAGTTTTATTTTTCAGTTTAGAAATACGATTTTATATTAAATCCATTTTGCACTTGAAAAAAAAAACACAGATTCAACAAAAACCAATGAATGAAAAGGTCTTATTCGATTAATATTCGATTTGAATGACAGATGCTATTCGTATACGAATGTCAGAGCAAATAACCTCCAATCTATTGGCTAACAGAAGACAAATCAGCATTTGCTTTGTTCGAAACTGGCGTTTGCTCAGATTCTTATGAATAAAAGGCATAGGTCTACATAAGTATTTGCTGGGAGAATTCCAAGTCTGCTATTAAGACGACTCAGAGCGTTTGCTCCGTATTTTTAAGCCATAAATCGACTGACTTGCCATGCAGAATGTACTCGTCCTCATCAATTTTGTTCAATTGATAATTAGGTTTCAATACAAGACAGCTAATTTTTGAAATAACTATTAAATACCCATTTTACAAATGAATTAAATAAAAATGTTCCTAAACTAAATATTTTGTTCACTTTTGATTCAAGTTATTTCTGTAGGAAACATTTTTTGTGTCTTCTGAATAATTTGCAAAATGTCAGTTGTGAGACATGCTGTCAAATGTCAAGCAAATGCTCACTTCGAATTTTCGAAATTGCTCAAGTAAACTTAAGTTTTATTCATACCAATTTCGAGAAAATGCTAAATGCCTTTACTTTGTGCAGAGACTTTACTTGAAGTAATTGCTTGTTTTTATTAATACGACCCTGTGCGGATACTTGTTGTCATAGCTTAGAGTAAATAATATTTATCACCACCATACAATGAAAACTCTGTAATCACTTTTTTCATGGTTGTGTCATTGATGACACCTCTTGCTTCGTGTCGAATTTCAAAATAAGCAATGACAAAGTGTAAATAGATTTTAAAATCGCATTCAAATTGAGTTATGTATGTAATTCAATAGAGTGAACATTTAGGCTGCAAAATTCGACAATCCTGTGAAAAAGTTTATCCATGTTTCATCAGCACAGGGAATAAATCGGGGTTAACAAACTACAACGCGCTGAGTTAGGTCGATCAACGAGTTGCATACACATGTACTTGTACATGTGAAAATATCGTTAAGGGATCGCTTCCGTCAATCCAGATAACGTAGAGCAATGGCAATAGAACCAAGAAGCTGATAACGCTGGAACTCCGTATGTATATTTCGTCGCCATTGTCAAAACGGATTCGTCATTATTGTTATAAATTAAAGCTGACGTGTACAAATATTTTAAAACGATTGATCACATTTCTCTTCGCCTTAAACGGTTTCGTAATGTTTCTGCCAAAGTTTCTCTGACAATTGCGATGAGTATACCCAAAAACAAAAATGACAAATCGATAGATATGTTTTCACATACTAAGAAATATGCAGAATTAAAAAATAAAAAAATAATAGATTTTTAAAAAAATCCTGTTTAATCTCAACCCAGTTGCGTTCTTACCTTGGTTCTGGGGTATTGACCTTGTTTACACTGATATGTGACGTCTGTTTTGAAAGGGAGAGGTTTTTTTTAATTCTACTCGAATGTGTATGTATGCATGGATATACTTACATACAAATCATTCCCCCCCTCTTGTGCTACATGCTTTCAAGTGCGGCGACATTTCAGTTCAAATTTTGCGAAGAAATGAAAACAAACAAAAAAAAAAACTTAGAGAACTGTCAAAAGTCATAAAGAAATTGAGTGGATTCTTATTTTCTTTTTCACCAAATGGGCGGACATCTACATAGATGCATGCGCAGTGTACATAAACCACCAATGGTTTTTCCAGAGAATCCAATTACACCAGTGAGGCGGGGAAAATGACTGGAACACAAAGACGAACTACAGTGTTGTAGAGAACCATCAGACAATACGAATTACTCCACAAAGAACATTTAAACAGAACAAAAAAGGGGCAGAGCTGCAAACCCCTTCTCCTCAATTTTCCTTAGTTCGAGGTCGTGAACATATGTTTTTCTGTCTATCGAGTGAGCTGGGAAAGTCATGGAAAGAGGAAACAATAAATGTCAACAATCAACGAGTATTTCAGCAGTCTGACAGTTTCACCACCGCTCTTTGTTACTATGGTTAGGCACTCGAGTGTACGTATACGTAAGAACAAACATGTGGAAATGGAGAAATGTGGAAATGGAAGAAAAGAAAAGAGAAACCCTGCAGTAGATGAAGACAATGACGAACGTCTGCAGCAGGCTGGGATTCACCAACGTGCCTCTCGCTCTACTATACGGTGGTGGTGGATTAAAATGACAATAGACTTCGAGAAAGTGGGCCTGTGAACATGCACATGCATATTTACACGTACACATATGTATCGTCTCCTGCAAAACAAAAAAAAACAGAGCCTCACGTGTAGTCTTCGACGGAAAATCAATGCGACTTTAGCTGTTTCGTCATATGTTCACTATGTGAGGTGAGAGGGCTAAAAATGAAAACTCCCATCGTAGGTTTTTTTTTTTAAGACGATTTTTTCGATTTCAATTTCAATATTTTACCCAACTGTGCACATATTTAAACAAAAGAAAGTCAAGTACCAGGTTGGGAAATACATACACACATATGTATATAGAACTGCGCCACCACCACTAACCTGTTCAGAGCCTATCAGCTGTTGGGTGTTTTTGAACTGAGCCATTCCCTCTCTCTTCCAACCCTTAACCATTTCCTTCCCACCTTGGGAATGGGTGACTATGGAAGGGAAGAACCAACAAACTATCGAAAAATGTACATAATCTGGATTTGTACGAATAATCATTACTTAAAATTCACTTATTTATTTATTTATTTTTTTTATTCAATTGGTTGGGTTGTTTTCTGACCTCCCACTAGTTTATGTCCTTCCGAACTCCGTGCGGTCGTGGTAAGTATATACTTAGATTTTTATTTTGAAAGTAAATCGTGTGCCTCTGTGGAGGTGGGAATTTACTCCAAGTATAGATTTTCGTTTAAGTCGACTTTCGTGGTTGTTTGAACATTTTAAAATTAATTTATTTATTTTTTGTTTTCAAAGTAATTTACAAAATTTGTAAACTTAAATGGCAGGACCATAATAAAAACAGTTCAACCCCTTCCTAACTGCCTTAAACACAACATATTCAGTTGATTTTAGATTTGTTGGAAGGGTTGCGAAGAGAGGCAGTGCAATGTGTAATTTTTGTTTCCAATATGTTGTCTAAGCCAGGTAAAAACCAGTTAAAATAATAAATATTATAACGTGCGTTTTCATCGCACAATGGGTCGAATTTCGACCTCATGCGATACTAGTTAAATAAAAACGTCTAAATAAAGATATTTTTTAATAACTTCTTTAAAACAAAAAGTATAAAAAAAATCGATCGATATAACGAACGCGATCGATAAAGTGAATAATCTCAAACATTTTATCATCCGTTATACTGGACGTCTACTGTATATCTGAATTGCCTGTGTTTGCTGGTAAAATTAATTGGGATGTATATTTTCTTTTGGCTATTTTTTCTAATTTGTAAATGTTTTTACTTTAACATAAAATAAGATTTAATTTCGTTTTTTTTTTCTCTTTCTTACTCACTCTCTTTCGGATACGTAATCTGGAGACGATCAACGAGCTTCCACTGTATTTTGGTATTTTAACTGATTTTTTTCTGTTTACATAACCATAATCCATACATTTTTACTGCAAAAGAGATTCATAATACATAAATGTATTGTAAAAATAACACAAACTCTATGTAGAACATGATTGACAAAATTTGACAGCTGACAGCTGTTGTAGATACAGATACAGATAAAAATAAAGAAATACTGCTGCACACCTATGGCTGATAATAAATTATTCTTTTTATATAAAAAAAAATCGATAATCAATTAAAATCAAAAATAAAAACAACACTTGCATTACCAGATGGCGCACCTTGCATTTGAAAACTCTTCTCGAGTTGAAACTTATAATGTCAATATCATCGCTCGTCTGATCGATTTTTTATTTGCAGCAGAATTCACATCCAACAACCCTCCTGCCAACATACGATTATATGAAAGTAAAATGCAAATCAAATAACCTTGACAAATGCCAACAATTGTTGCTTAGTCAATTCGTTGGTTCGTCTGTCTATCCGTCCGTTGTCGCCACGCTCTGACGGGCTTCAAGTTAAACAACAACAAACGAATATTAATCACAAAAATGCATTTAGTTTTGAATCATTGTTTTTTTTTTTTTTTAATTATTCCACAATTTCCAACAAAGAGAGATTCTATGCTACGAAAGAGCAAAAGCAAAAAATAAAGAGAAACCGTATCCGTTCGACTATTACCTATTTGCAATGCGCTTATATGAAAAATGTGACACGATGTTACGACTGTTACGTGCATTTGTCATTTGTTTCTGTCATTTCGTATGAAGGTCATTGAAGATAGTTTTTCTTTTATTTTAGACCTTAAAAATGTACATAACACATACATATGTTTGTACCAAGCACTACGTTTACATTACGTAAGCCAGCGAAATTAAAAAGCAAATACGCTAATTTTTCCTACAAAGCTCTTGAAAATTGTTATACGAGTATCTATAGCGAAAGAAATAGCAAAAAAAAAAAAAGATAAGCGCCAAGTGACACACAACAGTGAACGACAACACAACACGAATGGGCGCCGGACTAAACATAAAGTTGCATAACAAGAGTGTGGGTATAAGTGCTGTTGGGTGGCTTGGTTGTAGTGGGAGTGAGCTTTTAATTTTGTTTGTTTGATTTCTTTCTTTCTCGTAAAGTTTAATAAGAATAGGAAGAACAGAACAAAATAACATCTGACCTATGGAGGAGCTTTTCTCTATATTCTCGTATATTCGCGAGATCCAATGTCGTAACTCGCGTAATAAGCCCACAACGTCATAGCGTGCGTGTGTTGCTTAACTATTTTGATATCTACAAGTGTTTTAGAGACACATGTGCACACAGACACATATAGAGAAAAATCCGAGATAAACGTAGAAAATAAAAGGGAAAAGAGCATAAAAATAAAAATACGTTTAAGTTTTTCTTTTTTCTTTTAGTTTTTCCTTATCGTGTTGATTTTATTTATTTTTTTTTGTTTTGCTGTGTTGGCCTCATTTCTACTAGAATCGCGCACCCCACATACACTGCACGCGCACCATAAATAAAGTAGCGGAGCACGGGGAAGCGCATATATAAATTTTAAATTACAGGAATTTTTATAGACACAAAACGATAAACATAACAATAATGGCTATGCATTTGTTTATAATTTGCTTTTGAATGGATAGGTACTATGTACATATGTATGTAGTATGAGTTACCATGATTTCTATTTTCTTCGTAAAGAAATGAGGCTTTAATTCCAGTGGACGATAAGGCACCTTTTCAAGTTCAAACCTGACGAACTTAACAAAGCATATATAAAACTTTTCATAAATATTTCTCTACATACTCGTATTTTTACCTGCAATGAGAGGACACTTCAGACAAAACGATAGGAAGACTACCAACACTAGCCACCACGCGCAAATGAACTTTGGGCGAATACCCAAACTCACAGGAAGCAACAGTCCTATATTCGATTTTTGATCAATTAACATTTAGAGCCCCCGCACACTACAGACTTTCTATCGGCCGATAGTTTGGTAGGGTTGTGCTGGTTAGTGCGCACACTGGGCCAGATTGATGAACATCAAAAATCTTAGAATTTGAAGATGGGAAAGAGCACACTCAATAAGCGTAGACATCAAAAAGGGGAAACGTTATTTCGAGTAACACTGTCAAAGATGCTTGACTTTCTGATAGACGCATTTAAACGTCAAATGTCTGTCATATGTTCATATGTATATGTACAGTGAAAACTCTCATTAGCGGGGACACCCTGTTTAGCAGACAACTCGCATTAACGGACACCTTTTTGGACAACTAATTTCTAATTTCCCATACAAAATGCGTTCTTACAAACGGGCAGCACTCATTACTGTCCGTTGTCCCGTGGCTGTCCGTTTAAGAGAGACTTCACTGTATATCATTATATGTACATATATAACATGCGTATACCTGAAGCTTACCAATGAAACTAGATACAGTAATAAAACCAACTGCTGTACTGATACCCCCACTGTATCAGACGAGGACGTTTCTAGTGTTTCAAGCCGTTTTTAACATGTTTAAGTTCGTTTAAACGGAAACTGATGATATGATATGGCTCTTAAATGTCTATTTCCAAAAAAAAACCTTTTTCTATCTAAACCACAAATCTTGATTCTTAAGGCGGAAAACAAACTAAAGAAAATGCCATGGCAAAACCTACCTTGTGGCATGTCGCAATTATGTACATAAATACCCACTTATTCTCTTACGAGAGCAAATTATTACCTATCAGCTATGCGACATTATGTACGAATTTTTTATTCATTCCTCAACATATAAATTGACCACAAACAGCGATAATAAATAAGAGCAGTGTTATTGCTGGTTAGTGGTGTGAGAATGGTGGTGGTATTGTGCTCTAGATTCACTGCCCTCAATTCAACTTGTGTGAGCTCATGACCCAAAACGCGTACTTGTAATATTCCCATACTCGTGTAAAAGCAATTCAGCCATCAGAGGAGAATATTTGTTTTTAGGATTGCTGCTGACTCTACGAAAGTTGCCGTAGTCACTGCCTGTGCCTGCCCCGCACTTTGTTTACATTAACTGAATTCCATAGAGTCTCTCTCTCTCTTCAAACAACAAAATGTGGGTACTTCTCATGAATACTAAAAATTAATAACAAAACAAAAAAAAAAAACACCGTTAGGTACCCGAGAAGAAGTTTAACCCAAAAATGAGAAAAAAAAAACAAATGGAAAGTGGATTCCCCACGTTGCTTTTTATTTAATATCGTGAGCCTACTGACAATGACGCACCTAGCGAATGCCGTTGTTATTTTCTCACCAAAATGTTTACTGTAAGTGAGTGAAGTACGTTTAAGTTGCACTTTTGGTTGACTTCAACTGAATCCGGTTTGTAATGCAACGTGCGACTCTTCACGTTCGTTGAATTGGGAATATTACCTAATCGAAATAATTATTCATTACGATCGAATGTCATTTCCTTTCGAGATCAGATTCAGTCCAACATTATCTAAAAGAAACTTTGATTTTCAAGTCCAAACGTAATCTTAAAACTTTAATTGGCATTATTTTTGATCTCAATTTGCGTTTCAATAAAAATTCGTCAAAAACCAAATAACTCATTTGAGATAGGCCTAGGTCAGACACGACCTATCACGTCATAGTACTGTGGAATCATTGTGAATTGAATGAAAAATTATATCGTGCGTTAGCAATTAAGTTTCTGGGTATTTATTGTTTGTAATAAACAGTATTTTCAGATATTTGATATCGATTCCACACTAACCCCACCAGTGATAGATTTACTTTATGGACACGTGACTACTTATCAGAATCAAGTAACGTGTGGGTTATCTATTATTGAGCTGAAAGAGGAAGTGACAGAAATATTAGACAACGTGCGTTATTTACACAAGTAATGGGAAGGTTAATCTGAAAGACGTGCGGCAAAACTATTATTGGTTCATTGCTGACAGAGTTAAAGCCAACTCGTTAACCGATTTCTCTTTACTCAGCCCGGTTAAGTCCTTGTGCATATTAATCAGGCAGACTACCTAACTTAGGTAGACCAGGAAATCCATTTTAGTTCAGATGTGTATCATATTTTGTTCCAAGAACTGGCAGTTGTAAACCATAGGTTTCATTCAACATTTTTCAATAGACTGAAAAACGAACTTATGGGCATAAAAGGGTTTACGTATTTTGCTTCCGAAACACAGAATTGCACAATGAAAGTCTTCTGATGTTCATTTAAAAGAGTAAACGCGGTAATAAGTCACAAACCACTTGTTTGTGCAACCGATTCAGAACTGCTTTAAAGTCAAATCAAATCAAAATCATTAGAAACACTCCTAACAAATCCTTCGTTGATTTAGTCCAATTATTTCGCAGCTACAGTTGAGCAATTAGTAAGCGATCACAGAATAATAATTAGCTTTGTTCAATAAGAAAAAAGGCAGAACAGAATAGCACAAACATATCAGATCAAGTTAGTTCAGAAATTTACAGCCAAATGTTTGTTGTCAAAAATTACCGCTTCATTGTCGATTATATTGTTACAATATATTTTACAATTCGATATACTCTCAGTTCAAGTAAAAATAAAAATCAAATATGCGTTCACAGCTGATTTTGGCATTTCTCACAAATCTGTTCTACTTTAAGAGTAGGTGCAGGAAAACTGCTCAGAGCAGTCATTAAACAAAACGCAGAACAGTCTCAGAAAGTAGTTTTTCTCATTGAATACGAAAACCTGATATTTGTCAGCTCTAAACTGTTCGGAACAGCCTCTTTGAACAAAGCTAATATTCATGGAATCTCCTCTCCACGGATACACATTTAATATTATTTTAATAAATAAACATACGAATTCCAATAAATGTGACATTAAAATTTCGACACATATTGCGAGTGTCAATTATCAATCAATAGACAACTGATAAATTATCAGTATAGTGTACAGATCAGCTGGTTTTTTCATATTTTCTTAAGAAACTCACTTATACATAAACACGATAAGAATTTTAAATCCAAACCTCAGCACTTAACTGCACTTAAGAGTGAGTTACTGTCTCAAACGATTATATATTTACTAAACCTTGCAATTAAGTGTAATTCAGTTTCTTGTTAACGCGCGTTTGAGTGTACTCAAAAACAAAATGCGTATGCACATTTTCATTGAATACAGATGCAGACCAGTCAAAACCTTGGCTTTTACACGTGATTTCAAAACACGCGCCGACACATGTAAAAATGTTGACAGATTTTGGAAACTTTTGCTGTAACAAAATGAACATGAGTAGCGACCGGTTTAGAACTTCAAATCTAAATCAAACCAACGAATTATGTAAGAATTTATATGGTTTTTTTTTTTAAGTTCTTTTTTAACAAAACATCATTAGGCATATAATAAAGAATTCTATTAATGTTAACAAAAGTGGCATGTTTGTTACGTAAATAAATACTTAGAAGAAAAGATGAACCGATTTCAACGAAATAGTGTTTCTTTGTCTGTATTTTGCTAATTTGAAGATTTTTATAGACAGGTTTATTTTCTGTTGTGGCTGGGGTTAGGATTATAAAAACCAGCGAAGTGTTTAACTTTTTTTTTCTGCTGAAAAAGACACTTTAATGATGTAAAACACCAAGAAAAAAGGTGAGTAAAGTGTATTCTAACTTCTGAGCTGAGCCGAATGTGATGAGATTTGTTTTGCCAGTTGGGTCAGTTTTGTCAGAATCATTTTTATTCAGTATTCTTCGCGATTTTATCGTGATGACATACATACTTCAAAAAAGTTACCAATTTTTAGAAATACGATTCCAAAATAATGGTTCGCCCAACTTATAGAGCACGTGCACCATATTACACCCGACATAATCGACCATCTGAGACCGCTGTTCGCCGTACTGAAGAGAATATTGTATCAGTTAAGGAGTGTTGAAGGAGATTAAAATATATGGAAAATTTTACGCAAAAATCTGAATGACCATCGTTTGCGTCGAAATTTCGGTGAATGGGCCCAAAATCAACTGGCATTGGATACGCTGTTTTATCTTCAGCGATAAGGCTCAGTATTGACTCAATGGGTGTATGTCAAGGTGCCGTGACATAAGGCCAAGCGACATAAGACCAAAAATAAAGGGACATAAGGCCAATTTGGCTTTATGTCACTTTTCAATTTTCTATTGCATATCTGATTTTTCTTATGTAAGTAAGTAAGTAAGTAATAATTTTACTTATGGATGGGACATACATACATCCCAGAATCTTAGAATTTGAGAAAATAAAACTAACAAAATCGGGCGATTTTTTAGTTTTTTTTCTCAAATTCTAAAATTCTCAAAAAGAAATTTAGAAAATTGTAATATTCGAAAAATTCACAAGAACATTTTATAATATAAGTTTTTGAAAATTTCAGAATTTGAGAAAATAAAACTAACAAAACTGACAAATATTAGAATTTGATAAGTTTCTTTTCTTATTAGCTTTGTATATGTACATATGTATATATACATATGTACATACATTTTGAAAAATCAAAAGAATGCAGCTAGCTATGTACTTCCATACATGTTTCGCATTAGCTATATAAACCAAGATAACAGAGCGAAAAACATATTTAACTAGTTATACTTATGTACTTGTTGCATACTCTTCTGTGTATTTGAATTCTCTAAGCTCATATAAAACTAATATGTTAGGTGGGATATAAGACGCGCGAAATTCACATTATTACTTTATCTAATGTTAAAAAAATTATATGAAATCTTTGGGTTTTGAGCCTATAATAGAGTAATAGTGAGAACGCAGCTTAAACTGTTCGTTGTTCAAGCGAAATAGGTAGAGTCTGCTCCCAGTACCATTTGGCTATATGACACTTTAGGAAAGCGACATAAGAGCAAATCATATTTGGCCTTATGTCACTTTAAAAATTGGTCTTATGTCGCTTTATGAAAGTGAAATAATGCCAAATGATAAAATTGAAATGATCACTTTCATAAAGCGACATAAGGCCAAATCTCAAAATTTGGTCTTATGTCACGGCACCGTATGTCAGTAAACGAAATTGTCGCATTTAGAGGCTAATCAGGGTGTTACGTTCAACGGTATTCGCTATAGAGCCATGATTATTGACTTTTTCGTTTCCCGATTGAATGGCATGAATATTTAAGATATGTGCTTCCAGCAGGATGGAGCTACGTGCCATACCTATACAGCTAACGAAACAATCAACTTATACTCATTCGATGAACGCATAATTAAACGTTATGGACCTATAAAAATTGGCCTCCAAGATCTTGTGATTTGACGCCTCTTGATTATTTTCTTTGGGGGTACATAAAAACGCTAGTCTATTCTGACAAACCTACAACAATTGACGCATTGGAAGCCTACATTGGTCGTTTTATGGAGGACATACGGCCTTAAATGCTTGAAAAAGTGGTCGAAAACTTTGACTCTCGGATGACATTCATCAGATGCAGCTGTGGTGGGCATATGCCCGAAGTTGTGTTTAAAAACTAATTGCAGAATGTATTCTCTCGATTGAACACAATTAAATGGATATTTAATGAAATTTCATGTGTTTTGTTCAAAATCAAAGTTAGTACCTAGTACTGGGTTGAAACCATAGCGCAAGTGGTTACTGCGTCGGACTACTGAGCCAGCGGTCTTGGGTTTGAATCCCGCCGCAAACACCTAAAAAGTTTTTCACAGTGCCCACCTCTTCCGAATGCCTGACAAGCGTTCAAGAGTATCATTTGTCATGTAAAGCTTCCCAACTCGCCGTTCGGAGTCGGCAGAAAACTGTATTTCCTTCCATTCGTGTAAAAATATAACGTGCACACACTTATGGTTGCGGGAAGTTAGGCTTGGTTCTACCTAGGACTGCTGAAGCCAAATATTTATTTTATTTATTTTTTACTGGGTTGAAAAAAGCAACACCCTTTACTACTCTTGCGTTTTATTACGGGTGAAATTGTTTTTATTTTATTCTTATAATCTAAACTTTTTAATATTTATTTAAAAAGACATGGTTTTAACTAACCGGACATAAATACATATTGGTATTATATTCTATGTAAAAAACTTTCACATTTTGATGAAATTTATTTCCAGGAGTCCAATCTATTCACAATGAACAATCTCGCTCCAGTAAAGAAACCCGGTTTTCATTACATCGAGCGTCAACTGTGCTATATAATATTATTCTACGATAAAACTCGTTCATTATAAAGAGTGATGATTGAGCAGTACATCCACCCTTTCTACTATTCTATTTCAATTGAATAAGTAAAATAAAACTAAATTCAAAACAAAATTAGCATCTTTCTTTGTAAATTAAAAGAAAAAAAAAAACAGGTAGTTTGCCAAACGAATAGGATACACAACACACAACAGAAGATCTAATCTCCTACCTACATAATAGGCATTTCGTGATTTTAAATTTATTATCACGACATAAACGTGTTTTCGAATAAAAAACAAAAGTCGAATAAATTCAATTTCCAAGCAACACTCTGGGGTTAGTAGTAATGTGATTGTGATGATGATGATGGAGGAAATTTTATTTGCAATATTTATTTTTGCATTTTTATCTGCGCTTCATCACGAATTCAAAAAAAAAGTGGTAAAAAAAAAAAACTAAAAGTGTGTGACCTAAAATCCATCAGTCCCCCCACTCTTTGTCTATTTTCGCCTTATCTTTGGCACTATTTTCGTGTCCGTCATAAGGGGGAACGAACAAAAAAAAAACAAATTATTAAAACTTGTACTCTTCTCCGATAAGATAATACATTGATTAGTAATTCAAATTAAGAGCATTTGATGTGTATTTATAAGACAAAGCCATAGATTTATGTTACAGCGACAGTCGTCATTAAGAAGGAGACAAACGACTGTTATGTATGTTTTATGCATAAACATTTCAAGATGAAAGAAGACACAGTAAAGTTACAAGTTAACTTTCAGTTTTCTTTCAAAAACAAAAAATTCAAATAAATAAAACACACACTACACTCTATTTCTATAGATACATTTGTTGTTGTTGTGTTATATGGGCGATTGGCATTGGGGCATATGTGTGTGATGTTTAATTTATTATCAAGCGCGTGCGACTTCGACAGCTCTATTGAATGTGTGGTGAAATTTGCTTCTCCATTTTTGTTTTTTTGTTCTTGTCTTTTACTTTTTATTTTCTAAATTTCTCCCTTTTTTCGTTTGCATTTGAAGATACATACGTACATATTATTTAATTTTGTATTACTGTTTTGATTCGTTTCTTGTTATTTTCAAGTACAATCTGGCAAAACAGTTGTTTTTGTAATATTTTTCGTTTTAAAACGTATAAAACACGTAAACAACAACAATATTTATGACAACAGCAGTAACATCATTTGTTTAGCGTTCATTGTCATGATGTGTTTACCTGATACTCGACACAAGCTGCTACTCTAATTACTCTTAAACTGATTTGTCATCACCCATGAAGTGAACGACGGAGTTGCATAGTAATAGAATGTACTCGTAATGTGACTGGGTGGTGGGATAGTAGAGGATATAACGCGTTCCTATAATTAGGTTATTATTGATTGGAATCTAATTGAGTTAATGTGGATGATGGTAGGTTGTCTGAATTGGTTTAGGGGGTTGTAGCAGCTTGAAATGGTGTAAGTGATGTGATTATTGGTAAAATGCCGGAGGTAACATTGTCGAAGTATAGTGATTTGGATACATGGGGACATGGCTTTAAAGTTGAACACATTGAGGTCAATGTATCAGAGATGTGGGAGCAAATTTCCCAAGTTAAGTATGGACATAATATTGCACTTCCAAATTAGGACATTCCGTAATTGGGACACCTCTAAATTGGGCCATACAGAATACACACCCCCCTCAAACAGGACGTACATAGTTACAAGTATTCCTAGAACTCCTGAAATCGGTACGCACTTCCTTAATGGGACAGTCATCAAATGATGACCTTCTGTAATTGGAACAGTTATGAATGACAAGTAAATTTCGGATGTAAGGTTCGCAGTTTCATCAAATGAATTAAAAGAGAAAGAATCTAGAGATTTCATACAAATCCTGCTATTGAATTTTAGCTGTAAAATTAGTCAGTCGGATACTTTTGTGATATGTTGGCGGGCGACTCTACATATTACCTAGATATGTACATATGTATATGTAAGCTATTAATAAACGCCTAACTTTCCACTTTGCCAAATATAAAAAAAAAAACCTGTTCGAGCCTTTTCATTTTCTTTATGCATATGTACATACTTACATCCATATACATACATGTATACCTATACTTGAACACCAACATCATTTTCTTCCTCAAATATTTTTTGGGCTTATTGCTCTATTTTTCTGAGGGTGCGATATGTAATGAAATCTGACTAGACGAAAGAGAATAAGGTCATCATAACATCGGACATACAGTTTCAAAGCAGTAGCATACATACATATGTATGTATGTACATGAGTGTTATTATCTTACAATCTAATAAATAAACCATAAACTCAGAAATTGAATGCGCTCTTAATAAAATACAAAACCTCTACGTCTACATAATCTCCCTTTTATTAAATAGGGATATTAAATAGTCTTTGTATTAACATAGCATATGTATGAAGAAACTATTGGGTAATTACAACTTGAAGAGATTCAAAGCTTGCATCAGCCTTGACAAAAACAAAGTCCGCATCCTGACTGCGTTCCTTACGGGATATTGTAAACTCATAGGACATCTCAGGAAGCTAGGTCTATCAGATGAAGACTCATGAAGGTTTTGCAATGACTCCAGAACACATACTGGTGGATTGTGGGGGCCCTTACCCAGAAAATATTTAAGTGCTTAGGTAAATACCAAATTAAAACAGACGATCCTAATCCATCTCCTAATGCGATTTCTAAGGGAAATTGGACTGTATGAGAGGAATTCTCACCAATAGGAATAATGACGTGAGGAATGTTCCTTCTTCTAGGATTGCAAGAGGCAGAATTGATCTCGGTGCATCTCACCCTTCAATAATAATAACATTATGTATGTTCATGTGTAGAGCAGTCTTGTAGATCAAATAAAAATCCATAGATTCACTTTATTATTTAAAATAATTTAATGTGGATGTCATTTTGTCATATCTGATTTCACACATGTATTCTTCATATGTATACACTTATTGCAAATTATGTGATGTTTTTTATTTTAAATCTCATACTTAAGCTAATCAACCAACTAACAAAACAAAATTAGAAGCGTAGATTTGAGTTTCGAAGAATTTTATTTGAGTTAATTTAATTCAATTAATTGTTCTTATTTAATATGAGCTTTGACACGTGTGCGTTTATATTTAATTATCATCATAGATTAATTTACACGTTGATTAAGCAAAAGCTTCTGACATTAGATTCACTAGAAAATCCTTAATTGGAGTTATGTACAATGTACATACCATAGTTGTTGAATCTAATAACACACTATTGTTGTACATACATACGTATTCATATCAAAAGTCTATCAAATGATTACTTTAAGAAAATGCGACTGCAAACATTGCAGTATCTTCTAATATTAATAGCGAGGGGCAAAGCAATTAGGGCAAATGCAGATAATGATTATGAACAAGTCATAAGATTGAATAAATATACGCATGTGCAAAATAGAATTAAATGAAGCGCATTTTAAGCAAGTAAACAAGTGTACATGCTGTCAGAAGTCAGACATATAAAAACGCATATGAAATGAATCTGTAAGTGAACCTTAAAGCATGACGTCGAGGAATTTCAGCGAGTTTGATAAATTGTTTGTCTGCTTTTTTATACAACTAACTGACATACAGCCATACTTATTAAATTAAAAATGACACAACTACACTTACAAATAACGGGCTGGACATTACCCTATCCAGCTGTTCTTGACAGATAAACATGTACATACGTTAAGACAAACTGCCAAGTCATAAACAATCGTATACACTATACACGATAATAAATAAAAGCGATTGCGTAAAACCATTAGGAAAAATCAAGAATTTTCGAGAAGCGAAGTTTTTATTTTATTTAGTCATTATTTTATACACCTAACGAGTTTAGCACTCCCGGTTAAGCGGTTAGTCATTCTGTCATTCGTGATTGAATAACTATGTATGTACATACGATATGTGTCTGTAGAAGAAACGTCATAATTTCGCAAAAAATGGTTGCTGCCAGTGAAATTGTTGTTACATGAAATGTGTATTCGGATACGTGACGGTTCGTTGGTACAAACAAAAATCTATTTCTTGGTCAATAAACTTAACGAAAAAAAAGCGTGGTTGGAAACCACGTGTCACTTTCGGTTGCAAAAAAAACCCAAACTTCAAAAATGAAAATGTCTTCAGTTCTGGTGACCATCCCTCCGTCAGTATCAATTCACTATACAAATACATATGTATTGTAAAATGTGCGTGTGACGATTAAAATAAAACAATTCAAGTGGCTATCATTGGATCTGCCTATCAAGAATAAGAGTGCACAGCTCTAGAGGCGATTTTTTTAGGGGAGCCTAAAATATGGTTTTCCAAAATCGGTTGTTAGATGTTCATCAATTTATAATACATACATACATATATACATACATCCATACATACAGGGTGGGCCATTTAAAGTGGAAGCATTTAGTTTCTGAAAAAAAAACATTAAAAAAAAATGTTTTTTGTGGTTCATTTGGATAATCATTTATTTTATATCAAGATTTGTTCCAGCTACTTTTTGAAAATCATATCGCGCAAGAAGTAGCCACCCACACCATTTTAAGAAACAATGGACATCACAAAAGCCCTTATCATGGCTCGATAACGCTCGTTATTGACGTTTACGGTAGCTCCATCGTCTTCGAAAAAATACGGCCCGATGATCATATCCGAACGTCTTGTTCGTTGTCTGGATGCGTGGCTGGCATTACTAAGGCAACCGGAGCTCACAAATTTTGCGTATAAGTGTTATCACTTGGAGCGCGTCAAAAATTTAATTTAATTTTTTGCCCAAACAATTTTATCTTCTATGGTAATTTTAAAGGCCACCTTTAAGAAGATAATGTGCAATCTTAAGGATCAAAAATTCCAGTGTGTTAAATTAATGAAATTAATCCGTGAACTTAATTGATAATGATTCTGTTCACCCAAACAAGTTTATCAGACGAATTTCTGACAAGCATTCGAAATTATCATTTGTGGTAAGAGGAGAGCTTCTCAACTCACCGTTCGGAGACGGCAAAAAATAACCTGTACCTAGTTCCGTTCAATTCTTGCAAAAATATAACATGCCTAATATTTATTTATTTTAATTCTACTTTTGCAAGGAGCTATCTACTTTGAAATCAGAAATTCGAATAATTGATGGTTACGACGAAGCATTAAAGAAAGCCTTACTCATAGGACCGCAGCAAGTATTGATTATACCTAGTTATCGATAGGTTCGATCTTCGTTTTTAACATGGCAGCTATGTAGTTTAGAAGTTTAAAAGCAACATTATACTGATTTACAATTGACATAGTCACAAAAGAAAATCGTCGGTTCTAGCTCGAAATAACAGTTTTCGATAAATCGAAATGAGCAGAAAAACTTCAAGTTGCGCTCGAATGACAATAAGTAGGCGCTATTGGCAACCCTGGTCAAACATAACAATCATATCAGCTGATTTAAAAACAGACTCATTTGGATTTCCAAAAAACTAAAAAGCTAATTTCACAGTTTTCTTTAAACACAATGATTCATGCGGAATTCGGGAGAAAATGAAGAACAACAAAAAACAAACGCAGAATAAAAGAAAAAAGAAACAATAGCAAACAAAAAGAGCGAACGGAATTGAAAATGCATCAAATGCAATTATGACAACATATGAACGGGCATGGCAAAACAGCGACGAAGGTATGGAAAAATGAGAGAAACAAAAAAAAACACAAAAACACTTTCATTCATTATCTTTTCTGACAGTTTCGATATAATTTACTGTACAGCAGCGCGCAAGTTTCACCAACGAATAATAAACAAAAAAAATAATCAACTCGAATGAAGTATAAAAGTGAGTCACCCCAATATTTTTTTTTAGCAATAAAAAAATGCAAAACTCCCCGATCGCAACAAATATAATATAATTAAATAAAAAATTCAATTTTATTTAGGTAAACAACAACTAGGTACTCACCAACTATTGTTTTTCGATGATTAATCCACAATATTGTATGTACGTAATTCGATAGAGGAAAACATATGTTTTGTTTTCGTTTTGTAGATTATAATCCCATTAGAAAAAAGGAAGGAAGATATCGCCAATGAATGAAAAGAAATAAAGAACAAAAAAAAAACTTTATCACAATACACTAAATTTAAATTTTATTCTTTTTTTTTAACTTATATATATTTATTTTTAAGCAGCCACATAGTAATAAGTACAAAAAGCAAGGTACACGCGCTTCTCTTCTTTTCTCTTCTCTTTGTTTTTTTTTTTATAACGTAGCCGTAGGTATGTCGGGCAAAAGAAATCAAAAAAAAATATAGTGAAACAAAGGAAAAAGACAAAAGACGACTACAATATAATTCTCAACAAAAGAACACAACCAACACAACAAGACAGAAACACACGAGTGGTATTTTATTTGTGGTAATTTATAAAATATTTTAATTTACTTTTTAATTTTTATTAAAATCGCACTTTATTGAATTTGGATTTATGTCAATATTTTTAAGAGAAATTTCTTGACAAAAGCAACAAGCTAATTACAAACGAATACTTTAACAAACAAATATTACGAAAGATAAAAATTTAAAAAAACAAAAAAAGTGACAGACGGGACAGAAAACCCAACGAAATATATATATATATTTTTTTTTGTTTGTTTTATGTTTACGTCGCACTTTTTTTTCTAGTGAATAAAAGAAAAAATAAACTTTTTTCCTTTTTTTATAATTTTAATATGTTTTTAAGAACATGAAAGAGATAGTAGGATAGCTGAATGGTGTTGTCGTATTTATTTCATTATATGTTGGCAAAGTAAGACCATTAAATAAGTGGAAAAAAAGGAATTTCCTGTTTAAATTAGTATAAGTGTGGTGTCATCGTAATAATACTCCGTAACACACTTAGCGCACTTAGGGGATCATGGGTGTAAACTTTTTACTTTATTTAATTTTTTTCTTTTTTCATTTTAAACAGTGACAGAACAATAAAAAAAAAAGCAACAATATTCACATAATGCACACGTAGAAAATAAATTAAACAATTTTCTCTGACTTCACTTACATTTTAGATTTAATTTGTATTTTATACGATTTTTCACTGTAATACACCTTTTTGCAAGTATTTATTTTTATTTTGCTTAGATACAATATTGCACTTTTTAAGGGATAACTTTATTCTCTTGGTTTTCAATTTAATTATTGAACGTAGTTTTTACACACACAGAATAATAGAAACACGCACTTGTGGTAACTATTTTTTTTTTCTTTTTCAATTTGCACTCTTCTCTAGCCTCGAAATAAAAATATTTATGCAGGACACACACAAAGAGCAATATTAAAAATTGACAATTTCAAAAAAAATAACCTAGCTAACGTGGATTTAAACCTCCAAAGGTTAGTGAAGTCTCCAAGCACTCGATTCAGACTAAAATTGAATACGAATAAGAAGTTTGCCCGCACCAGCACCACATAAAGGCGGATATACACGACACGAGCAGCAACGCAGGGGAAAAAGAAACCCAGTGCGCCGCATATAAAATTAAAATTTATTCAACAACGAACACAACAATACGTATACGGAGGCATTGTTGAGAGTTGATTTCATTGGAAATTTATGGTGGTGTTGGTTAAATCACTTATAATAAACATTGGAGTGAGTGCGGTTCAGGGGAAAGTGGGTTTGGATTTTTTGTATTTTTGTTTCTTTAGTTATTTGAATCGTGTCGCAGTCGCAGCTCGCAGCGCGTTTTTTTTATATTTTTCTTTTCGGTTGAATCAATTTTTGTTTGAGATTAATACGTTTTTTTTTTGCTCATATGTATATACGTACAGTATTCACCAATATTATTGTGAAATGCACAATGTTAAGCGGTTTGATGATTCCCCTCTATTTTGTTTGATTGATGGGCGAATAATGATGTTGTTGAGGAGAAATTTCGCTAGATACAAAGGAAAGAGAAAAAGATACACGTTTTTTAGTACGCATTCCTTTATAATCCCTTTTATTGTACTTCGTATTGTGGTTCCCACTTAAGTTGTTGAATACCAGTTTCCTGTTTAGCTTCGATTTAAGTTAATTTTAAGTACGTTTTTTAATATTTTATTTTATCTCATTTTGTCCTTTTCTTTATATATGTAGTACACTAAGCTTTTATCTCTAAGAAAGGGCACGCGGCATTTAATTATATGTATAAAAAACAAAGCCAGGTGGAACGTCACCGTCTTCAGTTTTTTTCTTAATAATTTCCTGTTTGACCTGATAACTTTGTTTGGCTCTTTCGTATACGCACTGTTACTTTGTAACATTTCAAATAATTTTCATCATTTTTTCTTTGTATTTGAAAAAAGAGTATCGTTCGTATCACACAAAGAAAAAAAATTCACGGAGTGAACGCACTGCGCAAAATGATTACAGAGATGGTAGGCCTTTGTGCGTTGTTCGTTGGTGGAGGTATCGGTCGATGTTTGTGGTCGAGGGCATTTATAGGTACAAAGTCGATTGAAATCGTAATTTTCGTGTATTCCGGTCTCAACAAACGGAGCCCAGAGAATTGATATGAAATATGTTTATAAAAAAAATTATAATCTATGAAAGACGATACAAAAAAACTCAGAGGCAGAGTTGAGGCCAATTATGACAGTCGGACTTGTACACGATTGACATGGCAGTCTGTTAACATCTTAAGTATTGGCAAAATATTATTTGTGTACGTCGTTAGTTGTTGTAGTTAGTTAAGTTTAAGTTGATTTAGTTTCATTTAACTATTTACATTTACAATAATTGATTAGAATTCTCCTAATTAATATTTAGACTTAACAAATTCTATAACCAATTTTTTAAATACAACTTATGTTTTTTTCATTTTTAATTTGGTTTTCGAAGCTATTACATAATTTAAATTACATAAATTAAATATAAATAAGGAAATTTTGTGGGTTAGCATTTAAAAAATTAGGTAATCGAAGATCATCGCTGTTTCTTAATGCGTATGGTTGCAAGTCTTTGATAAATTGAACATATTCAAGTAAATAATTTGGCATTAAGTTGTTAATTATTTTAAATATAAAAACTAAAACATTCATAACAATTCTTTGTTTCACAGATAACCACTTCAACGAACTTGTATTGTTTCATGTTAATAAATACAAAATACTTACGGCTTCTTTTAAAGCTGCTTTCAGATAGAAAATTACAGTAAGTTGAAGGTCTTATGAATATTAATTACCTGAAAGAAAAAAGAAACCAATTTAATCACTTTACGTTCTCATAAGCTAATCCATTTGTAGATTCATAATAACTTTTTATAAATAAAATAATATACGATTATTCTTCAAAAAAAAAAAAACCTATTTATGTCAATCATAGGGACTTATAAAAATATAATTTTATGTTACACAGGGACAAGTACGCCCCTAATAATTTTGTGTTACATACAGTGGTGTACCACATAATAGGTATGTGCCTACAAAATCTCTGAATCGTTCGCTAAAGTTGCAATTAATTCATTAAATTTAATTTGTTTGTATTAAATCTTTTAACCTCTTTTTTAATACAACACAAAAACTTTGTGAAACTTTTAACTAAATTAATAAATAATAAACTATTATTGTTTTGGCTGCGCAAAAGATAGATGCATTATCGTGATCTCTGGAAAAGATGAAGAAATGATTTATTTTTTAATAATTAAAATTAAATATTCAACAGTGCTTAATTAAGAATAAGGGTTTAGTATTTGGTCCCAAGTTCTATATTTTTTATGGCAGGCTGCCACTTTTTTAGCATGGAGTCTACCAATGTTGGCACCTTTTAATGGGTATAGATTCGCAAGCTTGCTGTTTTCACCGATTGTGCCAATTCTTCCTTATTTCGGTGCTTGGAGTGGCCAAGTGCCCTCTAGATATCACACCAAAGATTTTCAATGGGGTTAAGACCGGGAGACTGCGCTGGCCAGTTAGGCCAGTTAGCCAGCTATAACATTTTGATGCATAAAACATATTTTATGCGGCTATGGAAATGTGTTTCGGGTAATCATTTTGCTGATAAGTTCTTCGGAGTGGCATTTCTGCTTCACTCCATACCAGAAAAAGCATCCCCCAAAACATCACACTTTCACCATCATGCTCAATGGTCTTTAATGTGCAATACGATGAAAATTCTATTCCCTTACGTCTTCCTACATAAGTATAATCCAAATAAATTGATATTGGACTCGTCGGACCACAAAATATTTCTTCACTGTTCGTTAGGCCAGTTAAGATGCTCCTGAGCAAGTTGCTTTCACCTTTGTCGGTACCCTGTAGCTAGCAGTGGGCATTTCTCGGACTTCTAGCAGGTAATTTTCTATCCAGGAGTCGTCTTCTTATGGTCGAGGTATGTATGTATGTATTTTTAGTACAAGCTCTTTTTTTATTTGGGTAGGAGTAGCAATGGGATCATTTTCAACTATTCTGACAACCTAGCGCTCGGTTGTCTTCGTTGTCTTGAATGGTCTACCTCGATTTTCATCTGTTTTTAGAGCATTTACGAACATATTCTGGGAGAAGCCAACCGTTTCAGCTAAAAATCAACAGATTTTACCTCAACTTCCTCAACTTTTTTCCATAGGTTCTTCCCTTCAATATTGGTTCAAATGATGAGACGAATTCTGAAAAAAGGTCCGATATAAAGTGTTCAGTGGATTCTCCCGAATCAGCAAAAAAAAAAACAATAACAAACATACACCAAGGATTCGATCTAGCGGCTAATTTGGAGAATTACTTTGCAGGTATTGATCCCTCTATGGAACGTTCCAAAAATTTTAAAGACGTTTGCAACGTTCTGTAGCTCCATATTTTGAAGTCTGAAAGGAGTTGCAGAGAAGTGCTCAGCAAGCTCTTATAACAGGTTTATTTAAAAATTATGTGTCCAATATGTATGAAACATGAATTAAATCTTCAATAAAGATTACATTCTACTTTTTTAATTGTTAACATAATTGTTTTTATCGTTCGTGTTGCCTTTTTGTATTAAAACTATAGTACAGTTAGCTGTCTAAAACAGTGTAACAAATTTAGATGCATTTGTTTTTTTGTGGAGAACGTAATCCCAGCCTTAGGCTAGGTGCACACATGCGATTGCAGTCGCACGACTATTCAGGCGCAAAAAATAGAACATATAGCTTTCGATGTAAGTGCGCGCACATGAAACCTATCAATCGCAATGTATCATGTGCGCGCACTTACATTAAAAGCTATGTATTGGCTCAAGTATTGTATTACGCTATTTTGTATAGCGCGCTGTTTTTTGAGAACCTAACTACGTTATTTGAGCACCGTGGTGTAGTGATAAGAGCGTTGGACTACTACGCAGTGCTGCCCGGGTTTAATCTCAGCCCGGGTCCAACACCTAAAAGTTTTTTTCACAGTGCCACCTCTTTCGAATGTCTGACAAGCAATCAAAGAGTATCATTTGTCAATGAGCTTCTCAACTCGCCGCTCGGAGCGTCGACAAAAAACTGTAGGTCCCTTCCATTCGTGCAAAAATATAGCACGCACTCAAAAATGGTTGCGAGAAGCAGGCCCAGGCTCACCCGGAGCTGTTTCGCCACCTAAAGTAAACTACCGCGTTATACGAGGGTTGACCGTACTCCACACAGAAGGAGCGAAATAAGAATTCATGATACAACAGTTGCGTTTATCAAGGAACTTTTTTTTAAAGTTGCAATTACTACTGAGTCAACAATGGTAAGATTTTAGGTCTTACTTTTATCAACGAGTTGCGCATATTGCGGGTTGCTTTTATTGGGGTCGTACTGTAATATCAAGCAAAAGCTCTGTGATAAGAAAAATATGATTTTTTTTAATAGTGTGGGCCAATTTAAATATAGAACGATGTTTTGGCTGCCATTTTGGTTTGATGCGATGATTTTTGTTTGTTTTAGCTTATACATTCGTTTGTTGTTACATCAAAATACTTTGAAATAGACATGACCCCCTTACTGAATCGGTGGAACGCCCCTTTTTCTGTATATTAAGATCAAATTGTTTATTTTAAAAATTGCTTATCAGCATTTTAAATCTTCTATGAACTTTGAACAAATGCAAACAAATTTTTTTCTTAAATAAAAAAACGAAGCATATCGAAGCTCGTGTTGTTAAAAATTCTCTAAAATAAAAACAAACATATTAGCAATCAATTTAATCTCAAGTGCAAAATGACACAAGCACACAAGCAGCAAGCAGCAGTAATTTTTTTTTTTACAAATCGTTTCAGAACAGCAAAATTTTTGCCATCTCATTTCAACAACGTTGGCAAATAATAAGTAGTAAAAGTACTCCTCCTAATACTAACTAATACTACTACAACTGACAACATGAACCAGGAGAAATTTCAAAGAGAGAAACACACGCCTGTGAAAAGAGTGAATCACTCAACGGCGCGGCGGAAGGGATAAGCCTGGTCTCTATGGTATGGACTGGGGAGTGCGTGAGTGATAAAAATTCACATTCAATGTTTAATTGACTTCCAGTGGTCATAAAATAGTTGCCATTGGCGTAAGATTGACTTAAAAAAAACCGTAATAAAAATAAATAAAACATGTAGCGTGTACTTTCCTATAATTTGTATTATGTATAAAATAAAAAATGTACGTCACAGCTGCAGGTAGGCATGGAGAAACCTTAATCAAAAGATAATTTTCAAGTTTTTCACCAACGAAGGTAGGGGCCGTATTGTACAAAGAGCGCAACTCAACAATGAAATACGATTCTCCCCCTTCTGTTAACTTTGCAATGGTTTTGATCTGTCTTTCCCAGTTCTCACTGATTATGATCCAAGTCATCCAACCTGTGTTCTGTTCTGTGTAGTGTGTGTCTGTACAGTGTGAGAGAGCAAAACGTGTGTGCTGTTAATCGACATCAATATCAACATATCACTCGACACTGAACCTACGAACAAAGTACCATAAGTAATAAAGAAGGAAAAGCAATGATAAAGAAAAAGGTTGCCAAGTATAAAATAAACGGTGTTGCGGTCTTGTGGCGGACACATCATCGGAAGTCAGGTGTTGAAGTCAGTAGACTTTGTTGTTGGTGAAGCTAGCTCGTCGTCGTCATCGGCATCGCTGAAGGTAAAGAGTGATGAATATTGCTGTTGTTAATCGAAAGGTAGGAGGAGGAAGAGAATATACAATAGCAAGAAACACAATTATGGGAATGGGGATGAAGGTTGTCTGCTGAACTCAACACACACACATGCAGACTTGTATCTACGCGATGATGGATGTCGAATTGGTGTTACTATTCGATTTCGAAAATGTCTGAGTAACTACCTAGTTTTGTTTTTGTTTCTCTTGTAAGCACACAGCATCTTTCTTTCGCAGGAATTTCCACTGAGGATGGATGGATATTGGATAGCGATAAATGGATGCGAACTGCTTGCGATAGTGCGTTCATTCACTTTTCTGATACGAACATACATACATACATACATACATACATACATATGTATACTTGTGATTTATGATGAATGTGTCGAAACTATGTCCTGTTATTTGTAATTTTTTTGTTCACGGATATCGTGGAATTATGACGTGCGAGATGAAAAAGTTGGTGACTTGTGGTGACTAATTGAGTTTGAAATAAATGAACAAGTCAATATCTTCCATGTACCTACGCACATTGTACATACAAAAAGGATCGATGGATGTGCGATTTTTTGTTGTTGTAGTTTGGGAAACTGTATTTTTTTTAAAAAAAAGAAAATTTAAAATTGATTCAAAAGTTCCAATACAGATCAACTTATTTCTATTTCGTGAGAAATAAATGTTTCGGCGACATCTGTATTTGAACCGTGAACCTTCAGCGAGACAAGCGACGATTACCACTACGCCACAGCCATCAATTGACACTAAAAAGCAAACGATTGAAAACAGTAAAACAATTTATGCCATTTGGCCTCTCTAATGCCAGCTACAGACGAGAAACTAATCGGCCAACTGGTTGTAATCATTTCCCTACAGACGCAAAGACCAATCTTCAAACTGCCGATTAGTTTCTCGTCTGTAGCTGGTTTAAGCCTTTCATTTTGCTGGTAGTCCCGGTCTCAAGATATTCTTTTTGGGAGTCGGGACAGAATCCCGAAAAACGAAATCCCGAAAATCAAAAATCCCGAAAATCTAAAATCCAGAAAATCCAAAATCCCGAAAGGCCAAAATCCCGAAAGTAAAAATAATAATTTATTTGTATGAAAAAAATTATAAGAAAATTTATTTAATATAGGTATTAAATAAAATAACAAACTTTAAATAAACAAAACATAACAAAACAGTTCAAGTCATATTGACAAAAACGTTTAAGGAACGATCACTGACAAAACAATATCGAACGCAATTCACATTAAAAACATATTTCAGAATGCTCGTTACGTTCCGCGTAAATCTTTTTAATTTTGTTTTCTTATTCTTTTGTTTTCGCCGGAAGTTATTTTCGATATAAGTTCATGTTTTCACACGGATTTGCTCTTTATCTAAAACGGCTATCAGTATACGTCAATCTGTGGAATTAAAAGCAATTAACTGAAACTAAAATCTAATCTATCACACTGAATGAAATCAACGCAACTGAATGCACATTGCAAATTGTAAAATATTACTTCATTAACACCAACGGGAATGGACAAACATTTGTCTACTTTCCTTTAAAAAAAAGTCCCGAAAAATTATATAAAATTAAAAATTTGCGCAAATTCCGTTTTCGAGATTTTGGCTTTTCAGGATTTTGGATTTTCGAGATTTCGGATTTTCGGGATTTTGGATTTTCGGGATTGTGGATTTTCGGGATTTTGGATTTTCGGGATTTAGGGTTTTCGGGATTTTGGTTTTCGGGACTGTTACAGGTTGTCAAGTTTAGACAAAATATTAGATTTGTACTCCCAACTGATTTTTCTTCTTTTTTTTTTGTTTCTTAATTACTTTGGCCATTTGACGATGTTTGTGCACTAATTGAACGACAATTTGCTACCTAGTGCAAAAAATATCGAGCTCTCATAAATTTCAAGAACTGCCATTCGAAAGTTTAAGAAAATGTTTGAACTAAATTTTTCGTACAGAACTGTATGTACATGCAAAGAACGTAACATTCAAGTGGCATCAATGTGGATAGTTAAGATTTATGTATGTGCGCCTTTACACCAGGCAAGGAAAGGAGCAAGCAAATTCCACATACATCAACTTTCGGAAGCAATGACAATGACCTGCTGACATAACGTACTAATATGAATGCACATATAGATATGTATGTGTATGTGCGCTATCAAAATATACAATAAAGGAAAAATATACAATTTCAGGTCAACAAATTGAATTACAGGCGACGTCATTTAGCTGTCAGCTACTTACGCTCTTTTTCCGTTCGTTCGCTGACCGCTGCGCTGGAGAGGCGACGATGACGATCGCTTACACTTAACAGTGCAATATCAACGAAAACTCTTTATGCGCTTCAATAAAATTAAACAGAGAAATAGCCAAAGTGGCATACTTCATACGTCGCGTCGCATTGTTGATCATCATCACAGCGTAAATGACAAAAATATACACGCACGCCTCGGCCCCCACAATAATTCCAATCCAAACTCTTTCTCTTGTGAAGAATGAAGAGAACACAGAAGAGTGTGGTGGTAAAAGAAAAACAATAATAAACAATTAAATTTATTTCAATTTGATTGGCGGTGGTGGCCCCCAAGTGGGTGGGTGAGTGGATGGCGGAGAGAAGGAAAAATCAAGTCAATACAACAAAACACGGAAGTTGCGATCAAGCGAGGTGAATGATACATTCAAAAAACACACACAACGGAATTATAGGGCGGCGTACGAGTAAATTCTGAAAATAACAACAAAACGGGAGCAAAATTCAAAGGAGCTAATAGATACACAAATGACATACATATGTACTCGTAAACAAGGAAAAAAAAACTGCGCAACCTAATTGAAATCTCTTCGGTGACATTTCAATCTTCCAGTTATGTTGTATTTGTATCATCGGTGGTGAGGTGAATTGACGTCCGTGGTACTTGGTAGAGCTCCTAAAGAGTAAACAAGAGAACAACGTGCATTCCCAATAGAAGCAGAGTGCATTTTTCGATGGATTTCCCTTCTGCTGATATTAATCTAGTTGCAGAGTGTTGCTGTTTTTGTTTCATTGGCAATAGGAATCACTGTCTTTTATCATTCCTATGAGAGGGCGCTACTAGAATTAAATCCATATCATTTTTATTTAGTTCCAACCTACAAAAGATACGTGTATAAATTTGACAGCTGTCGGACTATTAGTGTGTGAGATATAGCATTTTGAGTGAAGCAACTGTTGTTATTTAGAAAAAAATGGATAAACCGGAATTCCGTGTGTTAATGAAACAGTGTTTTTATGAAAAAAAATGCTGCTGATACCAAAAAGTGGCTTGATGAATGTTATCCGGACTCTGCGCCATGCGAAGCAACCATTCGTAAGCGGTTTGCTAAATTCCGTACAGGCCATATAAGCACCGAGGACGATGAACTCAGTGGACGTCCAAAAGAGGCTGTTACGAACGAAAACATCAAAAAAATCCACAAAATGATTTCGGATGTCCGTAAAGTGAAGTTGATCGAGATAGCTGACACTCTTCTAAAGATATCAAACGAACGTGTTGGACATATCGTTAATGAATATTTGGATATGCGAAAGCTCTGTGCAAAGTGGGTGCCGCGCGAGCTCACAATCGACCAAAAACAACAACGAATTGATGATTCTGAGCAGTGTTTGAAGCTGTTCAATCGTAATAAGCTCGAATTTTTGCGTCGATATGTGACAATGGATGAAATATGGCTCCATCATTTCACTCCGGAGTCAAATCGAAAGTCAGCCGAGTGGACTGCACGCGATGAACCGAATCCAAAGCGTGGAAAGACTCAACAGTCAGCTGGCAAAGTTATGGCGTCTGTATTTTGGGATGCGCGTGGAATAATTTTCATCGACTATCTTGAAAAGGGGAAAACCATCAACAGCGACTATTACACTATTGGAGCGTTTGAAGGACGAAATTGCGGAAAACCGGCCCCTTTTGAACAAGAAGAAAGTGCTGTTTCATCAAAACAATGCAACGGTGACAAAATTGTATGAATTGGGCTTCGAATTGCTTCCGCATCTACCGTATTCTCCAAATCTGGCCCCCAGCGCCTTTTTCCTGTTCTCAGACCTTAAGAGAATGCTCGCTGGAAAGAAATTTAGCGCCAATGAAGAAGTAATCGCCGAGACTGAGGCCTATTTTGAAGCAAAAGACAAATCGTACTACAAAAATGTTATCGAAAAGTTGAAAGATCGCTATAATCGGTGTATCACCCTCGATGGCCACTATATTGAGTAATAAAATCGAATTTTTCAAAAAAAAAAAGTTTTTTTTCTTTAAAACGATACGAACTTTTCAGCCGAACTGTTACATGACAACGAAGTGCAAGTAAGAGTACGCGAGTACCCGTCGACGTTCAGAGGCTTTCTTAAGGAATAGGAATTGTGAGAAAATTATTCCTTCCTACCACATTACTTGTTCTTTACTATATGCATGTGTGCGTGTGTTGAAGAGCTCAACAGTACACACTTCTGGTTGATTAATTTTATTTCCTTAACTACACACACACAAAGAGCGAGGGCCAAAGATGTTTATACTTTATACTGATGTGCTTTGTTGCATTGCATTGTTATACTTGCTTTATTGGCTGCTATGCTATGCTGCCACCACCCAGCCATTTCGTTGGTTGGCTGAGTTCTCGTCACCGTTGAAACGCACCAAGCTACGTAAAGAAATTCCCTGCTTGAGTATGTACTGGTACCCATATTCAATGTTTTTTTTTTTTTTTTTTTTTTTTTTTTTTTTTTTTTTTTGAGGAAAGAGATCTCAAGTAAAGTTTCCCTGATTTATTGCCCGTGTAGTCTTTGTTCGGCAATGCAAAGCAAAGCATAAGTGCAATGGCATGGACGAAGAAGCGCATTACCTCTCTGATTTCGATACAATTAAGCTACAATTTGCAGTGGGAAGCATTGGGAAGAACTCTTGAAAATAAACCACTAGCCATAGGCAGATCAATAAAATTTGTGATTAATGAAACTAATAAGAAATATGGAATATGTATAAGCAAAGAGTACATAGCGACACTGGGTCCGACCGTTTACGTAATACCCCGTCTCCACGAGACATTTCCCAAGACATGTTCTTCGACTTGACATGCAAATGTCTCGTGGAGACCCCTAATTTGATGTCCAATCTAAAAACATGTCCGCGATGTCAGCATTTTAGTTTTGTCTTCTCGGCAAACTGAAATCCAGATTTTTCTCTGATATTTGGCCTTTTGGCAGGTAGATTTTCATTCGGTTGAGTGAACATGTCGCGCTGAGTTGGTTGGGTAGGTAGATTCAATGGTATTTCCGTAGAGTATTTCACTGCTTTTAAAGCGACAATTGCGCGTTGTTTCTTTCTCGACGTCAGCTTGTAGATTGAAATGTCTTGGCATGATTTGCCCAGCGAAAGAAAATAAGAAAAAAAAACTGTTTCTAGTCAAGATGTAGTTTTGGCAGAAATATGTCTCGTGGAGACGCGGTGTAACATGCGTACACCTTTCAAATAGCCACAACTACAAGGTGGGCACCGTAGCGCAAGTGGTTAATGCGTCGGACTACTGAGCCAGCGGTCTTGGGTTCGAATCCCACCGCAAACACCTAAACATTTGTTCACAGTGTCCACCTCTTCCGAATGATAATTTGTCATGTAAAGCTTCCCAACTCGCCGTTCGGAGACGGCAGAAAACTGTAGGTCCCTTCCATTCGTGGAAAAATATAACGCGCACACACAAATGGTTGCGGGAAGCTAGGCTTGGTTCTACCTAGGACTGCTGAAGCCACATATTATTATTATTATTATTATTACAAGGTGTCTGGTGGCAGATTTACATAATATTATGTTATTAAATGTGAAAGGTTGGCGTCATTTAAATCAATGAGAGTGTGGTTTTGCCGGTCACAGTCCGCAGTAGTCGGAAGAGCATCGTGCGTTCGCTATCGAAGCGTGTTTTAAAAATGACAATTTTTACGCGAGTGCGCGCCTACAATTTTGTTCACGATACATTATTCGACGCCGTGACGTAGTGATTAGTGCGTTGGACTACTCCATTTTGTCCAGCAAACAATTTTAATTCATTCATGGGTGCAAAAGTTCAGCGAAACTACTTTAGCTCTGAATGAATACCCGTCAGCCAGGACCCATCAGAAAAAAAAGGACCACCGAAAACATTCAAGAGATAAAACGTAGCCCTATTTTGTTTAAACATTTCAGAGGACAAGCAATAAATGTGAGCAGAGAAAATGATGGGCTAATGCTCACAAATTATTATTGTTTACCTAATTTGTTAGCCGTTCCATCTTACATCTTTCAACAAGATAGGGAAACTCTGCAAACCGCTAGAACATCTCTTTGAATTTGCGGCATGAACATTTCCGATGAAAACTGATCAGTCACATTGGAGACGTCTTCTTGGCTACCGAGGTCTTCAGACTTAGATTTTTTTTTTATAAGGGTGTATCAAAAGTAGAGTTTACGACGCTAATAACCCGCGGTCTGTCACGGAGCAGAAGGATAATATCCGCCATGAGATTAACGACATCTAGTCAAGTCTGCAGCAACGCGTGGCACGAAATACGATGGTCCGCTGACGATATCTTTTTCAAAAAATAAAATCCGGCAAAGAGCTTCGAACTGATGTAAGAAAGCCGGTTCAGTTGCTACTCAAGCATTGGCCTGTGCATCGACGCAACGCTCCGTTGAAGTAAAATGTTGATGCTGTATATATCAACAGCAGTACATAAGAGTGTGTTTTTTTTTTCGTTTTCAAGAAGTGGACATTTTTTGGCAAATTCTGCCAAAAACTTATGCCTTCATGCAAATAAGATTCAATTGTGTGATCATCATCAACGGCAAAAGGTTTCGAAAGATGAGAACTGATTGGATAAAATGGACATAGACAACATGTGGCTCCAAAAACACAATATCGTTATTAAGTGAGCATCTTCCAGGTCGCGACATTTCAAAAAGAGTTGGTGTCAACTAACCGCCAAGACATACATTTTTTCTTAAGGACAGCATCAAGTCCCAGGCCTATTCCAATGAGTCCACAATAACTGAATGGCCTGGAGAACGACGTAACAATTCAAGCCATTGCTGAAAAATCTAACCTGATGTTATTTTCAAAACAAATATTGAATGTTCTTTTATCCACAATCAAATCAAGAAAACCTCATGTAGGTAGCAGCTTTGTTTTTCAAATTTCAAGATCGCACACCCAATCGCTGCTGTTAGTTCCCTCCATTGACCTTTCGCATTTCATTTTAGTTTTACCCCGCAGACTTCTGGAAATTTTACCTATTCAGTATACATAGATACTCCCATTGGAGCACCGTGGTGTAGTGGTGCATTGAACTACTACGCAATGCTACGCGAGTTCAATCCTAGCAACCTAAAAGTTTTTTTACGGTGCCACCTCTTTCGAATGTCTGACAAGCATTCAAAAAGTAAGATTTGTCATGAGAAGCTTCTCAACTCGCCGTTCGGATTCGGAAAAAAAAACTGTAGGTCCTCTCCACACACAAATGATTGCGAAAAGAAGAAAAGAAAGAAGTATACTCTTATTGGATCAGCGCTAAAGTCTGCTATTATACAGGGTGACTCAAAAACACTCACCCGATGTGAAACGACATAATTTCCTAATTTGTATTCTGCACATATCTACTTCAGAACTATCAAAACAAAACTCACATTTGCCAACGTTATACCAATGGGGTGATATATTTTCGTCCGCCCTGTATAATAGAACTTTGCAAAATTTAAAATCGAGATAATGACGACCAAACAAAGTAGCCCCAAATCTTTATTTTCTACTGTGTGGCTGAGCGCATTGACCTGTGGTTCGCAAGACTATTAAAATCTGTACTCAAGGTCATTTAGACAATTTCCAAAGACAATAAAATCAGAATATCCGCGATTTATTTTTCAATTTGCGAATTTACTTATATTGAAGTTAATCTTATTTTCTTTATTTTTTTTCGCACAAGGAAGCATCAGCACGCTAATTCCAAGCGCTCGTAATTTTTTGCTCATTTTATTCTACTGACCTTCGAAAATTACTTTATTAGGTAGTGACGAGTACTTTTCACGAAATACTCGTAATTGATTCGCCTTAATAGTCGCGCATGGAATGCTGCTTCGAAGCAAACGGAGCAAACAGCGCACAATCGTGATTTTAACGCCATTGTCTATGTCTAAACAAAAGTCAATGTCTAAATAAAAATGTCTTTGTTTAATATTGATACAACGATAAGACAGTAATTAATATTGCTAATCGGGGTGTTCTATCTAACAATGGCGACAGCTGGTGTGGTCATTTCAAAATAAACACTAATGCATGCACATATGTATGTGAGTACGAGTACCTTTTAATACGCATTAACTTTGCTTTCAACAGTAAGTTGTTGTGGCGTCGGTGAGTGACCTCTTGTGCGACTTTTTGATTAAACTTGACCTTAGCCTCCACTTTGCGTTCACGAATAGCGAGAAAGAAAATCAAACATCTTGACATAGGTTTGAGTAGAGAGAGCGATGTTATTGTTTTTCCCCGAGTGGTGGTTTGTTGGGTCGTAAAAGGTCACGGGAAATGGGGCTATTCTTAGAGTAGCGATTTAGTTTTCGATAATTTTTGTTACTGGTTTGCAACCTTTTTGATTTGGCAAAAAAAAAAACTTTTAATAAAAGGAAATATGATTCTCGTATAGACGAACCGAACCACAAACGGTTTTTTTGTCGATACAGTTCTTTCCCAAAGAAAATGGCATACACGTTATGCACATAACATACATACATAGTAGTTACAAAGAAAACTCATGTTGCACCACACACTGGTTTTTAAAAATTCGAACTAAAAGATACACTCTACTCAGCGTTGCCGCTATGCGACTTAAGTCGCAATTTGACCCATTTTTGACGCAAAGAGACTATGACCCGACTTTTTAAAAAAAAACACCTCTTTTTGACCCTTTTCAGTTTTATTGGAGACTTTTTGAGACTTTTTCGTACAAAAAATATATTTCCAACAAAAATGCCGTTTAGTTGCTCATCAGTAATCCCTCATAACAAAAAAAAATCAATTCATCACTAATTTCAATATATTACACCAAAACTCACCGATTTATTTTTTCCAATGTGTTCCTTTTGTACAGTTTTAGTTTAATTTATTTTTTTTGATGTGTAAACATCTTAGCTCTCGGCCTCTCGGTATGGGCCTCACGAGTTTCTCGCCGTCACTCATATCATAACCAAACATAGTATTAGTTCTCTTCTCTGTATATGCCCAGCGGGAAAAATAGTAAGCGCTACCCAAGTATGCAGAGAGTAAGCGCTTACTCTTCATAACTCTAGGAAGCTTTGTGAAAGCAGCTAGTACAAAATATACATCGAATAAGGGACTGCTTTCAATAGCATCCTTTAGAAGCTTATAAGAAGCATTTCGATACATACGACGCAACGGCTGTCCAGCCAGCATGTTTAATCATGCTACCAAGAATTCAGTAAGTGGGCTTACTGTTCATACCCAGTAAGGAAAAATGTAAGCGCTTCCTTAGGATGCAGTGTGTAAGCGCTTACCCTTCATATCCGGCGGAAGCTGCTTGTAAGCGCTTACGTCTGCGGACATCATATAATAAAAACGAAATGGAGGGTCAGATAGTCAGCAAGCGCTTCGAGCTTCTTTTTATGCGCTTACAAATCCTTCTGAAGTGTTTTTTTTCCCGCTGGGTGATTCTCTTTGTTCATTTTTCCTTCACACAGAGTACTAGCAATAGCATAGCAACGTCAACATTCTCTGTATATGTTTACACATCAAATTTCACGAGTACCTGGTGCATACTCTACTCTCTACTCACGCCTTTTTTATATAATCTAATGCTAGGTTTCCACTTGTCGATTTGAAATTGACAAACGACGTATTTATACGCCAATTAGAAAATTGGCAAGTGGAAATGATGATATGATATGGAGGTCTGACATCGTTACCATGTATACATTAGGACTGTTCCTTTACCTAAAAGTTCAATCGCGTTCCTTTACACAAAAAAGTAGTTAAAGAGAGAAGCAACGAGAGAGAGTAAAAATTTCCCATCTTTAAAAAATCTTACGAATTCTTACTCAACAAATTTTCGCCGGTAAAAACTATCTGTCAAACTCAGTTGTTTCATTTGTTTTGAATTATTTCCATTTTTTTATTTGCAAACAGTAAAATAATGGAAAGAAAAGGAACATAGATAAAAGCTGAATGTTCTGAATGTTGAAATTTGCATTTCGCAATATATTGGATCTGGGATATCATGAAGAGTGGAATTGTACAACACCACTTCGTTCCTTTACTTTTTCGTAATTTTGCCTCTGTCTGAGAGAATTTTACCCCCACTCCATAAAATTGAAAAGCTAATAATTTTGGAGCAGAAAATAAAGGAACAAACCTATTATTTGTTTTTGTTGCGACTTTTTTTGCTCATGGCCCTTTTTTTACAACTTTTTCAAATTTTTCAGGGGCAACCCTGACTCTACTAAACGAATTCTGATTTCAATCAAATAAATTCAACTATTTTTTTAAGAATCAAAGAATTCGTTGAAAAATGTTCTTGAAAAACTTCCCAAAATACCCGACTTTACTTTACGGACGTCAAGTAGAGGGTAAAACAACGAGAGTGTAAAAAACATTACAGCCCCGACGAAAGGTTATGTGACATTTGGCTATCACACGTAAGATAACATTACAAAATACTAGAATTTCATTCCACTATAACGAACGCCCAGTTTTATGTTATGAGGATATGTTTTAAAGTTTATGGCCGAGTTCCTATCACATGTTCAGCTGCCATGTCAAATGTAGTGTTTAAGCACTGTTCGAGTACTGAACGAACAAGAATTTGAGATCAGATTTGAAGCAATTGTTCTACTAATTATTTCTTTTACCTACATTATCGAAAAACTTAAAACAACAGCTTAACAATGTTTCGCAGACCAACAGTTGCAAACCCTCATTCTCGAATATAAGACGAATAATGTGGTTCCTTTTTCTTAGTTTATTATTCCCATCGAATGGGGGTAAAGACCCCGGAGTCATAACAAAAATAAACCGATAATAGGAAAGACAACAGGGGTGGGGTATGCCGCGACTCTGTTTGATTATCTCCACGAGAAAATCGATTTACAAAAAATTAAAATTGTAACCCATATAATGAATGTTTTGAGAAATGCTTATAGTTTTCCTGTTTTTTTTTCCTTTTATTTGCTTTAAACTGTGTCATGAACGCGAAAAGTTAACGACCTTTAACTTGACACACGAACCGGAGGAGGGAGCGCAATAAATGCACAGGAACGAAAGCCGGCGTTACTTTGACCTTTTCGTTTGTCGTCTTTGTCGTCGTCTGGCGCTAGCCGTCAATGCCATCACCACTGTTATGTGTATTCAGTACCCACCAGCACGACGTCTATGTAAACAAACAGCAATAGCACCACACAATATGGTCGGTGGGAGGGATGTAGACAACGCTTTAAAGTCGCAATTTACAAATTTTGTTCGTGTTGAGAAATGCACAGTCACCCACCACCTTCTCTTCGGAAAGCGTACGCACCCCGAAGAAAAAGACAATGAGAAAAATAATTTCGGGAAACAAAAACAAAATTACCCACGACGTAAATGACTAAAGCAGTGACCTGTGTACATTATATGCATGTACATATGTACAAATGTTTGCTATCTGCTTTAAGAGACAACACATTGTGATGTGTTTGTTTTAACGTGGCGTAATCATATCTGCAAGATAAACTTGTTTCCAAACAAGCGCAAATCAATTGGTTTATCTTAGCGTTTTTTTTATCTTAGGTCTTAAATTTGCTAAGATGACCCAAATAAATTGAAACAATTTCTTCAGCGTGGCATTAATCGTTCTTAACAAAAATAAAAATAAGTTGAAAATTATCTCAAAAGAAGCAACATGTACAACACATGTACATATGTATTTTGCTGTGAACTGCGGAGTCATCAATCAGCAAATCTGTGCCGACAAGCGATAACCGCTAAAGTCGACTTATGACAAAAATTAATTATTTATAGGTTCCATCATCATACTTTCCACGTCGAATTCTGTATATTGATCAAAATCCGCGGCTCTATCTCTTGTTTTATTCAAAATATGCTTGTAAAACTAAATCGCTTGTCAGCCCTATAACTGAAGCCAATAAGAGAACGAATCTTAAAACTGTTTATTCCAGAAGTAGCATTTGCAGACGTAATCGGTTATCGCTTGTAGCAGCAGAAATGATCGCTGATGTCACTATGTGAACCGGCATGCAGTACTCCCAAACTGAAAGAATTAATACAAAAGCTCACTCAGGAAGAAAAGTCACAACGGTAGGTGGTGGCCAGTCTCATTAGAAGATCAAACACTTTGGTTTTTAAAGCGTTGTTGCAGTCACCTAAACCCCACATGCCAACTGTTCGGCCAAGAACAACATCGCGCAAAGATGATATCCTAATCGTCTGGTCTAGAAAGACTTATTTAAGTCATCTGCGGACGTAAAACGTTAGTTGGACCTACCAGTCTGCTCTGGGACCGTACGAAGGAGACTTGAAAATCAGCATTTCTTCGGAAGAAGTCCCTGACGAGTGCCACTCGTTACCATTAGACACCAAAAGAAAAGGATGCAGTTTCGCAAAGAACATCTGGAATGGATAGCCCCGAAAATTAAAAAAAAATAAATAAATGGCGAAATATTTTTTGATTGGATGAAACCAAAATAAATTTCGATAGATCAGATGGCAATATGGGTCAGGCATCCAAAAAACGCAAATCCATCAAATATGGAGGCTGAGTTTAGTTTGGGGTTGTTTTTCCTGGCATGGTGTGAGTTCAATATTTTTGATCAAGGAGATCATGGACCAGAGTCTTAACATTAAAATATTAGAAGAGGTCATACTTTCATATGTAGAGTGGAAAATGCCATTGAGGTACCAATTTATGCAGGATAACGACTCTAAGCAAACGACGACGCGGGATTAGAGTTAAAAGGTGGATTTAGGAGCATAACATTGGTCTGATGAGCTGGCCCTTTCAATCTTCAGACCTGAATCCATTCGAAACCTTGTGTGCTATTGTAAAAATACACATGTCGAAGAAAAGCCACGAAATAAAGAAAAACTCTGGATCCAAGAACTTTGGTACGAGATACCCACAGCTACTCGTCGTACGTTGGTGGAATCTTTACCGAACAAAATCCGCGTATTAGTTAAAACAAGGGGTATGGTATGCTTTTTTTTTTAAATGTTCTGCACCACTTAAGACTTTGTCTTTTAAAGTTATAAAACCCAGTGATGGAGCAAAGGGAAAGGGTATGGGGACATTTAGAGATTAGAAGTGAGGGGGAAAAGAGTAAGGTAACGATGCGCGTTTACTTTGAACCTCTGCAAATCATAGCTTTCAGGAAACAATGAGGACGGCAAGTTATGCCACATTCGTGTGGAGTGGTTAAAGAATGATCTCCTATATTTAGGGCTTTAACATATATGGGTGTGCCGCTGAAGCGGCTCGCGTACTTCGATTAAACAGACGGACTGGCGGGACACAACTATATATTTCGTCCGAACACTTGTGGTGAAAGTATCGATATAGGAGCGCTAAGCATCCAACATTCTGGCGGTGTTCAAGGGAAGGAATTTGGCTACAAAATACTGGCGAAAAACCACTGCTATCAAAAAAAAAAAAAAAACAGAAAAACCCAAGTCTTATTTTATTGTTTTGTCAATTTTTGGAATTTTCAAAAAGTGGGGATTTCGCGCTTCGGTATTATGTTAATATTCCTGGACAACACATACTTGCAGGTCCACACAGCATAAATGCATACATGTAGGTATGAACATATATTTATATTGAAAACTTAAAAAAGTTATCTGTGACCAACTGGCATGGAGGAATGAATTACGATTTCATAAGGCCATCAGGATTTTTAGTAAAGTATTTATGGTATGAAAACAGATCTCTGGCCCAGCACAATCGACCTTCGACTTTTATTAAAGGTACACAACTACCGACCTGCTAAAACATCGATTTGATTCATATTTTCACTATACATACTCGACTATGTAGTCAATGTACGAAATTAATATTTAAACTCTTTCTTCTTAAAATTACTATAATTCCTCCTTTTTCCAACACATAAATTCCAGGAAAACAAAAAAAAAACTAGTTCCAAGGAATTTACGCACAGAAAAACGTTTTATGTGGAAACGCTCGCGGCTGCCATCGTTATCCCGAATAATATTCCTTATTATATCATAGATTTAAAAAAACTCAGTTCACAACTCGACTCGGTTGCCATTCTCACATTCAGAAAGGAGAATAAGATAATTTCTTACCGATAAAACTCAAGTCAAAAAGCCATTTACATAACATCGCATTGAATGGCCGCCATTAAGCTCCAATTTATTGAAATTGAAACCGATAACGCTCCTCAAATAGAACCAATAGAATAGGGAGGGAAGATGAAAACACACTATTTTCGTAGCTTATTTGTTTTCTTTTTTTTTAAAGGGACTGTCAAAGCTAATAACAGAAATAGCCTCAATGGAACACTTTCAGTTGTTTGTCAAAAAGTGTGCCTGCAACTAAAAAGATAAAACGTCATTAGACGATCCAAGTCGTCGTTTCTCACTCGTACACTCGGAAAAGTGCATTAAGAAATTGAATTGAGTGCCTGCTACCGTCTAGTACATTAAATAGCTGGAATTCGAACCAAACTACGAGTATTACATCAATAAGTAAGTGGCAAATCGTATGTGGTAGAAGCACCTTGGAACATTTGCAATTATGATACGAGCAAATTTATTTTATGCATGTTTTAGTACCGGGTTCTCTAAGAGTAACATGTTTGCATAGCTAAACTTGTAGACTTGTAAATGCATGCAACAGAGACAATAAATTCAATAACGTTTTTAAAGCGATTGTTATAGTGTAGAATTATGTTTATAAATACGAAGGTGTACGATAAAATCTCCATTATCCTTGAAAATTGATTAATATTCAAGAATGATGTAATGTTGCAACTTCCTTTAATCACATTTATAGATTAAAATTGACTTGTAGAATTATTAAGTTAACGATTTATGTATCTAGACGGCATTAAACATGTAGCTGATAGGACACATTTGCGTTGAAGATTAAGAAACTGCATTGACATGTGGACCACCACAATTCCGGTTAACTTAAGTTTCCCTACCGAATCTCAACAGTTCCATAGTCGTCCCTTGGGTTTCTCGTAACATTTTTTGCTTAGGGAGATCAATTTAAACTTGGAGTGCAAACAAAAAGTGGCTTGTTACCGAAGCGACACTGCGGAACCAAATTTAAAATTATTTTTATATGATTGGCTTTAAAATACACTCACGTACCAAAGTGTTTGAATGTCGGATGAAAATCAAACCATATTTTAGAATTGGGACGGAATCAGAATACTTTAAGTTCATAGAATGCTGTCTGTTCGGCTTTCTTTATTGGAATCCGATCATATCTATACTCAGAAAGAGGTCGGAGGAGATTGAAAAGAACGAAAACGATGAATATAAAGAACTACAAAATGCAGATAAAGATAAAAGCGCGATTCGTTGATGCTTTTTGAAAACTTAATTGAATTAGTAGTCATGTTATGTATAGTCAGTGGAAAAGTGTGCAAACTGACACTTGAAGTCAGTTTCTGCACACGCCGCTGTATTATTTAACAATGAAACAGAATAGAAATGTTTGCAAGTCATAATAATAACTTCAAAAAAAAATACAAAGAATACATTAAAATCCAACTTAAACTAGTTCAACTGTAACCACAAACAAGCACAACGTAAAAAAATAAATAAAAACATATTTTCCAGTAGGTACACATAATATTTTTGGTATTAATGGATAAGCCAGTTATATCTGCTGTATAAGCTTCTTATCAAACAAATAAATTATGGGCTATGCATATGCTCTATGCATAAACCACCAAATACAAACTAAACTATACTGTGTTGTGTGGTCTTTACTGTTTCTCGAACATACTAGACGAGCAGTAGTTTCTACGCTTTGCAAAGAAATCACTTTTAAAATACATATAAATACAATCGAACTTTGTTGTAGATAGGTAGTATGCATACATATGAAAAAAAATTAATAAAATTCAAACATTGCATTGGATTTGAATAAATAAATGAAAATACATCAATACTAATTCTCTGATCATCCATACACACATATGCATAAGTTTTCTGGCCGATACTCTTGATTACCTTCAAATTGTATGTTTGCTGCGGTGCTGCGAGCAATCTGAGCAAAATCTCACGCGCAACATATCCAATCGAAACGGAAAAAATCATAAAACATAACACATTGCAAAAAATACAGTAAAGCTAAGCAAACAAAGAGAAGACCTTTTTTTCGTTTTCAAAAAACTTCAAACAAGATGAGCTACACATAAAGCAAAAATAAACGAAACCTAGTCCATAGTCGGCTACTTGAGGCAAATAAAAACGACGTCTGACTTCCGAGCGAGTAGGAAATACGAAAGAAGCTTTGTCTTTTTGGGAGACGTACACGCGTAAATAGTTTATTTAGATTAATTCTTAAAAATTACTCAAAAAAAAAATAAATACATAACAACTCAAGGACAAAAAAGAAAAACATGCGAGAATACGAATTTAATTACAATTTGCATTTAAATGATTTTATTTTTAGCATAAGAGCAATTAGTTATATATTTTTAAAATTTTTTAAAAAAAAATTGTATCATTCACCACACAACCTGCTCGAAATCATTGCTTTGATGTCGGTTGGGCGCACAGGCGATTCGCGAAAATGTAAATGTGCAGAGGAACGCTGCAAATTAGCAACGTCCCACTGTCGGCAATCTCTATCCGAATGTTTTTGTCTTTCGAGTCGTTCAACCTACTTGAATCAATGCAGCCAAGAAAGGCTATATCCATTAGGAACAACTGCTTAACTGATTGAACTGAGCAGAGCATCACTGCCGCCGAATAACACCACGGAGACTTTCAATACCACTCAATCGAAATTTTAAATCTACAGATAATCATTGAACATTCACTGGTGTTTGCGTTAGTATCGAATAAGAGCCATTCGCGTGTTTCTGAAGATACAGCGAAGTGAGGAAAGTAAAACTTTTTTCCTCGAAAACAAAGTCATGTCATAAATTTTTCTATCGTATCGACTGGACTTTATTTAAAGCACGCATTTCGGCTGCATCAGCAAAATTTGAACTTCTATTGCACACCAAACCGTGAACTCTTAAGCCAATAGTTTACAGAACTATATACATAGGTTGTTGATGGTAGTTGAAACATCAAAGTTCCAAGCAATACACAGTGAAGAACAAAGATGATAAGAGCTCACCCTATGAAATTTTATATATTTTGCTCCAGTATTAGACCATAGTTCTCAAGCCAACACAACCAAAAGTACCGTCTGTAGAAGTACCGCCGCTCCAAGTATCCATACCGACATCAAGCAAAGCACTTGGTTGGAAAAAATCTATAAAAATCTATAAGACTCCTATTTTTGTATTGCTTTTCCAAACTCCGTAATGAATAAATCGTTCTTTCTGCGCTGCTTAAATAGGCTACGTATATTAAAAACGTATTTGCAGCACGTTTTCAATTTGGAACGTTCGGCGGTGGCCATATAAACACCGTCACGCATCAATATAAAGAAATACATCGATATTTTAAGCTGTTTATCTATATACATCATCTTATACAAGGATAGTCTCAGAGAAACGCTTTCTTGTACAAAATGGGTCCCAGTTTGACTGGCGAAACAGTCCAAAGAGTTACAGCTTTCAACCAACAAGCTACTCCAGTGAATGCAATCTTTGAATAACTGTCTCCAGTTTTAATAATTATAAGTTAGTTTGTTCTCTATTGCTTAATAAAAAATATTTGGCTTCAGCAGTCCTAGGTAGCACCAAGCCTAGCTTCCCGTAACCATATATATGTAACGGAAGGGACCTACAGTTTCCTGCCGCCTGCGAACGCCGAGTTTGGAAGCTTCACATGACAAATGATACTCTGTCAGTCATTCGGAAGAGGTGGGCACTGTGAAAAACTTTTTAGGTGTTTGTGGTGGGATTTGAACCCAAAACCGCTGGCTCAGTAGTCCGACGCACTAGCTACGTGCGCTACGATGCCCACTACTGCTTAATCCGCCTGGCGTAAATTATAAAACAAGCAGTTTTATACTACAAGATAAACAGCAGGTTAAGACACTAACACTGGTATTTATGTGTATAGGTATAAAATGATCGTGTTGAAGTGTCCCAGTGTCGGCCAAAAAGATGCATACGTTCCCCTTAAGGAAACAGAAGAATGGGCTTAGCCAAAGAAGACTTTCCACATACATTAAATAGAATTGAAAATAAACAATCAAAGTCGAATCGGATCATTAGCCGTGCCAATTTTCGCAATACAACACAAAGCTCAACAAGCTAATTCTTTAAATCTCTGTCCCATATTATATTTCTTTGTTCGATGTTGGCGCTGAAATAAAAAAGTAGTGCACGCAACGCGGATTTTACAGGCTTTTCCCTCGCATCTCCTCATTCTAAACTTCTCGTGGTAATCGTAATCGGTTTACAAAACACATCAATTGTCCGCCTCAAAACAAACAGTTATTTATATACGGTTTTGGAAATTTTGACGAACCTGCAAAACTGTTTTCTTATTTTATGTGCGAACGTTGGTACCTAATTAAAAATAAAACTCACTTCCACTTCCACCACTCACCTGATTACGGGCGCCTCGTTATCTCGGCAGTAATTGTTGAAGCTCTCTGCTCACCAAATTAGTATATTCCAATAAGAAATTTATGCGAATTTAAAAGAATTCACAAACAGTATTGTCCTCGGTCTGTCTCAATTCAAATGTTTTTTTTTTATATATATTTTTTTTTTCTGTTTTGCCCGCACTACTCGCTCAAAATCAAAAACTAAATAAAACAAAAATAATAGAAACGTTGTCTGATTTTCCTTGAAATTGTTGGTCACCTGAAATTAATACAAAACACTGATAATTACAACATTTAAAATTTATAAAGAAAAAAATATATTCGATTCTAATTGCAATTAAAGCTACGTTTGCATGTATGAGTTATTGTGATGGGAGAAACATCAGCAGTCACGGGAAAAAATTAGAAAATTCCCGAAATTCACTTGAATCAAATTTGCCAGAATTATTGCAAGTTCCTAGAAGTTATTAAATAATTCCTTTTAACACTTTTATTTGGGGAGGGGGGCGAATAAAATGGCCGCCGCAATGGTGTCTCGTCGTTATAGCTGACTGCAAATTGCATTCGATGAAGGGTCTCGTCGCGTAGAAGTAAACCTTCAATACACCATACAACGCAATGCGTTGCGATAATCGACGATGGATTTCAATTGGAAATTTCATACTCATTTATTAACGAAAACTGACGAATTACACGAAAGTATTGTTTGAAGATGTTAAATATTATCTTGTACTTACAATAATTGGGAATTAACAATTGAAATTAATACAAAAATCGAATTTCCTTCCAAATTATTATGACACAGCATACCAAACTTCACCACTCACTTATTTTTCTACACGAAGCAAAATTTACTGTAATAACATTGAACAAGATCGTAGGTTTTTTATCGTATATTTTGAAGGCGATGTTATTTGACAGCGGGCATGGGCTTTTTGCTGTCATTATGGGTGAAATCGATAACTAAAGGGCTATCGATGATGGTGAGGTGATTATATTTATTTTATATATTACTCAAAATTTATTTGGACTCTCCTTCTTTCTTCACAAGAAATAACGTCAATTTTCTTGCCTTGTACCTACTTTATGCGCTTTATGCTGCGTCTTACATTAGACATCCTTTTTTGCAATCCAATATGGGATTCCACAAATTTTTATTTTTCAGCGGTAAGCTATAACAAATAATAATAGGCGTGTTTTTTTTTAAAAACTCACCCCAATTCTGAAAGTCGTATTTGTGAGTCGCATTCGACCATACTAGTTTTTTGTAATGTATTTGCTATTACAAAATTCGAGTATGGTCGTATGCGACTCGCAAATACTAGTTTCAGAATTGGGTTGACTATTCAGGCTTAGCAAATTGTTTCCATGTTAATTACACTACCAGTCTTAAGGAGCGTGTCCACCTAAGAGTAAAACTACTGCGAGTAGTTCTCTTCTCAGGCCACTCTCGAGAGCAGTTTCGTAAGTGGACATCGTCGCGAGAGAAGCCCGCAGAGAGTTGGTTTGCTATAGGCGTGTTTTTTTTCAAATCTATATAGGCTTAAGTCGGGTATCCAAAGGCATGCAAGATTGCGCAAATTCTTGTTTGCGCACGCATGCCAGCCTGTGGATAGCCTTGCCCGTGTGTTTGCGCAAAAAATTTGCGCATAGTAGCGTTTGCTAAAAAAATTGAATAAATTTTAATTTTAATTTCCAATTTAATTATTAATGTCGATTTCGATTGGGCAAAAAAATCACTTTTTTTTATCTCGAGCAATTTTTATCGCTCTAGTACAATTTTCATTTTCCAACCGACCAAAAAAGCACTTTTTTTTCTGCTCTAGATCAATTGTTGTGAATCTCGGATTCAGCTCGAGATTTACACCTACTTGCACTAACACCAGCACATTTTACATGAAATGTCAACGCGGTACATCAAAATAAATATCAATCAACAAAAATAATTATCAGAAACTGTGTAGAATATTAAGAAAATGTAAAGAAAGTGTTTTAAAATTGTATTTATTATTTTTCTTTTTCTTATTTATTTTCTTTTACGAACAAGATGTGAAATGTCACACTAATACAATTGCAGAAAAACAGATCAATCTCGTTTGTTTTCCAACCAGCACGAAAAATCTGAAATCTGAGAGCAAAATCTGAAAAGCGACATAAGTGAACGTAACTCAACCTGTGCAGTCTTTCACAACGAAGTTATCGATACCAAAACATAGAATAGCACTCTAAATGCAAACCCATTATTTACTTTCTTCAATCAGCCGTTTACCCCCACCAATTTTAATGCGATAAACTGTCAAACTGACAGGGGGCAATTGTCAACGACGACATTTTTCTGAATTTTGTGAAATATCCGGTCTGTAAAAATGCCTGAAAACAAATATAAGGAGTCTGGCGAATTTGGTAACAAAATAGAAATCAACTAACTCAAATTGAATATCAACCCCATCTTCCAGATGTCGTCCAGTACTTCCTTGATCTGACGGAAAAGGACAAGGACCTCAACTCCGGCATTGCTGCTATCAAGACGCTTCTGATGCTACTGGAAAAGCAAAAATGTTCGCGAAAAGTGCCACTGTATACCTGTACTTAGTATCATCTCACTTTTCTTTCAGTTGAAACAATTCACATCCTTCCGAAAACTCTGCGTAATGCCGTGGAAGCAATGTGCAGAACCGATGTGTCTATCGCTGCCATAGAGTCTGGTGGCGAGCTCTTCTGTCGCTTCATCACTCTCAGTCTGGATGACAAACACATGGAAGAATGCCGTCAGATTATGTTGCATAGAGGAAAGATTTTCTTGGAAAAGTTGGAACAATCTAGGAAAGTTATTGCGGCCCAGGCAGCACTTTTTATAACAGATAGTTGTCGAGTGTTGACTCATTCGAGGTCGAGAGTTGTTCTGAAAACTCTCAAAACAGCTGCTCAGTCAAACAAGCAGTTTCATGTTTATGTGACAAATGGAGGCCCTGACAATTCGGGGTAAGCTTGGAATTTCTATTCCGTTTCATAGATACATGGTTCTTTTTAGTGCCCACATGTGTCGAGAGCTTGAGGAAGCTGGTATCGAATGCACATTGATCTTAGACTCGGCTATTGGTTATGTTATGGAGAGCGTAGACATTGTGATGGTAGGAGCAGAAGGAGTTGTTGAAAGTGGAGGAATTATCAATCGAGTGGGAAGCTTTACCATGGGCCTATGTGCACGAGAGATGAAGAAGCCGTTCTATGTGCTCGCCGAGAGCTTTAAATTTATCCGACTTTACCCATTAAATCAGAGAGATCTTCCCGATAAGTATAAGGTAAGTGAATAGTTTTCTTCGAAACATTGCACAATCGTTGATTTTGTCTTTATAGTACCCCAGCAAGGATCTCAAAGATGTATCTAAAATTCATCCACTTGTCGACTATACGCCACCAGCTTATATCACACTTTTGTTTACTGATTTGGGCATTTTGACTCCATCGGCTGTGAGTGACGAACTTATTAAGTTGTATATGTAAGCTAGGTTTACGATTCTTAACTGGAGATTGCTAATAAATGTGAGAACAAATCCCGCCAATTTTTATGTTAAAATTCCCTCGATTTCCACGATTCCGTGGCATGATTTATCCACTTGGACTACTGGTTTTGTTTCTGCCGAATTTCGATTGAATAATCTTATTGCCTAAACCATGGCCTCTAAGCCTAAGCAATAAGAGGTGTTCCTGAAATCTGCATTCACCTACTGCGCTCTAACAAAAAAAAAAAACCGATTAAAACTTGCAGGTAAAGAAATCATCATTGGTCATCCTTGAAGGGTGAGCTGCTTTTATTTATGTATTTAGAATTTCGATTATGTAAAGAATGTTTTCATGTTTAATGGCCTTTTAACAAGATCGTCTGCGTCAGGGTTCCATTTCGAGATTTATTCCTAAAAAAATCATTAACTTAATAATTTTTTATCTGGTGAGAGCTGCATATAATTACCTTGTAAGTGTGAATCGAACTTTGAGCAATTATTGAGCACTTAATTGCAGATCTCATCGTTTCATCGTCAATAAATTTAGTTTCCGTTTGAATGCATTCTGTAGGTGAGGGCTCAGGTGGTGGCAGATCATAATTATCTACTGGCAGATAAGGTGGAGCACAATTTTGTGTCTCGTAAGCGTCGAGTATTGCGCACTGAATTTGCTTCTTAACTGATCGAACCAAACCGGGATTCCCCAGTTCTCTCAACTCCGTAGCGATAAAGGAACCAAAAATATCATAGTTGTCCTGATCGTTTGAAGAAGTTCTAGAAGAATGGGGTGCAATTGTGTCGATACTATCATCAGCAGTTATTTTTCTTTCTTGTTGATATTGTGAAGTTTGTGATGAGTATTTCATTTCTGAACATGAATCATTTGTATTTTCACATAACCATCGAGTACCCTGGGAAAGTAAATAATTGAAACTAAATATGTACATATGTATGCAAGATAATTGGAAAGGAGCTGTTTGAGCGTTTTCAAGCGACCATATTTAAACAAACAGGAGTCTAACGACATCAAAGATGACGTGTGATGATGGAGATGTGGCAGTATTTTCTCAAGCAGTCAAAATACACCGTGGTTTAATGGTATGGGCGTTGGACTACTATGCACTGCTGTCCGGGTTCAATAACACCTAAAAGATTTTTCACGGTGCCACCTCTTTCGAATGTCTGACAAGCAATCAAAGAGTATCACTGTAGGTCCCGTCCATTCGTGCAAAAATATAACACGCACACACAAATGGTTGCGAGAAGCAGGCCCAGGCTCACCCCAAGCTGTAGCAACACCTAGTCCTTAAGTAAAAGTCAAAATAGAATTGTTTTTTAGCCCACGAATATTGTTACATTTTTTCAAGAAGAACTGATCCATACTTCATATAGTTTAACAGTGCCTACGATTGTCACAGACTTTTCACGAGTACGGTACGAGATAAATTAGATTAAGAAATATAAACGGATTTCTACATTACTGAACAACTTACAGATTCTGTTGATTGTGATTCTCCTATGTGAATGATTTGGCTAAAAAATCGGTCTGCTACAGGAAACCATGCCTGTTTCGGTCTATATGTTTCATTTGTCAAAACTCCAGCTTTTTTGATTTTCAAAATTTTGGCTAGTTCCAAAGTGTAGGCATTTCTTAACGTGCGTATTTTCGATCTAACATCCATAACTCCAAAATCGTCAAGTTGCATGGCTTTGGCAATACTTTGGTAAGCTTCCTCACGCGCCTCTCTGTTTTTATATGAATCTTTTCGTACATCCCACAAACACGGATGCTGTTCGTAGATCTTTAAAAATTTAATGGTTCTTTCGGTACTCCACTTAATGCTCATTTCGGGCGATTTTATTCCGCAATTTACTGCATACAATTTTGGTCCTAATTAAATTTATTTAAGCAAAAAAAAAAAAACATTTAATAATTTAGTGACATATCATGCCTACTATAGATAAATTTAGATAAAATCAGTGTACTATCATTAGACTTTTAACTGAACAAATGTCGTCTTGGAAAAAAGTGTGCACTTTCATATCACAAGCACAGCCAACGAGTTCTTATAACCCTATAGTCTTTTATCTTTTGAATAGGTGACGAATCAATTACCTATGTGCATCAAGAATGTTAGTCGGGTATGGCGGTACAGTTCAGACGGAGCAACATAAATGTTTAAGTCGTCTTAAAAATACGAACAGTCCTCTCTGTTTTGAAACTTGAGAAGCTTAAAATTTTCAGCGTATGTATATGTAGCTTCTTGTTTTCAAGTTGTACTTAGCATCATGGCCCAATTTACATACATAGGTCATTGTGTATTGCTCGTTTCAGGTTCGTAAACTTAAAGTATTGCTTGTTGAATTTGTTTCGTCACTGATTTACCCAAACGAATGTTAGTTCCCAGTCCTCTTAGCTCTAACAAAGAGGCCAAATATTTCGTCGTCTTGTTCATTTAAATAACTTATCACACACGCTGTTGATTTAAATAATTAAACATTTAATTGCTTTGTATGTATGACTTTTCTGTAAAATAACTGAAAAGAAAAAAAGCAAGATTTAATGGTGAGTTAATCTGAGATAAGATCTACAAAATAAATAGCCTCTCCCAACTTAAGGCAAGAGGTGGATGTTTTTATTGACAGAACACTTCTGCTTGTTGATTTCAAATCTAAAGAAAACCACCTTAAAAGCAATAAAACTTCGCAGTAAAACAATTGAAAATGAAACACAATATTTTAACTTTAAATGATTATAATGATGGGTAGCCTTTATTCATACCAACATTTTTAGAAGTTCTTTACGAATACATTTTTGTATTCTAAATTAAATTATCTTAACGAAAAATGAATTATGGAATTTATGAAGTATGTAATGTTTCCCAGTATGAGATCAACTTTTAAGGAATGATTATAAATATTTTTTAATTTAATTCTTTAGTCGACTTCCTCGACTGTTGGACCATCTCCACCTGATTTGGAAGCTCCAGCTCCAGCTCCTCCAGAGTGCAACTTAGTCATAATTGGACTGCATACTGATGTCAATTCTTGCATCTTATGTTCCAATTCGTCCTTCTCAGCAGTTGTGTTACTGTCCAACCAATTGATGGCATCAGTGCAGCACTTCAGGGTTTTCTCCTTTTCTGACTGTGTTAATTTACTTCCCGCCTGCTCTACCGCCTGTTTCACGTTAAAGACGTATACCTCTAGATTGTTACGAACACCAATGCGTTGACGATGCTTTTCATCTTCTTCCTGATACTTCTCAGCTTCGTTAACCATTCTATCGATATCGGCTTGTGACAGACGGCCTTTATCGTTCTTGATGGTAATAGTCTTCGCAGCACCAGATCCCATCTCTTTGGCAGCAACATTCAGAATGCCATTTGCATCCAAATCAAATGTAACGTCAATCTTTGGAACTCCACGGGGGGCTGGGGGAATGCCTGTTAAGTTGAAGGTTCCCAGAATATTATTGTCTTTGGTTAAAGCCCTCTCGCCTTCAAACACTTGGATAGTGACTGCCGGTTGGTTATCAGTATATGTAGTAAATGTCTTTGACTGCTTGCATGGAATTCTCGAATTTCGTTCAATAAGTTTCGTCATCACCCCTCCAGCTGTTTCAATTCCAAGCGACAATGGGGCTACGTCGACCAGAAGAACATCTTGAATTTGACTGCTCGTGTCACCACTCAGGATAGCTGCTTGTATAGCGGCACCATAGGCAACAGCTTCATCGGGATTAATTGATAGATTGAGTGATTTGCCGTTAAAGAACGATTGCAGAAGATTCTGCACTTTTGGTATCCTTGTGGAACCTCCTACCAATACGATGTCATTGATCTGCTTCTTGTCCATTTTGGCGTCATTTAATGCCTTCTCAACGGGTTCCAGTGTTGAACGGAATAAATCGGAGCATAGCTCTTCAAAACGTGCTCGACTGATTCTAGTGTAAAAGTCGACGCCTTCGAACAACGCATCAATTTCGATGGTAGCCTCTGTACTAGACGAGAGAGTGCGCTTGGCTCTCTCTGCTGCTGTTCTTAAACGACGGACAGCGCGTGGATTTGATCGAAGATCTTTTTTGTACTTGCGCATGAATTCTTCTGCAAAATGGGTCACCAGGCGATTGTCAAAGTCCTCTCCCCCCAAATGAGTGTCTCCAGCTGTTGACCTTACCTCGAAAAGAGAACCTTCGTCAATGGTTAAAACAGATACATCAAATGTTCCACCTCCCAAATCAAAGATGAGAACATTGCGTTCTCCTGATAAATTCTTATCCAAGCCATAGGCTAAGGCTGCTGCTGTTGGCTCATTGATAATCCTTAGCACATTAATTCCTGCAATAGCTCCAGCGTCTTTAGTAGCTTGACGCTGTGAGTCATTGAAATAGGCAGGCACGGTGACGACTGCGTCCTTGATGCTCTCTCCCAAATACGATTCAGCTGTCTCCTTCATTTTTGTCAACACCATCGAACTAATCTCCTCCGGTGCGAATGTCTTCTGTTCTCCCTTGAATTCAACACTAATTTTTGGTTTACCACCATCGTTGACCACTTTAAATGGCCAGTGTTTCATGTCATCCTGGATTTTGGCATCGTCAAACTTGCGTCCAATCAAACGCTTCGCATCAAAGACACTATTTCTTGGGTTCATGGCCACCTGGTTCTTAGCTGCGTCACCAATAAGTCGTTCTGAATCTGTAAATGCCACATAGCTAGGCGTTGTACGATTACCCTGGTCGTTTGCGATAATCTCCACCTTTCCATGTTGGAATACTCCAACGCAGGAATAGGTTGTTCCCAAATCTATACCAATTGCTGGCATATTGATATCTGTTAAACTTCTTTCGTTAATATATGTATGCACACAGTTATTTTTAATGATGCTCTCACTTTTTAAATAATTGTTCCCAATTAAATTTTGGAGTTTTTCCTCTACTACGCAGTTAATTTGCTATTCAATTCACTTCAGACACCTTCTTCCAAAACACCGGTTAAATTTCAACTGAAATGAAGAGTCATACAACAGCCGGGTTTTTATATAAATTTTCGAGCCAAAGAGAAATGTCTGCGCATTTCTTCTTTCTAGATTGTTGTGGAATATTCAAGGTTAATAAAGAGACAGTAATAACGAAAACAAAACAATCAAAAAATTCATCGGAACGCAAACAACAACAAAAAAGGGGATAACTCCATAAAGAGAAATACATTTGTATGGAATGTATTTATGTATGTAGTCCAAAACCAAAATACATAATAGATAAGAGAACAGAATATCTTTTTATATTTTGTTTGTGTATTTGGCGGCTTTCGGAGCGGAGGCAGTTAGGTTTGGGACTTTTGAGTTTGGGTATTGAAAATGAATTATTGAATGACGGTAGTGAATGAATCACATCCGAGTTAAGTGAGGTGAGTAGAAATCTAGAAGAGTACCTGACCTGCTTTGAATTTGAGGACTTGAGATGAAACATGTTGTATGTACATGATTGCATTTGTTTATTATTACACCCGCAACACGCCTGACATTTTGTGTGACCCATCTATGTATGTATTTACAATAAAAGGCGCGTTTTTTTTCAAACCTATATAGATTTCGAAAAAGCTTTCCATTCAAAAATAAGACTGGATAATTATCCAGGCTAAGGTTTTGTTGTATTTTACATTGAAAACATGTTGCGGAAACATGGTTAGCCTATATACCTAGGTCTGAAAAAAAAAGCCAGAACTACATCGGAACAAAAGTGATAAAAAGTACAACAAACTCAAAACAATGTGTTGTACTCCTCCATCCCATGGCACATCTGTATCAATTCCTCTCAAATAAATAAAACTCACCGCGGCTAAAGCTAGAGCATACCCTAGCTTTGGCCGCGGTGATTTTGCACGAAAGCTTTCCTGTTGTTCTTCCAACCAAATACTTAAACGATCTTATATGAATTCAAGTAAATCCAATTGGATTCACATACATCTATACAACCATAGATGGCGCTTATTCACGTTTTTCTTTACCAGCTGATATCCAAAGAAATTAAAAAATGATTTTAGACGTATATTCACGAAAGCAAATACCGATTTTATTATTCCCGTACATTTTTTTAGAATTATAGGCTTGAAATCAATTTTCCTTTTTATTATTCATCCACTATTAATGAATAAATGTGCATGGTTGCGGAGAAATACATTTCCTGGAGCTTTCAAATGTCAAACAAATAATAATTTCATCCGTTAATGGCGCTGTTGGTCAGTTGGAATTGAGTGAGCTTTCAGTGTGTGCACACTTCTACTTTTTATCACTTTTGTTCCGATGTAGTTCTGGCTAAACACGCCTAAAGCCAGAACTACATCGGAACAAAAGTGATAAAAAGTAGAAGTGTGCACACACTGAAAGCTCACTCAATTCCAACTGACCAACAGCGCCATTAGCAGATGAAATTATTATTTGTTTGACATTTGAAAGCTCCAGGAAATGTATTTCTCCGCAACCATGCACATTTATTCATTAATAGTGGATGAATAATAAAAAGGAAAATTGATTTCAAGCCTATAATTCTAAAAAAATGTACGGGAATAATAAAATCGGTATTTGCTTTCGTGAATATACGTCTAAAATCATTTTTTAATTTCTTTGGATATCAGCTGGTAAAGAAAAACGTGAATAAGCGCCATCTATGGTTGTATAGATGCATGTGAATCCAATTGGATTTACTTGAATTCATATAAGATCGTTTAAGTATTTGGTTGGAAGACCAACAGGAAAGCTTTCGTGCAAAATCACCGCGGCCAAAGCTAGGGTATGCTCTAGCTTTAGCCGCGGTGTGTTTTATTTATTTGAGAGGAATTGATACAGATGTGCCATGGGATGGAGGAGTACAACACATTGTTTTGAGTTTGTTGTACTTTTTATCACTTTTGTTCCGATGTAGTTCTGGCTTTAAGTATTTGGGTGGAAGAACAACAGGAAAGCTTTCGTGCAAAATCACCGCGGCCAAAGCTAGGGTATGCTCTAGCTTTAGCCGCGGTGAGTTTTATTTATTTGAGAGGAATTGATACAGATGTGCCATGGGATGGAGGAGTACAACACATTGTTTTGGGTTTGTTGTACTTTTTATCACTTTTGTTCCGATGTAGTTCTGGCTTAAAGTTAAAAATTTAATAATTATTTAGCGTGCTAACCTGCCATGCTAAGATACTAAGCTTACTGTTGAACAGATTTCTGGCTGCTGTGTTTCATGTCTGCGCAAAATATTTAACATCAATAATTGTATCTTTAAATTCTGTGAAATAATTTGTAAGTAAATGTATGTGTGTATGGACCTATATTTTTGACAAAACGTCTAGTATAGTTTATTTGTTAGATATACCTATGTATAAACGAGTTATACTTTATACACAGCAACACGAACACATACATATATGTTTATCAGTTCTCTTAAGAGAGTATTATTTGTATGTATGTACATATATACTGCGAATAAGTTGGTGTTGTTGACTGGCGAGGGTAACAGGTGAGTACTTACATGAGAACGCGATTACCGGGTGATTCTGATTATAAAATTGTATTTTTGATTTAAATTTGTCTTTACTTTCACATTGCAATAAAGTGCAATAAGCTTATTTTTGAAAAGAATGGTTATTTATGAATACTCGCACATTAGGCGTGTTTTTTTTCAAAACTATATAGGTACCTAGGCTTAGAAAGTTTTTTCCATGTTAATTACACTAACAACTAAACCTATATAGGCTTACGAAACCTGGATAATTATCCAGTCTTATGCTGACCATACACCATTCAACTCAACCGTCAACTTAGTCGGTTCGTGGTAGCGCCCGTGTGTGGCGCTGTCAGTGATCGATTTGAAGGTTGACGAGCTGGTTGGGGTAAAATTAAAAGATTTTGATTTTTGGAAGTTGATTTCAACTCAGTTGACTGTGTGTCGGGAAGTCATTTGATTTGCTGTCAAATTGAGGGGAACTTGTACTAGGCATTGACATATTGTAATATGGACTGCTAGTACCCAACTTCGCGTTGGTTCCAACATAAGCACTAGCCCTCTTGTTTCGTAGCGGAGAAATGTGGAAACTTAGACTGTGTTTGAATTCACGAAAGCCGTTGGTTTATGATTTAAGTATTTTTTTAATAAATTGTGAGAAGTTGTACTGCATTATAAAGCAAAAACACAAGTATTAATGAACACAAAACATGAATTTCAAATAAATTTAACATATTTATCTAGTTTATGGGTCAATAAAGAAATTTTGTATTGAAATTTTGGTAGTGGCATCTGTTGGTACCAATGCGACAACAATTTAAAATTTAACGTATTTTCGCAGTAACTCGTATATACGGCAATAGATGGCCCCAGTTTCTACGTAAAATAAGTATGATGGCGGATAATTGTTTCACATTGCTGTCCCTACGAAACACGTGGCGCTAGTTATGTTGGAACCAAATTGTCCGCAGACGTTGTATGAAAGTGACATTTCACTAGCAGTCCATATATAATATGTCAATGGTACAAGGCTTGTGCAATCTGTGAAAGTGTGTGTGAGCGAAACGTAAACAGTAAGATGACTTTAAACGCACCCATAAAGAAAATTCCCGATATTTGTGGCATTTTATACAAAGTCCCTCAACTCAGTTGGTGCAGTGTGTGGCCGAATATAAATTCATGTGTAAACTCAATCGACAATTGAATTGATATGTGTATGGGCTGCTTTAAGTGCTTAGCCTGGATAAAAAAATGTGCTACCAAATTGTTTTTCGTCGATAGTTATCGAAATTTTTATCGAAATGTCAAATATGACATGAAGTGAGGGAGAAATATGAAGGCCGGTAGCTATCAACCGAACTCTGCTGTCATTTCAAATTTAAATTATTTCTGTTCATTTTAAAATGGGTAGAAAAGGAAGAAATACGGATTAATCCGACAAGGAAAATAAAATTATAATGAATTAAGTGAACATGTTCCTTATTTTACTAGTTAATTGAATTAAATTTTACGAAAAAAAATTCTATCCACCAACTTATTAATGAGCGCTCGATAACTACCGGCCTTACTTTCAATGAAAACAATGCCGATGTGAAACTGTCAAACATTAATTAACATAGTCCTGCCAAGTCACTGTTCAGCGTTTTTTTTCTTATTTTCCGCTAAGCCTATATAGATTTGAAAAAAAAAAACACGCCTATTATTGAACAAAGTATACAGGTATGTCTGTAGTTAACCCTTAAATGCCCAGTGTATCTTTAAATATACAACCATTCAAAACATGATATCTTCGTTAATATTAGGCGCGTTTTTTTCAAATCTATATAGATTTCGAAAAAGCTTTCCATACAAAAATAAGACTGGCTAATTATCCAGGCTAAGGTTTTGTTGTATTTTATATTGAAAACATGTTGCGGAAACATGTTTAGCCTATATAGGTTTGAAAAAAAACACGCCTATTAGCATTTATGCTTCGAAGTTTATATTTTTGGGTTTATTGACTCAAATTCTACCTCCAATAAAATACTCAGTTTCTTAACTATCAAATTGCAATTATTTTTGAAACAATTACTGGCTGCAATGTTTTTTAACAAAACTTAAAAAAATTGAGTTTTTTTTTATCAAATATCTTATGAATTCGTAGCACTAAATTGATAAAAAAAATCATGCGGATGTAATTATATTATGTGAAATGATAAAATGTATTCATAATAAATCATTTTCAGAACGCGTTTGAGGGGTTAATGCCCAGCGTATCTTTAAAGATGCAACCGGTTTTTTTTCAATAGCTTGATAAAAAAAAATGTTTATTTTTTTTCGCCACCTGATTCAATATTTATGTTTCATTTAACATATAATAATTTTTCCCAAACAAATCGGTGTCGTTGGGCATTTAAGGGTAAAGACAATATTTAAAAATCGTTCTTTGACACGTAGACAGGCACTGCATTCATAAAACAAATGAAGAGTAGTGGTATAGAAGACAATAAGATCCGACCGAGTCCTGACCTGAAACAAATGGACAAACAAAAGTACCTATTACAAAATCAAACAAATAAAAACATTTTTATCTTACTATGTGGGTATACATATGTTTATATATATTATATATAAACATATATTTATGTACATATATAAACATATATTTATGTACATATATAAACATATATTTATGTACATATATGTGGCGGGTGCTTAAGGTTTTAGTGCAACAAGCCTGGCATCACTGCATCTTTGAAACGTCATCACAGGCCGTCTCCACGAGCTAAAATGTATAGCAAGATAATTAGCACGCTATGAAAATAGCTAATGGAGACGACAAATAGCAAGATAATTGAGATAGCAAGCTGTCCATAGCAGGGTATTTAGCAAGCTAAATATAACTTGCTAATTTTTGACATTTGAGTGAAATTGGTTGCGTTCGTTGCGTTTGAATAAGGAAAAAATAATTATGGTCGACTGGGAGATGTCACAAGAAGAGGTAATTAAATTAATTAACAATTTTCTGCAGTTTCCATGTTTGTGGAACTATAGAAGTGTTGAGTACAAGCGGTTGGATCTAAAAAAAAAATGAAATAGCAAATTATATTTTGCCCACACACGAATTTGACAGTTCTCTTTTTTATAGCTTGCTATGAAACCCTGCTATCTGCAATAGCACGTGGAGACGCGGTGTTAGGAGACGGCAAATAGCAAAATAATTGAGACAGCAAGGTATCCATAGCAGGATATCTAGTAAGCTAATGATATCTTGCTAGTTTTTGACATTTGAGTGAAATTGCGTTTGAATAAAAAGAAATAATTACGGCCGACTGGAAGATGTCACAAGAAGAGATAATTAAATTAATAAACAATTTTCGGCAGTTTCCATGTTTGTGGAATTATAGAAGTGCTGGGTACAAGCGGTTGGATTTACAAAAAAATTAAATATCAAGCTATAATTTGCCCACACACAAATTTGACAGTTCTCTTTTTTATAGCTTGCTATTAAATCCTGCCCGAATTTCTCTTCTATAAATATCCAATTCCCTACCCACCGGGACAGTTGAAAACCTTGACATATTCTGCTTATGTTGAAACCAACGCGAAGTTGAGTACTAGCGTATGTAATATGTAAGTTGTATTTATATGTCAATGGGTGAAAATGACAAGTGACATTTTTTGTGCTTTGTAACAAATTGTATTGATCCCTTTCCAATAAAATGTTACTACTAACCTTCTAAACAAAGAAAAAGTTAAGAGAAAAGACAGGCTTTTATTGACACGTAATTAGGCTTGAAGCATTTAAAAGCATGACGAGTGAGTGAAATCAAAAGAATGGAATTGACTTAAACGCAAACGCAGATATGTATGTTTGGTAGGTCCATTACATCCCGTCACTTTCAGCACTGAATTTCTTAGTCTCCTCTGTTGAATTATTTGGCGCCAGGATTCACTTTTTAAATTAGTTCGGTTATGTACATAAACGACATCTATAGTTCCACGAACTCTAACATGTCAAATGCCTCAAAATAATTAATTAGCTTGCGACATCTCCATGCTCTCACTTTTAAATTCAGATAAAAATGGAAAACCTGGGTTTCGGTCTATCGAGAAGACAGGAAACAATTGCAGACACCGATGTCACGAAATAAATTCTGTCTGAAAATATCCAAGATCTTATATTTTTGTCTTGTAGGAACGTGGTAAGAGTTTCACCACGCTGAGGTTGTGAAGCACATGCGTTATCAGAGAACACACAATATCCGCACATAATACAGTTTTTTTTTTTTAATTCTTGCATAGTTAATGTATATTATCTACATCATAGCTACATAATGCAAGCCCATTTTTTTCATTCTTAACACTGGCGACTCTGTCTGACTTTGTACCCATATACAAGGTGATTCCCCTAAATTACATACATATTTGTAAGTTTTATGTAGCTCTTCTCGGGTTTCACCTTGTAGTTAGCGGAGAGGCTAAAGTAGGCCCCCAGCAATCCAGCTGCGAGTCGAAAACTAAGGAAACCCAAACACAAACCAAAACACAATATTTAATGTATTTACAAAAGAAAATAAAACAAATCAAACGGGGATATCCATTCAAGAGTCGGCAGAAGCCACGGATTCGAAAGACAGACTCCTCGTTGCTGTTATAAACGAGTGAGAGCCTTGCGGTCGCTCTACCAGTGACCAGTGGAAAGACATCAATTTGATTGGAAGGGCGGACGTAAGGTTGCTGCTTGTGGGAACAAGCAGTCAGTCCTCTTTCTGAGGAAATTTATTTCGGAAGCTGAGAAGATGTGTGAGGGGGCCCTGCTAAGATGCATCAGGAGGGCAGAGTTGCTAAAGCTCGTCATCCCGGAGGCATGGACCTGGGTACCTTGCCCATACAACTTCCCTGAAAAACTGCTCGGCCTTCTGCATGTGCAGAATAAAGAATTAAAGGTAGAAGGTCATAAAAACAGGACCGAGACGGCAATACGGCCACCACTTCTTACTAAGCCTAAATTGCGATTCACAGCCCCTCCTTGAAAAAGTGAATGGCATGGCTCGGTACAGCATGTGGCGTTTTATGATCAAGAAGGGCAGTGAGGTAGAAGATCCACTTGCTGGAAGTGGTGCAAGTAAACCTGCATTACAGTAATGCTGCGACGGCCTGTCTGATAGATTACGTCAGTAGACGTCAAAGTAATAAATAAAATTTTAAATACACTTTCTTTATAATTTCTAAATTTTGTACAGAGTTTCTGATAGTATTTGTGTTGATTGATAGCATTTTGATGCGCTGCGTTTAAATTTCGTATAAAACGTTTTGGTGTAAGTGCACTTAGGTGTGAATCTCGAGTTGAAATCGTGATATTCACGAAAATTGATCTCGAGCAAAAAAAGAGCTTCTCTTGCCCAATCGAAAACTACACTAGATTTCATTTCCTAATTGCACTTATCTCTAAACATTTGTCATTCAATTTTGTATTACATACATTATACATACATATAGCTATATGTATGTGTTGTATGTATTTTTTTAATTTACACGGTTTCTTGTAACTCCCAGTCCATTCCCAAATCTTTCTCTATGAAAGTTTCTTTTTTGTTTGTTCCTTACTTCGTTATGTATCTGTTCAAGCATTTGATGCTAAGAAAATATAATCCTATCTGCTTTCAGTGTGCATTAAGCTTCAGCTCTCGTGCAGGAAAGTTACCCAAACTAAAATCGATTTTTTTATCAGCACACCATTTTTATAATTTATTTTTTATTTAGATAATCATCAAATTAATTAACATTTTTGATGTCATTTTGTAGATAAATAATAGGCGTATGTTTAAAAATAAAAATAAGCGTATAATTTAAGTCTGGTCAATTTGACATAATTTTTGTGTTTTGGGGCATCGCTTCCAAAAACCACTTTAGAACTAAAATTGAACAATTCTTTTTCATCCTTGTTAGTATGAGCCTCTTCTGTGGCAATAAAAAGAAAAAAATATTTGCTAACCCCTTAAAACAAAAAAACATGTAGGTACCGAAAGGGTTAACATATTTAATTGTAAATTTCTTTGTTTCTTTGTATCTTTTGGATTTTATATACCTACCTACATATATTTTCTATTTCTTTTTTTTTTTTTTTGAATATGCTGCACAAATTATAAGTTTATCTTAATGTCCAGTTCCCTACCCACAAGGAACACTGCTTATCAATAAATAAATAAATAAATATAAAATTAAGAAGTGTCAATTCGTTTCTTCGATAAAAAACAAAACAAGTACCTACTGAAAGCATCCATTTTGACAACCGATTTTAAGCTTTTGTAGGAGCTTTTTATTTTGCTCTTCTACCACTATTCCATTATTATAGGCTGCGGCTGTGAAAAAACTCGTTTCCCCTCTCTGTACATGTTTTCACATGTATTCACCCTACTATAATATGCTGTGTGTGTGGTTGGGAATAACTGCACACTGTGGAGAAAAGTAGGTTTGCATGTGTTTGCACTCGAATAATAACAACCCGCATATAAGAAAAGACCCCGCATTTCGCCAGAGAGGTACTTCATTTCTGAATCATGAACAGCGTAGTTTCTCTGGAACTCGTTTATATGAATGTGTACTCTGTATATACATTAGTGTTTTAATGCAGTAGAGAAAATTTCACTGTTTCAGTATCAGCTTTGACTGAAGTGTGTAGAGTTGTGGCATAGTAAGAAAGTGAAGTGCAAATTTGTTTGTCTGTTGTTTTTAATAACCACTTACATGGCCGAACGAAAGAGAAAAGAACTAACAGTTCTTGAAAAGCTAGAGATTATAGATGCATTAAGGGGGAATAAATGCACTCGAAAAGATATTGTAAACCAATTTAAATGTAATACCTCCACAATAACACGAATTCTCGGGAAAGAGGAACAACTAAGAAAATCATCTAACGTCAAAGCAATGCGAATTCGTGCCGGGTGCCATGAAAAAGTAAATGTAGCCATCTCCAGATGGTATCACGAAATGCGAAAACAAAATGCTTTCATAAATGGCCCAATAATAAAGGAGCAGGCTCTTAAATTTGCTAAAATGCTGAATATTACCACATTTGAGGCCAGCAATGGTTGGCTGTGGCGATGGCAGAAAAAGGAAAATGTTGTCTTTAAAACTCTACACGAGGAAAGAAATAATGCCAAATCGTCTAAAGAAAAAAGTTTGCCATGGAATTTGGAAGGACCACAAGTATCTCAAAGTGATAACTCAGCGATTTTGGATGATAATTTTCTGAATAGTAGTTCACAACTAGATTTGAAAATAATTGAGGAAATAACCTCGCCTGACAAAGATATTCCAATTGAAATGAATACTGAAGATGAAGTTGAAGTTGAAGTTAATGATGAAAGCGATACGGTGGCAAGTTCAGAGGAAGCAAATAAGGCACTCGACACTTTACTTCGATATTTATTTGTTAACGGTATCGGTGCAATGAGTCGCAGTGATATTGGAGAACATTTCTTAAATACTTCTTACAAAAATGCAGTAAGTTTATCAAATAGATAGTTAAATTTAACATACAGTAGGACCACTATTATTCAAAATCGGTTTAAACGAACTTTTTGTGTTTCTTGTTTTTGCGGGAGAAATTAAATGTTCATTATTTGTGTCACCGCAAATAGTTTTTTTTTTTTGAAAATAAAAAAAAATAGTTAATTACCCCAATTACGAAAGTCGTATTTGCGAGTCGCATTCGAGCATAGTCGTAGTTTGTAATAGCAAATGCGAGTACATTGCAAAACACGACTATGCTCGTATGGGACTCACAAACACAGTAGGTACATGCATCTAAAGTAGAGCATACTCAGAGTAGGTATTAATTTTTGTTCAAGTTCGCGCATCTATCAGAAATTCAACAAGATGGCCGCCAACTGTGACCCGCGAATCTTTATTTGCATGTTATTTTCGTTTTTTTTTAAATACCTATTTTCAATATTGTTTGATGAAATATCTGATCAATATTATAGAAAATTGAAGAAAAAGGAAAGGAAAAACGAATTAAACAATTTTATAAAAAAAAAGAACATTATTTTATTAAGAAATGAATAAAAATCTACAAAAACAAATGAATTTGAGTTAAACCGCATACCAACTCCTTACAATTATGTAGAAAGGGGGCACAGATGCCCGCCATTTTTGGTTTGAAAATTTTTGACAGATGCGTAATACAGTGAAACATTGGTAAGTTGGACACCTGCGGTGCAAGAATGCTTAGCCAACTTATTAGGGTGTAGCTATATTTTTTTTTCTTTTTGAATATAAATAAGAGATTGATTTCGTACATATTATTATGTACATACAGTGTGTGTTTATTACTGCTTATAGTGGTAGCTTCCACTAAGAAAAAGCACTTGAACCCTTGAAGTTAATCATAATTTGAAGAAAAAGAATTAAGTCATTTCTATATAGCACACTATGAAACAAGAACGAACATTTCGTCATTTTACCGCTATGTCTAGACGTTTTGTTCAGTGGTTATGCGAAGATATGGAACAAATTCCATCACATAGGCACATACGACCCTTGGCCAACTTTCGCAGGATATTTCATATGAGAGATGACATAAAGTTCCAAGATAGGCAGGTGGACAAAATATAATGGTATCCAACTTTCGCGGGGTATCTATTTAATATGAGATGAGAAAAAGTATTAAAATTTGTTTCCAACATCCAAGGTAGGCAGGTGGACAACATATAAAGGTATTTTGAGGAACATTTGTATGGAATTTTCTTGGTGCAGTCAAATATTGACCAACTTAGCCCAGTGTCCAACTAGACAGGTTTCACTGTATATGTATGTTCATACTACTCTAGATACGTGTACCTACTGTGTCTGTGACTCAGAAATACGACTTTCATAATTGCGGGGAATACTATAAAATGTATGTAGGTATTATAGGTATGTAGGTACCTAGCATATACAATTTTAACTGTGAGAAAAAATATCGAAAATCAAAGCCAATGAGCTTTACACCCATGAACTATGACGGACTGTATGATTATGTATGTATATTTTTAGGTACATACCCATGTAAAATACGTAGATTAAAAATAAAGTAAATGAGGAAAGCAGATTATTGTGAGGTACACTTGAGGTCAATCCATATACATACGTATGTATGTACATATTTTGGGTCCCAAACTTGGACACGCGTTCTTTATCGGTTATTCTCTTTGTGAGCCGATGTACCTATTCATGTACACACATATGTATATTATTTACATACATATATTCTAAAACAATTTTTTTATGTACATAGTCTTTGAAATAAATTTTTTTTTCTGTTGCCGTTCTTCTTGAATTCAGCTCTTTTAAATAAGATTTATCGAATAAGGCCACTAAATACATTACTGTATTTTATTTCAGACTGAAGCATCTCTACATCATGATTTCGTTCAAAGGAGCAGCACAGATTTCGAACCATCGGATACCGCAGAGGAACAAGACGAAGTACCAACGCGAAAAATAAGTGATCAAATTCTTAAGAGCCACGACTTTCGCGATCAATACTCAGTTTATGGTGAGCACATCGCTTATAGACTACGCAGCTGTAAGCAGGATGATTATGACATTTACGTTGCACAGCATAACATCGATGATATATTATTTAAACTATCTATGGGTGCTTACAAACAGGTGAATCCCAGAGAAAATGGATCACCAAGTTATAATGAGCCACAAACGCCTACTGAATCAGCAGTGTCAGCAGATAGTTTTTCAGAGACCACACAACTCGTCCCAAAACAAGAGCCTGATCTATAATTTTTGTGGCTTTTCTAAATAAAAAGATTTAAATGTTACTTGACGATTGCTTCATTTAAGTTTTTCATTACATACAACTTTATGTACAGAATGTAGGTGTTTTTTCAGAAAAGTATTAAAAAAGTAAACGTGTTGAAAGTGGAACAAATCCACGACAGTGGCAGCATTGTACCGATATGTTTAATTTCAGTTTTTACAGAGATCACGTCTTCATTTGAGTTCAACAGCTGTTTATTCGTTATGTATTTGTATCACATTTCAATACTCAGAAAATTGTTTACAGCTAAACGCGTTTATTATGCCAAGTTGGGGAAATGAATTTATATGTGTTGTATATACAGCAGTTTAGAGAGGGTAGGTAGATAATGGTACTCATGCAAAGGTATATTCTGGAGTAAATATATACATCCATACATAGATATGCTGATACTTCCACAGGGTGATTATAATTTTTTTTATTTTATTAATGAATTCAATTCTTGAAATTGCTTATGCTATAAGTAGGTACCTATTGCATATACATATTGGAAAAGCTGTGGAAAATTTTAAAATCATCCAGTGTTCCACGAGCAAGATTTCATAGAATACCATCTCCATCTGTCACTTTTAATAGAAGAAAAGAAAAATCCAATGGAATTAAGGGTGGGCATTTTATAGCTTACTACATATTTCAGTCGCGAAAATGTCGCAGAAACAAAACTGTGTGGTGTATTCTCGCATTAGAGGCATTAAGGCAAATAAAAAACTTGCACGAAATCATAGGGGAAATCTGTTTTGTGTATGTATGTGAACATATAAATATAATAATAAATAATAATAAATAGTTAGAATAAGTAGTTTAATAATATAGTAAAGTTAAAATCTCAATTGTACAAGTAAATTTAAATAAAAGAATATTCACATTACACCTCGTCTCTTATATACCTACATATTTAATGAGTAATTTTTTAAAATGACTGAAGACGGATTCATTTTTAATATTATTTGGTAATTCATTGAGAAATTTAAGTCCCTTATACATAATCATATTTTGTGTTCTAGAATCTTTAAAAAATTGAAGTCTAAAGTTAGAATTTGTTCTTAAATTGTATGGTTGAACATCTTGAATATACCGTAAATTGTTAGATAAATAGGTACTCTGGGACCATTTTATGTTTCATTTTAAACACGAAGAGTACTGCATTGTAGGTGACTCTCTGCTTTATATTCAGTCACTGTAGACAGGTTAGCATTAACTGTGATGGGGTATATATTCCGCGCTTTTAAAATTTCACACACTCAAATTATATGGCCTTCTCCATCGGGGAAAAAACACAAATGTCAAACTAAAAATGACAGACCATAGAATCATATCCATAAAAAGCTATGAGCTGAGCAATAAAAAGAAAGCAATTTTTTTTATGGAATACTATTTGCGGTCTCCATGAGCAATTTTCACAGAATGCTACATAGCAAGCTACATATAAAATCTTGCTCGTGGAGACACGGGGTTATGTTTGTCTGGCAAGACATTGCGCAAAAAAATTGCATTTATATGGGAATGGGAGAATAATAGTTGAATAATAGTGCTGTAATGAGGAAAATAGGCACTAAATAAATCAATAAACATTGATGTAATAATTCAGGAATATACATTTTTATGTGAAATATATACCTATAGCATTGACGGAGTTCCTAAATTTTCATCTTCGGTGCAGTAAAAACAAAAATAAGAAATAAGTTTTTAATGTGAATTGCGTCTGAAATGAACTTGTATTAAGTTAGAAATACACGATACAATCGTTGTACAACAGTAAGTTGTAAACAATTTGCGGTCGTATGTGTCGATTGTATCGTATCTGGCGGTTGTACAATGATTGTATCGTGTATTTGCCGCTTTTGAAATGTATTGCTTTGTCAAAGATCGTTTATTAAATGTTTTTTGTCAATAAGACTTCAACCGTTTTGTTATGTTTTATTTATTTGAAGTTTGTTATTTTATTTAATACATATGCTCAATAAATCTTCTTGTTTCTTTTTCCTACAAACAAATTTTTATTTTCAATTTCGGGATTTTGGATTTTCGGGATTTCGGGATTGCGGATTTTCAGGATTTTGGGCTTTCGGGATTTTAGTTTTCGAGATTCTGTCCGACTCCCAGACTAAACATAATTTTCCATGTAAAATACAACAAAACCATAGACTGGATAACTATCCAGATTTAAAAAAAAGGCCTATTGTTTCCTAGCGGAGAAATGTGGAAACTTACATTATGTTTGAATTCGAAGGATGTGGCGTTAGTTATGTTGGAATCAAATTTTCCGCAGATGTTCCACAAAATTGACATTTCACTTGCAGTCCATGTGCAATATGTCAATGTAGATAGATGTATTTATTTGCTCTCAAATAGGTTTGTTACTGCACATTCCTTATATGTACAGATAGAGATTTGACATATTTTTTAACTTTCTTCAGAAAAATATTAGTACATTATATGTAATTTGTTTTAATGGACAATTTGATATTATTTAAAAAAAGCTGCCATAAAAACGCAAAATGTAAAAACAAATAAAAAAAATAAATAAATAGATTGATCAATAAAAACGAATAACAACCACATATACCTATGTATGTGGTTATGAGAATATAAAAATAATAAATAAGTAAATTATATAAAATAAAATGATTGATCAGAAAATAAATAAATAAATATTTAAATTAAATAAACAAATTCAATAATTAATGAATTAAAAAAAGAAGTAATAAATACTTCTAAATTCATGCATATAAAGAAAATTACATAAACAATAAATGAATAAATTAATTAATGAATTAAGACAATAATGGGTGAACATAAAAAGAAAATACGTAATAAATAAATTACAATTACAATTGCCCTCAAACATGATACAATATTTATGGTTTTTTATTTGAACTATAAAAATAATTATAACATTGCTTTCGCTGCGCCCTGTATAAAAATTTTATGGCACCCTACAATTCCCGAATCCACGTAGTCGAAATCATGTTTCCCCTATATATTTTTACCCCATTTACATACACATGGGTTTATTCGGGGTTTTGTGTATCCACTGACACTTTTTCAGTTTCATTTTAGATTTTGTGAAAGCCGTAGTGGTAGTTCATTTTCTTCGTTTGTTTTCGTTTTCTTGTATCTACTATTACCTAAATAATTCCTTTCGATGGAGTTGGCGAAAAAGAAACACTTGACAGTTGCTGAAAAAGTAAAGATTTTCGAATCTGTGCAGCGAGACAAAAAAGAAGTTCAATTCCGTTATCAAGAATCAAATGCATGCCCTCCACTAAATGAACATGAATTGAAAATATTTACTAACATGAAACGAAAACGAATGCGGTCAGTAAATCGTGAACAAGTCGATAGAGCGGTTTCTCGATGGTTTCACATAATGCGAGAACGAAACGCATTCATAAACGGTCCTATTATTAAGAAGCAGGCCAAGAAATTCGCCAAAATGCTGAATATTACCACATTTGAGGCTAGCAATGGTTGGCTGTGGCGATGGCAGAAAAAGGAAAATGTTGTTTTGAAAGCTTTACACAAGCAGAGGAGCATGGCCCGTTCCCATTCTGATATTGCAGCGGAATTAAAAGAAATGGAAGTAATATCTGAAACCGATAAGCAGCTGTTATTTGACACTAGAGAGTCTTCTCCTAGTCCCAGTATGCATACAATTTTTGATGACACATCTTCGTCTGCTAAGGAAAATGAAGATAAGTCTGCTGAGGCTGAGAGTGAGGTGGGAGCTAGCTTCAACAGCTATAAAGTAATCGAAGCTAACCGAGTTGAGGCAGGCAATGCACTTGAGACCCTATTACATTATATGTACGTTAACGGTATTAACCTCAACAACCTCGATGATGTAAGACAGCACATTCTAGGCACTCCTTTGAATAGTGGGGTAGGTGGATTTGGAATTTTAATCACATAACGCATTTTTCGGTTAGCTCTATCATTTAAAATATTTAATTTTTCTTTAGTCATAAATTTAATATTAGCCGTGTTTTATTATCCCCGTGATCTGATCCGGATCAGATCAGAATAATAAAACAAACCAAATCAAAGTTCTGTGTTGTGGTGATTGTATGTACAAGCTAAGTTAATTTTGACATTTAGTGCGAAGTTGCCATGCGAATGAATATTTTCTTTTAAATGAAAATTTAATCCGCTTGTTTTATTTTTTTAGGAGGAAATTGTTTATTTTGATTTACAGATACCGAATGAAAATAATATTTTGTAGCTATAATTTCAGTTTCACATCGCTTAGATATCATTATGTGCAGAAAAATTAATTTATTCGAACAAAATAACTTTAATGATATTTGGATTGCCAATAATATTTTTATATTCTAATCTGGCAACATTTACCCTTGGCAATTGTCGATAATACAGCAACATCCACAAACGAAAGTGTACCATAGTGAGAAATAGCCGAACTAATTTTTGGATCACGAAAATTGATCTTGACAAGAAGCAAGATCTCGGATTGTTGTTGTAATGCACACAAACTTATTTGTTGATCTGATCCGGATCAGATCATGGGGATAATAAAACACAGCTATTAATATTTTGAGGTAAATACATACATACCTACATAATTCACAATTTGTTTGATAGAATCGCCGCTTAACTAAGTGGATAAAAAAACTGGTAACAAATCAAAATTTCTACCTTTGCGATGAATTCCCATGAAAAAATTCATTCATTTAACCACCGGAGAAACGCAAGCGTAAATAAAAACAATCGAAAACTATTCTTCAATTTCTTTTTTATTATTTTGACGACGATTGATTAAGTCCATAAGCAATAAATTAATCATCTAAGATAATAAATATTTTTTTTTTATTAGAACTAAATATAGATATTAGAATTTGCATTTATGTACTGAGTTTTCTATCTTTATAAGCTGTGTTTGTTAACTTTTATTAACACAAATGGCACATCTGTCAAATAGTAAAAGTGAGGGAAAATCCTCTCTTCTTCTTTTTTAACTATTGAATAGTTTCACGAATAACTAATTTTCTTTTATTTTGTTAACAAGAAGTGATTGACATTTCACAGATTGTCAGATTGCTGTTTGAAGGATATGCCTCGGTGACTCCATGAAAAAGATATAGCACGATTTCGCCAGAGGGAAATTTGTTGACACTGTCATTTGGCTCTCTCTTCTCTTGATTATTGACAGTTAACTGTAAATTTTCATAAATTAACAGGTTACCAAACACCTATAATTTTATTTTTCAAAATAATTTTGCTATCAATTTTGTCAAAAACTGACAGCTCAAGTGTCATTATCTGTCAAAAATATGTCTGTGCTGCCAATTTTTTGTGATGAATTCGTTAAGCGGCGAATGGCGCTTGCGTTAAAAAACCACGAGTAGATAAGTAGAGTGTAGATTATGTAGAGTGCTGCCAGCTCTTAAATTTAATTTGCAAACGTTCAAATGTATCGTTAAAAATAGCGAATATTTTGTTTTTAATTGTAATTTTAATTTTAAGTTGCGTTCATAAAAGTCAATTGACAGCAGTCAATGTTTAGTTAAGCTGCAACGGATTTCGTTTTGTTGGATGAAATTACCTGCAAAGAATTTGTAAGATTTGTTGCTCCGATAACTCAACGGCAATATACGAGATTAAGAAATTGCAATTTTTGCCTACTGGTAGAGCATATCGAGATTTTAGATATTCCGCAGGTACAGTGGATTCCGCTTTATTGGGACGGCGGATAATCGGGACAGCCGCTTAACTGGGACAAATGGTAGGGAACAGAACAGAAAAGTTTGATTTTTTACTTGATCGTCACATCGTATTATTGGGACAGCTGCTTAATTGGGACAAAATGGGTCTTGACTGAAGTGTCCCAAATAAGCGGAATCCACTGTTCATACATACATGTTTTTACCCATCTAGCTGATACATAACTACTTTCACGAAACGAGCGAAATAGCGTTTTCATATCACTTCACTGCAAACGAACAAAAAACTGAAAAAAACGCAAATAGCGAAAAACTAACAGAGTTATAAAAACGAAAAACGTACAAGGAGTTATAAAAACGTAAAACGAGCAAAGGGTTATAAAAACGAAAAAACGATAACGAACTGGTGAAGTTGTTATTGTATACATCAGGGATGGAATCTCGTTTTTCTTCTTTATGCGTTTTAATGTGTGTGTAACAGAATTATTCATTCGCATAACCTGCGATGAATTGTGTATTCTTTGTTTTTTTTTTTTAGTTTGCTGGGATCGTTTGCTTTTGGTTTTTTTTTTTAATGAATTTTCAATGTGCAAGGGAGATAAATGTAGTTACTTTTAAAACAGTTTTTTTTATTACAAAAAAATGGTTACGTCGTTACGGGATGTTTTTAAAACTAGTTCGTTTTTTTTTGTACCCACTCCTACAAATAATGAAGCATGGCATGAAAATTCATCCACACTCCCGCACTTGCCTTCGAATTTGCTCAAAAAATCAATCACCAGCAGATCGCTCTAGTGCCAAGCCAAGAGATTGAACGCGCCGTCAGTTTGCCATCCACACACACGCACTTACAAATTCGCGTGCAAGTGCTAAGATTTGTGCGAGAGTGTGTACGCCGCATAATAGTCATGCATTGCTGCAAGTCGTATTTTTCTAATTTTGATACAAACCTCCTGTGGAGCATCACTGGATTGTAGCTTAAGATGCTCTTTCAAACTATGTATATATATTCGACGTGGCTTTTCTACTAGTGGGAAAGTAGATTATTTTCACCAGACCAACTTAATATTAATGTTTAATACTATGAATGCGATCAGAACTTTCAATTGAGAACAGTGAGCATCGTAGATAGCTTCATTTTGTCAAAAGTTCTATTTCGTGAATATTTCCAGATGCGGCAAAATGGTCAAAAAAATGGCTACAACCCGCGGTTGAAGTCATTATCCCAACTAGATATAACTAAGTTTTTGATTCTTTAACTATCACGTGGTATAGTTCGACTTTCGATACAAGCGACACGAAACTATTCAAATTTATAGACGTGTTCACTTCAATATACCATTATATTCTTTCCATTTCTGATTTTGATTAAATTAAATTTCACAAAACTTGTTTAAAATTAGCTTAAATAAATCAATGCGACAACATTTTCCGTTTTTACAGACAGCTGATGCACAGCCTGAAGAAAACCTGCCGCATCAACAAAATCCAGATGCACCTGCGATTCAAGAAAGTATCAAAATCGTGACACCATCAGTAAAGGACGACAGCCGCGATCAATACTCAATTTATGGTGAACACATTGCTCAAAGGCTACGCAATTGTGCACGTAGTAATTACGAGATTTTTATGGCCCAACACAATATGGATAATATAATGTTTAATTTGTCCATGGGTGCATATGCTGAGCTGATAGGGTCTGGAATAACTGGACTTCAAAATCATACTGTGGAACAAATGACTGCTGGTTCCTCAGTGTCTGAAAGGTTTCCAGCAGTAACAGTAACACAGTGTTTAATCGCAAAGGAAGAGCTTAATTTATAAATTTATTTTTATGTTCCATTGTTTTTATATAACTGTTAATGAAATATTCAGTTCAACTCCATATTATTATATATACAGTTTTGGCCAAAACTAAAGCACGATATTATTCTGCTTTGGGAAAAACTGCGTAAAATTTATAAAATGTATGATTAGTTTTTTAATTTAATTGTTTTTGATATTAAATATATTAGTTATTAATCCACCATCAAAATAATTATTTTAATCTTTAACATATCCAAAAAACAACAAATCATATCAGAGTTTATAAGAAGCCACCTGGACAAAACTAAAGCCCATATTCGATTTAATGAATAAAAAGACTAGAGCACATATTTTATTACTAATATTTGGTGGTGTAGTCAATTTTGTATCACTGCGGTACATTGACGAGGCATAGAGTCAATAAAATTATCAATTATGTGCATGGGAATGATTCCCAAGGCAATTTGAGTCTATTCAAAAATGGAGTCTAACACCCCTAAAAAAGGTAGGCGAATATGACTGTGTCGTTAGCGACTCGCCGAAATTTCATGACTCAAATGTCAAAGTTTAGGCGAATTATGATTTGACCTGCAAGTGTGATGAGTGGAAGAAAAAGGTAAAAATTAATAAAAATAATATTAGAAGTAATTAATATGTTCAAATATTTCAAGCTTTAAGAAAACCAATCCTCGCCAATTTGAAAAACTGGTCGAGTTGATGGAAGCTAATCCAGACATGGCAAACGGCCTGGACAATTTGTCTCATCAAAGAAATCCCAGAAAGAGTACTGGGAATCATTTGCCATAGAATTGAATTCTTTCGGTCCTCCTGTACGCGAAGGAAAGGGATGGAAAAAGGTAATTTTGTAAATTTTCTTTAAAAGTTTGTCATTAACTTGAAAATGCTCTAGGTGTGGTTGGACTACAAGCTAAAAGTAAACAAAAAAAATGCTTCCAACAAAAAAGAAATGACTGCAACCTTTTTTCTTTTTGGAAAAAGCTGTGGATTCGCTTCTCACCCTTCAAAATGCGATCGATCCACCAGGCAGAGCTTTTGGAGCAAGCGAAGAGACATCGGAGCAGCACGATTTTGAAGAAGAGCTAGAGTATACGCTCGTGCATGTGACTTCTCTGCCAATGGCAATGGTAAGTACTAGCCGAATGAGCAGGAAAGATACTTCACATATAGAGAATGCAAAATTGAAAATGCTCGTCCAAAAGGAGCTCCTCGAAACAAGCAAATCCATTCAAGCAGCCATATTAGACATAGCGCGGTGCACCAGAAAATCAAATGAGCTAAAAAAAGAAAAACTGGTTCTTTTATGAGACAAGGAAATGCGGAAGGACAAGGAAAATATCGACAAGAACCGCCGACATAAATACTGAGATACAGAATCGGAAACTGGAAATTAAATCATTAATGTACGAAAAAGCAGACTAATTTAATTTTTTTTGAAGTATTTTAAGCATTGGAAGTTTTTTTGTATGTTCTTTTTGTTTCTGTTTCTTGAATTATACAGTGAACCACTTTTTTCGGGCCTAAAATTTGAGCATTGATCCTGAATGTACTTACCAAAAATAGAAAATCTGCATCATTAATTTTGCCAGATTGGCTGCCTAACGTATTTTATAGCCTCATGAATATTTTGGCTCAATCCTTATTTTGAGCACTTTCTAATGGCTATATCTTGGTTAACCGTAGGTATATTTTTTTTTGTCTTCATCAAATTATAGGTATTGACGAGGAAAAAAAAATTGCAAAATAAACTGATCCAGAAAAACTGCATCAAGGGCCTCAAAATCGTAAAAATGTAAATTTTTTTACAATTCATTCACATTTTTCTACCATTTTTGGCCCATAACTAGTACATATTTGCACTAGAACCATCAATTGAAAAAAAATCAGCCCAAGCCTTTTTTTACATTTAATTTACAAACAAAAAAAAAAAAACGTATTTTCTATATAAAATGCATTGAAACATAATTGTTAGAATATATTTGAGGACAATGTGGCGTATCTTTTTTCATTGTTCGCTTTCTCTGAAGGTTTTTCTTTCTCTGGGCATTTTTACAATTTTGAGGCCCTGGATGCAGTTTTTTTGAGTCAGTTTGTTTTGCACTTTTTTTCTCCTAATCAATACCAATAATTTGCTGAGGACAGTAAATCCCTACGGTTAACCAAGATATAGCCATGAGAAAGTGCTCAAAATAAGGTTTGAGCCAAAATATTCATGAGGCTATAAAATACGTTTGGCAGCCAATCTGGCAAAACGAATGATGCAGAGTTTCTAGTTTTGGTAAGTACTTTCAGGATCAATGCTCAAATCCTAGGCCCGAGACGATGACCTGAAAAATGGCACACAGTGTTATTATTACTTTCTGTTCCTATCCTATTGTAGTAAGTAAGAAATGAGACTGAAAGTAAATGTAGAAGTAGTTTTTAATTACTTTGAAATTATTTTTCAAAATTTCGATTTATACGGTATTCACACCAGGGCAAAAAAGTTAATTTCGTCGCGAATTTTCAAATTCGGGTCGAAATTACATAATTTCCCATACGAATTGCCATATCGAAATTATATAATTCCAACGTAGTTTCGTTGAAAATTGTTCTAAATTATGTTTTTCAAAAAACCAGAGAAATATAGGGTGAAACGCATATGTTGCGCAACATATGCAAAGCAGGAGCATCTGCGCAACTCTCAAATAAATGTTGCTCACTTCACTCTGCATTTGCTTTTGTATAAGGCAAACATACGTTTTTGACGTTGCAACTACAGTCCTGTGTAAAAAATTAAGACCAGTAGCAAGATTTTATGATATATTTACTTTTGACTTTATTTTATTTTTAATTCTTTTCCAAACTCAAAAAAATAAATTATAGACATAATATATATATTCCGCTGTATTCATTTAAAAACTTTTGTCACTTTAATATAAAACCTTAATTAGTAAAAAATAAAAACACAAATACTCTCCTGTGTAAAATATTAAGACCACATTAACCTCTGAAATAGTAACCTTTGGCTCGAATGCAGTCATTGACTCTTCGATGAAGAGAATTCACTAAATTGTATAAGGCTTCATTTGGAATGTTGTTCCACTCCTGTATTAAAGTTGTTTTAAGTTCACTGATATTCTGTGGTCGCATTTTTGCGACCCTATCTCCTAACATCTTCCAAACATTTTCAATGATGTTGAAGTCAGGACTGCAGGCGGGCCAAGGGAGAATATTGACGTTATTTTCATTCAGAAATGCTAAAGTTCTTCTGGCGGTATGAGGACGTGCATTATCTTGTTGAAATATAGAGCCCCTTAGGGGCATTTCATCTTCAAGAAATGGCAGCATATTCCTTTGCAAAATGTCCATATACGCATCTTGGTTAACTGTGCCTGAAATAATTTCCAAATTTGTGAGACCATACCACGAAATACCACCCCACACTGTGACTTTTCCTCCACCACCTTGTTGACGTTGTTGAACACATGACGGAAGGCACTGCTCCGAGGGAAGTCGTCGTACTTTAACTCGACCATTCGGAAAAAGTTGAAAGCAACTTTCGTCAGAAAACAAAACATTTTTCCAACTTTCTGTAGTCCAATTTTTTCTATTTTTACACCACGACAACCTTTCCTTGGCATGTCTTTTTGTTAAAAAACACTTCCTGATTGCTGGTCGAGCCCGTAGGTTTTCTTGACACAGGATTCTGCGTATGTGAGATGGTGATATTTCCGTACCAGTTTTATTTCGAATTTCGACGGCTAACTCTGCACTGCTTGCTACTCTGTTGTTTTTTACTGTTCGAATTAATGCTCTTTTAACACGTTGAGTAACTGTCTTTTTTCTGCCGGAATTCTCTCTATTTGAAACAGAACCGCATATGTTGTTTCTTTCAACTGTTTGATGTACACAAGTTTTGCTTATTGCTAATTGGTCCGCTATTTCTCGCTCACTTAATCCATTATTATGGAGTGCAATAACCTACGGATATAAAATGTTACACACAATATTATTTTATGATTTATCTGCATTTGATTTACCTGCCATAAAGTTATTGTATCAACAGATTTCTTTCCCATATTATTGTTTATCGTTTTTTCAATTAAAATGAATAAACTAGTGTATACTCACCAATGAATGACAAAGAACTGATGAGTGATGATTGATCTTCTGTAACGTACAGAAATAGTAACGGTGATCTTAAATTGCTACAGTAGTGTAATTCGCATTAGTCTCTCTTACATATTTTTTGATTTGTTCGCTTATTCCCACATACAGATTAAGTGGTCTTAATATTTTACACAGGAGAGTATTTGTGTTTTTATTTTTTACTAATTAAGGTTTTATATTAAAGTGACAAAAGTTTTTAAATGAATACAGCGGAATATATATATTATGTCTACAATTTATTTTTTTGAGTTTGGAAAAGAATTAAAAATAAAATAAAGTCAAAAGTAAATATATCATAAAATCTTGCTACTGGTCTTAATTTTTTACACAGGACTGTACTTTGGAATATTTGCTTTGTAATGCTTTGCTTTGCAAATCTTGCGTTTACGAATTCGCCCACAGTCTCGCTTAAAACTACAATTGAAATTTTAGGAGAGTGGAAAATGTCAAACCAGATTTCCAATAAGCACTTTGTGCAAAATTATCAAAAATACTGAAAACATAGAGATATACAAATTTTCGTGCAAGAATTTAAACAAAAAAAGAGATAGTTTTGGGGATGTACTGCACATATCCATCTTGTGGAGTTGTGGCACCTTATGACGTTACAGAGTTCCATGTCGGAAATTTCTAAACGTCTTTGAGGAAGTATCTGTCGAGTGTAAGGTGTATGGCTCTGGCTAGTACCGGACATTCACAGAAATAGTGAAAAAAGCTTGCCTCCACAGACGCGAGTTGAATGAGATACTTAACCTTCGAGTATGGGCTCCGATTGGCCAGTAACCGGTACTTATTGCTATGATTCTGGCGATTTAAACTCGTGATCTGTTGATCCCTATAGATTTTTTTTTCTGTAAACGGACCAAGTCTTCCTTAAAATGAAACAGTTGTTGGCAGTTTGCCATTAGCGGAGTTCACATTGAACGATTTGTCGTCCAACTTATCGTATGGTTTTTCAAATTTTTGAACTTTTTGCCATGCTTGACACACATATCGTTTAATGTGAACGCTTGTCGTCAAACTTCAGGTCATTTTTTTTTTGTTTTTTTTGTGTATTCAGTGAGTAAACATCGGAAATATGGTGTCGAGCATGGACAAAATGTTTTGAAATTTTTGGTATTTCAAAGATTTAAAATTCTAAAAATACCAGGAAACAGAAATGGAAGGATTGTCTAGGGTAATGGAACCAGTATCCGAACACTTAATGGAAATTCAGAAGTGAAACTGGTGTAAAAATGCAAGTTTTGAAATAAATGACTTAAAATAAAATAAAGATGACTGATAAAACTATATTTAATCAGAAAAAAATAAGCATACATTAATGATTACAAGCAGTTTATAATAAAAAGAAAAAACTCAAAAAATGTCGTTTTCTCCAATAGTCGAACACTAGTTGCCTAGTTGCGAACAGATAGTTTCCTTATTACCGAATACTTATTTAAAGCCTCATTTTAGGCCTTTTGGGTTTTGAACAAAGTTTGGTGCAACCTAGGTGATGCCAACGACTACATGCATCACAGACAATGTTTTTTAAGAGATCATCCTCTGTATCCTCTGTAAGCTCATCTTCGCATGCACTGCATTTCTATTGATTAATAAATAAAATCATTTGAGTCAACTTACCTTGTATTTTTGCACAAAAATTCGCTATTTTTTGACTCTACCTTAACTATTTTTTTTTGTTAACTCACTTGCACTTCTTTAAACATCCTTTCACTAAACTGGCGGCTGTTTGAATAGGCAATACCTTCTAAAGATTTGAGTTAGGTATTACATATACTCAAAAAGAAAAGTACACATATTCATTTTCTTCTGGATTTTCACTGATAAGAAGAAAAATAACGTTATTTAAACGTATTTTATTCAAAAGAGTTCGGCTACTGGAAATTTTCGGAAATAGGTTCCACTACCCTACTATTCATTTGGAATTCCAAGACGATAATGCTGTAATTAAAGAAGTAAATAAAATACCCGCCCCATGCTCACAGTTCAACATCTTATCAGAAATGATGTTTGTCAAACATATCGTACAATTCGAACGCTAACCCTAATTTGGTCGTCCAACAAGTGTGTCAAACAAATCGTTCAATGTGAACCCCGCTATTTAGAACTGGCTTTTAAGAAAGTGTGTTGGAGGATTTTACCCTTCCCAAGTCAAAGAGGATGGTAAACTTCCTTTGCAACGGAGATGTCAGGGGCTGAAGCGCGTCTAGCTAATATATCGGCAAAACTATGGGAAAATGGTTGCAAATGATGCGAAAATAACTGACCCGATTCTTCTTGAGAAAGCCCAAGAGTTCGCCGTACAGTTGGATATCCTGGACTTGCAAGCCCATTTGGGATGCCTATTTGTGTTTTTTTTTATAAATAATTTATTGATGTTAAAAAAAAGAGTAACCTTTTATTTTTCTATTATTTTCGGATCGGTTATAAGAATTTTTTTTTCTATCCGTTGTTTTTATATAAGAAACTTTTTTTCTTATATCCGATTTTCTCATATAGGTAATAAGAAAAAAACGGATATAAGAAAAAGATTCTTTGGGTTTTTAGAGTTTCTTATATCCGTATATTACTGTACATACATATCTATACGCTATGCTATACCTATAAACTTTGCTTGCACCTTCAATAATTTGGACATGAGGTAAATATGTACAGTCGTGGCAAACTAATTAAGAACGATGGTACCAAAAAATGTTATTCGATTTATTTGTTTGCTTAGAGTTGAAAGATATTCTACCTTGTTATGTATTTTGTTAATACAATATTTAAGTAAGAAAAACAAGTAACAACAAACTAAAAATATAAGTTATAAACAAAAAAAATTATTAAAATTCAATTACGTGCTTCGAAATGGTTGGCGAACTAATTAAGAACGACTATAGAAAGAGTAGTTATTTTGTGAAAAAGTGTATGATATTAACAAAAATAATCGCTAAGCATAAGAATTTATTTAAAATTAAATAAAAAACATACATTTTTGATAATTTAGCGCTTGATTTAATCAAACATAGGCAAAAATAAGAGATGTACGGCACAGATGCCGGTGGCCATAGTAAAGATGAGAAATATCGAGAAATCATCGTTTTAAGAAATCGGGAAAAGGCTCACGATTTAACGATTTAACGATTTTTATTGAACAAAATATATATACAATTGTCTTAATTTAAACTTACAGCTATAAGATACATTGGTAATACAAATTTGTTGGCACACTGGGGGCCTAACCTTATACATTGACTTAAAATAAAAAATATAATTATATATTATACATGTAAACTTAAAATTAAAAGTCGGTTGACTTAGATATCCTCGAGGTGTTCCGTCCCGGTTGTTAGTGGCGAGTTTGGTGTGGGTTGTGAGGGGGGTTGGCGTTTAGCCACGGCGGTGGGCTGACCCTGTGTCAGCGTAGAATACAACTGCTTCCTCGTTGTCGATTGGGGTGATGTCTTCATCCAGGGTGTCCAGGCCGCTGAGGTACCACGGCTGGGGTAGTCGCTGTTGGGTTGTCATCCTTCTTATTAGCTGGTTCGGGTGGCTGGCTGCGCTTCCTACTAACTTCTTAGCCAAAAGTAGTAGGTACTTGTCGATTGGTATTATCTTTGCTTCTGAGTACAGATGATCATTCCTGCAGTATTTTTGACGCTGTCGGTCGAAGAATAGTCCGGTGCAGATCCTCAGTATCTTCCTTTCAAAAACTTGGAGTTGTCTCATGGCTGTCTTCGAGATGGAGAACCAGACGGGAAAGCTGTATCCGATGACTGGTCTCAGGAGTTGCTTGTACATCAAGGTCTTGGTTTGTTGGCTAAGTCCGGTTCTTTTCTTCATCAGTGGGTGGAGACGATGGAAGGCCCAGTTGGCTTTCCTTAGGACGTTCCTTGCGTGAGGGTTGAACCTTAACAGCTCGTGAAAGTGGATCCCCAGATACTTCACGCTCCGTTTGGTTGTCAGTGTTGATCCATCTGGGAGTTTCAGGGTAATGCTTCTGCACTTCGCTGCTCGTCGGCTGCGTCCTGAGGTGGTCGTTGGTCTCCTGAAGCAGATGAGTTCCGATTTTGAGGCATTGACTCTGATTTCCCACTTTCGGTAGTACTCAATAAGTCTGTGGATGTGGGCTTCAACTTTCCGGACAGCTATCAATGGTGACATCGAGGTGGCATAAGTGATGGAGTCATCGGCGTAGAGCAGGTTCTCGCAGCTGTTTGGGATGGGCTGGTCAGACGTCAATATGCTGTAAAGGAACGTTCCGAGTTTAGAGCCTTGGGCAACTCCGGCTCTGATGTTCTTCACTGATGATGTGCATTTCTCCAGTTGTACAAAGAATTTCCTGGAAGAAAGAAAAGAAAAAATTATTTGGATTAGTGCTAAGGGAAAGCCTAGTAAATGAAGTTTATGGATGAGTCCTTCAATCCATACACTGTCGAATGCTTTCTCGACATCCAGAAGGCATCCGACGGTGACACGATGCATGTTGAGAGCTACGGTGATGTCATGCTGGAACTTCATGAGCGGGTGCAGTGTGGAATGCTTCTCCCGAAAGCCGAACTGCATGTCAGGGATTATGAAGTTCTCGCTGCAGAATTTCTTGAGTTTCCTGAGTATTAGTTCCTCCAGCAGTTTACTCAAGTTGCTGAGGAGGGAAATCGGCCTGTAGTTCGAAACGTTGCTCATGGCACCTTTCTTGGGAATCGCCACGATTTTTGCCGTCTTCCATTTTTGGGGGAAGTAGTTGTTGTTAAGCCAGTTGTTGAGGATGACTGTAATGATGATCAGAACTGTTTGTGGGAGCTTCTTGATGATGAAGTTTGATACCCCATCCGGACCAGTTGACTTCTTTGGCTTGCAGCTGTGGATGATCTCGGCAATTTCCTCAGGGGTGCTCAGGTTCGGACTGTCAGTTGGGTCGCTTGCAGGATTGGTGTCACTGAACGAGGATCTGTTGGGGTTATGCGCCAGGGTTATTCGGGTGGATTCCTCCACTTCCTCAAGGAAGACTGAATCGGATGATGGATTGGGGATAAAGTTTCCTTCAAAGTACTCGGCGAATGCTTCGGCTTTGTCCTGTGTCGTGTTTGCTTCCCCATTGTTGGTGATGATCGTCTCAGGCATTGGAGATTTTTTTCCAATCAGTCTGTTGATGTTTTTGAAGGCATCAGGTCCAGGTTTAATTGACTGCAGTCTCTTCTGGAATTGGTTGTTGTTGTGGTGTTGGATTGAATTTCGAAACATCACGTTGACGCACTTTAGTTCACTCAATACTGTCTGATAGTGGCTGTTGACTGTGTTGAGTTCTCTTTGATGGATCCTTTGGAGACGTTTCCTCAGCCGCTGTCTGTGAGCATACAGGTTCTGCACGTACTGGGGAAGGTGCTGGTATCTATCCCTTGATGTCCTGGGCCGCTTTTGGATATCTAGTGCATCAGAAACAGCCTGTTCCAATCCATCTATAGCTACGTCAATTTCGCTGTCAAGTAGGTTCCTGTTTGCAGGTGGAAGCCTTGCATTGCTTTCGATGTCCCGTTGAAGTCTTTCAATATCCAGCCGTCTGTAGTTGATGAAATTCTCTGGTGGTTCTATTGTGAGGAGTATGGGTTGGTCAAGGTGGATTGATAGTTGAACTGCTTCATGGTCGGAATCACTCATCACTGTTGTGCAGATATAGTTCCGGATTTCCGGAAGAATATGCACCAGGTTCGATGATACCAGGAAGAAGTCCAGCGTAGATGGTGTTCTAGGGAATGTTGGTTTAGGCTGGGATATAACCACCAAGGAATGTTCATCACTGTTGACTTCCATCCAGTCGGCAATTGCCTTGCCTTCATTGGTGATTGTTGTGTCCAGCCACAGGTGATGTCTCGCGTTGAAATCGCCGCCAATGAGTCCGTAGGTGCTTCGTTTCAGGATGCCGTTAAGCATATGCAGGTCGCTTTGGATGTTTCTTGCTCTGGATGCGCACTTGAAATAGATGCTGATGATTGTAAGTGTTTCACCTCTACCCAAGTTTATCGTGATGGCGGTGGCTTCGCTGGTTATTAGTCCTGGGATGATGACCTCGCTGGTGTTGGAAGAGAATTTTTCCTTTATAAAGACTGCTGTTCCTCTGCGATTTTCGTTTTTATCCTGTCGGTGTGTCTTGAATCCCGCGATGTCTATGTTGTTTCGCTTTGTCACATTGGTTTCACTGATGAGGTCGATGTCCGGATTGTTGTTCTTCATGAACATGTTGAATGATGTCCTCTTGTCCAGGCTGTATAATGAGTTAACATTATACGTCAGTATGCGAATCTTCTTTAATTGCATATTTCGAAGATGAAGGTGGCCAATGCCACGGACTTTTCTCCTTCACTAAGCTGGACGTAGTTCTGCGGAACAGCACGGCGGGCTTTTTCGATGACTGAGAGTAGGTCGGATCCAAAAATTCGCTGGACTTCGCTGTTGAGGTTCACATTGGGTTGGGCTGACTTCGTTGGCGCTGTCTTGGGTGCAGTTGTCCTAGTTGGTACAGTGGTTCTGGCTGGTATTGTCCTCGTTGCTTTGATGGTGGGTGTCTTTGTTCCCGTTGGGGTTCCTGTTGCTCTGCCTTTCAGCATTGATGCGTAGCTGACTGTAGGGCGCGTAACGGTGCATGCAGAACTTGTGGCAAAATCCTTTTGCGCCTTTTTTTCTGCCATGATCTTGTTCCTCTCCGTCAATTTAGCAATTAGAGTTGGGCAACCCTTGAAACTGGCTGGATGTCCTTCTTTCTGGCTTGCACACCAAACGTCGGTTCCAGTGTTTTCCTTCCTCTTGCACTGTCCAGGCTCGTGGGTCTCCTTGCACTTGACGCAAACGTATTGGCGTCCACAGTTGGTGGCAACGTGTCCGAAGCGTTGGCAGTTCCGGCACTGCACGATGTCGTTGGACTTCAGACGCTCCCATTGAACTCTCTGGTTCATTATTAGCGTCTTGGTGTATACTTCACTGATGTCACAGCTCTTCGATAGCTCGACTACGAAGTTGTTGTAGGTTTTGCTCATTGCTTTCTTTGCCTTGAATGGTGACACCTTGATGACTGGGAGTCCTTCAATGCGTAGTTCGTCTTCTACTTCGATGGCTGCGTAGGTGTAGTGAATTCCTTTTAGTAATAGGAGGTTCTTCCTGTCTTCCCTTGGCGTAAATGTGTTGTATTGAATTTTTTTCAATTGCAGGAATTCTTTAATGGCTTCAAAGGATTCTCGGTTTCCAGCATTGATGATGGTTGTCTTTGTGTTGCGATTCCTGAAGGTCACGCACAATTTTCTGGCTTTGCAGTGTCTGCTGATTTCGGCAACATTTCCCGAAAAGCAGAAGATTGGTGGCATTCCTGGGGTTTTGGTCGGAGTGGAGCCCTTGGCTGCGGTTGTTTTTGGAGGCTGTGTTGGTGGCGGTGACTGTGTTGGTGGCGGTGACTGGGTTGGTGGTGGTGACTGAGTTGATGTCGATGACTGGGATGTTGCCTGGGTTGCTGTTGACTGCTGGGTTTGTGGCAGTGTTGGTGGCGCCCGCTGGGTTGCTGCTGGCATAACGACTGCGGCTGCGGAAACTGGCTGCTTTGTTGACGGTGTCGAGGCTGGCTTCTTCATTTGCTGGGTTTTGGCAGCTTTCTTCTGTCGCTTCTGTCCCGGCTTTGGTGACTCTTTTCCGTCCTCGGCACTGCTTGAAGTATCACTATTCTCCTCTTCTTCGCTGCTTGGTTCTTCTCCGCTGCTGGATGTAGTATCTTCAGCTTCGCTGTCTACTGGATCGGTTTCCATGTCGTTTTCTTCCTCATGCTTCTTGTTGCTCATGACGTTCTGAAACGTCTTGCATAGCCTTGGTCCATACTCGGAGCCAAATTCGTTGATTATCCTCTTCAGAAGGGTCTCGAGGGCTGCAAAGGCGGATTCAGGATTGAAATGATTATCCATTGCACCTGTTGTTGGTTTCCTTTGTTCTTAATTGCGCACACAATATTTTTAAAAAAAACTTCGGGTGCACAGATTTTATTACGGTGGTTGCTGACTAGGGTTTTACTCTGTTTCGGAGTTTCCCGGATTTTACTACCGCAGGGCAATAAAACTCAGGTACTTCTTCCCAGGTAAATTTTTGGCTGATCCCTTTTTTTGCTTGTTTGTTTTCTATGTTAATCTTCCGCTTGTACGTCCGCACACTTCGGTTGACTGACACTGAATGACTGTCGGGAAAAGGCTCAATTACTAAACAATTGTCTTCAATGCTGTAAGCTACATAGAGAAACATCAAACTTTGGAAAATGTAGCAAGACGCAAAAGACTGCATAAGACTAATGAGGGTGAGGATCGAATAATCGTTCGAGTTGCCAAAAAAAATCCATTTATGAGTTCTATACAAAAGACGTTTTTGGTGAGGATCAGAATACTCTTTCAGCACGCTCCATACGGGAACTACTTATGAAAGCCAAATTTTTGGAAGAGCGATAAGAAAAAACCATTGCTTTCACTAAAAAGTTGAAAAGTAAGGTTAGCTTTTGCGAAGAAACAATATGACTGGACGATTTCTGAATGGAAAAAAATATTATGGAGCGATGAAACAAAGATTAATATAGTGGGATCAGATGGTAAAAGATATGTCTGGCCACCAAAAAACTAGGCACTTAATCCGAAATGCATGGCGGTTACTCCTAAGTCTGCTTTTACACTTAAGACTTGTGAGTCTAGACTTTTTTTTCGAATTTCTCTTTGTTATTTACATCCGTGAGTCTTGTGCTTTTGCAGTTCTTGTATTGTGGAGATGACTAGGTGGGAAGCAACACAATGATAAAACGAGGAAGAGAAAAGAAAAACGTCAAAAAGAGTCGTCAAAAACTTTACCCTCGACTCACAGGGCAAAATATTTTCCTTCTCATCTTTTCGAACTTTCTTACTCTTTTGCACCCATGTGAGTCTAGGCTCACAAGTCTAAGTGTAAAAGCAGACTAAGCACCGAGGATGAAGTGTGATCCTTTGATGATGTTTGTCATTTAAATGAACCGGGTCCTTATATCAAATAGAAGGTATGATGAACTCGGAGCAATACATACAAATATTAGGAAATGTCATGTAGCCGTATACTAAGAAAGAACTGCCCGTTACTTGGAGATTTATGCAAGATAATGATCCAAGGCACACGGCAAGGGCAACAAAACATCGGTTCGATAAGAATTCTGTCGATGTTTTAGAGTGGCCTTCGTGTAGTGCTGATTTAAATCCTATAAAAAACCCGTGGTATGAACTCAAAACCAAAATTGGCAAGCATTATATTGGAAATTTTAACGAATTATTTGAAGTCGCAAGGACGGCTTGGGCCAACATACCACGTAAAAACGCAGTGAACTTATTGTATCTATGCTACGAAAATGTAAGGCTGCGATCGCGAGTGAAGGGTTTCCTACGAAATATTGAGCCAGGACATGACAATTCGGAAAATAAGCAAACAATTTCATAACGTTTTTAATTAGTTCGCCAACCATTTCGAAGCACGTAATTGAATTTTAATAATTTTTTTTGTTTATAACTTATATTTTTAGTTTGTTATTACTTGTTTTTCTTACTTAAATATTGTATTAACAAAATACATAACAAGGTAGAATATCTTTCAACTCTATGCAAAAAAAAAAATCAAATAACATTTTTTGGTATCATTGTTCTTAATTAGTTCGCCACGACTGTATGTACATAGGTACATATGTACATATGTAGCCATGTAAATATGTACATACAGTGGTGGTCCAGTATAGCGAATGCCCATATAACGAATGATCGATATAACGAACACTTTTTTCAAACGCATTAGTGTCTCTATGTAGCGAACGAAAAAAAAATCGATATTCGATATAACGAATGTTGTTACAATATCTGTGTACATTCTTTGAAAAACAAATAAGACAAGCTTACTTAAGAAATACATATGTACATATATGTTTCGGAAACGGCCCATGGAAAAATAAATGTGGGTGTTGTATTTACATGCAAGCAAATGTAACACCATTAATCCAATCAATGGACCAGAAAAATGCCATTCGCTTTTTATTTTATAGAAATAGCTTGCTGAGCAAAATCGTAAGTTCAGGGAAATGCATAACAAATGCTCTAAAGAAGCTAAATCTTTTTGAAGCTATTTCCCTAATTGCATTGGCGTGGCAAAAAATATCAGTGGTTGTGATTGACAAGTGCTGGAAAAATATTTTAACTCTAAGCCCCGAAACAGAGTTTGAACATCTTTCAGTTCTACGACGCAAAAAAGAGACTCTTGATCAAAGAATGTTCGCATTGTAATATAATATGCATTAAAATGTTATGAATGAGAAACAATATTTATACATTTATTTAATGTTCTAAGCAAGAATTGAGTAAATGCATATCTATATATCTATACACATATATATATATATATATATATATATCTATGTTTCGTACAAGGAAAATGTGTTCGATATTACGAATTTTTCGATATAGCGAATGCAACTGAACATTATATCATTCGTTATATTGGACCACCACTGTATTTGTTTTCTAATGAAAACCTACTAAACCTTAACAATTTTATTTTGTGTAGGCAAGTTACCTACATACCTACCTACTTCTACTTTTTTGTTTCAATTCTAAATTAAAGTAGATATATACCTATATCTAGGAATGTATGTACCTATGTATGTAGGTAGGTATATACTTCGTTTTTTGATATAAACATGGCAACCGTGGTCCCGTCTACGCACACAAAACCACGTCCGCTTCAGCAAATACAAAAACAGCTGCTGACCCTGCATAAGCAGAACAAACTATGTATTGTTGTCGTATAGCATACGGCCTTGTATGTTTATTTTGAACTGTGCTTATGTGTGTGTTTATAAATCTATATATATTATTTGGAGGGGAAGTTTAAAAGTGTAAATGAAAATTGCGCAGAATATGGGGATGACAAAATAAATATCTACATACATATGTATGTAAGCAAAGAATAGACGTATCTCCATCTCCAGCTTGCCTGCTGTAGATTGTTTCCGGAGAGATGACATATCATGTTTGAGACTACATGCATGTATACATATTATGTATATTCTTTGGTATAGCTCTATCAAGCTATGGGGTAAAATGGAAGCAAATTTAAACAAAAAAAAATGCAACATTCACACTCAACTGTGTAGTCAGACATAGAGTGTACAAACATATGTATGTACATGAATGTCTGCATGTATGTTTGCAAATATATAACATCAAATTCATTACCCGTGCTTAGTACGTAGATATGTATTTACGGGTATACATATACGGGTTTTTCAACAGGAACGCTACAAAAGTAGAGCGACATGGACAGCAAACGACGCCATATTTCTTGCCGCTCTTTTGACATTTCTCTTCAGTAAGGCCATTTCATGATGGAAAGATATACGAGCCAACAACGAGTCGAAATTATTAAAATTTACTACCGAAATTCGGAGTCAGTGGCCTCAACGTTAAGAGCGCTACGTCCAATTTATGGTCGTCATAATCGTCCCAGCAGATCAACAATTGAGCGTCTAGTGGAAAAAATTTAATCCACAGGCACAGTACAAAATGTTCCCGTGCCAGTGAGACAAAGAAGTGTCGAGAATATTGCTGCCGCTGAGGCTTCAGTTGAAGAAAGCTCAAATGTGTCTCTCACACGTCGTTCTCAAGCGTTGGGCATCTCTGTGACGTCGTTGTGGCGAATTTTGCGAAAAGATCTTGGCCTACATCCTTACAAGATTAAAGTGACGCAAGAACTGAAGCCGTTTGATCACCAGAAGCGTCGTATGTTCGTGAATTGGGCTGAGCAACAACTTGAAAATGATTCGGATTTTCTTCGAAAAATCATCTTCAGCGATGAGGCTCATTTCTGGCTGAATGGCTTCGTCAATAAACAAAATATGCGGTATTGGTCAGGCAGCAATCTACACGTACTCCATGAGTCATCATTGCATCCCGAAAAAATTACGGTTTGGTGTGGTTTATGGGCCGGCGGCGTCATTGGGCCGTACTTCTTCCGTGATGATCAAGACCGGCACGTTACTGTGAATGGGAATCGCTACCGTTCAATGATAACCGAATATTTTTGGCCCCAATTGGATGATATGGACTTGGAGGACATGTGGTTCCAACAGGACGACGCCACAAGCCACACAGCGAATGTCACAAAAAATTTATTGGAAACCAAGTTTGGAGAACGTGTTATCTCACGAAATGGTCCAGTCGCTTGGCCGCCTCGGTCGTGCGATTTGACGCCGTTAGACTATTTCCTGTGGGGCTACGTCAAGTCTATGGTCTATGCCAACAAGCCAGCGACGATTGATGAACTTCGTACGAATATCGAACGTGAAATTGCAGCAGTATCGGCCGATTCATGCTTGAAAACCGTCGAAAATTGGGTTCAGCGTCTGGACTTCTGCAAGCGTGTCCGTGGTGGCCATGCAAAAGAAATCGAGTTCCATATATAATGGCATCGAACGTACTTTCACAGGAATAAAGAATTTCATTGATATCCAAAACCGTTTTTGTTTTATTTAAAAAAAACTTTTGTAGCGCTCTTATTGAAAAACCCTTTACCTATGTATGGATGGGGAATCGAAATCCATGTAGAAGACGCGTTTGCAATATTGATGCATGGGCATCAGCTGAAATAAATAGGGAATTGTACGGATTTCTGCAACGTGGCATGGGCACTGCGAGCAGCTTTTCGGTCTTTTTTTGTTGGGTGATGGAAAAGGAGCTGTCATCCTAAGTACATACGTACGATGCAGGTACAGTGCATACGAAATTTAGGAAGACAGTCAACTAAATTCCGAAAGTCGTAGGTATTTGGGAGTCGCTTGCGACCATACTCGTATTTTGTAATTGCAAATAGGTAGGTTGTTTTGAAGTCGCCTTACAAAGTAGATAAGGCCTGATTGCTTTGCTTGAACCTTCCCTTTTAGTGGCTAAATTTCCGCACTCGATAACGAGTGAATGAGTAGGACTCGTTATCGAATGATCGAGTAAATGATACGTAAAATGATACTCGATAACGTGAGCGGTAATCCCAAATCGTCTTATTTCGATAGCGAGTAACTCGTTAACGAGTGCGGTAATTCGGCCCCTGATTTGGGTAGCGGCTTAGGTATCTCTTTGTTAAGCCAAATTACAATTCTCGATAGGTGCTTTAATAAATTGCTGAATTTACAGAAACTCATAAGTAACCGTTCCCAAAAGGGGAAAAGACAACTTCAATCTGGCGAATCTCGGGTCGATAAATCTTGTTCCGGACATAAAGTGTTCGAAAAAGTGATCAATAGAGTCCTCCTGACTAAGTGGGTTGAGGACAAAATATACCTAGTTGCGGATAACCAATTCCGTTTCTGGGTGGAGCTTGATGTCATACATTCTGCGTCTAAATTGGTGTCGGATATCCAGTGGCACCAAAGCAAAAAACAATGCACGGGTGCCTGCTTGATATGCTTGGAGAAAGCCTTCCATACCGTTTGGTTAGAAGTACTTTTTTACAAGTTCAGCAATCTGAGCATAAGTAAACCACTGCTGTTCATTCTTTGCAGCTGAAGAAAAATGGCAGTGTAAACTCTGCTAGTCTGTTTGGTTTCTTTTTTGTGTAAAGAAGCAAATACACGATACAATCGTGTACAACGGTTGTATGCGGCGATTGTATCGTGTGTTAGCTAGCTTACGACGGTTGTACCGATATCACACGGTCGTACGCTTAGAATCGAAAACCTGCAGTTGCATGCGACCGATTGTATGGAAATCTTATGGTGTGTGTGCTGCGTACAACCATTGTACAACCACGGTATAAATTTCATTCACTTATGTGATTTTGTCGGTTAATGTGTATGAAATGTCCACAGCAAGGAGTAGGTACAGTAACAAATTTTAACGCGAAAAATTAAAGAAAAATTGTTCGGAGCTGATCCCGGCTGTTGATAAATTAAAATATAATGGCGCAAATTCATAGTCAGATAGAGCCGGCGATAAAAGAATTTATTCACCTACATAACCTTAAATATACTTTTTGCTATTCATAGTCACTTATAGCCGGCTCGAAATTTCAAATGACCCAAACGTCATTTTAAATAATAAGAGTCGGCTATAAATTTCTCATATAATATTTTGACGTTTGGGTTTGTTCGTTCAAATCACCTTACAAAAACATACCAAAGTCGATACTAACTAATACACAGGCAAAAATGTGTTTATGAATAACGAAAATAACATGGGCTGACTATGAATTTGCGCCAATATTTTTACATAGTATTTGCTGCTTAAGGTTCAACATCGCTGTCAAATAATAAATAATTTGAAAAGTGGGAAAAATCCACCAAAAATGTTGTGGGTAAAACCTGTAAATTTGTTTTGTTTTCCACTAACAATGAAGATTATGACATTTCACAACTGTCAGATTTTGACAGAGTTGTTCTATCTTACCCAAAGAAAAAGACGGTGTAAGAATGTGTACGCTCTTAGTTGAGGGGAATTTTTTGACACTGTCATTTAGCTCTCTCTTTTATTACGAGTACGTTCGCGTACTTTTTGCACTAAATATGGGTTTTCTGTCAAATCTCGAAGAGTGGGGGTAAAATTCTCTCAACGACAGAAAATTCACGAAAAAGTAATCGAACGTATTAAGCGCCAAAAAATGAAGAATGTATGTGATTTGACAGATTTGACAGTTTTCATTATAGGTATACCCCAAAGAAATTTCTTGGACTAAAATTCGTAGCATGGGGAAATTTCTTACTCTCTCGTGAGCACTCTCTTCTACGAAAAACTACGAACTTTTTGCGCGAACGGGTTTTTGTTGTTTTTCGTTATTTTTCGTAGATTTTCTTTGTTTCGGGAGAGTACGTGAACGGACCTAATATTTTGAGTAACCAAACAAGAAATTCGTAAAAATCTTACGAATGTGTACGAATTCGTGAGTTACCAAACAGACCTTATGTTTGAAATTAAAAATGGCCTACAACAGAGTGCGGTTAACTAGCCGATTCTATTCAAAATTTACCCATTTTTTATTATTCCGTTTATTATTAGGTATTCCGTTTTCGAAAAATAACGCATTTTTGATGTAGGTACTGTTACCCTCTTAAGCTGCCACCCACCAGTGCTGCCAGATTTGAGATCTCTTTCATCGAGGCTACATATTAATTTGCAATTCACAACCAAAAATTACTGCGGGCTCTTGGACAATGCCGGATGGAAGTCGCTCACTCAAAAGAAAATCACTGAATATTTTCCAATATGACAGCAACATATTACATAAGTACGTATGTATTTATATTAGTTCTTAACTTCTTATTACAAGGGGTGCAATCGAGTATAATTCAAAGAAAATAATCGAAGAAGATAAATTACACTGGCATTAGCATACGAGTATCCAAAAAGGTGGGGGGAGTTCTTTTGTGATTACTATAAAATGTAGTATACTAAATGGCTGTTTTTAGACAGACATCATGTCACCATTTCATAATTATCTATTTAGGTACCTACATACATACACACATTATACATATATACATAGATACACACATGTGTACATTACATAAATACCTCTACATAAGGAATGAGCTCGAAGCACATAAAAAAGGTAGGTATTCGGTATCTTACTGCGTTTTGTATTCCCTTACCTTTCCGTCAAACTGGGTGTAGCTATGAAAATACATATGTATGTAGCTAGGTACCTACGTAGGTGTGCCATCATAAATGAATTATGCGCAGTTCAATATTGATTGTAGGTAAATGGATATTAACTGTGTGCATAGGTGTGTATATCATAATTGAAGCCCTTAATTTATTACCAGATAGTCATACCAGAATTAACATATCCAATGGACATACCTGCATACATAAATATGTATAAACATAGGAGAAGAAATCAAGAGAAATTCGGAGTTAGAAAATAGGTATTGATTTTAAAAATGCATCGTACCTAAGTACCTATATCTGTAAAATGTGTGTATGGCTGCAATAAACCTCTAAGGATACAAAAAGAAAAATAGGATTATTTAAATTGTTAAAAAAATATATATGTACATATGTACCTACCTATATACATATCTACCTTTGTCATATGTCATATGTCAATAGATATGTACACATGTAGTTATAAACATAGATATGTATGTTGTGTTGTGTACTGATGTATGCAGTACTTAAATCAAACTAAAAATAGTCAAAAATAAGCAACTTCTTTATATGACTCTACCGGTTTTAAAAACGTTTCATTTGTTGATCTCGTACAATCAAACCAATCATTTGGTCAATAAACTACCTGCTGCTTTAGCATAACAACTTATGCGTCTCGCAGTTGAAGTGACAGTTCGGTAACAAACACTGCGACCTACATATGTATGTTTTAGACTTTTTCTGCACCCCACTGGAAATATACGAGATGTTCTGCAGGCTGCAGTTATAGTACCTACCTAGGTAGGTACCTAAAAATATCTCTACCAGTAAGGAGTATCAATCTTTAGTTGGTGAAGTAAGCGAATCTCTTTACTCTTTACAAGGATTTACTCGCACTTCCACGGGTTTTATCGTCTTCTCGTTCCATTTCATTGAGGTATTTTTTCAGCTTGTAGCTCTTCTACCTTCACTCCATCCACAAGCCAATTTCTGCTCTGACTAATGCAGACTTTGGATATTTTCTAGTCATAGTAGGTACCTAGGTGTGTAATAGCATTTGGACTTTTGTTAGTCAGGAGTAAGTTAGTTCCTCTTCTTCTTTTAATCATATGATTTTTCACATCTATGGATGCCAGGCTGGCTCCATTAATTACCTACCTTCCTACCTTTTTCAGGTTCTGTATGTCAGTTAGTAAAAATGGTTAATGGTTTTAGATAATGGCGTTACATTTGTCAGCAAAAGTCAAACATTTACATATCTATGTAGGTATGTATGTATGTAGATATGTATATCCCAGTTGATCTGAAGTCAAAATATTGTTAAAAGACCGCTGTGGACTGTGGTATAAACTGTGTAAGCCTAGTTTAGCCTTCTGAAAGCTGGAATTTTAAAAATAAGTGATAAATGATAATGGTGTTTACGTCACAGAAGAAAAATAAACCGCGTTAGCATAAGCATCTTGTTTTGCATTTATATAATTGAAAAAAAAACCTGCACATAAGAAGAAAACGAAATAAACACATAAATTCATTAATATCAAATTTGTTTTTAAATGGGTAGGTAAGTGATTCCTGCATCCTGCCCCTAGTAATTTTTTTTTCTCCACGCCAGAACATTCATTAAACTTCTACCTTCTACGATTCGAGAATATTCCAGAATCCAGAATCCAGACAGCTACATAAATACGACAAAAAATCAATAAATCTGCAGAGATAAATGATTCATCTTTCTACCCGAAACACAACACATTTTTTTTTTGTTTTATTTGCCAGTACGTCACATATTTGCCTTCCTCTATATGTATATCATAAGTGTGTGTGTGTGTGTGTATGGTATATTCCAATCATGCAATATCAGCCAACGCATCGCTACAATACATACAACTCTCTTTCAAGAGAGTAAATAAAAACAGTGCCTTTATATAAAAGCAAATCTCGTATATAATGAATTTCCCCTTCTGGCGAAACTTCTTGAACAAAGTGGAATTTTCCGTTGCTTTCAACTCTGACTATAAATACGACCCGTTAGCTCACTTCCACCTCAATCGTTCTGTGAAATTTGATTTGTGTGTACAAAGTGAATTTTTTGTGTGCAGTTTTTGAAACACATACATATTAATTTAAAGTGGTAACAATGACTGTGAAAAGTGCAAAAGTTTATGAAAATTGTGCGAAACAAGTTATAATGGAAATTTTAAGAAACTCAACTGATCCTGGATAAAAAGAGTTACAGTTCTACATTGTGACACCATGGAATAAAAAGGATTTCATCGATGGATTTAATAAACCCCCAATTGAAGGAGCTTTAAATTTGATGGCGTAATATCCTCCTGCACTGGGCAACCAAATCAAAATCTTTGCATTAGAGCTGATGCAGGATGAGAAAAGGGGAATTTTAAGGGCTAAAATTAGAGAGTAAAACACTTCCAAGGTTTGGATAGGAAGGTAAATAGAGTTAAAAATCGTCGCTGGTGCGAATTTCTAGTTTAAAACAAGTAGATATAAGGATTCATAATGATCTTCCTACTTAGCAAAGAAAAAATAAAAAATCTAACAAAAATCCGTGATTTAAAAAAAAATACCTACCCTTTGCGAAAAAAATACGTTCATTCATTCAACATTTTTAATTTTGTTTTTCCACTGCGCAGTGAACATTTTTTATTTCGTCATCAACACGTACACATACGTATACATCCGTCGATGTGATATCACAAATTTTCTATTTCGCCACAATTCGAGGGCACCACGTTCCACGTACTTTTGAAGCGCGTTCGACTTTTCACTGTACACCCATTAAGTATAAAATAAAACACCCCGTTGCGAATCGAAGCTTTTTCTCTGTTCGTTTTAATTAAAAGCTTAACATATTACACTCAAAAAAGCTATATTAAAAATGAAACTTTCAACAGAGCTTGTTTATCTATCGTTCAAGCTTTTAGCTGAAAATAATTCGAAAATCGAAAAAGCTCCGAAAGAGTGACATCCGTATCCGTCCCCCATTTTTAGTTGATAAAGTCTTATAGTTGTTAGTTCTTAGTTATTCTATACCTACCTACGTATCGCAGAGCGTCACTTAGGCTCTGTCAATAGTTTATTATATATTTCTAAGAACAAAAACAAAAAAAAAAAAACCAATCAAAATATCTTTTTATTTTTTTTCTCTTAACAAACAAAAACAATTCTTTTCTTTGCAAATTTATAGTTTTGGGACATGAGTTGCTGAATTTGAAAAATATTGTGTATATAGGCAGTCAAGTCTTAAATATGATCTCAGAGTTCAGAGAAAAGTATGTGTATTTCTAGCTCTCCCATTAAGAGCGCGCGCCGCTGTACATATACAGAATTACAGAATACAGATGAGAGATACAGGGAGCGAGTTACAAAGAGATAAATAGGCGTACGTTTTTTCTCTGACCCGACTGTGTGTGATACTGTGACACTTCTGCGAGGCACGTTGTGTGTAATTGTTTCACTCCACTCTGCGCAATAACTAGGTGTGTTTAACTCTACTTCCATTCAAAACAAACAATACTGCGATGACAAATTCGAGACTAAAGGATACCTACCACTATCAACTAATTGATTGTTTATATTTTTTGTTTTATAACATCAGAAATTAAGAAATTGTGGCAGACTGAGGTCGTCATAAAGCAACAATCTTAAACTTTACCAATCTGTATAAAGCTGATATAAATAATTCACATTTGAAAGATGAAATTTTGTTAAATTAACGCACATAAAACCAGGATAATAATGTTATGCTAACAGTTTGAAAATTACTCGAGCTTTGATCCCTCAAATTATTTAACAAACAGTGTAAAAACTGATCAATTTAAAACAACAGAAAATATAATTCTTGTTAAATTTTGTTTATATCTCTTTTACTTACAAAAAAAAAATTTATAGAAAAGTATCTACAAAAAAATGAAAAAAAAAAGAAATAAGAAAAGAGTTTAAGCGAGCAATAAATAAATAGACTTATTGAATCTTGAAAATAACTGTTTTTTATATGAATCGTTTTTTGTTCGATTTAATTTCGAAATCATTGCCACTCCCCTAATTTAGAATTCGAAACTGCGCTCCTCGTCGGTACATTCGTTCCATTTGACGCCCGCAATACTGTTTCAAAAGGTTATAGAATACGAATTTTATGAGTATTTTATAATTTGGCGAACTAAACAATATTCTCATCAAACTGTAAGTAGCCATTTATTGATAGATATTTATTAATTTTAGATAATACGTATATTGAAACAAAAACGCACAGATATGATTTTATTCAAAATATGTTTACACATGATTTTATATTATTATTTTTTAAATATACATTTTTTTATATAAACATAGGTTAAATAGTTAAATAAGTTAACAACAAAGAGAAATAATAAAACATACTCGTATATATCTACCTATGAATATGAATATGAAACCTTTAAAAATTAGGTAGGTGAAATAATAAAATAAATTTGGGTTATTAATGCGTATTTATGAAATATATATTAGGTTATTAGTTATTTAAGGAAATATAAAAAACATTCAATATAAAAAAACAACTGAAATTATATAACGAATCTTCAAAACAAATTTCTTAAACTAAAAGTTAAATTACCAATCGTCGTACGAAGTTAAACAAACGAATAATCCAATTTAATTTTCAAACCAACAATTTACATTGAAATATTAAAATACACGACATACAATAAGCGTATTGCTCTATAACATAACATTTAGGCATATAAGATATGCAAATAAATAAGAATTTAAAATCACAAATTATAGGGTAAAACATTTGATTTTCACCTAGGTAATCAAAATATGAAAGAATTTAATAATTCAGCGTTCCGAAAATAGGAAGCATAGTTAAATATAATTACATTATTATAATTTATATCTAATAACACATAGCAAGATCATTATCTAATTTTATTCCATAAATCAATTTATCAACAAATATAAAAAAATTCAACAGTATCTAATAATCAGGAACGACGATTCTTAATCATCAATCAAACACCATGAGCAATCATGTTAATCTAGCGAAACAAATATTCCTGAAATGGTTTCTAATAAAATCTTAAGCTATTGAAACCATTAAACATCGTCTTACAACATACTAAATATACTTTATGAACTCTAAAATCGTTGTTGATTTCATACTCATACATTTACATTAAGATAATTGCAAATTTTTAATCCTAATTTTTTAAACTCGAGTAAAGCATCTGATTAAATCAATACAGATACATAATAAATTAACATATTTTATAAACTAACAAAACTTAAACAATATTCTAAACACAAACATGCAACAATCATATACATACACAGAGATCGCTGTCTATCGCTAGGTCTTGAAACTGAAAAATTTGTCTTACTTGTTTTTAGGGTTCCGAATTATAGGATCAATTAGATGTCCGTCTGCTGTTGGTCTGAAATTAATATCAAATTCTATGATCAACAACCACATAGTCCTGTAAAAAATTCAAACTTTTAACTTTGTATAATGAAAAGATATGGTCAAAAATGACGATTTTTATTTGTTTGAAAACCTATAAGGTGCATACTTCCCATTGACCTCGAATTTTGAAATTTGGTACAATTGACGGTCTCAGAGCACGGAACCCTGAGGACCTGAGTCCTCTTTGCACTTCTCAGTTGTTTGATATGTAGCCCAAAGCCCCAAAGCGACTCATTTGCATGAATGTTTTATTTGAAAATAAAAACTCGAATTGTCTGATAGGCGATAGTATGTACACACATTTTATTTAAAATTAGCACTAAATGACAATAAGCTATCACAAATCGCTACAAATTTAAGTCTGACTCTACTCTGGCTTAAAAGTGAAAAATAAAACTTCTCTAACAAACTTGGAATACATACAAGAAAATTGTAGTACGAAATTCATGTTCAGTTTCAGTTTGATTTCTATCTGACTTATCCATACATTTTGACAATCTTGGACATTTTTTACCTTCTTTGCAATCATGACAATGTACTATCTTTTATCTTGAAATTAGCCTCTTAGAGAAAGGATTCGCTCGCAACTGGTTCGCCTTTCATAAATACTCAATTTTTAGGCTAATAAATTAAACTACATAAAAAAAATTGGGCCTTTTTTTTGTAATTTTTAACACCAACACAAAAGCGAATGTACATGTATGTACATCTATCGTTAATCATATAGTTGCTTCAAGCTAAATATTATAAAGAAAAAAACTAATAACAAGTCTTAGCTAATAAAATATATACATACTCATGCTCATAATACATATACGAGTAGATATGATAAAAAGTGTAAAATATACAAAAAAATAATGAATTGAAAAATAAAACTAAAGTAAATGCGTTTATGGTTTCGTATGCGTATACGCACTTAGATTTAAGCAATATTCTTCTCAGTATTCCTCTATTCCACGACTATAGTGTAATATTTCTAATGGATGATTTTTGAAATGATAATAATCTGCGTTTGGAAGGACAATAATTAATACCTGTTTTGAAAACTTTTTTCTTAAAAAGATGTGCCTCTGGGGGATAAACTTCCGTTAGAAGTACTGAAGGTAGGATAAAAACCATTATTCTAAGTAAAAAAAATAATAAAACGATTTGTTGAACTTCAATTGATTCTATAAAATGTATAAACAAAATGAGTCACAATTCAACTAACCCATCAAAACAAAATGCCTTCTTATATAAAACATAGTGTTGTAGGAACTCCAAACAAATCCAACAGAAATGTTTTTGTTTTCTATAAAGGAATTCAATTCACAAAACTAAAAATAATTAATAATTATGAAATTAAATCTTGATCTAATTAAAACGATATGATTCCAAAATATATCCAATGATACTACGATAGTGTTAAACAACAGGAAGTTGTAAACTAAAAATATTTTAAAATACCCGTTAAACTACAACAAAGCGACTTAAATTTAAGGATTATTAAATTAAACAAAAATAAAGAAATCTATACATAAAAAGTATACTCGTCGCAAAAGTAAGAATTAATTTGCATAACGTTAGGAAATATGTGGGTTTTGAAAAGAATGATGCGAAGAAAAAATTATAAATTATCTATTTTTAAAAAATTAAATCTAATCTAAAATGAAATGGGTATCTTTACATGCAGGTGTACACAAATAATGGAAATTATTACAATGAATTACAGAAAATACTTACTCATGTGTAGTATGATGTTCGTTTTCAAAATCGGGGAGGAGTTCAAATACGAGTCTAAGCAAAAAATCATAAAAAAGAATATTAATTATTTAAAAGAAAGTAATTAAAACTATTAATAACAAATGATTGGGGTTAGAATGGATCAGTGATCACATAAATATTAAGTATACACTAAATATATTCGTCTTCACTGTAGATACTCACTTCCCGAATTTTCTTCTCTTTAGCTAAGTAATACCACGAAGCAACATTTTCTCCATATTTTTTTTATTAAATTGGTCCAGTAGCTTAAGCATTTGAATTTTTAGAAAAGTTAGAAGCGTACTTAAATTGTTAACGAAACAGAAACTTTAAACTCTTTTAAGGAATCTTAGTTACTGTCAGACTATCATTTGCAGCATTTATACTTTACTGATTTTAATGAAGGCACGGGCATTATACAATATTTTAACACTAATTTTAGGCCATTTAGCAATTGATCGATGGATTGTTTCAAAAGTTCGAATTAGTTTATAGGGTAGTTTTTCATTAATAGCTTTAGGCATATTAACACTTTTTCTTTCGAATAACACGTTTCTTAAACTTGAAATGTAACGTCTGCAAACTAGGCCATGTGTAATTTCACCACTCAATCCTGCCTCATATAATTTTCTCAAAAAATTTCTATATTTAAAATATGAGTGTTTCCTCAACTTCGAAATGTAACATCAACAAACTAGTCCATATAAAATTTCACCACTCAATCCTGCGTCCTGCATCGTCAAAAAAACTATATCGATAAGCTAAGTGTATGCGTTAGAGAATACGAATCTTGTGTAAAACAATCGAAAATATTGAAAATGAAAACTTCGAAATTTTACGTCTGCAAACTAGGCCATGTGTAGTTTCACCGCTCAATCCTGCGTCATACAATTTTCTCAAAAATTTCGAATAAATGTTCCATATCCAAAATATTTAATATATAATCGTTTCTTCAACTTCGAATTGTAACACCTGCGAAGTAGGCCATGTGTAATTTCAGCACTCAATCCTGCGTCATATAATTTTCTCAACATATTTCGAATAAATGTTCCATATTCAAAATATTTAATATATAAGCGTTTCTTCAACTTCGAAATTTTACGTCTGCAACCTAGGCCATTTGTAATTCCACCACTCAATCTTGCGTCATATAATTTTCTCAAAATTCTTTGAACAAATGTTCTATATCCAGAATATTAAAAATTTAAGCGTTTCTTCAACTTCGAAATGCAACATCTGCGAACTAGGCCATGTGTAGTTTCACCGCTCAATCCTGCGTCATACAATTTTCTCAAAAATTTCGAATAAATGTTCCATATCCAAAATATTTAATATATAAGCGTTTCTCCAACTTCGAAATTCAACATCTGCGAACTAGGCCATGTGTAATTTCACCACTCAACCCTGCGTCATAAATATCCAAAATATTTAAAATGAAAGCGTTTCTTCAACTTCGAAATGTTACGTCTGCCAACTAGGTCATGTGTAATTTAACCACAAAGTAGTTAAGTGTATGCATTAGGGAAAATGAATCTTGTGTAAAACAATAGAAAATATTTAAAATATAAGCATTTCTTCAACTTCGAAATGTAACATCAGCAAACTAGATCACGTGTAACTTCACCACTAAGTAGCTACATAGGTGTATGCGTTAGAGGTTAGAAAATATGAATCTTGTGTAAAACAATCGAAAATATTAAAAATGAAAGCGTTTCTTCAACTTCGAACTGTAACATCTGCGAACTAGGCCATGTGTAATTTCACCACACAATTTTGCGCCATAAATTTACTCAACATTTTTCGAACAAATGTTCTATATCCAAAATATCAAAAATATAAGCGTTTCTTCAACTTCGAAATGTAATGTCTGCAAACTAGATCATGTGTAATTTCACCACTAAGTAGCTAAGTGTATGCGTTAGAGGTTAGGGAATATGAATCTTGTGTAAAACAATCGAAAATATTTAAAATGAAAGCATTTCTTCAACTTCGAAATGTTACGTCTGCAAACTAGGCCATGCGTAATTTCACCACTCAATCCTGCGTCATATAATTTTCTCAACATATTTCAACCAAATGTTCCATATCCAAAATATTTAATATATAAGCGTTTCTTCAACTTCGAAATTCAACATCTGCGAACTAGGCCATGTGTAATTTCACCACTCAACCCTGCGTCATACATATCCAAAATATTTAAAATGAAAGCGTTTCTTCACCTTCGAAATGTAACGTCTGCGAACTAGGCCATGTGTAGTTTCACCCCTCAATCCTACGTCACACAATTTTCTTAAAAATTTCGAATAAATGTTCCATATCCAAAATATTTAAAATGAAAGCGTTTCTTCAACTTCGAAATGTAGCATCTGCGAAGTAGGCCATGTGTATTTTGACCACTCAATCCTGCGTCATATAATTTTCTCAAAGTATTTCGAACAAATGTTCCATATCCAAAATATTAAAAATATAAGCGTTTCTTCAACTTCGAAATGTAATGTCTGCAAACTAGATCATGTGTAATTTCACCACTAAGTAGCTAAGTGTATGCGTTAGAGGTTAGAGAATATGAATCTTGTGTAAAACAATCGAAAATATTTAAAATGAAAGCGTTTCTTCAACTTCGAAATGAAACATCTGCGAACTAGGCCATGTGTAATTTCACCACTCAATCCTGCGTCATATAATTTTCTCAAAAAATTTCGAACAAATGTTCGATATCCAAAATATTTAATATATAAGCGTTTCTCCAACTTCGAAATGTTACGTCTGCGAACTAGGCCATGTGTAATTTCACCACTCAACCCTGCGTCATACAATTTTCTCAAAAATTTCGAATAAATGTTCCATATCCAAAATATTTAATATATTTATAAGCGTTTCTCCAACTTCGAAATTCAACATCTGCGAACTAGGCCATGTGTAATTTCACCACTCAACCCTGCGTCATACATATCCAAAATATTTAAAATGAAAGCGTTTCTTCACCTTCGAAATGTAACGTCTGCGAACTAGGCCATGTGTAGTTTCACCCCTCAATCCTACGTCACACAATTTTCTTAAAAATTTCGAATAAATGTTCCATATCCAAAATATTTAAAATGAAAGCGTTTCTTCAACTTCGAAATGTAGCATCTGCGAAGTAGGCCATGTGTATTTTGACCACTCAATCCTGCGTCATATAATTTTCTCAAAGTATTTCGAACAAATGTTCCATATCCAAAATATTAAAAATATAAGCGTTTCTTCAACTTCGAAATGTAATGTCTGCAAACTAGATCATGTGTAATTTCACCACTAAGTAGCTAAGTGTATGCGTTAGAGGTTAGAGAATATGAATCTTGTGTAAAACAATCGAAAATATTTAAAATGAAAGCGTTTCTTCAACTTCGAAATGAAACATCTGCGAACTAGGCCATGTGTAATTTCACCACTCAATCCTGCGTCTTATAATTTTCTCAAAAAATTTCGAATAAATGTTCGATATCCAAAATATTTAATATATAAGCGTTTCTCCAACTTCGAAATGTTACGTCTGCGAACTAGGCCATGTGTAATTTCACCACACAATCTTGCGCCATAAATTTTCTCAACATTTTTTGAACAAATGTTCTATATCCAAAATATTAAAAATTTAAGCGTTTCTTCAACTTCGAAATGCAACATCTGCGAACTAGGCCATGTGTAGTTTCACCACTCAATCCTGCGTCATACAATTTTCTCAAAAATTTCGAATAAATTTTCCATATCCAAAATATTTAATATATAAGCGTTTCTTCAACTTCGAACTGTAACATCTGCGAACTAGGCCATGTGTAATTTCACCACACAATCTTGCGCCATAAATTTACTCAACATTTTTCGAACAAATGTTCTATATCCAAAATATTAAAAATTTAAGCGTTTCTTCAACTCGAAATGCAACATCTGCGAACTAGGCCATGTGTAGTTTCACCGCTCAATCCTACGTCACACAATTTTCTCAAAAATTTCGAATAAATGTTCCATATCCAAAATATTTCAAATGAAAGCGTTTCTTCAATTTCGAAATGTTACGTCTGCAAACTAGGCCATGTGTAATTTCACCACACAATCCTGCGCCATAAATTTTCTCAACATTTTTCGAACAAATGTTCTATATCCAAAATATTAAAAATTTAAGCGTTTCTTCAACTTCGAAATGCAACATCTGCGCACTAGGCCATGTGTAGTTTCACCGCTCAATCCTGCGTCATACAATTTTCTCAAAAATTTCGAATAAATGTTCCATATCCAAAATATTTAAAATTAAAGCGCTTCTTCAACTTCGAAATGTAGCATCTGCGAAGTAGGCCATGTGTAATTTCAGCACTCAATCCTGCGTCATATAGTTTTCTCACCATATTTCGAACAAATGTCCCATATCCAAATTATTTAATATATAAGCGTTTCTTCAACTTCGAAATGTTACGTCTGCAACCTAGGCCATTTGTAATTCCACCACTACGTAGAATATGAATCTTGTGTAAAACAATCGAAAATATTAAAAATGAAAGCGTTTCCTCAACTTTGAAATGTAACGTCGGCAAACTAGGCCATGCGTAATTTAACCACTAAGTAGTTAAGTGTATGCGTTAGGGAAAATTAATCTTGTGTAAATCAATCCAAAATATTTAAAATATAAGCATTTCTTCAACTTCGAAATGTAACATCAGCAAACTAGATCACGTGTAACTTCACCACTAAGTAGCTACATAGGTGTATGCGTTAGAGGTTAGAAAATATGAATCTTGTGTAAAACAATCGAAAATATTAAAAATGAAAGCGTTTCCTCAACTCCGAAATGTAACGTCGGCAAACTAGGCCATGCGTAGTTTAACCACTAAGTAGTTAAGCGTATGCGTTAGGGAAAATGAATCTTGTGTAAAACAATCGAAAATATTGAAAATATAAGCAATTCTTCAACTTCGAAATTTTACGTCTGCAACCTAGGACATTTGTAATTTCACCACTAAGTAGCTACATAAGTGTATGCGGTAGAGGTTAGAGAATATGAATCTTGTGCAAAACAATCGAAAATATTGAAAATGAAAGCGTTTCTTCAACTTCGAAATTTTACGTCTGCAAACTAGGCCATGTGTAATTTCACCACTCAACCCTGCGTCATACAATTTTCTTAAAAAATTTCGAATAAATGTTCCATATCCAAAATATTTTAAATGAAAGCGTTTCTTCAACTTCGAAATTTTACGTCTGCAAACTAGGCCATGTGTAATTTCACCACTCAACCCTGCGTCATACAATTTTCTTACACAATTTCGAATAAATGTTCCATATCCAAATATATTTAAAATGAAAGCATTTCTTCAACTTCGAAATGTAACATCTGCGAAGTAGGCCATGTGTAATTTCAGCACTCAATCCTGCGTCATATAATTTTCTCACCATATTTCGAACAAATGTCCCATATCCAAATTATTTAATATATAAGCGTTTCTTCAACTTCGAAATGTTACGTCTGGAACTAGGCCATGTGTAATTTCACCACACAATCCTGCGCCATAAATTTTCTCAACATTTTTCGAACAAATGTTCTATATCCAAAATATTAAAAATGAAAGCGTTTCCTCAACTTCGAAATGTAACATCTGCGAAGTAGGCCATGTGTATTTTCGCCACTCAATCATGCGTCATATAATTTTCTCGACATATTTAGAACAAATGTTCCATATCCAAAATATTTAATATATAAGCGTTTCTTCAACTTCGAAATGTAACGTCTGCGAACTAGGCCATGTGTAGTTTCACCGCTCAATCCTACGTCACACAATTTTCTTAAAAATTTCGAATAAATGTTCCATATCCAAAATATTTAAAATGAAAGCGTTTCTTCAACTTCGAAATGTAGCATCTGCGAAGTAGGCCATGTGTATTATGACCATTCAATCCTGCGTCACATAATTTTCTCAAAGTATTTCGAATAAATGTTCCATATCCAAAATATTAAAAATTTAAGCGTTTCTTCAACTTCGAAATGCAACATCTGCGAACTAGGCCATGTGTAGTTTCACCGCTCAATCCTGCGTCATACAATTTTCTCAAAAATTTCGAATAAATGTTCCATATCCAAAATATTTAAAATGAAAGCGTTTCTTCAACTTCGAAATGTAGCATCTGCGAAGTAGGCCATGTGTATTTTGACCACTCAATCCTGCGTCATATAATTTTCTCAAAGTATTTCGAACAAATGTTCCATATCCAAAATATTAAAAATATAAGCGTTTCTTCAACTTCGAAATGTAATGTCTGCAAACTAGATCATGTGTAATTTCACCACTAAGTAGCTAAGTGTATGCGTTAGAGGTTAGAGAATATGAATCTTGTGTAAAACAATCGAAAATATTTAAAATGAAAGCGTTTCTTCAACTTCGAAATGAAACATCTGCGAACTAGGCCATGTGTAATTTCACCACTCAATCCTGCGTCTTATAATTTTCTCAAAAAATTTCGAATAAATGTTCGATATCCAAAATATTTAATATATAAGCGTTTCTCCAACTTCGAAATGTTACGTCTGCGAACTAGGCCATGTGTAATTTCAGCACTCAATCCTGCGTCAGATAATTTTCTCGACATATTTAGAAGAAATGTTCCATATCCAAAATATTTAATATATAAGCGTTCTTCAACTTCGAAATTTTACGTCTGCAACCTAGGCCATTTGTAATTCCACCACTAAGTAGCTAAGTGTATTCGGTAGAGGTAAGAGGATATGAATCTTGTGTAAAACAATCGAAAATATTAAAAATGAAAGCTTTTCTTCAACTTCGAACTGTAACATCTGCGAACTAGGCTATGTGTAATTTCACCACACAATCTTGCGCCATAAATTTTCTCAACATTTTTCGAACAAATGTTCTATATCCAAAATATTAAAAATTTAAGCGTTTCTTCAACTTCGAAATGCAACATCTGCGAACTAGGCCATGTGTAATTTCACTACTCAATCCTGCATCACATTATTTTCTCAACATACTTCGAACAAATGTTCTATATCCAAAATATTAAAAATGAAAGCGTTTCCTCAACTTCGAACTGTAACATCTGCGAAGTAGGCCATGTGTATTTTCGCCACTCAATCCTACGTCATATAATTTTCTCAAAGCATTTCGAACAAATGTTCCATATCCAAAATATTTAAAATGAAAGCGTTTCTTCAACTCCGAAATGTAACGTCGGCAAACTAGGCCATGTGTAGTTTCACCACTCAGTGCTAAGTGTACGCGGTAGAGGTTAGAGAATATGAATCTTGTGTAAAACAATCGAAAGTATTTAAAATGAAAGCGTTTCTTCAATTTCGGCATGAAACATCTGTAAACTAGGCAATTGACCACGGGTAGTTTCACCACTCAACACTGGGTTGTATAATTTTCTTAAAATAATTCAAACAAATGTTTCATTAACATCTACAAACAACGGAATAGTGAGTAGTTAAAGGTATGCGTTGGAGGATATGAATCTTTGTGTAATACAATCAAAATATTTAGAATGAAGGCCTTTCTTCAATTTCAACATGTGACATTTGCAATTTGCAAACTAAACGATTGACCACGGGTAGTTTCGCCACTCAACACTGGGTTGTATAATTTTCTTAAAATAATTCAAACAAATGTTCCATAAACATCTACAAACAACGGAATAGTGGAGATTTAAAGGTATGCGTTCGAATAAAAGCGTTTCTTCAATTTCAGCATGTAATATTTGCAAACTGGCAATTGACCACGGGTAGTTTCACCACTCAACACTGGGTTGTTCAATTTTATTAAAATAATTCAAACAAATGTTAAATACATAAACATCAGCAAAAAACGGAATAGTGAGTAGTTAAAGGTATGCGTTAGAATGAAAGCGTTTCTTCAATTTCGACATGTAACATCTGCAAACTAGGCAATTGACCACGGGTAGTTTCACCACTCAACACTGGGTTGTACAATTTCTTAAAATAATTCAAACAAATGTTCAATAAATATCTACAAACAACGGAATAGTAAGAAGTTAAAGGTATGCGTTCGAATAAAAGCGTTTCTTCAATTTCAGCATGTAATATTTGCAAACTGGCAATTGACCACGGGTAGTTTCACCACTCAACACTGGGTTGTTCAATTTTATTAAAATAATTCAAACAAATGTTAAATACAAAAACATCAGCAAAAAACGGAATAGTGAGTAGTTAAAGGTATGCGTTAGAATGAAAGCGTTTCTTCAATTTCGACATGTAACATCTGCAAACTAGGCAATTGACCACGGGTAGTTTCACCACTCAACACTGGGTTGTACAATTTCTTAAAATAATTCAAACAAATGTTCAATAAATATCTACAAACAACGGAATAGTAAGAAGTTAAAGGTATGCGTTCGAATAAAAGCGTTTCTTCAATTTCGACATGTAACATCTGCAAACTAGGCAATTGATCACGGGTAGTTTCACCACTCATCACTGGGTTGTACAATTTTCTTAAAATTATTCAAACAAATGTTCCATAAACATCTACAAACAACGGAATAGTGGAGATTTAAAGGTATGCGTTCGAATAAAAGCGTTTCTTCAATTTCAGCATGTAATATTTGCAAACTGGCAATTGACCACGGGTAGTTTCACCACTCAACACTGGGTTGTTCAATTTTATTAAAATAATTCAAACAAATGTTAAATACAAAAACATCAGCAAAAAACGGAATAGTGAGTAGTTAAAGGTATGCGTTAGAATGAAAGCGTTTCTTCAATTTCGACATGTAACATCTGCAAACTAGGCAATTGACCACGGGTAGTTTCACCACTCAACACTGGGTTGTACAATTTCTTAAAATAATTCAAACAAATGTTCAATAAATATCTACAAACAACGGAATAGTAAGAAGTTAAAGGTATGCGTTCGAATAAAAGCGTTTCTTCAATTTCAACATGTAATATTTGCAAACTGGCAATTGACCACGGGTGGTTTCACCACTCAACACTGCGTTGCATTTTTTTTTTTAAATACAGTGGAAGTCGCTTATAACGACGGTGAAGGGACCGAGCAAATGTGGTCGTTATATCCGACTGCCGCCCTCCATATGTATTCAGAGACAACTTTAAAACATTCAGACAAAATTAATTTATTTAATTTTTAAATTATGAAGGATATTATACAGAGGTCATAAATTAATTAAATTTATTTATTTTTTTTGAAGTCTAACAAAATAAATCATCCAAATACTCCAAACTCGTGTGATATTACGCTATTTTTTCACCTGACTCAAAACGGAAGAAAATCGTTGCCTTTTCCTCTACAGAAAAGTTCCTACGTTTTCTAGAACTCATGACTGCATAAGAAAATAAAATCAATAAACTCCTAACTAATACCCTACTTTTTAATGACAATGCGTTAACTCAAATAAATACACAAAACACTAGAACTAAGATCAGCTATCCTGGCGACAATAATAACATGGAACAGATACACAGCTGCACAATGTAGAACGACAATCATCGGCGGCACAAGAAAACACTAGATCAAATCACTAGAATGAACAAGAAATATTCATGTATATGCATGTACGTGAATAGGTATGTAATTTTTTGTAAATTTTCTCTCACATCGTCGTTATAAGCGACGAAATCGATTCTTTCTTCTCGAAAATTGGTCGTTATATCCGAACCGTCGTTATATACGACGACGTTATATCCGACGGTAGGATAGCTTAAAATATAAAGAAACCAACCAACTGAAAGGAAAATGGTCGTTATAAGCGGCTGGTCGTAATAAGCGAGGTCGTTATAAGCGACTTCCACTGTAATTCAAACGAATGTTAACTACATAAACATCAGCAAACAACGGAGTAGTGAAAAGTTAAAGGTATGCGTTAGAATAAAAGCGTTTCTTCAATTTCAACATGTAATATTTGCAAACTAGGCAATTGACCACGGCCAATTTCACCACTCAACACTGCGTTGCATATTTTTTTTTAAAATAATTCAAACGAATGTTAACTACATAAACATCCACAAACAACGGAGTAGTGAAAAGTTAAAGGTATGCGTTCGAATAAAAGCGTTTCTTCAATTTCAACATGTAATATTTGCAGACTGGGCAATTGACTACGGGTAGTTTCACCACTCAACACTGGGTTGTATAATTTTCTTAAAATAATTCAAACAAATGTTCAATAAATATCTACAAATAACGGAATAGTGAGTAGTTAAGGATATGCGTTAGAATAAAAGCGTTACTTCAATTCCGACATGTAACATCTGCAAACTAGGCAATTGACCACGGCCAATTTCACCACTCAACACTGCGTTGTATATTTTTTTTTAAAATAATTCAAACAAATGTTAACTACATAAACATCAAGAAACAACGGAATAGTGAAAAGTTAAAGGTATGCGTTAGAATAAAAGCGTTTCTTCAATTTCAACATGTAATATTTGCAGACTCAGCAATTGACCACGGGTAGTTTCACCACTCAATACTGGGTTGTACAATTTTCTTAAAATAATTCAAACAAATATTCCATAAACATCTACAAACAACGGAGTAGTGAAAATTTAAAGGTATGCGTTCGAATAAAAGCGTTTCTTCAATTTCAGCATGTAATATTTGCAAACTGGCAACTGACCACGGGTAGTTTCACCACTCAACACTGGGTTGCACAATTTTCTTAAAATAATTCAAACAAATGTTCCATAAACATCTACAAACAACGGAATAGTGAGTAGTTAAAGGTATGCGTTAGATTAAAAGCGTTTCTTCAATTTCAACATGTAATATTTGCATTCTCAGCAATTGACCACGGGTAGTTTCAACACTCAACACTGGGTTGTACAATTTTCTTAAAATAATTCAAACAAATATTCCATAAACATCTACAAACAACGGAGTAGTGAAAATTTAAAGGTATGCGTTCGAATAAAAGCGTTTCTTCAATTTCAACAATGTAATATTTGCAAACTAAGCAATTGGCCACGGGTAGTTTCACCAATCAACACTGGGTTGTACAATTTGCTTAAAATAATTCAAACAAATGTTCCATAAACATCTACAAACAACGGAATAGTGAGTAGTTAAAGGTATGCGTTCGAATAAAAGCGTTTCTTCAATTTCAACAATGTAATATTTGCAGACTCAGCAATTGACCACGGGTAGTTTCACCACTCAATACTGGGTTGTACAATTTTCTTAAAATAATTCAAACAAATATTCCATAAACATCTAAAAAAAACGGAGTGGTGGACATTTAAAGGTATGCGTTCGAATAAAAGCGTTTCTTCAATTTCAGCATGTAATATTTGCAAACTGGCAATTGACCACGGGTAGTTTCACCACTCAACACTGGGTTGCACAATTTTCTTAAAATAATTCAAACAAATATTCCATAAACATCTACAAACAACGGAATAGTGAGTAGTTAAAGGTATGCGTTAGATTAAAAGCGTTTATTCAACTTCAACATGTAATATTTGCAAACTGGCAATTGACCACGGGTAGTTTCACCACTCAACACTGGGTTGCACAATTTTCTTAAAATAATTCAAACAAATGTTCCATAAACATCTACAAACAACGGAATAGTGAGTAGTTAAAGGTATGCGTTAGATTAAAAGCGTTTCTTCAATTTCAACATGTAATATTTGCATTCTCAGCAATTGACCACGGGTAGTTTCAACACTCAACACTGGGTTGTACAATTTTCTTAAAATAATTCAAACAAATATTCCATAAACATCTACAAACAACGGAGTAGTGAAAATTTAAAGGTATGCGTTCGAATAAAAGCGTTTCTTCAATTTCAGCATGTAATATTTGCAAACTGGCAACTGACCACGGGTAGTTTCACCACTCAACACTGGGTTGCACAATTTTCTTAAAATAATTCAAACAAATGTTCCATAAACATCTACAAACAACGGAATAGTGAGTAGTTAAAGGTATGCGTTAGATTAAAAGCGTTTCTTCAATTTCAACATGTAATATTTGCATTCTCAGCAATTGACCACGGGTAGTTTCAACACTCAACACTGGGTTGTACAATTTTCTTAAAATAATTCAAACAAATATTCCATAAACATCTACAAACAACGGAGTAGTGAAAATTTAAAGGTATGCGTTCGAATAAAAGCGTTTCTTCAATTTCAACAATGTAATATTTGCAAACTAAGCAATTGGCCACGGGTAGTTTCACCAATCAACACTGGGTTGTACAATTTGCTTAAAATAATTCAAACAAATGTTCCATAAACATCTACAAACAACGGAATAGTGAGTAGTTAAAGGTATGCGTTCGAATAAAAGCGTTTCTTCAATTTCAACAATGTAATATTTGCAGACTCAGCAATTGACCACGGGTAGTTTCACCACTCAATACTGGGTTGTACAATTTTCTTAAAATAATTCAAACAAATATTCCATAAACATCTAAAAAAAACGGAGTGGTGGACATTTAAAGGTATGCGTTCGAATAAAAGCGTTTCTTCAATTTCAGCATGTAATATTTGCAAACTGGCAATTGACCACGGGTAGTTTCACCACTCAACACTGGGTTGCACAATTTTCTTAAAATAATTCAAACAAATATTCCATAAACATCTACAAACAACGGAATAGTGAGTAGTTAAAGGTATGCGTTAGATTAAAAGCGTTTATTCAACTTCAACATGTAATATTTGCAAACTGGCAATTGACCACGGGTAGTTTCACCACTCAACACTGGGTTGCACAATTTTCTTAAAATAATTCAAACAAATGTTCCATAAACATCTACAAACAACGGAATAGTGAGTAGTTAAGGATATGCGTTAGAATAAAAGCGTTACTTCAATTCCGACATGTAACATCTGCAAACTAGGCAATTGACCACGGCCAATTTCACCACTCAACACTGCGTTGTATATTTTTTTTTAAAATAATTCAAACAAATGTTAACTACATAAACATCAAGGAACAACGGAATAGTGAAAAGTTAAAGGTATGCGTTAGAATGAAAGCGTTTCTTCAATTTCGACATGTAACATCTGCAAACTAGGCAATTGACCACGGGTAGTTTCACCACTCAACACTGGGTTGTACAATTTCTTAAAATAATTCAAACAAATGTTCAATAAATATCTACAAACAACGGAATAGTAAGAAGTTAAAGGTATGCGTTCGAATAAAAGCGTTTCTTCAATTTCAGCATGTAATATTTGCAAACTGGCAACTGACCACGGGTAGTTTCACCACTCAACACTGGGTTGCACAATTTTCTTAAAATAATTCAAACAAATGTTCCATAAACATCTACAAACAACGGAATAGTGAGTAGTTAAAGGTATGCGTTAGATTAAAAGCGTTTCTTCAATTTCAACATGTAATATTTGCATTCTCAGCAATTGACCACGGGTAGTTTCAACACTCAACACTGGGTTGTACAATTTTCTTAAAATAATTCAAACAAATATTCCATAAACATCTACAAACAACGGAGTAGTGAAAATTTAAAGGTATGCGTTCGAATAAAAGCGTTTCTTCAATTTCAACAATGTAATATTTGCAAACTAAGCAATTGGCCACGGGTAGTTTCACCAATCAACACTGGGTTGTACAATTTGCTTAAAATAATTCAAACAAATGTTCCATAAACATCTACAAACAACGGAATAGTGAGTAGTTAAAGGTATGCGTTCGAATAAAAGCGTTTCTTCAATTTCAACAATGTAATATTTGCAGACTCAGCAATTGACCACGGGTAGTTTCACCACTCAATACTGGGTTGTACAATTTTCTTAAAATAATTCAAACAAATATTCCATAAACATCTAAAAAAAACGGAGTGGTGGACATTTAAAGGTATGCGTTCGAATAAAAGCGTTTCTTCAATTTCAGCATGTAATATTTGCAAACTGGCAATTGACCACGGGTAGTTTCACCACTCAACACTGGGTTGCACAATTTTCTTAAAATAATTCAAACAAATATTCCATAAACATCTACAAACAACGGAATAGTGAGTAGTTAAAGGTATGCGTTAGATTAAAAGCGTTTATTCAACTTCAACATGTAATATTTGCAAACTGGCAATTGACCACGGGTAGTTTCACCACTCAACACTGGGTTGCACAATTTTCTTAAAATAATTCAAACAAATGTTCCATAAACATCTACAAACAACGGAATAGTGAGTAGTTAAAGGTATGCGTTAGATTAAAAGCGTTTCTTCAATTTCAACATGTAATATTTGCATTCTCAGCAATTGACCACGGGTAGTTTCAACACTCAACACTGGGTTGTACAATTTTCTTAAAATAATTCAAACAAATATTCCATAAACATCTACAAACAACGGAGTAGTGAAAATTTAAAGGTATGCGTTCGAATAAAAGCGTTTCTTCAATTTCAGCATGTAATATTTGCAAACTGGCAACTGACCACGGGTAGTTTCACCACTCAACACTGGGTTGCACAATTTTCTTAAAATAATTCAAACAAATGTTCCATAAACATCTACAAACAACGGAATAGTGAGTAGTTAAAGGTATGCGTTAGATTAAAAGCGTTTCTTCAATTTCAACATGTAATATTTGCATTCTCAGCAATTGACCACGGGTAGTTTCAACACTCAACACTGGGTTGTACAATTTTCTTAAAATAATTCAAACAAATATTCCATAAACATCTACAAACAACGGAGTAGTGAAAATTTAAAGGTATGCGTTCGAATAAAAGCGTTTCTTCAATTTCAACAATGTAATATTTGCAAACTAAGCAATTGGCCACGGGTAGTTTCACCAATCAACACTGGGTTGTACAATTTGCTTAAAATAATTCAAACAAATGTTCCATAAACATCTACAAATAACGGAATAGTGAGTAGTTAAAGGTATGCGTTAGATTAAAAGCGTTTCTTCAATTTCAACATGTAATATTTGCATTCTCAGCAATTGACCACGGGTAGTTTCACCACTCAACACTGGGTTGTACAATTTCTTAAAATAATTCAAACAATTGTTCCATAAACATCTACAAACAACGGAATAGTGAGTAGTTAATGGTATGCGTTAGAATAAAAGCGTTACTTCAATTTCGACATGTAACATCTGCAAACTAGGCAACTGACCACGGCCAATTTCACCACTCAACACTGCGTTGCATATTTTTTTTTAAAATAATTGAAACGAATGTTAACTACATAAACATCAACAAACAACGGAGTAGTGGAAATTTAAAGGTATGCGTTCGAATAAAAGCGTTTCTGCAATTTCAACATATAACATTTGCAATTTGCAAACTAAGCAATTGACCATGGGTAGTTTCACCACTCAACACTGGATTGTATAGTTTTCCTAAAAAAATTCAAACAAATGTTCCATAAATGTCTACAAAGGGCAGAATAGTGAGTAGGTAAAGGTATGCGTTAGACGTTAGAGGAATTATTGAATTATTCTTCTCTTAAAATTACGAATGTTTCTTACAGGTTGTGTTCACTTGAAGTATTAATTTTATTTTTGTTAATAATTAGTCTATGCATTCTGAGATTACCTTTTGCTCGTCTTTTTTAGTTATCAAATTTTTAAATTCAAATATACTGTAAATTTGTAAAGATAAATTACATAAGGCTGCACCTTCAAAAAGTTTAGAAACCCTATAACCTTAGGAGAAATTAAAATTATGCGTTAACAATTCTCAAATTCTTAAAATTTAATTTAAAATTATACAGAACTTATACAAATGTTAGTTTTATGTTACTTTTGGTATTCGAAATTTTTTAATAATAATACATCAACTCGCTAATTAAAATTATTTTATTAATTTATATTACTGTGTATATTTTTATTCGTTTGTTTCCAAATTATATTCCATATCTTTGTGTCATTATCTAATGATAAATAAGTTTTGCTTTTACTTGTTTTGTCCTCTTGATGATTTTATTTTGAATATTCTAATAAAATAGTCTATTTGGCAGCTTTTACGGTGTTACATTAAAACTACAAAAAAATAGAATCTAAGGGTAAAGCTTACAATATTCCGAGTTTTCTGATCTTTTCAATTTCTTATAGGTTATTGTTGGTAATGGGAATCAAAACAACACAACGATGCTTAAGAATTGAAAGTCATACAGAACACTTTTTAAAGAATGTTTTTATTACAAATTTTAACACAAAAAAAAAAAATTAAATAATATAAATAGACAAAAACAGAAGAAAATTAAATATGCTTATGTTTCCATTATTTGCGAAATGCGATTAAATATTCTTAACATTAGGCAGATTTTATCTTGCTTCGATTAAAATATTCAATATTAAATAAAATAAACAAACATATGCAGGTACTCAGTAATAGCTACGGTTAAAGTTTTGAATTCAAATTTGTAATATTTTTTTTATACTATAATTCCGAATTCTTGATAGAACCAAATAGCATTTCTACATTAACAAGTTTTAACTTAATAATCTCAAACATATTTAACTAGTAAACGTAGTCAAAAAAGTAAAACCGGGTCCCTTCAAAATATTTAACTGAGAATTGTACATACATTGAACTAAACAACGGTAAGAACTAATCTGAGCGTTGTTATGTATTAAATAAAATTATTTTGGTACTAAATTTATATTCGTAAAAACATGTTAGATTTTCCTAGACTCAAGACATGTTTTAGATAGCTTTTTAGGAATGTAACAATTTAAATTAAAAAATAACTATCTATGTATATAGTAGTAGTAAAACTAGCCATGTCATTCACATAGAATGTGAAATAACTCACTCGCATCAATATTTCTGAAATATAATAATCCCATTATTTTGTCTTCGTTGTCCTTTAAATCTGTCACTGGGTTAATGTTTCTACGTAATTAAAAATGTATGTATACTTAAGAGTATGTAAAATAATATTGATAAACTGCATTAGGTTCTGCAACGTGATCTTTACGTTAATCGTCTAAGAGCAATGTCTGACAAGCATTCAAAGAGTATCATTTGTCATGATGAGCTTCTCAATTTGCCATTCGGAGTCGGCAAGAAAGTAGATTCCTTCCATTCGTGTAAAAATATAACACGCACGCACAAATGGTTGCGAGAAGCTAAAAGCAGTCCCAAGTTCACCCCGAGCTGTAGCGCCACCTAAAGTAAAGTAAGTCTAAGAGCATTTGAGAGACATGAAGGGAGGGATATTTTATTGAGATATTTTATCTGTGTTTGTTCATAGTTTCTGACCAATAGATTGATTTCAATTGATTCACATCTATGCTTTAAAATTCTAAAACATTTTACCAGTATTTACTGCTACACATAATATTTAATTATTTAAACAAAATTTACTTGCGTTCTCCTTCTAAGAAACCCATTAGCTTACTTTAAAGAGTTCTCGTCTTAGTTTTTTCAACCCATTATAAGATAATGTTTGTTACATCTGTACACATGTATGTAGAAAATTTTAGTTGGTTAAGTATCAAAAGAAGCATACAAAATTTTTTTTTTCCAAATAATAAATCAAAAGGCTTTTCTAAATAAGCCTACGAGTTGTTGTAGTATTGTTGCATGAGTAATTCGCACATAATAGTACGCATTAAGGGTATTCTAAAATACAAATTTTATATTACCACGTAAGGTTTTTACTAAAGCATGGCCATAGGAAATTATCGATACAAATATTAAGTCTCTCTTGAGTTTGAAATTAATGACTGGACCTCTAATAAGTACAAAGCTTTGTTATTTTGCGGTAAATAAAGCAATCGTGTTATTTTTCTCTTAAACGCTTAAACAAAAGCGCAATGTTACAAATGTCATGTCATAGTCTTGTTAACCTAGTATGAATTTAGTACCTACAACTTCTGCTAAGAGTTAGATAAAATATTTTAAGAAATTCCTCACAAATCGTATGCAAGCCTTTTTATTTGTCCGCTGCAAACGGTTTTTTTATTTACTTAATACAACTTCTGCTAAGAGTTAGAAAAAATATTTTAAGAAATTCCTCACAAATCGTATGCAAGCCGTTTTATTTGTCCGCTGCAAACGGTTTTTTTATTTACTTATATTAAACAAACCCCCATTGTGTTACCTGGTCCCATTTTTACCCCTAGGTGCGTTTGCAAATGCAGATATTTTGTCAGCTACTTTCTGGTAGCTTGTCTGTTATGAATTTTTCAGTCAGGTTTTTCAGTTGCACACTTTTGTGTAGTTTTTGCAATTAAGCTTTTAATAATATGTAGAATATGCCAAAGTATCATATACAAATTTTTATTTGAATCTCAGTTCGGCTGCTATGGGAAATATTTAAATATTTTTTAACTACTTACCTTTATATAATAGAACGGCCATATTATCGTCAGAATATGAAATGAATGCTTAAATGCATATATGCAAACAAAATATACAATTTTATAAAACTTGTCCATACCAGGAAATAATTAAAAATACAAATATAAATAAAAAATTATCTCAAAAAGTAAACAAAATTATAATATGGTTTTTGGAACAGTCATCGTATTATGAGATTATCGAATAGCATGTTCTTTATCAAATAAGTGAACAAAGATAAGCAATATAAAATTGAATTTGTAAATTCAAACGAGTAGGAAGGGTGATAGGTAGTTATTTAGTATAAATTGAAATAAGATATTATACTAATATACGCCACTATTATTATTCAGAAAGACTTCTTAATTTTTTGTGAATAAAATTTCAATGTGGTTTATATACAGTGGACGTCCAGTATAACGAATGATATAATGTTTTAGGTCATTCACTATATCGAGCGCGTTCGTTATATCGATCGATTTTTTATTATATATATGTATATATTTTTTTAAAACAAGTCATTTATATATTATGTTTATTTAGACGTTTTTATTAAATGTTAAATTGATTAGATGAGTGCCGCCATTTAAGTTTACAAATTTTATAGATTACAAAAAAAAAATACCCCCAATTGTGAGCATAAAATTCAAAATTGTTGGAGTAACCAAAAGTAACCGTTTTCAAACAAGTAGGCGACGAGTGGAATAAGAAGACAAAAAAACATGGTATAATTATTGTTTATTCTTTGGGTGTGTAAACATGCACACGCAGAGAAAAAAACTGAAAAAAGTATTCGTACTAGGTACAAAATAAATACTTCCACGGTTTTTAAGTCAATTCGGGGTTTTTAATCACTATATAGAGATCCTAATGTACATCTGAAAAGCGTTCGCTACATCGTGAATTCGCTATATCGGATAATCGTTATATTTCTTACTAGATTCTAAGATCAATTGCTCTGATAACGTATGAAAAACGTGCACCATGTTTATAAAAAAATAATATAATATAATAAAATCATGATAAACCAATTGTAATATCTTACAAATCATAAAACTACCTCTTCAAGATGATCAATATTTCTTTGTATGAAATATTGTAAATATAAGAGATCAACTCTGAGCTTTGAACAGTGTTTTTTTTTAAGTAAAAAGACGCTAAGACCTATTAATAACACCTTCAGATGAATTTGTGTATTACCATATTTTTTTAATAATTTCTGTATTTTTCGTTTTGTTCGATTCTATATTTTTGATGTGTCTGATGTTTTTATCTTTTAATATAATTTCATATACTATTGCATACTTAAACCGTTATTTTAAAATAAAGTTCCCCAAAGAACCTAGCTTTAAAAACGATGGTGAAGGGTGATACATTGATCACTCTTATTATAAATTCACAATGGAAAAAGCGTGTATATTTGTACAAAATTATTCCATCGATAATATTATTCAAGCTTATCCTTACAGTTTAATAAGCTAACATTGATAAGTGTTTTCTTTAAATGCATTTTGAACCTTTTAATGGATTTTTTTACAAACATATTTATGTATGTAGGTTCTTAAAAACTTCGTTATAGTTATTTTCTTTGATTGTATTGTTTTTGACTAAACGATTTATTTTGCTTTAACAATTTGAAATTATATTAATATTCAATTCAATATTTATTCAAAAATGTCCGATTCAAAGGTCTTTTTGCAACAAGCTTATGGGTTATTGTAGATTTTATGCATGTGTACTCTTCGCATACGAGCACATATAAAATGTAACTATATCTGTAAAAACCGAATTTAAAGTGCAGTTCATAAAAATAGATGTAAATTGTTAAATAGAATACTGAAGATGCGAGTACTTGAAAAGTCTTGACTTATGCATGATTTAAAAAAAGGTTTTTTTTTTTAAAAAAAAAAACTGAACTGCTCTCTTTTCAATAATTGATTACTGATTGCTATGTAACATTCTATACCGCTTAGGAAGCAACAACAGTTGATTCATCTTAAAATATAAAAATATACAAATTGCGCAATTTGAATATATACGTAAACTTCTTCAAACATTTTATGTTTCTCCAATGATAATGCAACCCTTTTGTTAAGTGTGAATTTTGTTTAGATATTTTAATTTAACTATTAAAACATTATAACCAAATATTTAAAAATAATAATTAATATCTCAACACTGTTTTTAAACTTACCAAGCCGAGCGTTCACCGAAGATATAGAGTTTTGTTTTAAACTTATATCCTTATTAACCATTTCACATTTACTGGATATTAATCCCTTGAAACATATATTTTTTTTCTCCTCTTATATTTCTGTTTGTTATACTTAATACATTTGAATATTTTTTCTATCATACTTTGGTTATATATTTATTTATCTACCTCAAAGGTATAATAATTTTTTTGTAATAGCCCGTACAATACATACATATACTTCAAAATTCAGATACTGGAGGGGATTAATTAAATTGCTGTTCTAAATAATTTAGTTTAAATATACTAGTATGTTTGAAATTGTCTTATATACTTTTCCACAGTCAAGAACTCTTCTAATTTAATAGAAAATATATTATCCAATAAATAAAATAAGATCTTTAAAACTAATTTAGCCACTATTATGGGGTTTTCATATACTTCTATATCGATAAGCTGTGAGATGTACAATTATGTAGGTACAAAATGTTGTTTATCGACATACATACATATATGTTAAATATACTCGTATGATGCTGGAAATATTATCTTTAAATATGACATATTTTCAATACAAAATTTGTTTATTAACTAAAAATTTCCTGCAACTATAAACACTCTAATGTTTTTTTTTTTTCATTCAATTTCTTTAATCCTAAGTATTTCTTCCTGATTTTATGAATTCAATCTACGAAAAGCTTTTATTTTATTTCTTCCCTGAAGTCATAACTCATTTAAAAAAGTTTGCACACATTTGCATAGTATGTATATCGAAATACCAGTTGTGACTCACATCTGACTCACTGATTCTTCACCGGTAGCAGCAACAATCACGACTCAACATTTTTGCTGATTATAAGAATTAATTTAGAAATAAATAACGTATAAATTGAAATCAATTAAGGTCAAGTTGAAAAAGGTATAAGCACGGTATAAACACATCCTTCTTTATCTACCAAAGAGGTGTGCTAGTTTTAAATATAACGCGTATGTCGGTATATTGCTTTACAGATTAGTCAAATATTGCATTTAACATGTTTTTGCATATGATGTCCAGCACTTTATAGAATTTAAAACGCATTACACAACTGGGTATCGTTTTCTTACCGAGTTTTCACTATTCTTCAATTTGTTATTCCAACAATAGCAAAGCAATCTATCTTTTGCTATAGACTTTAAAAAACATACCTTTTTTATTTGTTCCTCAGGTTCACATAGTATTTAATTTTAGTTATTTAAAACACAATACATACATATAATTTTTTTTTGCCGATTTTTGTAATTCCGATCTCTTCATCATGTTCAAAGTAAGAGTTTCAATGAAACATTGTGTAATGATTTTCTTTAAACTAAAATGAAAAACAAAAAGTGATATGCTTAGCATTTTCTTAAAATTTACTTAACGTTTCTTAGTTTTATATTTCATAATATAATTTTGTATAAATTAATGATTTAATGATTCTTTAAACATTCCAAATAAGCATTCAAGATACTACTTTCCTGAAATAACTTCAAAAAGAGTGCTGTGTTTTCAGAATATTACAAGGATTTAATTTAGTTTAAACGATCTCATATAAAAGTCTATATTATTAGAAATTTTTAAAGGTTCCGAATTTCAAGCCGATCAAAATTTTATAAAAAAAATATTTTTAAGATCACTTGAAGTCAACACTTTAGTAGGCACTTAAGCTTTGCATACATCAAAGAGCATTATTATTATTTTTATTATATTTTATTACCTAGTATAATTAAAATTTACCTAGTAATTAAAATAAATGAGCCTAGCTGCGGAGACTATTGGCTCGATCAAAGAGCAAAAGCGTAGAGTTTTACCGAAAAAATTGTTTCCTTCCAAAGACGTTTACAAGCTTTGCTGGGGGGCTGTTTTCCACAGAATTCCCATACCCTATTGAGGTCAGAATTTCCAAGAAATGGGAGTTTTCCACGATCCCCCAGAACTGGTTTACACTGCGTGTCATAAAATTTGTCTACGTAAATTCTCGATAGAAACATTTTGTGTAGAGCTCTACCGATCGTCTTTTTTGGCTCAAGGATAGATATATGATAGAGTACGCAATAATATTTGCTTTGATATTTCATGTCAGAGCATCATCGGTGCGAGCATATACCTATTTCGTTTACATAGCTAAAAAGCTGAATTAAATAAAAATGAGCGTTCAACAAAAACAAATGACTTGCTTGAAACGTCTCGTAAATAATTCAAACAATCCAATCAATTGCAAAATCATTTCTTTACTTCAAAATAAGTTTCACCTTTTATGATATCTGGCAATGACAACCATTTAAGACATTTTGGAAATATATTTATGTACACTCCGGCATATTCCATTTGCACATATGCAAACCCGTACCCGAGCAAAGCAAACTAAATTAAATCAAATTGAAATTTACCGTAAAGCGTTTAACTATAGAAAAAGCTCGCCTCAAAACTGTAGCGTAGTGTCACTATAGAGAGCTATAGTCCGTTTCTTTGATCTCCAGTGATCCTCTCTTGTGTACATAAAAAACCGGCAATCGTCAACGCCTGCCTACTGATGAGTTTCTTGAATGGGATCGGGCGATATGGTTTGAAGTTTATTGAATAGTTAAGAAGTCTCTGTTGCCAAGTGTGAAAACCGAGTGTACAGAGAATGCATGAAGTATGGACTATTATTTTTTCGGTGAACATGGCTATGACTATTTCATATTTTACTTCTGTTTACTTCTCAGTTTTGGCGTGGAAAGGAAGAAAGAATGTTTTACCCATAGGAATTTGACTCGAAAACAAGAATATGAAAATTGAAAAAAAAAAAAAATAAAGCAATGTGTTTATTCATTACTTACGGTTATCCCGGACACCACCCATAGAGTTAGTTGAAATTGAAACCTATCATCTGAGTTTCCTATCACTACGTCGATCTGTCTGTCTCTTGTTCTTGTCCTTCATGTGCTCGCGCTGTCTGTAAACATTATAAGGGTATTCATATCCCCTTTAGCGTGTGTAGATTATTAAAAAAAAATGTAGTAATGGAAATTCCCCTTATCGTTGCGAATATCAGTTTTCACAACCAATTGAAAAGAAAACGGAACAACCCGAAAATTAAGAATAACAGGGTATCCATGTAAATATCGCTTGGATAAAATATAAAAGGAAATGGGGAAAGACCAGCAGTTTCGTAATTGCCATTTCCAGACCACATATGAGAGCAAATATTTCGTTGCTCTTTCTATTTCCTGCACAACTTTTCAAGTTCACGGTGATTTACATAAGTTGGACAATACAAGTTAGTATACACTACTCCACCTCTACATGATGTTTACACTTTGCTACCAAGATTTCTCTCTGACTCGATCGTTTTTTTTCTAAAGTGTATACAAAGCTTTTGATTTTGACCTTTATAAAAGAAAATCTGTCCTCATCTATATTATGTATAGGAACTTCAAATTTTCTGTAAATACCTTAACCAACATCATCACGACGGTTTTATCTCATCTGTCCATGAAATAATAAGCCATGGCTGTAAAGATGTTGTTTTAGTGATCATTTAGTAAAAAATAATAGCAGAGTGTATGTTTACCGACTGGGTATTTTTTTTTTTTTTTGATACGTGATCTCGTGGTCCTGAAGACATGAACGAAATCTAATGTATGAATGATATACGGTAAATTCGTATCAAAGGATATATTCTATAACTTAAATGTTTTATTTATGACTGTGAATATGCCTTGTGAGGTGATTTGTTTAGAAAAATATTTTTTTAGAATTCGTGTACAAATGTTTGCGTTTAGATAGATGATTGCTAAACGCATTTTATTAACAAAAGAATAGTAAAACATTTATGTATAACATCTTTCCTGCTCTGAAGATTGAATGTCAGCAGCCACTCATTGTATGTAGATTTTTAGCGCATGAATACCGGCCACTCTTTTAAGGTGATTGCTAAACGCAGTTTCAAAAACTATATAATTGAAATTAGAGAAAATTAAAGTTACTAATTGGATATCTCCGCTTTTAGGCTATCTCTTAGAATGAAATACTCGTATAAGCACAAATAGAATTTAAAGAAAATAGCGAAATTGTACAAATTACCACTTAATCTTAATTTAATCATAAATATGAATGCACTTTCTTCAGATATTAAATGTTTTCCTGTGTTATATATTTATTAACATACAAAAATATAATATAATAATTTTATGGTATTTACTTTTGCTTCTAATTTTCGCTATAAACGCGTTTTTCTCATATATTTTCAACTTTATTTAATAAAATTCAATATTTTTATAAATTCCTTTACATTGTGTCCAAATACGTAGTGTTATAAGTAATTTCTTTAAATACAAATTATTTACTTATTTTATTACTTTACTCTAAAGAGTCTCCATATCTTGGGGCTTAAGCTTTAAGATAAAAGTTAAATTTTAAGACTTCTGTCACATTCTAAAAATAATGTTCTAAAACAAGGAATACAATTCCTATTACATGTTAGAAAGGTCATAAGGTAGAATATTATTGACACAAATATCCCAATGTAATTTTTTTTTAGAAATAGTGTCTTTTCCTAGACTTTTTTTTATACAAAGTGGCATAACATGTACTTAGTTGTAAAGGATTTTAAGGAAAGATTCTGTGATGTATTCTGAGAAAGAAATCGTTCTACGGGTAGGGTATGTTTTTAACATAAGCCAAGATGCAGAGGATTGGACCTACCCTGACCCGCGTTAGGCCTCGTATCGCCGAAAATAATTATAAATTACTGTACAGAAATCAATTTGTACTTGATTTTAAGAAGAAAGAATGACTGGTGCTTAGGCATGTAAATTCGATATGCTGTGAGTTTGGCGTTATTTTAATTATTATGTTTTTTTTCTGCGCTTGTACATTTTTAACTTACTCGCCACTTTTCTCACAAAAAAAAAAAAATGCAAAAGTAATACATTTATATAATCTTAATCACCGTAATCACCGTAGTCTTGTAGTCTTTATGATATTTGGGATAAAAATGTCGTGTATTGTTTTCGATTGCAACAGCATTTAATATTTTTTTTTAATTTTTGATTTATTTTATGGTTAAGTACATATTTATGAAAGGTGTTCAAGTTTTGAATGCATTCTAATGGCCGTTTTTGGATTTCCCTTACAATGTCGGTTTCATTTCCCCCCCTGATTTGGTAGTACGCCCTCCTAGACCATGCATAAATGTTACTTCAGGTCAAGATACAAGTTCTTTCTATACGAAGAAATCCTCTGCTGTCAGAGCTGGAGATCTTGCAGGCCATTAAAATGGCCCATTTTCATAGTGGGCTGGGGCACCATCCTGTTGGAAAACTATCGAAGCTCGTTGTTTCAATGGAATATTCTCCAAAAGATCTTGTAAATTACTTGTTAAAAACTCCAAGTACATCATATAGAATTTAGCCTTTGTAGTAATTTAACGGGACTGATTAAATTGTTTCCAACTACACGTGCCCACATATTGACGCTGAATAGAAATAGATCCCATTTCTCGAAGCCTTCGAAACGTACATCCGTACTGGACAGTCATCGGTTATAATATTGTCTAAGATCCTATACGCTATACATACTGTACATATGTGTAGTCTTCATTTAAAAAATGTACCATTTCAGAAACAACCTTCAACCTTGACTTTAAAATTTAAACTAATAAATTATACTGATCGATCAATGTCTTATAGCAAAACCTTTTTCATTTATTCCTGATCCTGACCGGTTTTGAAAGGGTTATTATTATTACGGTTACAAAATTGAGCCACAAGTCTTTAATGAGCCTTAACAGGTAGAACACTTCAAAACTCTGGCATAAATCATAAAAGCATTATAAAAAAATGATTATTGTTTGATGTGGTATAAAGCAGGAGCAGGAAAACATCGCAATTTTTAACGGCTCCAGGTTCTTTCGAAAACTGAAAGACTACGCACAAGTTTACGCATGTAACTTTGGTTAATTATTAACAGGTACATAAATATAAATAAAATTAATACAAAAAAGTGGCCTGAAATTAGAAAATTGCAAGGACAGGATATCTCAGGAGGCAGATAACATAATGATTTTCTGCCGAAACAACGGTAATGTTTTGTTCTTAAAATCAAGTACAGTATAATATAATTGTTTGCGTAGCTATGAAGATTAACGTTGTTCAGTATAGTTCAAAGTTAGGTCCTCCTTAAATCCTCAGTATCTTGGTGAATAGTGAAAACATGACCGACCCGTAGAATGATTTTTGTCTTAAAATAAATCACAGAGTACCACCCTGTAGAAGACTACAATAGATGTGTTAATAGTGGGCTATATTAATTTTTTAATTAAATACGTCCGTTGATAAATAACTTAGCTTCGTGAGCTATACCATAATTAACTCGTAGCATTTATGTACGTACTTACGTTTCATTTTGCATTTTTATAGCACCCAAAACATTTTCACCAGCAACCAGGTTAAATCGATAACTAGCCAATAAACATCCATTTGCTAAAGAATATTCAGAAATCTAAACATTTAATCATTATTTCTATCCCTGTAAATCAATTTATTTCGTTTAATATTTCATATAAACATTTTAAAAATTGATCTTAACTATACAAAAGTTCCTAATTATCCTTACGTAAAACTTAATGATTAAAACTTACGTATATAAAAATATAACTATGCCATTTTAAGATACTTATGCAAATCCCATGCGTAGATTATAAAAGCTGGTGTTTTCTTAATACCGTCGAAAACTATTTACATTTATGTACATACATACACATGAAATGTTTCCATATTTGGTGTAGCAATTGCTTAAGGTAAATTAATTATTTAAAAAATAATCTGAATGTTAACTCAAACTTATCTGTTTTCGACATCAACCGTAGTACTCCCGCCTTAAATTCGATCTCCTTCACCCTCTTCAATCTTAGTTTATAAGATTTATCTTTTAAATCTTAGTTCTTAACAGTTAACACCCCTCTTGCGAGTGTCAATTATCAACCAATTGACGATTGACAAATTTATCAATCAGATGAATAGGATCAAAATTGAATTCTATATAAACGTGCAGCCATTTTCAATTTAAATTAAGAGAAATAAAAATCCTATTTAAAAGTAAATACGTTTTTTTACTTATTAATCCTTGAAGGCGGAAAAGTTATACGTTTTTATATTGATAAAATAAAATATGTATGTATATATTTCAATTTAAAAATAAATATTTTTAACAGAATACTCATTCCTGATTTATTCAAATTTTATTCGTTTTTTAACTTTTCTTTATCTTTATTGAATAAAAAAAAAAAACAGTTTATGTGATTATTATTTGAATTAAAATTACAATGCTAATACGAATTAATGAGCACTAGCTGTGGTTGCTTGGGGCTTTTATGACAAAGTGTTTTCTCGTTAATACGACTTTTAAATCTTTTTGTTGTGTTTGTACCGTTATCCTAGAGATTAGCTAACAATTTTCATGGTTAAAATTCATAATTATATATTTTGCTTTGATGTCATTTAATATTTTTTCGAACTTAGATTAGGTGCGTGGTTTGGTTTCTGATTAATACGGTTGTGATGTGTTTAGTATGTATGACCTACATTTGTTGATTTTACCTCATTCTGAAGTAAATAAAGGATACTGCTCCTCTGATGCTGAGTACATTTAGATTTAATTCACTATCTCATGGTTAAATACCCATTTTTCCACCGTTTATATGTGTTCATTTGATTTAAGTTTCTTAAATCTTCAAATTCGAATTCATGAGTGATTATTTTGAGTTAATGTGGCTTGCTGTATCGTCCAGAGTGACGGTCTTGGGATTCATATTTATATATGTAAAATATCAGAAGAAACTTATTAAAGTGAATGCTGCCCATTTATTCCGAGGTTTTGAAAACTATCCACATGATATTTTGCGAATAATTAGTAAAATTCCAATTCACCAGTACAATTTGGAATGGGGGGTGTTACGGAGAGCTCTGATTTTATCGCTAACGACTTTTTTGTAAACTAATTTATGTTATGTTCTGTGCACTTTCCGTAGATAATGACCTTATCCTAAATGATATCGCTTAGCATTAAGAATTTTACATTTCTTCAAAGAGAATAAATAGCCGCATTCTATTCAGCATTATGTGTGGGGTGGGGTGTAACCAAATATGAAGCTTTTTGTGAATCCACCAATTCAAATTAATTTTTACTTTATACTTTTAAACTATTTATATTATTCCCTATAAGGTTTGTTCCTTTTTATTAAACTATCCAATGCAATTTTCTATTTATCAACTTCCTCGCTGTTTTTTAAATTTTTAACAAAATTTATTTTGATTAATTTAGAACTTTTTATTAGTTCAGTTTCTCTAAACAAATGTGCAAAGTTTTAACAAAGAAAGAACGATCTTCATTTAACGAAATAACAACAAAAAAAAAACACCAAATATGCATTTATTTAATTATTTTTTTTACTTGTGTATTTAAAATATTATGTACTTTTCAATTTCAAAGATTTCTAAGCAGTAAACATATTTAAATACGTTAACCTATAATACAATTTACAAAAACATTACCATACGACATATTATTGTATTCACTATCAATAAGTACATGTGAACCTCATTTAAGCTTAAAAAAAGTTTTACTTTTGCCTTTAATTATATTGACTACAAAGAATTATAAGTGTAATTGGAAAATGTCTAACAGCCAAACCGGAAATTAGCAAAGTGTGTTGGTGAAGGTATTCCCTACAAACTGCAATAGGTTGACCTAAATTTTTTTCTGAGGCAGTATTTTGTGAAATTAAAAAGCTTTCACATTTCATTTCTCAATTACACATTATAAATCCTTTTCCATTCGAAGTCGTTTAGCTTCGCACTTCCAGTACAACTTAGAAAAACCGAAAATCACCACCACAAAAATTGTGTCTTTAAATAATACATACATACATTTAAATTTAATCTTATTTTGAAATCTTCTCATAGTATTTTTTTAAATTACATATATTTATAAAAATATTTGGTACCAATTTATAAGTTTTGCTTTTAGAAATTCACATCTAACCTTTTGTTTATCATCTTACTGTAAAATAATGTAATTGCATTTATACAGAAAATAATATTGAATTATATTCTAACCAGCTTACGAGGTTGACTATATTTAAAAAAAACAACAACACCCAATGTGTAGATTTATATTGACTTAAAAGAATTCGTACTGAAATAATAGAACATCGATGTCATCATTTACCCCATTAAGCAAAAACAATTTCATAACTTACTGTCTCTATGAAAAAAAAAAAATAAATTTATTGATTTTGTTGATTTTACTGAATTGTTTAAATTATTAAATGTTATAAGGTAATTTGTCACCTAATTTTATCTTTATTCCTAAAATATGTGTGTAACTTATGTTGTTTTTATTGCTTGGGTTTTTTCGTGTTGTTTTTGTTTTCCAAAAGCGACCTAAAACATATTTATGAGTTTTGGGGAAAATTAAAATTATTTTTTTTAAGTAAATTCAAATGGTTCCCTAAAAAAAAAAAAAACTTCTATATAGAGCATGAGTGTTTGCCATATATACAGTTCTAGAAGTCGATTGCTAAACGCAGTTTAAAAAGAATAATAGAATGATGATGCTTTAATAAATACATACATAGAAGATAGTGGGTATGGTATACCTTCAATGGCGCATTGGTGTAAAAATGTATACATTATTTTGCTTTTAAGTTAATTTCTGAAGCAATTTCATTATTTGTACCGCAAATAAGAGGACCTTTTCTGAGAAAAAGTTTATTTATTGAATTCGACAGGAGCACATTATAAGTGCGTGTTTTGTATCATAAAATAATTTCCTGATAAATTCATTATTATCCAACAAACCAACGAAAACATTTTTATATATTTTTTCTATCCAAAAAATTCGCTTAATTGTTTCCATTATTTTAAAACCTTTTTTTATATTTCATTTCAAACACTAAGTACACCACGACCAAATAAGTCTATTGGGCATATTTGAAAAACAGCGATATGTTTCGAATGTAGTATAAAAATGCCTAATAACAGTTGGAACAATGCATAGGTAGAGCAGAAAGAGATTATAAATTTCATTAATATGCTTGCCACGGTACTCGATTGCAGCTAAGGAACATAGATAATTTCCTTTTATCGAAGATTAACTTGTCTATATCTCATTATTAAAGTAGCTATTGCCCGAAACCGAATTCTGGCCATTACGAACTGCAAGAAAATAAAAGTTTTTCGGATAAAATATTTCACCACACTCTTAGCTGATTTTGGCAGTTTATGCGAAAGAGTTGTATACTTAATGAACTATGATCTGCATCAAAGGTGGGCGGCCTTACACACTAGCTGACAGACAGGTCTTACCGGCTTTCAACACAGCTAAAAATCTAATAGACCGCATCTCCGCCAATTTACCCGAGAACCAATGGCGCAACACTAGTGATTATGCCATAACCCGCATCCTGTGGCCCGCAGTTGACCAAAAAAGAACAATATCCCTACTTTCTATGAGAAAAACCCAAATCCATCGTCGGTGCTATAACCGGACACTGTATAATAGGAAACATGGCTAGAAGATATGCACTCCTTTCAAATGACTTCTGTAGAAGTTGCATGGATGAAGATGGAATAGAATCTATAGCACACCTTCTATGCCACTGCCCGGCTCTTCAAGAATGGCGCATATTTGTATGGAAGCATGGCTTTTTGTCTGCCTGGATGACCTGTCTAAGATACCGCCTAAATGGTTTTGTTAAATGGATGTTTCTACATGCACAACTAGGGACAATGGACCTTGACGGCCTCTGGGTGAAATTGCATTTACTGCAAACGAACCTCCTAACCTAATCTATCTGGAGCAGCGGATCTTCTCTATAAATACCAAGGTCTCGTAGGTTTCCATTTTTCTCAATCGAATCTAAACTTGAGTGCTGTTGGAAGAGATCCGCGCCAAGAATTTTTTAGATTAGAAGAAATAGCAGTGACTGATCATGCCAATATCCACTCTTTATCATCTTGGCTTAGCGATAGGATACCAATAAAAAAGACCGGAAATTAAACTCGTTATCTTCAAGAATTCAAAAAGAGTATTTTGGATAACCTGCGAAATCTGTTAATGAAAAATGTGGCTTGACAATCCTTAGCAAAATAAGGAAACCTAAGATCACAAATTCATCAGATATCAAAAACACTACTAAAACAAACTGGTAGTAGTCCAAAGTAGGTGTGACGCATTTATGTAGATGCAAACTTTCCTGGGCTTGATCGTCCTACACATTCTTTTAAAACATACAAACATACGCGTTCAAACATACATATGTAGGTCTTCAAAAGCTGTACTCAATTTCAAAAACTGTACTACATAGGTTTGTCTCTCTTCTACGTGTTCCAGGAAACTAGGATATAGTGTCATAGAGAGGAACGAGAGAACTAACGAACTAGCTAGGCGATGGTCAGCCTTTAACAGTTCACCAGCGGGAAATGTTTATATTTCTATATACTCTCACACTGCTTAAAACTAGCTGGTCTCATGTGGACAGGTCTGACAAAATGGGTCATATCCAGAAAGATATTGGCAAATTAAGTTACTACAACAGGTCAAGAACAAATGAGCCTTGTAAAAAGAACTCGCGTAGACATCGCAAGAGTAGTGGCAGTTAGTACAGGGCAATGGCGAATAGGGAACCATGCAGCCAAACGAGCGAACCCTCAAAACGATTTCTTACGAAGCTGCAACAATGTAAATAAAAAAGAGTCACTTATTCACTTTCTGTGCAAATGTGCGGCACTAGCAGGAAGCCAGGCAACGCATACTGGGCAATCTTTTCTTCGATGACCTTAAAGAGATATATCCGAGAAAAGGAGGGATATAAATAAATATGTACATATCTCAAATTACATTCGAATATACGAGTCACCTGAGGTTATGGCATCAAAACGGGGCCCTTTTTGCGCCTTTTGGGTTTCCTTCCACCGAAACCACCATTCCTACCTATCTACCTACATACATACAATAATTGTCTCACTGAATTCATTAAGCTTATTGTACAAATTCCCTCACCATTTCATTGTGATAATAAACAACTTTTTACACCGCCTGCGTCGGTTCTTCTCAGAACTCCATTTACTGTTTAATAAATAATAATAAATAAATTCGAACCTTAATTTTAAATATAAGAGTTAATATATAAAATCATCTGTTATCGAAAATTAAATGTTAATATCAAAGCATTTATATTTATTACTTATTTTTACTTCCATGATGTTTATACATACATATATACACACATGTATATATGTACTCGTACATATGAAGCTATCGTATTTCAAAAATAAGGTAATCAAAAAATTGTCTGTATAATAAATATAATAACCCATAAACCTGACCTGACCTTTTTATGATCATATTTATGCATGTCTAGTGCATAAGTAACTAATATTATAAATGATTAAAATCCAAACAACTGCTTGTCAGATGAATATTGTATGATTAACTTGCATCTAAAGAGGTTATATTGAAATTAAATATTTTTCTAATTATGAAATTAATAATATTACTTTTATTTGTGTCTTCTCTGCTCGGTGGTTCAAATACATAACTCATTGCAGGCAAATTCTTTTAATAGGGGATTCCCCGGATTTACATAAAACATTTCATTAGAAGAATAGAGGCAAGACTACATATTACCATTTTGAATATTGTATTCAGGTTTATGCACAATATAAATGGAACGGTATATCCAATAATAATTTCAATGATTTTTGTTATGTTTTCATTATGTTTATTTGATTTCAGATGTTTTTTTAGTTAAAAAAATAATTTTTCTTCTTTTTAATTCTTAAATGCGTTTAACCTTTTTATATTTTTTTAAATTTTTGTTGATATCAGCTTTTGTGAGCATAATTCAAAAAATATATATAATACATATATTTAAAGGTGTTAAATAGGAAACGTAATTGATTGGATTCTTACATACCACTTAGCCTCATTCCAGATTTGGTGCATGGTTACTAAGCACAGAAGTTATTAATCAATTAAAAATTCAAAATTACATTTTTCACTGGTGCACGTTTCATGTTATGCAATAAGTGCAAAAGGGTTTTCGGTAAATGTTAGTACTAAAGCACTGTAATTGAATAATTGTAGGATTGATACGAAAATTATATAGAACACATTGCTTCTCATTGCAACCCATTTTGTAACAGATAGTTAGGAAATACATAAGTGCTTGTTCGATATAACAATATAAGGATTTAAAAAAAAACTGGTTTCAACTTTTTAAGTTTTTTTTTTCGTTCTGTATCTATTTAAGCCAAGAAGGTGTGGTTTTTCATTGCCTGTCCCACTTAGTAATCTGGCTATGTTTTTTTGTTCACTGATTCGATATTTTCATTTAAAATAGTAAAAGGTAATCTGTTAAGATTCTGTATTTATTTAAGAAAAAAAATATTACGAATGTTCTATAAATGCTTCAGAGACCATAATACCGAACGTTATAATAATACAAAATGAGTATATAACACGAATAAATATATATTTAAAGTTAATAACGATAAGTCTGAGTACAGCTCATGAAAATAACAATCAAACGCCTAACAAACGAATAACAAAATGAATCGAAATGATCGCAGAAGCTGCTCTAATTCGTAAAGACAAACATTTGGTAAACTAATGAGTTTAGAGGAATCAAATTAGGAAACTAATATAAATGTATATGTAGGTATAAGTACCTAAGATTTGTAACAACAAAATTTGAATATATTCCAAAAAATAAAGCGTTATTTAGTCTTCCTTTAAGAATATACATACTGCACAAATACAACATTTCAAGAGTTCTTCAATAAAGCAGCAAGTAAATACACCAATCAACTTCAGTTCATCTTTCGTCAGGCAACTCTTTAATTTGCTGCTTTGCAGAGTCATCGATTTTATGATAACAATCTAAAAAAATTAAAAATTCTAATTTCATATACCTATAATATGTAGAAAAGTAATAAAAAAAAAAACAGTAAAAATAATATCGTATTTATTGAGGTAAATGATAAAAAAAAAAACGTTAGCAAAAAATGCAAAACAAAACAAGGTAGAACAATTTTTCTATAAAAAAATTATGTACAAACATAAAAATATTACTTAAGCCAAGAGGTGTTGTTATACATATATCGTTGTTCCACTTAATAATCTCGCTATGTTTTATTACTCTCTGGTTCGATATTCTCATTTTCAGTACTCTGCATCCACTTATAAAAATATTAAAAGGTCAGCTGTTAAAATTCTGTATTTAAGTAATCACGCTATTTGTACGCAAAAACCATCTTACGAAATTTCTATATTAAGTGCTTCAAAAGCCATAATGCGATAAGATACAAAACGTTATAATATTTAATACAAAACGAGTGCCATATATAACACGAATACATTCTGAAATTTAAGCAATAAGTATGAGTATAACCCACGAAAAGAAAAATATTAAGTACGAACAAAAGAATAACAAAATTAATCAATAGATCACAGAAGTTGCTTAAGTTCGTATTCTAAGAACAAATTTTGGTAAGCAAATGAGCTAAAACGAGAGAAATCAGAACAAGACGCAAATATAATAGTAAGCTGTATAATAAATACATACACCAATATCGAATATGTACGGGAACTTATTTTAATACAATTCAAAAACAATGCACTATTTAATCTTCCTATAAGAACATACTGAACAAATACACTATTATAAGAATCCTTCATTAAATCAGCAAGTCAACTTAAGTTTCTGAAATCTGATCAGTAGAACATATTGATTGGTTCTTTGCAGCACGCATTTTCTTGCGTATATGTACTTATGTATTTACATATGCCATCAGTTTTTTTCAAAGTGTCGCGACACCCTTGGGTATGGATACTCGTATATCAAGAAAAGGATTTAGTATCCACCTTCGCTTATTGTCGAATTCAGATTTATCGGGAGAGTTGCTTATAAGCCGATTTTCTAAGGTTTCTAGGCCCATGATCATATAGGGGATATGTATAAGCACCAACATTCAAAAGTTTGATCTCGCTGAATATTCTTGAACAATCTTTTGAACGAATGGAAACGATTTAAACACCATTTTTTATAGAGAAGTGATCCATAAAGCAATTTTTCGTATTGTGGGCCACAACATGACACATGCGCAATATAATTAGCGTTATGTGAACAGTGAATACTGTAGGAAGCATACTATAGTGACATTTAAGTAGAAACAAATGCAAGTTTGCACACTCTTTGCTTATTTCAATTTTAAAGAGGGTCGCTAAGTTGTTTTATGTGCTCAAGCGGGTCGTTATTCTGGAAAGATTGAAAAGCACTGTCCTGTAGGTTTGCTTCATTTCAGTCTTTCTACTCATTTCTCTCAGTCTCAGTAAATTAATTTTTTTTATTTTTTTTGCCTACTACAAATGTATATTGTATTTCCTCTTTACACTCCTTAAACTACAATACTACTTGTACATCGCTTGAGTGAAAGTACTCGAAATTACGCCATCTCCTGCCAACTGCTGACTAATATTTCGACGTGTGAGTACAATATTTACTGCATGTTCTGCTGTTTATTGTTTCTACTTAATTCAATTTGCACAGTTTAATGTTTACGCATGGTTCATCCAATACTGCAACCGTCCTCTTCGAATACTGGCTGAGTTCCAAAATATCAAAAAAATGCGCATCGGGAATGCATCACTGCCGTTGTTATGCGATGGTACGATGCTTTCATTTTGCAATGCATCATGATAGGTCTGTTTGGTGTGCTTTTCGTGATCCAAATGGGACATCTGTCAAATAGTTAATAATTTGAAAAGTGGGGGAAAATCTTCTCAGAAACTTCTAATTACACAAACAAAAATGACGATTGACATTTCACAAATTGTCAGATGGCTGTTTGATAGATGTCCCGGGACTACTACATGGATGTGGTCTAGCACGATTTCGTAGAAGGGGAAATTTTTTGACACTCTCATTTGGCTCTCTGTTCTCTTGATTTTTGACAGGTTCAGTAAATTTACGTAAATTTACTGCACACCAAACAGACCTGATGCTTTAAAATTTTTGACTTTTTGGAACGGTTTGTTCTGTTTAACAATCATTTCATTTCATCAATAAAAATATCTAAGAAATTCTGTTCATTTTTTCTGAAATTTATTCAAGAAAATATGAAAATAACAAATAACTAAGCTTAAAATAAACATGTTTTCTTTTGTTTGTCGGAATAAAAAAAAATTTCTCAAATCACAACGCATCACAATAAACTATGATGCGTTGTTTGCATTTGTTTGCGCAGTGGTTGCTTTTATAATGCGTTTTGGAACGCGATACATTGCATCACTGCAATGACGATATGGAACGCTTGACTTTGCAGTGCTGCGGAAGAACTGCGTTTTGGAACTCAGCCACTGTTACCAACTTTATACTCAACGGCTTCTCTACCTTTCTGCCATCTATGCGAAATACCTACTAATCATGAGTGATTCGGAATGCATATATGAATGTACATTCGAGAATAAGCCGAAGCAGACCGCCGTATTAGGTCCCCTCTTTTGCTTGCCCCAAAGTGACCAAGCCAAGCGGTACGCTTGCTAGTGGGTACATGCATTAGACTATTGATGCGGTTAAATAAAACACAGAAATTGATGTAAGATTACATTTCATAATAAGTCTGTTCAATAAAAAAAAAGTCAGATCAGAACAGCACAGATATGTGGGAAAATATCAGATCAAGTCAGCACAGAAAAGTGCAATACAGCTGATTTTGATATTTCTCACAAATCTGCTCTACCTCGAGAGTAGATGCAGAAAAGTTGTCCAGTACAGAGTTACTAAACACAAAAAAGATCAGTCTCGGACAGAAACTTTTTTAACTGAACACCAAAACCTGTAATTTTCTGTACTTTTCTATCCAGCACAGAGTTACTGAACAGTCCTAATATGACTTGTGTGTGTGCCAATTTTATCTTTTATAAAATTGTCTTAACTCCTCTCTCCGCAGTATATCGACTGACGTCTTGCACTGTTTTTGGAGTTTCAGGAGGTTCTTGGTTTTAATATAATATAATATAATATTTATCGTCTATTGCAATAACAGCAGCCTATTAGCGAACATCAACAGCTTAAATTGGCACAGCACAACAACACAACAACAGCTACAGTTCCATCCATCAACAACTTCGTGAACAACAAACACCACTGTAGCCACAGCAGCAAAACTTGAACTAGAACCACTATAGTTAATATATACACAGTCAACAAGAACATCTTCAACAGAATCTTCGACAACGCAAACAGCAAAAGAACATCTTCAACCGAAACAACTAATTATAACTTGCATCAATAGAATAAACAGCTTTAACAAGAAAAACTGCAACAGCATCATACATCAACAACTACTTGCTCTTCAACTTCTTAATATTGGTGTATAATTTGGCATTTGGCATAATTATGATTGTGACTGGATTAGATGATAAAAGTATTGGTCTTCCAGCACACTCTGCGTCAATGATTGATGAGCAGTTTTTCGACTATCTTCGTGATTCCCCCATCACTCTTTCTGAATATAGTGTTTTCCTTTTGATCGAGTCGACCATACAATTTTGCTTTTCAAACTTATATACATTATAAGGCAATCCTATCTTTTATGTATAATGGCTTTCTTCCTTCTTCAGCAATAGATACCAACATGTGAAGTTTCGTAACATTATTTCTCATAAAGTATCTGTGACTTCTGGTGTTTCTTTCTCAAGACAGTCATTATGGACCCCTCCTTTTTAGTACTAACTATACGGCAGCCTTTCACCAGCAATCAGTCTTGGACATGCTGCTTCCAGTTTTCCAGATCAAGCACTCTAGCATCCGTAATGGCTTGGTAAACGGAGGTTCCGCCTTTCTCGTCATCTCGAACCTGTGGGCTGTGATCCGAATATCATCTTAGCTGAAACGTTATTATCTATTCACTCGATGTGGCCGAACCAGTGTAGTCGGAGTGTTTTGGACTTTCGGACAACATCCACATCTTGATACAGCTCATAGAGTTCGCGGTTACATCTCCTCCAATCGCTCTCCTTGTACAAGGGATCAAATTTAAATACCTTTCAAAAAATAGATCAGTACTAAACGGATCATACTATTTCTGCAAAAAATACCCATATAATATTTTCAAATTTAAACATGTTTTAAATATATGTAATTTTGAACAAATTTATAATACATTTTTTAAATTTTCGATGCAAGAAATATTATTATGTTATAATAGTACTCTATTTTTGAAACACAAATGTAGGCTCCTTAAACTATATTATTAATTTTGTTCACTTATTATATTTAGTGTAACCGTTTAAATTAAAACAAATAACTTTGAAACTAATTCACTTAAGATAATTCTTCCACGCACAAAATATACGTCTGTATTCTCTGAATGCCTATCACAATCTGTTAGTGCTGCCAGTGCAACCCCGTCAGTTAACATTTCTCGCACTCGTTACATTAGTAACATTTAAATTAAGTGTGTTCGAATATCTGTCAATAAGGTCTTGTTTTCTCTCTGTATGCAATCAAGTCAAGATTTTTTGGTATATCGTTGTTGCACTAAATAATCTCGCTATGTTTTTTTATTCTCTGATTCGATATTTTCATTTAAAATAATCGCTATTCACTCATAAAAATATCAAAAGGTCATCTATTAAGGTTTTGTATTTAAGTAATTACCTACGGTATTTGTAAGAAAAAAACATCTTACGAAATTTCTATATTATATTAAGTGCATTATGGCTTATGCAATAAGAAACCAAACGTTATAATATTCAATACAAAACGAGTACCATATATAACACGAATTAAATAATAATATTTATGAGTATTTAGTGTTTCGTAACACCAATAAAACACAACACTAAAAGTATTACTTAAATTATGTTTTTATTAAATAAAGATACACAGTTGTTTTTAGGTTTTAATAGTTGAAAAGTTAAAAGGCGTCGCTATTTCATCAGAAGGATGACAATTGAGAGAGATGAATCAAAAAATGAATTTTAAACGTATTGTATACTTCATGGTATTGCCAAACAAAAATATTAAAATGAAAATGAACGAATATTAGTATATGTTAATCCATTAAAAATGTATATTCACCACAAGTATAACCCACGAAAAGAAAAATATTAAGTACGCACATATGACAGACCAAATGAATCAATAGGTCAAAGAAGTTGCTTAAGTTCGTATTCTAAGAACAAATTTTGCTAAGCTAATGAGCTAAAACGAAATTTTAAAGAAATTAGAACAAGAAGCTAATGTATGTAGTTTGCTGTATAATTAATACATACACTTCCAATATATATGGGAGCTTATTTTAATATAATTCAAAAAACAATGTACTGTTTAATCTTCGTGAAGAAATACAAAATTTTAAGAGTTCTTCATTAAATCAGCAAGTACGTAAATTCACCAATCAACGTAAGTTCTTCTTTCATCAGGCAACTTTTCAATTTGCTGCTTTACAGAGTCATCGATTTTATGATATGCATAAATATAACAAATAAAAATTTAAAATTCATATACTCGTATAGAAAAATAATAACAACATTAAAAATAATATCATATCTCTGGAGATAAATAACAAGAAATGCAAAACATAAAAAAATACAGCAATTTTTATTTCTAAAAAGTAAAACAAAAATATGTTCAAACATAAAAAAATAACACAATTAAAGATCCATATAATATTTCTAATTTTAAATACACATGAGGTATTAAATATAATTTTAAACAAATTTATAACATTATTTTTTTTTTTTAATTTACTATGCAAGAAGTATTATATTTATTTTTAAATTCAATTTTTAAATTAAAATTAAATTCAGTTGATGAGAAACGATCGAAAAAACCTTAACAAGCAAATAAACTTTGTAAACTCGTAATTATTTAAGAGTAGGCAAACATTCTTAAAACTCTTTTTTATATATGTAGATTTCAGGTTATCTGATTTTCCTATAATGTATCTATAATGTACCTGATCTACTCATATCACTGTTTGTGTGATCGTGGAGTTTCTCTCGATCTTCAAATATGTAAATTGGTGGTCTTGTCGTGTGGGTGGTATGCTTTTGTAAGGATTACGCATGACACATAAACTGCTTTCTTCCATTAGCTCTTGAACCACCGGTTTATATATTGTTTGATTTTATTTAATTATATTTCCAAGTTGAGCTATGTACTTATTTTCCATAAAGCACGTGTGTTTATATATTCATTTTGGTGATCAATCCATTACCATTGTTAGGTAATTGTATAATACAACAGCCATGCACAGGAGATTTTGTTTCATCTCTGAAGATATACATACATAGGTACTTTTTTAAAGGATATTATGTTTCTAGTTTTCAAATGCATTTTTCGCCATTTTAGATTTTGCGTTTATATTTCAATATACATAATGAATGTAACAATATTTATTCTAACACAACTCGTAATTTTTGTTTTTTTTTTGTCTTGGTCTTTTGGTATATAAGTATGTAATATGGAAGCTAAGTGTCATTTAAAATATAATTATGTAAAGTATTGTTCTATAGGTCTTAAGTGAGCCAAATAATTTAGAAAGTAATTTTTTGTATAATTAACGACGGGGAAAAATTGTAGATTTGTTGCATGAGTATTTGAGAAAATATTTTTCTATAAAGCAATAACTGCAGAGCGCAATATTTTTTTCTAAAAACTTCTAACAAAGAATATATTTAACGAAAAGTATGTATAGCAATTCTGGTGCATGCCAAATTGTACAAAAGTATTGAAATTTTTTTTTTTATTGTTGCACTTCTTTTGTGGGTAAACATTTTTCATACATTACGCAATTTTGTTTTTGGCTCTCAGTGCTCTGGAAAATAGAGAAATGTTTCGCTTCCATATAAATAAAATAATAAAACAGAACAAAGAGTAGTCCTAGAAAGCAGTAGGAATTCATTTTTAATTTTTCTTATTATTCCATATTTCCGACTTTCATTTTGTTTAAATTACGATCGGCCTTGGGGTCCAGTTGATAAGCGCACTGGTGCCCCATTCCCCGGGTCGATCGATGGTTCCTGCGCTTTTCTCACCTAATGCTTCACATGCTTTAATATCATATCCTTTTTAATTAAAACTCTACAGCCTTCTAAGAATGCGTGCTATGATCGAATGCTATGCAACCTAATAATGCCGGAAGCTCCTCAAGGAGATTTATTTGCGGACCATAAATGTGGGGATTCGTATTTCTTTTTCCTCTTTTTGACAGCCATTAAATTACAGCACATTTGATCGCAGAACTGGACAATTATAGTTTCTAGTGTGAATATCACAGACGACTACTTTGTACATGAACGGGATGATGTGTTGTGCTATGAACATGTATGCATGGATGTTTTTCTATGTATGAATATTTCAGGAAAATTAGTGATACATACATAAGTTAATGATGCGCATACGTACATATGCAAGGTAGAGATACAATTTAGTCAAATACTGTCTCGGATATAACTGCAGTTACATATATGAAGTTTGCAATACGAATCTTCAACGAACACATCCCTTATATTTTTTCGTTGTTTTTTTTTTTGTTCGAAAAATTTGGTTGTTTTTTAAAATTCTTTTATTTAAGTTTCATTATTTTTTAATTTGTGCATTCCTCTGCATACATGTTTACATCTTACTGCAGAATAGGTAGAAATAAATCGAAAATAATTCCTTTTTATTTTATTTTTAAAAAACCTAAGTACATATGTATTTTGCGCATCTAAAGTATAGTCATAGGTATTATTAAGTAAGTCCTTAACGGAGAATAAAAGAAAATTCCTTTCATCTATTTGGATGAACAAACTATCAATTGTCCGGTGGGATTTGTTATAATTCATTTCAATAAATGAACAAATGTGCACTATATTTTCCCATAATACGTTTGCTTTTTTAAAAGCGAACGGTCCTTTCTCCCTCAAATCCCACCACCCAAATGTTTCAGTAAAGAGATAAAAAATCGATTTCAATTTTTTTTTAATAAAATAAAGAAAATAAAAATATAATAAATAAGAGTCATAAAGATACATCTAGCAATTAAGGAAATAACATAGCTGAAGGATAACAAGATCAGGAGCCAGATCTTCTCCTGTCGATGGCGCTACAATCCGGGTGGATCCAAGCTTAGCTTTTCGCAAGCATTTGTGTGTCTCTCTGGAGTCTAGACAATATTTTTCGAAGATCTATGTTAAGTAAGATTCTTGGATAACGAAACAGAGCTTAATAATGGACGGCGATGGATATAGCATGGTAAGTAGTCACTTATTTGAAATCTGCAAATGCTAATAAAAATTATATTCAAAAGGTTGAAAAGCAGAGGAAGGCTGTGAAAAGATTGCTGTCGACATAAAGATTTCTAACGCTCAGTTGTCGATTTGCCGAGGATGTGAAGAGATCACACCATAGCACAGTTAGGTCATTATATACGTACATATTATATGAACGTATGTATGGTAGACATCGATAAACAACGCCCCATCACATGAGTCTCTATGTACAAATATGCAAAACAAATTTATAAATACACATGCACAATATTTTGGAATCATAATACCTTTTAAGCTATATATTTATTGTAAACTATAATACTGTCCTTGTCTTTTAATTATTTGACTCACCGATTTGATTTAAGTAACATGAAGATCTTATATTGTTTTGGATAAAAGAATAAAGTCTTGTTAAAATTTACATAATTCTAATCACAGATAATTTGTAACGTAATTAAATAATTATATCTTTGTTTCTCGGTACTATTTAATTTATTATAAATGGTATAAACACAATGTTTTGTATTATTTAATAATAAAATATGTACACACAACTATAATAAAATCATATTTTAAAAATGAAACGAAATGAAATGAAAAAATTCTATTTGTTTTGAATGCCATTGCATATACATACCAGTGGCGACGCGTGAATAAAAAATGCAGTCGTTCAGTTTATTTATTTTCTATTTTTTCCTATATTGCAATTTGACATTTTGATGTACATAGCTATTACTTATGTTTATTCTTACTTCTTAGTGAAATCTTCTTGATTTATTCAAAAATATTTTTATAACACTTTCATTCCTTACAACTGCTTTTCTCGCCAAAGGATTTTTTTCCAATTCAAACGTCTGTTAACCTACTTTCCCCAATTATTGTTCTGTAATATGGCTTTAATCTTTTAAGTGTGGAAAACGCTCTTTCAATAGATAATGTTGTTAAAGGAAATGTATGTTAGTTCAGTCAGTTTATACATACGAGTATGTGTAGCTAATTGAGAAAAAACTGAAACCAGATCATCATTCCGAAGTTTATCAAAAAATTGATCAGCATTAAAATTTGGCAAAAAACTTTTGTTGTTCATAAATTACAAAATTTATTTTTTCAAGCTAACATACATATAAAGTATTTAGTTCGTTTAAAAGAGAATTGGGTAAGTTTAATTTAAATCTAATTAAATAATAATTAATCATTTTTATACCTCTACTCAAAAAAAACTCAATCCACAACAAATGTATGACTTTCATATTCTTTCCCATAACGATTTAACGATTTAACGATTTTTATTGAACAAAATATATATACAATTGTCTTAATTTTAACTTACAGCTATAAGATACATTGGTAATACAAATTTGTTGGCACACTGGGGGCCTAACCTTATACATTGACTTAAAATAAAAAAATATAATTATATATTATAAATGTAAACTTAAAATTAAAAGTCGGTTGACTTAGATATCCTCGGGGTGTTCCGTCCCGGTTGTTAGTGGCGAGTTTGGTGTGGGTTGTGAGGGTGGTTGGCGTTTAGCCACGGCGGTGGGCTGACCCTGTGTCAGCATAGAATACAACTGCTTCCTCGTTGTCGATTGGGGTGATGTCTTCATCCAGGGTGTCCAGGGCGCTGAGGTACCACGGCTGGGGTAGTCGCTGTTGGGTTGTCATCCTTCTTATTAGCTGGTTCGGGTGGCTGGCTGCGCTTCCTACTAACTTCTTAGCCAAAAGTAGTAGGTACTTGTCGATTATATTCTTTCCCATTTCGTCCCATTTCGTTCATATACTTCTAGCGCGAAAAAAACAAAGGCAAAACACAAGAAAAAACAACCACCCAATATCCGAACGAATACCACTCGAGCACAATTTGAGTGTAAAAACGTGAGAAAAACTTACCGCTTGCTTGATTTCGTTCATATGTAGCTAATTTGAACGAATCAGTTGGTATGAATCTGCGACTTTTGTTTTTGTGTGTGTGTACTCTTAGTAGGGATACATTTCGTTTCCAAATCATTTGAACGAGTTGATGGTCGAATGAGTGGGAAATGTTGCTGTCGCAGGTAGTTTGTTGTTGTTTTGAAAATTGAGTGCACGAAAGGGTTGCAAGAGTTGGAAACTGAGAAAAATAAAAACTGCGGAATTGACTCAAACTTCCAACTAGGATAAGTAAAAATATTTTGTAGGTGGTTAGGTTGATGTGAAAATTATCATAAATATTATCTGAAAGTTAGGCGTTCATGAACGAAATGAACAATAGGACACCTCGCCACTGCTTCCAGCTAAATGCTTTACTTGTCCTTGCACCTTAAAAGTTGGCGTAAATCCTTGCTCCACAATTTGCTTAGCACCAAATGAAGTCATTTGAAAGTTATTATTATAGGATCACACAGACTGAATAAATTGCTTGGATAAAGGATTTTTCATAGATATATAAGGAAAAAGTGGCATAGGTGGGCTAGCAATTTCTTCCACAAAACATACACCCCTATTCTGGAATCCGTCGGATCTGAGATTCACTTCACTAGTTAGATCCACGTTAACGTGTCCACTGTATCACTGAATCCGTCGGATGAACTGTCTTACCGACACGTCGGTTTATTCATTCGAACACAGCTGTCTTGCTTTGTTGACAGGAATTTTTTTTTTTATTTGTAAAATAATAAGTTAAATTACCAAAAATGGATGCTGTGGCTCTATTTTTTTTTATCAAAATGAGAAAATTTCTGCATGCAAAAGAACTCATGTGAATTTAAGAGCAAACACTGAGGATGAACTAAATTTCGAGCAATATATATATGTATGTATGTTAGCACGAAGCAATTCCAATCACGTGCATACCCTACACGCATGTGCCGAAAACACGCATACCCGCTGGTGCAATGGTCTCCACTGATCGTTGTCGCGAAAGCATAAAAACAATATTTCTTTATGGTTATTCTTATTACTTTTCTCACAGAAAATGTTCAAAGTAGATCAAAGTAGAGCGAGATAAATGCCCAAAAGTCGAATTTAAACTTTTCTTTTTCTCATTTCGAAGTTTTTATTGAAATATGTACCTATTAATTTTTTTTTTATCCATTTTATAGATTTAAGCCAACCAGATTCGATTGCATAAAAAAACTGCCTTCAAATCCGTTCAGTAGTTTTTTTTTTGTTTTTGCGGTACATATATACGTACTTTTATAAAAGTACTGATAGTATAATACGCTTTTCCGTCACACAATTTTCTGCCGGTTCCTTGAAGCTTCTTAACCGGATTCGACTGTATCTCGTAATCTTCAAAATAAATTATACATTCATACGAACTATTTTCCAAAAGTATATTTTCAAGCTCAAGTGGATATCGCTTTTGGCCACGGAATTCTCAATGCTTCTTCTTCTTAAAGTTCCACTCCGTTCCGGAGGTTGGAAATCATCGATGCAAGTGTTTGTTTGTTTGTCACTACTCTAAATATTTCTACCGTTGAAAGATTGAGCCATTCTCTTAAATCTGACAACCATGTCTCGACCTTTGCCTTCCGACGCTCCTTCTTCCTTCGATCTTTCCCTGTAGAATTAGTTAGAGAAGTTGATATTTGTTATTTCTCATTATGTGTCCTAAGTATTCAAGTTTTCTTTGTTTTATTAACAGAAATATTTCGTTTTTTCTTCTTAGAACTTCTTCATTTGTAATTCTGTCAATCAATGATATTCGTAAAATCTCAATGCTATTGCAATCTAAAAACAAAGAATTTCCGCATTGAATCGGAGAAAACTTAATCCAGGAACTGAACTACTTCCGCTTCTAACATGAGCTTCTGAAATTGGTTTAACGGTTTGTGTTCAAACTGCGCCCACATCTGTAAGATTCAACGTTTTTAGCACACCTCTTCCGGATCGACATTTTTTGACAACAAATAAAACGCATTTCAACTTCAACGTAATCAATTTTGTTCTATTTGTTCTAATTGATTTATGGTAAAGTTAAGAATATCGGCTTCTACTTTCATCTGTACTAACGGTGGTAGATTAGCGGCTTTGATTCTTCTAGCTAGCACCTTAAAGAACATATCTGTAGAGTCATATTCAGCACAAACATTCTTTGTGGGTTCTTCTTTATATTTTGTAATATCACATCCTTGTATTGGGTCAGGCTCTTCAAGTCTGTTTACCTTCGTAGAGAGGGATGTACAATCTACTTCTTGAAATTGGTCTATCGAAAACACTCTCTCAATTTCAAAGTTGCTGTTTCTGTAAATATATTAAGGTTACCTATTTCATTTTAATTATATACAATACATAGCATAGTATACTTACGTATTAGCTGCTGATGTATCTAAGAGAAAACTGAGCGATTCATAGTAACGCCATTTGGTGTGAACCTTAATACCATTTTGAAGAGAATATTGCTGAGCTTTAGTAATTGTTCGAAATCGGTCCCTAAGACTCGCCCAACGAGCTTTGCACCTTTTTACTAAAACAAAGGAAATATAATCTAATTAGTACATATTACAAATCTTCAGTATGTTTTTTCTTAAGAATTCAAAAAAGAAAAGAGTTGGCATTTTCAAATCAGTTAACACCCCTATTGTATTGCATTCAAATTAAATTCTTTCTAAAACTGTCTGTTAAGTGTTATTACCGGGAACGGGTTTAGTTGACTTTGCCTGTTTTTTTTTACTCACATTGCTTTTTTGGTGCTATTTGTCAAAGTAGCTGTGCACTTTCTTCTTAACTATACGATTTATCCTCGCTCAAATGAAAGAAATATCAGTGTCCACATGGATGAGAGCAGGTTTTTCTCTCGGATGAACATGCACATAACTGCACGAGTTATGTTTGCACTAGCGCGCATAAAAAAAAATCACCACACCAATACAATACAACCCTGAACACATTTGTAATATGCACATTTGCAATATGGTGCAATTCAGGCACTCGCCGCAGTTTTAGTCAGGATTTAGATGAAACGAATTTTCCAGGCGACATTTTTTTCAATTCTCTTTTGTTCTCGTATGGATTGTACACACGACACGATTTTTTCCGGACGACAAACAACAACAAAGAGCCCTGTCTAGCTCAATTCGCATATGTTACTATGGTAAGTCAGGATTTAGTTTTAGATGAAGCGAATTTTCCAGTTTGTCGCCTCTGTTTGTGGATGAAGGGGTTAAAAAGAACGGGGAACGAAAATGTCGTTTAAGTCGCTGGAATTCCAGGCGATTTCTCTGTTCTCTTTTGTTTTCTTTCCAGTTTTTGAGATTTCGCGCGTGGAATTACAGCGACCCAAACGGAATTTTCGTTCCCCGCTCTTTTCAACCCCTTCATCCACAAACAGAGACGACAAACTGGAAAATTCGTTTCATCTAAATCTTGACTAAGATCAGTTAAAGTTAAGAATAACGATAATAGATGGCGCTGTGCTGTGATTAATGCGTCAACCCGATAAATGGAGTTACACGTTGATTTAGGCTGTGCGCAATTTGACAGGTATTCTTTTCGCATTGTCATTTTCTAATGAGCAAATGTGCTATTTTTATTGCTGCAACTGATTCGAGTTTTGCGTATCATTACACTGATTCTGGATAGTCGTATATCGCGCATCACATCCGCAAACGGTACAAGCATTATGATCAATTATGCGATATTGAGTTCTTTTGAATAGGATTAGTCAAAAACGACTGTTGTTTTTTAGGGAGCTATTTGCTTGACTAATGCCTCCTATAAGACGATCAAACCTTGGACGACGTGCTCGAGACGATTTGGTGGGGCTATGATATTGCTCTCCGGAGATTTTCGTCAAACGCTTCCCGTGGGCACCGTAGCGCAAGTGGTTAGTGCGTCGGACTACTCAGCCAGCGGTCTTGGGTTTGAATCCCGCCGCAAACACCTAAAAGTTTTTTCACAGTGCCCACCTCTTTCGAATGCCTGACAAGCATCAAAGAGTATCATTTGTCACGACTAAGCTTATCAACTCGCCGTTCGGAGTCGGCAAAAAACTGTAGGTCCCTTCCATTCGTGCAAAAATATAACACGCACACACAAATGGTTGCGAGAAGCAGGCCCAGGTTCACCCCAAGCTGTAGCGCCAACTAAGTTAGTAAGTAAGTAAGCTTCCCGTCATCCCGAAATCTACTGCTGCCGATAAACTTAATGCATGACTGAAATTGTCGTCTTTGTGGCGGCATGTCAAGAAGTTGAAATTGACCACGAACATGAGAGTCGTATTGCAGAACGACCCATCGGCTGCTGAATTCTCGAGACAACTGCTGGCGCTTGGCAATGGCCAAATTTCTGTTGATGTTTCGACTGGATTGATATCGCCCCCGACAAATTTTTGCGAGCTCACATCGTCGAAGGAGGAAATCATCACCAAAGTGTTCCCCGGCATTCCATAAAATTATAAAAATCTCGATTGGATTAGTGAACGGACAGATAGACACACACAGGTAGATAGATAGACAGATAGATAGACAGACAGACAGACATACAGACAGATGGACAGACAGATAGACAGACAGACAGATAGATAGACAAACAGACAGATATGTAGAAAGATAGATAGATAAACAGACAGACAGACATACAGAAACATTTATGAAATTAATTCATTTTAAGTATTTGTTTTTCTTAATAAAAAACTGAAATTAATTCGGCTTATAAGTTGACACAACGTTTATTAGTTTTTAAGGCGGTACGAAGTTCGCCGGGTCAGCTAGTAACAAATAAAAACGATCAAGTTAGAAAAATAAATTTAAGTGGAAATTCGAAAGGATCACCAACTCCAACTTTAGCAGACGCAGACCGATGTCTGTTCAGGAATATTTTGGTAGGTAGGTATGTACCAAAATAGAAGCTTCGTTTGATGTATGCCATATCATAGGGCGCACTGGATTCGCACTGATGCGTTCGATGTTCGCCAGTGCTATACTGCTATACCTACTGAAAACGCACTGAAATTGCACTGAAATCAAAGAATGTGGACATCAAACAAAACTATTTTGTCAAATTTTGAAAAGTGGCGGTAAAATTTTAAAACAGGTAATTATGAAAAATTAAACAAACGCGTTTAGTGATATGGGATTTGACAGATTTTAAACATATCTCTATTACCGAAATTTTAAGGATTTCGTAACAGGTCGTTGAGAGTGTACGCGAACAGACCTATTAAAAAGGAACATCTTCAACTTCACATGAGGTTTGTTTGGTGGCTCACTAATTTTCGCAATACCATGTAAACTTTCATGACAGTTTCATGGCTCTCATTTTTTTTTTACTTTCATTTGGCTCTCTCCTTGCGATGAAAATGGGACATATAGTCAAATAGTAAATAATTTTAAGTGGGGGAAATCCTCTTCTTTTTTAACTATTCAATATTTTCACGAAAAACTAATTTTCTTTTATTTTTCTAACAAATAGTGTTCGACATTTCACAAATTGTCAGATGGCTGTTTAATAGATGTCCCTCAGTGACTCCATGGATGAAGATGTAGCACGATTTTACAAGATGGGACATTTTTCGCCACTCTCATTAAAGCTCTCTTCTCTAGATTTTTGACAGATTAAGTCATTTTACGTAAAATTACCGGACACCAAACAGACCTATGCGTTCGTTTACTTTTTCGTAATGTGTCTGTCTTTGAGAGAATTTCACCCCCACTCTTCGATAATTCACAGATAACACATATTTAGTGCAAATAGTACGCGAACGGACCTGGTGTTTCAAAAGCGTTTGGTGTCTTTCGTTCAAGTTTTATCTCTTTGAGAGGATTTTACTATTTGACAGGTCTCAATCACTTGCGCACAAAAAACACCAAACAGACCTATGATTAATGACGCTGATTACACGGCTCTTTTTTTCGTTACGTTCGTCTTTTGTTTTTTCGACAGGTACCTACGTACGATAGTGATTAGACAGTTCCTAATAATTGGCTTATACGTGCATACGTGATTCTGACGTTTATTGTAATTCACTTCAGGTCTGTTCCTTTACTTGAAAATTGTTACTGATTCTTACTGATTTTAGACAAACCGCGTTCCTTTACACAAAAAAGTAGTAAAAGAGAGAGGCAACGAGAGAGTAAACATTTCCTCTCACTAAAAAACTCTTACTATTTCAGTATTTCTTACTGGACAGATTTCTTCCGGTAGAAATGGAACTATCTGTCACAGTCAGCTGTTTCACTTGTTTGAATTATTTGCATTTTTTTATTTGAATTCAAAAAGTAAAAAAATGGAGAGAAAAGGAAAAATCTCAGAATTTTCACTCCTGCTCTCGTTAGTCGTTACTTCATTCATTCCACTCTCGTTTCTATGCCCCTCCCCCTATCTGTCAAAAAGACGAAAGACGAAACGAACGAAAAAAAAAAGAGTCGTGTTATCAGCGTCAATGTAGATAGTAGATTTAGAGTTGATAATTGATATAAGGAAACAACGCTATGTCTTAAACGTCACGATTGCTCCCCCAACAATTAATTTTATCTACGCCGATGGAAAACTAAAAAATATCTACTGTCTATTTAAACGCCGTGTCGTAGTGATTAGATTAGTGCGTTGGACTACCACAACAACTACAAGCGTTCGAGAGTAATCATTTGTAGAGAGGACTGATGAGCTTCTCAATTCGCCGTTCGAAGACGGCAAAGGCAAACAAATGGTTGTGAAAAGCTGGGCTCGGTTCTCCATAGGACTGCTGACAGCACTTATATTTTAATTAATTATTTCATTGCATGCTCTGCTCTGACAAATACTAATTTCTTTCTTACCTGGTGTCCCCAGTTCAAGCGCAATTTCCGTCCACGCCTGTTCCTTCAATTTCACGTATCTATTGGATTTGTTAGATGGATCGTAAATGACTGGCCTTCTTTTAGTTGCTTCGATGAGTTTCTCATCAAACATAAACATTTTTATTTTTCTTTAAGTTTTTACAGCTGCAAAGCTAAATAGTTAAACCTCAGTTCACCGAATTTATTTTTTCAATCAACGACAACACACAACAGCACAAATGACGGTCGACTGTGATGTTGAACTTTGGGTTTGGTGGTACATTTGATGTATATTGACGTTGCTGTGTGACTGGCGCGCTTGACGTGAATTTTATTTGTGTTGGATCGGACGTGGTATCAGCGCTGCCACTTTGCTACGATCGTAGCAAATCTGCTACACGATTTTCAAAAAAGCCCATTTTGCTACGCTGCTACGCACTTTTTCTAAATACCCTAATTTTGCTACGCTTTTTAAAGACACGAACTGTCAAGAAGAATTTGGAATTTTTAACCCTATCACAATCACAATTACAAATCAAAGAAAATGAAACGAAAATGTTTCCAATCTATTCAATTCCACGACACCAACTTATGCGTGTCTGCTTTTACACTTAGACTTGTGAGTCTAGACCTCACCTCGAGGGTAAAGTTTTTGGCGACTCTTTTTGACGTTTTTCTTTTCTCTTCTTCTTTTTATAATTGTGTTGCTTCCCACCTAGTCATCTGCCCAATACAAGAACTGCAAAATAAAAGAGGAATGTCAAATTTGAATCAAGGAAAAAAGTCTGAAGTGTAAAAGCGCAAGACTCACGGATGTAAATAACAGAGAGAAATTCGAAAAAAGTCTACACTCACAAGTTTTTCTTAAGTGTAAAAGCAGACTAAGTCTGCTCTTCTCTCTATCATATCGTACACAGAACGCAAGCAGGATTTAGTCTTCTCGGCGATCATAAAAGGTCTGTTCGCGTACTTTTTGCACTCGAAGAGTGGGGTGAAATTACGAAAAAGTAAATGAACGCATTAAGCACCGAAAAATTAAAAATGTATGTGATTTGACAGTTTTCATGTATTACACCAAAGAAATTTCTTGCGGTAAGATTCGTATTATGGGGAAATTTCTTATTCTCTCGTGAGTACTCTCTTCTATGAAAAACTACGAAAATTTTGGTTTTCGTTGCTCTTCGTTATTTTTCGTAGATTTTCTAGTGATAGCAAATAAAAATTATTGATCGGTTAGTCATCACTACTTTTATAAAATGAAGTCTAAAAAAAAGTATGTATGTATGTGCCGCAAAAACAAAAAAAAACTACTGAACGGATTTGAATGCGGTTTTTTGCAATCGATTTTGCTTGGATTAAATCTATAAAATGGATCAAAAAAAATCAATATAGCGTAACGACTACAATTATTGGCACCCTTAAGGAAAATTTTGACTTTGATTGGACACAACTTTACTGTTTTTTGAGTTATGATAAACATTTTTATATTAGCGTATTATTTAAACAATTTTTTGTTGGTTAATATTATTAAATATTTAACGTGTATATAAAAATATACTATAAAATTCCAATAAAAATATGCTTACCAATAACTATAATTATTGGCACCCCGATATAACTATTGGCACCCAAAAAAAGTATAATTATTGGCAGTTTATTTTTTACTTTTGGGCATTTATCTAGCTATATCTTACCTCTTAATTAACGTATTAAAATAATATTTACATATTTGTTTAAATTATTTCACAACAAAGATTTTGATATATTTATCTTCTTTGTACATTTTCTGTGAGAAAAGTAATAACATAAAGAAGTATTGTTTGTATGCTTTCGCGATAACGATCAGTGGAGACCATTGCCACCGTCAATGCACCAGCGGCAGCGGGTATGCATGCATGCGGTACATGTCTGTGGTATAAGAGATTGGTATTGCTTCGTGCTTACGTATAGGTATTGTAATTGTTCGATCAACTCTAATCCAATAACTGGATAAATTTGATTGTATTTTTTTTTAAAAGTAGATGCAGGGCTTGGAACAGATACAGATGTACATACATCGTATATTATGTTTTGAGTTTTGGCGGTAAGAACGTGCTGTAATGTTTATGAAAGTGGAAAAGTTATATTGGAAGAAATTGGTTACCTACCTGCGCCACTTTTTTCTTCTATGGAAAATCCTTTATCCAAGCAATTCATTCAGTCATTTCATTATACGATCATATAATAATTATTTTCAAAAGACTTCATTTGGTGCTAAGCAAATTGTGAAGCAAGGATTAGATTAGATTTTTATTTTAGAGCTTAAATATTTGTTGCAATGTTAATTATGCATAACACATAAATTGTGAAGCAAGAACTTATGCCAACTTTTAAGGTTCAAGGAGAAGTGTAGCATTTAGCTGGAAGTCTCCTTCCAGTAGATAATTTATTAATTACAAATACACATACATATATATCTACATACAAAGAGAATATTTTTGTATGCACAGCGAAGCGGGTACATCAGCTAGTTGATTATATGAGGCGCGTTTTTTTACATATCTATATAGACTTCGAAAAAGCTCTCCAACTAAAAATAAGACTGGATAACTATCCAGGCTAAGGTTTTGTTGTATTTTACATAGAAAACATGTTTAGCCTATATCGATTTGAAAAAAAAACACGCCTGATCAATCGAAGGGAGCGATTTCTAATTGCAACAAAATTAATTGATTAATCGGTGTTTTCAGCTAAAATTTAAAATTATCATGAAAAAGAAAATAAATACAAAAATAATTTTTTTACTGAGTAGGAAATACAAAAATAATTTATTGAGTATGAAAATTAAGCGTTTATCTAGCTCACAATCGGGCAGATAACTTTATTCGACAGATATCTATTATATTCCTAGAATAACTGTTATTCGCCTATTGAAAAATCGATTTTTTTGTTATCTGACTGTTGAGTCCTATCTGATGTTTATCTGACTTTTGTTGACTATTGTTAAAATGGCCCTAAATCATACATTAAGACAAAATAAATTTACATTAGGCGTGTTATATTTCTAGCCTATTTAGAATAAACATGTTTTCCATATAAAGTTTTGAAAGGCGTTTCGTCGTTAACCTGCTTTGGAAAAAAGCCGTTCTGATGGTACGGAAGTTCCAACTAAGAAACCATATTTTTGGGAGTGTTTATCTTAGGGTACACTGAGAGCTTACGAATTTCTTTCACTGTCTTTTTCCTTGGGTGAGGTTGGCTAACGCTGTCAATCCAGTGGAAAATAACAATAAATTGACAGGTCTTACCCACAACGTGTTTGGTTACTTTTTAACGAACTTTCCACTTTCTGAGAGGATTTGCCCCCATTTTAAAAAGACTTTTTAGTGCTTCATCAGTGATGGTTTTTTTCAATTATTTAAGAATTAATCGGTTAAACGGATAGTTGGTCGATTAATCGAAAGGGAAAATTCGATACAATACAATCGTTAACCGAAAGGAAATAACCGATTAACATAAATTTTTCGGTTAATTGTGCCATCACTATATTGAAGATACTATTTCTCCCGTATTTTAAATTTACTTATCAAATAGAACCGCAATACCGCATGCGACAAAACCCCCAAGTAAAAGGGATAACAGTAAAAAGTGGGAGCACTTTCCAATTTCAGCTGTCATACACGGCGCTCCAGGAGACATTTTTGTTTCATGATTCAATTTATTTCTTTAAATATATCTCGTGGTGACGGGGTAATAGCCCCTTTACTGTACTAGTAGATTTTTTTCAAATTTTGTTTAACTAACTACTGTGCTGAAATCCAAGATTGAGTTGAAATCGTTGAATTTCAGAAAGATTTAATTTCACTTTATTTATTGTTAAACACATAGTAAGAATAATATATTAGTTTAAATGAATTTACAAACAAAAATATTCAAAATTAACAAAAATGATCCCAATCACATGTAAGAAAAACAAATCCAAAATTGCTTGATACATTTGTTTATGTCAGCGCTAGAAAGATGTGCTGAATTAGTCAAAAGGTGTGTTCGATTTGGCGAACTACCAACTGCATGTTATTTCGATATGGCAGAAAAATGTATGCCGAGAATAGGTACATCTAATATCTGGAATTACGCTGTGTGTAGAAGTACTATTAATATTTTTTGAATGATATTTCGTTTGGAGGGAAATTTATGATGGTTATTCAAAAAAAAATTACATTCGCACTCAATTAAAATAAGTACCTAACTTCCTAATATATATGCAAAAGCGTTTTTTTGTGGTTCGTTTTGTTTTAATAATTCCCATATTATGCTGTGTGCAATGATTTAAATAAATATTACTTTTGGATAACTTTGGTTTAATTATGATATATTATTTCTGCTAAAAATATAATTCTTTTTTTTTATACATAGGTATTGCAAATTGGTGTCAGCTGAATATAAAGATAAAATCTATTAGTGTAAACAGGGAATTAGTCAGCTATTACACGTTCGATGTTTTTACTTCAGTGCCATGATGGTGTTAGTAAAGGGGAACTAAAGCGCAAAGTGATAGACACGGATGAGTTGAAATGTTTGTCAGTTTTTATTTGACAGTCGTGTTATTCTTGTGCGTTTCGCTTTCGATCGACTCGTGTGGAACGCTTTGGTTATAAAAAAGTGATAATGGAAAATTTAAAGTGGCCGCGCAAGCTGATCGAAGACCTAATTGTTCTTGTTCAAAGACATGCAAACCTGTACAATTTACAACATCCCCATTATGTCAATCGAATTAAACGAGCAAATTCTTTACAAAGAATTTGTGCCGAACTGAAAAAACAAAACAGTAACATTGATATTCCTACTATCAAAGCTAAATGGTGTACTCTTCGCACTCAATATGTAAGAGAATTAAGAGTTGAGCAGCGTACCATGCAAAAAGGCTTGACTCATAAATATCAACCAAAGTTGTGGTGCTATGAACAAATGGATTTTCTCAGACCACACTGCGTCGGAAGAAGACTACAATCGTATGTATACCAGGTAAGTGAAGGTTAGCATAGTAGACTTTGGATTGCACTCCAGTGTTTACATTCAGTTATTCTGAATGCATCGTTCTTGTTATTTTGACATTTTCTTATGTTGAGTTGCTTTATTTGTTGTTTCGGTGGTCAGTTTGCATTATTGTTATTGCTAAAAGTTCAAATACAAATTGAAAAACTATTTGATAGCGTATGAATGGCTGCCGAATATACAATGCCCAACAAAGCAATTTATAAAAGCTAGACTGCTGTGTTATTGAACTATTTATGAATATTTGTTTATTGCTAATAAATACCTAATTCGTTTTATTGTAGAATGGTCATCCCTCTAATTTTGAAGGCCTAATTCTGGAGAAAGTAGAAACTGCTAACAGCATTGAACACCTGGATCCTGCTTCAAAGATACAAGAAGTAAGTCGTTTACCATCTTGACTATGTCACTCAACCAACTAAATTAAATTAAAATAATTATGTATGTATCTTTGTACTTGCGGTACAGAAAATGCATTCTCAAAACTAATTAATAAAATCACGAAAGCTGAACATAACTCTTAAGAACTAGCATGGCCTATAGCCACTGGAACTGGAGTAACCACTTGCGTTAAAGAAAGCGCTCTAGAAGAACCAGAACAAGAACTTTTTTTTTTGTCAAATTTATGGCATCCGTCAAACCCCGTTCACTTTTCTTGATATTTCAAAATATGGCAACTATTCTTATTCGAGTGCGTTTCAGTGATGGAAAATTAAATTTTTGGATTGTACTTTTCCCAAGCTGAAATTGTAACTTTTACGACTGAATTGTAACCTTTCTTTTGATAATCTGTGATACATTTATCAGTACAGTGTCTAAAAGAATGTTTTCAATTTTGAAATTATGACACTCATAATTTTTCACAATGAATTTTAGTTTCAATCAGAGCTGAGCAAGTAACCACCTGTAGCCGATTTACAATTAGTTTTTATTAAATTTGAATGCAAAAAAATGCTTACCACACAGGCCGAAGAATTTAGTATTGAAAGAAAGCCTTGACCTATTTTATATACAGGTTAGGTTAGGTTGAGAGGGGCTGAGAAACTGAGCTATCACAAAATACTAGGCACCAGAGTGGGCCCATCGCTTTCCCCTAAGAATCCATACAAGGATGGGACCTAAACCGTCACAATTTCCTCAAAGCATTTTATTACCCTGCAAAATTTTGGAACGAGTCTATAGTTGATTCGGCCTACCTCCTTCAGGTTGCTAAAGAAGTACCTGTCTAAAACGTTCGTGCGGCCACGTGCTATGCCCTGGCATGCACACAGAATATGTGTGATATTATCTGCTAAAGCTAGATCAATACAATATCTGCAAATATCCGTGCCTAAGAGTCCAAGCCTCTTGGCGTGTTTGCCTTGAAGGCAATGCCCGGATAATATTCCTACAACTGTACTTATTTCTGTCCTGTTAAGTTTAAGGATTTCGCTGGTCCTTTTACTGTCCAGCGCCGGCCAAAGTGCCTTGGGAACCCTGTGTCCTGCAATGTAATACCATCTATGGTCAGCCCTTCTCGTAATTATATACTTTACCTTTGATTTGATGCAGCAAAGTGGTGGAGCTACTTCTAACGCTTCGGGTAGAGGCAGTTCCCCCCTTTTACCAACTCATCGGCAAACTCGTTGCCTTCTATCCCGGAGTGACCCGGGACCCAACATAGTCTTACCTGGTTCTGCGCGCATAATGCCCTGAGCATTCTGCGGCAGCTCCTGACTAGTTACGATTTAATAGTGCACGATTCTAGCGCCTGGCTGTCGATGTAAATATCAATATCCTTACCGAATATTCGTTTCATATTCAGAAGCTCTGCAGCTCTAAGTATACGGCTAGAACTTCTGCCTGAAAAACGCTGCAGGTATCCGGGAGTCTTAACCCATTAGTGCATGAAGTTAATTTGAAGTTTTTTTTTTACATTCTTTCGTTTGTTTGCAGTAAAACACTCTTTATTTAAAAAAAAAAAAATACGAAATCAGAACATTTTGTGTTCTTATGAGTAGATAGAGTGTGTCCGTTTAAACGGACTTTATGCAGAGAAAACATTCCAAGTTTCCATTTAGATGACGTCCGTTTAAACGGACCATATGCACTAATGGGTTAAGGACACCTTTAGATCTGGTTCCACACAGTAGATACCGGACCCTGTGCCTCTTGCAGTTTTTGACCCGTCCGTGAAGACTGCAGAGTCTATATACCGAGATACTGTGCTGTTTGTCTACTCGTCATGCACTCTTTTTTTTAAAGATTTTTTGTATTTGGTAAATTGTAACTTTTTCTTATCAATTGTAACTCTGTAACTTTGATTTCTGATTGTATCCAAAAAGTTACAATTGTAACCCATTTTCCATCACTGGTGCGTTTATATTTCCGTAAACTTTCTTTCTCTGAAAAAATTTCACTGCACTCTTCGAAATTCTATAAACCAGGAATTTTGTTCAAAAAGGACGCCGACAGCTTTTCCCAAATGGGACAAAATTCTATAAGAGACATTTTTATCAAAAGTTACTACGCGGCAGGAAAGCACTTACTAGAAAATGGACAGCAGCAATAGTAATTAAGGTCCTCCTAATTTGGGAGTCCCAATGGCCTACGAAGCAGATTTGATTAAAACTTAATATGTGCAACTTGTAGCTTGTAGGTTTTAATCAATGTATTTTTAGGAACCTTTTTGACACGGGGTAGAGCTGTAGCGAATCGTATGTATTCGTAACCAAGTAACTGGAATTAAGATACGAAGTAACGAAAGGTTGGTTACTTTTGCAGTTATTTCGTTCCTTTAGTTACTTTGTTGAAAACATTTGTATGTACGTTCAGTAAATTTTATAGATGTACATATTTTGTTTATTGTTCTTCTTCTAGTTCCCACATAGCTAATCGGGCTTTCAATTGGGCATTCCGATTGCTCTCCAAACATGTTTCATTGTGATATTTGGGAGTGTATTACGATTTAATTATTTGGGAGTGTACTTATGTACCTACTTGTCCACTTGTCAAAAAATCCGACATAAATTATTTGGCAGGCAATTTTTATTGCGTTCAGCGGGCCTAACATGCATTATTTGTTGTTTTTCAATGCGTTCAGCGGGTTTATGTCGCATTATTTTTTGATATTGCTAAGCATAAAATTGAAACTGCAGTTTGATGGTGGTGAATTTAACAAGTGTATTTATTAAACGAGTTGAGGAAATAGCCCCGCCAGCAGTAAGGGTACTACTCTAGTACTGTTAGTCGATGTCCTTACTTACTTAGTTGGCGTTACAGCTCGAGGTGAACCTGGGCCTGCTTCTCGCAAACATTTGTGTGTGCGTGTTATTTTTGCACGAATTGAAGGGACCTACAATTTTTTGCCGACTCCGAACGGCGAGTTGAGAAGCTAAATCGTGACAAATGATACTCTTTGATGATTGTCAGACATTCGAAAGAGGTGGTACCGTGAAAAAACTCTTTAGGTGTTAGACCCAGTCTGGAATTGAACCCGGGCAGCATTGCGTAGTAGTCCAACGCACTAACCACCACGGCCACGGCGACCACAGTCGATGTCCTGTCCATAGTTTTTTTTTTTTTTTCAATCGCGCACAGCGCCCCACCCATCCAACTGTTAAGTAAAACAGTTAAGAAAACAGCCCCACAGGGCACGGGTACTCCTTCATTAATGTGAGTCCATGTCCTGTCCATAACAAACCCAACTCTTCATATTTATTAATTGCAAATATATATTTCACTCCATTTTCTCATAAAAATTACCATTTCCATTCATTAAAATGTTATTTATCAGTATTTTAAGGTTAGAATTTCCAAAATTTAACAATTTTTTTTTTGATTTTCTTGTTCAGCCTTATTGTGAGTTTCATTCGAACAGCATTCCGCCCGAAAAAAATCACAATTAATTTTACCCCTATTGTGAGTTAAGCCCGAAACTTCATTCGGGCAAAATGAAACACCATTGACAGTTGAATTGTTCACTTGTTTTTAGGCCGTTTGGCAATCGCGTTAAAATTTTATCAATATCAAGCAATCAAAGAGTATCATTTGTCATGAGAAGCTTCTCAACTCGCCGTTCGGAGTCGGCAAAAAACTGTAGGTCCCTTCCATTCGTGGAAAAAGTAACACGCACACACAAATGGTTGCGAGAAGCTAGGCTTGGTTCTGTATAGGACTGCTGACGCCGTATATTTTAATTTTGGCATTATTACGAGGTTTGAAAATTACATTTTGTAGATCTCGGTGAAATAATTCAAAATATAAAATATACCCTAAACTAAGCGGTAAATAATTATTTTTAAGTCTAATAAGTGCAATTTAGTTTAACAATTTTAAGTGTGTACATTTATATCAAAAAACACGCATTCGTACAATAAAAATCATAAAATTTATTTAATCCCACGATCTGTGAACACTGGGGGGCAGGAACAAAAAAAAACAACGTCACAAATTCTTACTGGCCGAACACAATGGCGAAGCTGTACTGTAGTGGACGTAGGCAGCGCTGTCAAAGTTAAAATACACGTAAACCCTATAGCGCGAACACAATGCGAAGCTGCTGCTGTATTATAAATTGTATGGTGAAGCGCAAAGTTCAGCCAACTTCAACTTTCTACTTCCACTACAGCTTCACCATTGTGTTCGGCCAGTTACTTGAACAACAGTCATATGTGACATTTCCCTTGGTGTGCTTTCACATGAGAATAAGGCGATTTTAACTTGTTCGTTTAATCGTTTTACTTGTTATAACTTTGCAAGAAACAGTCAAGTTTGCCAATTAAAAGTTTAAAGTGTGGTGGGACTTAAAAATATAAATATTGAGAAGAACTCCAAAAAAGTACAATGTATCGAAGGTCATTTGTTGCACAAACTGGGTGCCAGTGTATATCTAATGGACGACGATGTAGAGAACAAACATGCAAATTGTACGTTCAAATTAAATTTTAATTAAATGCATATGATATTCATCTTCCATCTCAGGTGTTCGATTTTCGCTCATCGAACAGTCTAGACGCGCAAGCAATCGTGCCTTTTGAACACAGAGAAAGTTTGCACACTTCACGAGCGGCCTGTGCTGGCTGACTGTAAAAATGCTAATAACGTAGCACGCACATGCAAATGGGTCCGTCTACACGTAAGTTCAGTTCAGTTTATGGACTCATTTTAGTGTCAGCTTCCAACGAAAATACCCAGATATGAGTGACTTACGACAATTGGAAAAAGATTTTTTATACGAGTTTATTGAACTGTATAAAAGTTTTCCTTGCTTATGGCAAGTAAAAAGCAAGCAGTACAGTGATCGACATTTAAAGGATAAGGCGTACCAAAAAATGATTGAGAAGTATAAGGAAGTAGACAGGATAGCAGATCGCGATACAATTGTACGTAAAATAAACTCTTTGAGAAGTTGTTATAGGAAGGAGCTGAAAAAAATACAAACATCTATTCAGTCTGGAGCAAACAAAGAAGATGTCTACCAACCTAATCTGTGGTATTTTCATCAGTTGGCTTTTTTAAAAGACTCGACAGTTGATGTGGATGGAACCCCAGAGAAGCAAGTAAGAATTACATGGTTTGCGTACCTGGTCTTCCTGTCAGTGAGTGTTTTTCGTCGGGAGGAAGTTAGTCTTCATACCAACTATATTCTGTCATGACAGCTCTGTGTTCAGATGGTCATGGATGTACCAAATCGCTTATGAAGACTTCCCTTAATCAGAACTGTATTATTCTTTCCTACCACATTTATTTATTTATTTTATTTATTTATCTTATTTATTTATATTATTGAACCTGAGAATGCGTTTAGTCCAATAATACGTTTTATTCCGCTTTCAACGTCCTAAAAAATTTTATTTTTGTTTCTTTCTAGAGTCATGACCCTTTAGATCATTCAATGTCTCCACCTCCTTCACCAGCTAGCATAGCTTCCGAACCAACTGATCCTGAGATTACTATGAACAACGTGAGACTACCATCAAGTGCGACTATTTCAAGACGTTCAACAAGCAAACGAAAAACCGAAGATAGCATTGGTGACGTGCTACAACTCATTGCTAAGCGCTTGTCTTCATCGCGAACTGAAGATCAATTGGATTATGCTGCAAAAAACTGGATCGCAACACTGAGGAATGTTTCTAAAGAGCAACAGATTTATGCGGTCAAAGTCATCGGTGATGTTATGTGCGAGGCACAGTTGGGAAATTTAAATCGTAACAGTCGTCTATCCATATGTGAACATAGGCAACCAAATTTTCAGTGTCAGAGATGGGAGCAATGTGAGCAACAGCTTCCTGCAGAAATGCCAAATCAATCACTTAAAGCATTTAGCATCAAGCAATTCGCCTCATCGCCAGCTGTGTCAAATGCTACTGATTCTAATATCCACGAAAGACTGTAAATGCAAAGATTTTGAACAATAATTAATTTTGTAGTTTCGTTCTGTTTAAAAGTGTAAGAAAATAAATATATGTATGTATTTGTACAAGAATTTGCAGTTTTTGTGAAGTAGAGTAATAGTCGGCAACTATGTATTAAACCCTAAATGAAGACTTTGTAGGGCTAAAGAGAAATGCTTAAGTTATACTAAAGAATATACAAACCCAAGAAGTCTCATCTGCAAACCAAAAATTATCAAAAATGAAAAAGCTCTTTCGGAACGTAAGAGAACCAAAGAAAAACAACAATCCAATTGAGATGAGATTGAGAGGTAAGACAAAAAAGTTTTTCTCTTGACATTTTGTCGGCTCGGTGGCGATCATAGTAAGTATATGTATCACACGTCACACCACACAATACATTTACAGCGCATAGTCACATGTATATTTTAGTATTCGACTCAATTTTTTCATCACAGCTTCACAGCCAGAAATCAGGAATATAAAAACAGAGATATTTGCAAGAGCGTAACACCTGAATGGTTGTATGGATGCATGCCATTTCATAATTGCAATTCCATATAATAACCTTAGCGACAACTAAAGGCACCTGTTTTCAGTGACGTAATCAAGGCATAGTCTACATTGGGTCAATGAATGCCGAATGTCGATTCCTGTTATGTGTACGAATCATAAAGGGTGATTTTTTAGCTGGTTTGATTTTGGCAACACTGGTTTTGACGGCTGACGTGTGTTTAGTACCTTGTGTCACTGTCAAACAGCTTCAGTTTGGTTTGCAATTTAACCATGGATCGTCTTACAAATGAACAACGCTTGCAAATTATTCAATTTTACTATCAAAATTCGTGCTCGGTTCGAAATGTTCATCGCGCGCTGCTTCCATTTTATGATCGGCATTCTCGACCTTCTTAGCAGTCTATTCGGAAGATTGTGACCAAATTTCGCACCAAATTTACTTTGTTGGACATTAAACCACCAACACATTTACGTACTGTGCGTAGTGAAGAAAATATTGCGGCCGTATCAGCTAGTGTGACAGAAGACCGCGAAATGTCGATTCGGCGCCGTTCCCAGCAGTTAGGCGATGATAACAAACTTTTTTTTGCCCGAAATGGAAGTTCTTGACTTGCATGATATGTGGTTTCAACAAGACGGTGCCACATGCCACACAGCACGCGAAACAATGGCGCAATTGCGAGGCGAGTTTGGTGAACAGTTAATTTCACGTTTCGGGCCGGTCAATTGGCCGCCTAGATCGTGCGATTTGACACCATTAGATTATTTTTTGTGGGGGTATGTCAAGGCTAATGTCTATAGGGACAAGCGCGCTTCGATTGACGCACTGGAAGCCAACATCCATGCATTCATTCGTGAGATACCGGCCGATATGTGTGAAAGAGTATGCCAAAATTGGACTCAGCGGATGGGCTACCTGAGACGCAGCCGCGGTCAACATTTGCATGAAATTATCTTTAAACATTAAATTGCAAGGTTCAAACTATCGATTCAAATAAATATTTCATTCATTTTTTCGAATTTTTTGTGTTTTTTTTTAAAAAAAAGTTCTCAACCTCTTAAAAAATCACCCTTTATTAGCATACATCCAAAAATATCAAGATTCTATACTCGCACACAAATTATCAAAGTAACAGGCCGTTTCCACGAGCTAAAATTTATAGCAAGATAACTAGCACGCTATGAAAATAGCTAATGGAGAAATAGCAAATAGCAAGATAATTGAGATAGCAAGCTATCCATAGCAGGATATTTAGCAAGCTAAGGATATCTTGCTAATTTTTGACATTTGATTGAAATTGGTTGTGTTCGTCGCGTTTGAATAAGAAAAAAATAATTATGGCCGACTGGAAGATGTCACAAGAAGAGATAATTAAATTAAAAAAACAATTTTCGGCAGTTTCCATGTTTGTGTAAGTATAGAAGTGCTTAGTATGCACAAGCGGTTGACTTTAAAAAAAAAAAATTAAATATCAATCTATAATTTGCCCACACACAAATTTGACAGTTCTCTTTTTCATACAAACATTTTATACGAGATGCGACCTCTTGGGTTTGTATATTCTTTGGTTATTATCGTATACTTACAGGTACAGGTAAGTAAGACGGTGTAAATATACCATGTGTTCTAGCAAAGGATGTTTTATTTTGGAAACAAATATTATACCAGCGAAGTTCTTAACAGTATCCAGCCAATACCATATAACAATACCTCGTAATTATGTGTCAAATCGATGAAAATATAATAAAAAAACTCCGCGCGAAAAAAGAGTTCGACATTTAAGGTGAATAATAAATAATAATAAAACAAAATTTAAATTTCTATCTATCCGCCGGTTCGGAGATTCCTTTCAACTGTTCGATTCACTTTCACTTTAGCTTTCATAGAATCCGCGCATATGTAGAAGCAGTAGGACATAATATCGAACTACCGGATAAAACGTGTTTTCAAATACAATTGTTTCTTTTAAATTTATTAAAAAACCGTTTAATGTTCTTCTTCTTGTTAAGGTTCCTCTCCGCTCCGGAGGTTGGAAATCATCATTTTTATACCTATACCTAGTATGTTTGTTTGTAACTCCTCTCGTTATTTCTGAGGTCGAGGCGGATGAGAAATGTCATATTTTGTATGGATAGATCTGATTTGAACATTTTCCACGATGCCGTGAAACTCATTCACATTACCGACAAGGGAAAGATTCACTTCGGCGCTTTCAACTATACCGATGCTCAAATTACGGCGGATTCGACGAAGATAGGGCTGTATATATGTATTTCGATTCCAAAAAACTTGCGAAGCGGTTTGCCAATAAAAACAGCCTATGACACCATCCTTCTCAAATTACTTTTAGTTCGATAAAGCTCGATTTAAGCAATTCTTTTTTCGGAAGTTCAAAACTCAGCATGTTCTTTCATTTTTACAGATTTTTTTATTCATTCATCGCTTCCAATAAACAAAACAGCATTACACATTATTGTTCGGAACATATGAAATCTGAATACAAGTTAACAAAATTCGAAAAGAAAAAAATATAAAACTTATTCTATAGAGTAAAAAAGAAACATTTATCTGCATCCATTTCTAATTATTATAAAAATATTTTATACATTTAAGATTTAACCAATACAAAACCATCAACGAAAAATAAAAGCTCCAAGAAATCCAAAAGTAAAGTGTAGATTTCTTACATCTAGTTGTTCAGTTGAATTGTTTTTTGTTATGTCGTCTGTGGTTTTCTTTGCTTACTAAATATTTACAAAAATGTTACACAAATTGTTTGCATTATCCATATATGTATATGTGTATGTATATAATATTATTTATATGTTTATATTACTTTTAAACTATTTTATTTGTTTTTCATTAATTCAGAATTAATAGAGCATTTTCAAACGGATTTTTGTTAGTTTTTAAATTTATATAACTATTTAGTTTTAGTGCAAACAGCCCTTAGAGTGTTGAAACAGAGGATATGAAACCAGATAAATAAAGAAAGAAACAACAATAATACAGTCGTAGTATATGTAGCTTGATTTCCTTTTGGAATTTTAAAATAATATTTAAACAAAACAAAAAAAAAAAAAACACCAAAAGTTTAACACAAATATTTACAATTGAAAGTTTATATTTTTGAAAACTAAAAACAAATTGTTTGTGTTCAAGTCCTTCAAATTTCGATTATTCATTTTTTAAATGCAAATTCATTTTTTTTTATATATTTTTATTATCTAAAATTAATATTTAATTTTTCGTTTCTCAATTATTTATTCACATTTGCGGTTTTTTTCTCAAATATCTTATTTAATTTGTTTTATTATTAAATACATACATTCATTTAAAAAAAGTTATCTGTACAGTTATAATGTAATAGCGGGTATTTATTTTTTTAATTTTTTATTTATAATTTCAAATATTTTGTAATACATTAAAAAATAAACTAATATCACCTCAACATCTTAATTTTCTTAAGATTTTTTTTTTGTTTTCTATGAATTTTATTTCTTTAACTCTTTTTTTAAAGTTTATCCATTAATTTTTCCGGTAAGGTGGTGTTCAATAGTTCATTTAATATTTGAGAAGTTATCGTGGCTGGGAATACAAAAGTAAACAAAAATCCTAGACAATGGTGTGGTTGTTGAAAAAGTAAGTAAGAGAGATACTCAGAAGTAAGTTTCTAGTTTTACGAGGCTCACTGTCAATCCCAGTCTATGTTTAGGAAGAAAAAAGTTTAAGGTGATGCGGGACTTTAAATATTCTACTCCAAAGTCCAGAGGAGATTGTATAATTCTCAACCTAATAGAAAAAGAAGTGTACCTACTTAGCCTGACTACAAATTATTGCAGCAATACTATGACGTTCATACTCCTCTGAATACTGCAACCAATATAGTAAAATGTATTGCCAGTGACTTAGGATAAGACAAAACATCTAGTGGTAGTCAGATATTTTGCATAAACGAAAACATTTAAAAAAAATTCAACACTATCGAGTGGAATGTCTAATAAAAGTTAGAGACATCTAGGAAACCATCATAAAAATTAAAATAAAGTACATACATACTATAAATAGGCATAGGCACTGACTGGCTAACTTGTCAAAGCCCAGTGTTGTAATTGTTACTACACTTGCTAAACTTATAAGCGCGAGTGTTGATCAAGAGAAAATAGCAGCACTGTTTATGGTGCAGCATCAGCAGTGCTGAATTCCCTCGATGGAACCAACAACGGTGGCGTTCAATTTCCAGAACGGAAACAAAACCTTATCTGAGCTTCTCCGACATATTCGGTGCCCAGGTTGATAAGGATGTTCATGTACTAGTCAGTGTCTTGGAAAAGAGTTGATGGCGGATTAGGCCCTAATGGGCGAACGGCAGCGTTCACACCCCCGTAGCGGGTTACTGACACCGGTGTACCCGTCCCATTGTCCTAGGTGAATACAAAGATCTGTCCCCCAGTTGGTGGTGGTGCGTTAGGTTAACTACCTAACCACGTAAAAAATCATGGTTCCGAAGTAGCCAATAGCTTCGGAAAAAGACGGATCTACTGTTGACAGCCACGCTAAACGAAATAAAGACAACGACGTTCGGATCTGTACGTGGAATGTTCCTACATTGAACAGACCGCGGGCAGTCAAACAACTAGCAGAGGCCTAAGACTGCAATAAAGCAGATATAACCGCCATCCAAGAAGTGCGATGGGATGGGTCAGGCAAAGAAGGATGAAAATATGTGATATCTATTACGCTGATTGCTATAAAGTAACGCGGATGCGGATTTGTCATAAGCGGCAGACTACTATAAAGAACCAAGCCTGCAGTTTTTTACTATCTCTGAACGCGAAGTTCAGAAGCTCTTTATGACAAATGATTCTCTTGAATGCTTGTTGGGCATTCGGAAGAGGTGGTACTGTCAAAAAAACTTGGTGTTTGCTAGGATTGAATCCGAACAGTACGTTCAGTACTCCAACAAACTAATCACCGAGCCAGCCCACACAGAAATTATGCATACATATTTTTAAAAAATATTATTTGGTTAAATTAGTTTAAGAAAAAAGAAAAATTAAAAACTGCGAACATTGCTTGTCGCACCCCATTTATTCTCCGGAAAATCTGGAAATAATTAACCAAGTTTATCATAACCTCGACAGGAGTAATTCACCTGGGAGTTCGAATCGAGTCGAACGTTCAATTCGCTAACCGTGATAGGGGTGTTAAAGTACATTTTTTGAAAATACAATTTTAATTCTTTCTTGCTGTTGTATATACGACAAGTAAAGATAAACAAAAGTCAAATTTCCTCTAAGAAATATGAAATATTCCGTATAATAGACATATTTCACATTCACAAAACATATTCCACTCGAAAGGAAAAAATAAATATGTAGATATCCAAAATAAAAATAAAAACGTTTGGCTTTACTATTTTGCTTTGCATGTTTTTTATTCATTAAGTTAACATATTAAAATTAAATTATAGTAAAAAAGAAAAACAAAAAGATAAGAATTTTAATTTACCGATCAAAAACTGAAAACACTTTATACATATTTAAATTATCTTTAAACACCACCCACCTTCAAGTGTTTATCATTTAATTGAAGTTTACTTAGTATTCATATTATGCAGCTTATATTCACAATTTGCACTAAAATAATATTTTGAATATCCTTTTGTTTTTTTTTTGTTGATTTCTTTTAGAAAACGTTTTACAATTTTTTGTAGCTTAGTTTAAATTACATTTGTCTTAGCATTTACTCTTGTTTTGTGTGAATGTTTTGTTTTTAAAAAATATCATAATTTTTTTCTTTTGTTTTAAATACAGAACTAAATATATAGTCTAAGTTTTACATATACAATAATCATATTTTTTGTTTGTTTATATATAATATATAACTATGTTCTCTTATCTCATTTTAAAATGAAAAATAAAAATATAAAAACAATTAAATTATTTTTTATAACCTAATTGAATGTTGAATAGGATGTCGTTGAAGTCATCTATTAGTGAACAATTGTATATGTAGGATAATGCTAGCCAGGATAAGAAAAAGCGTTATCCACGAGGTGGAGGATGAGTGTAAAGTATGCGCCGAGCTGGTATCACCACATTTACCTAAAAAAGGAAGAAAATTATTATTATCCTTTTTGTATAATATAATTTAATAAGTTTTATTTGTTTATAATTTTTTGGGAAATATTAAAAAAATCAAAAGCAAATCCTACAAACATACATATGGTATGGTTAGAATAGATTTAGATTTAAATAAAGCAATGGGTGCCGCGTTTGCTGACCGTCGACCAAAAACGGCAGCGCGTTGATGATTGAACAGTCGGTTTAGCGTTGTTGCAGCGTAATCGATGTTTTCTGACGTTGGATGAAACGTGGGTCAATTACCATACGCCTGAGTTCAATAGGCACTCTGCAGGGGTGCTGGAAAGCCACGAAAGCCGACCAAAGCGACCAGAAGACCAAAGCTCGACCGGGAAGGTATTGGCCTCCGTTTTTTGGAATGCACAATGCACATGGCATAATCTTCATCGATTATCTGCAGAAGGGAAGAACAGTCACAGAAGAGTACTATGCAGCGTTATTGGACAAAATGAACGACGAAATAAAGAAAAAACGGCCTCACATGGCGAAGAAAAAAGTTCTGTACCATCATGATAACGCATCGGCACACACATCTTTGAAAGCGATGGCCAAATCAGACCAATCACGATTCTAATTCGTTGCTTACCCACTGTACTGTCCAGACTTGGCTTCCAGCGACTATTATCTGTTCCCACATCTCAAGCGGTTGCTCCAGGGAAAGGGATTCAGATGGAATGACGAAGTCATCGCGGAAACCGAGGCGTATCTCGAAGGCTTGGACGTTGCGTACAACAGAAAGGGCATCGAAATGTTGGAAAATCGGTATACCAATTGCTGAAGCAATTGAGGAATAAATATAATTTGGCTTAAAAAACGCTTGTTTTCATTAAAAATCCTCGGACTTTTTAGCCCACGTACATACATATGTACATCGGTTGATACGTGCACAACGCTTTTATTTATAATTGAACTCTAATCTACGAAGCTTTAAAATATGTCCAACCAACGTTTGATATCGTTGCTCAACAAGTGTACGGGAAGTGTATAGTTAAGGCATGAGCCTTTGTTGCTCGTTGCACATACATACACATGTATATATGTTTGTGCATCGCGTTTAACAACGATTTCAAAACAATGGCCCCGTGCGTTGCCCAACTTTTTGATGAAGATGATTAACTATGTTCAACATTTGAATGAGTTGATCAAATGTTAAATTTTTAGTCGATTTGAGCACTAGTTTACGAGGTTATAAATTCGTTAATTCAATTCGTCTTCTTCTTTGGGTGGCACTACAGTTCGGGGTGAACCAGGGCCTACTTCTCGCAACGATTTGCGTGTGTGTGTTAAATTTTTGCTCGAATGGTAGGGACCTACAGTTTATTTTTTGCCAAGTCTGAACGGCGAGTTGAGAAGCTCCTCATGACAAATGATACTCTTTGAATGCTTGTCAGACATTCGAAAGAGGGGGCACCGTGCTGGTGTTCGCTGGGATTGAATCCGGGCAGCATTGCGTAGTAGTCCAACGCATTTACCACTAGAACACGGTGCTCACTTTTTCTTTAATTCTAATTCACTAATGCTCGTTAATTCAATTAAAGACATGAATAAAAAATTGAATGCAGTTGATTGAACACGTTGTGCACGTAGTGTTCGACCGGCAAAACGCTTCCTTGTTTGATTCAAATGTGAGGTTATCGTATCCGACGATCGATATCCCTATAAAACCACATGTAAACCACGTTGCAGTGACAGCGTGGACAGAATGGATGCAGATGAGCTATATATAACAAATATCGACAACAATCGACAATAAAGTCTAGTTTTTAAGTCCCTATAAATTCCTTATCGTCATCGTCTACTAAATCAAGCGTGCATCTGGCAGATTTACACTTGTAAACTCATTTGTTGCCAATTTGCTATATAATGAAATTTATTTTATTTTTTCCAAACCAATATTTTGCGATTAAAACTTAATCCAAATCCAAGCTGGTTTTCGTGGCCAAATAATTTTAGCTATGTATATATGTATACCTCTGATTAGCATAAAAAACATATAATTTTAATCATACTCGTAGTTTTATCCTTCAATGTGTAATATAACAAAACCCGAACCAATTAAAATTAATTGCCCACTGCACATTAAAATTGGCCGCTTGCTAGCCCACCAATCCAAGCACCCACCTGACTGCCTAACTGAAATACAAATATAGTTGCGGTTGATCTAACATTTAATAAAAAAAAGAAATTCTACTAAACCATTTTTGTGTTTAATTAGAAATTTTATAATTAAATTCGGTAAATTGTTCCATATCGATGGAATTTCTTGCTGTTGGTGGTGATAAAAAGGGACCCAACCCACCAACGGAACACACCAACAATCTATAAAATACGTAATTCATATTGTTGTGTTTAGGAGATGTTCAAGTTCTATTACCGTTACAGTCTTTTGGGTTTGTTGTGCTAATGGTTAATTCAAAATTTTGTACAACTGCTGCCATTAAAATACCAACACACATTATACCGTCCATATATGTGAAATTAAATTTTAATTAAATTCATTTTAGAATGAGGATCATAATCAATTGTTAATGGTATACAATTGTATTGCTCTATTTCTATACATATAGGCATACAACGATGTTATAAATTTGAGCTATTTTGTATGCTTATAGCAACAATAAAATAGACAGTGACCACTTTAAAATACCATTTCCTTCATTATACGCCTAAAAGTGGGTCAGCTGGTTGATGTAGGTTTGGTGTATGTACACACTTTGAAACGGATATCCTTTAGTGGATCTCATTTCAAAGAAAACATATTCGTTATAGGGACTATTTATGTCGGATATTAGAGCTAACAGGTTTACCACATCTGACTTTGCTTACATAAATTAACATAATTAAACACTTACTCGTGCCAGTGTAGAAGACAGCTGTGTCAATTTGACGATTCAAAGTAAAGTTGTTTACGTGCAGTAGGTACTAAGAAGTCAATACCTATGGAGCCAAGTTACATACAGTGCTGTTCGAGACATTTTGCTCAAACGTTTTCTTCCTCTTTCGGATGGCAGTTCTTGGAATTCATAAGAGCTACAATGTTTTTGCACTATGTAGCAAAATTTTGTTCAAATAGCGCACAAAAGGCGATGTAATTATGAATGAGAGGTACATTTAGCTCGTGATAGCCGTCCAAGATGAACCAAAGTAATTACAAAAACCAAGAAAATGGGAAAAATCTGTTCCGAGTGCAAATCTAATATTTTATGTCTGTCACACGTCTAAATTCGACAACCCGTCAAATTTCTGAAAGATTTAATGTTATTCAACGAACTGTGGCATGGAATTTAAAAAAAGGCTCAGCGAGGACAAAAAGAAGACCCCAGAGGAAGATGATTTTTTTATGCTCGAAAACCGTCGGCATCGTTTCAAGACTTCAGTGGACATAAAAAATGATCTATTTTGAGCTACACGACAAATATTTTCAGCAGGCTCAGTGAGAAAAAGCTCAAGTCAGTAGGTACTAAAGCCGGATTTTCCAATAAACGTCAGAGAAAAACGATTATTTTGTGGTGAGAAGCAGCTTACTTAGATTCGAGGCATGTGCAACAATGTTATCTTTTCTGAAGAATCCATGTTGGAGATGGGAGGATTGCTGCGCGAAGAGAATCAAAGAAAAGACTGAGCTCTGAATGCCTTCTACAGATGCCCTCAGAACTGAAGGTGTGATGGTCTGAGGATGCTTCTCTGGGGATTGAATGGCCTCTTTAGAATCGAAAGACACTACAGTCCTAGAATATGAATAAGAGCCCTCCGCGCTATAGCATTTTGGTGACACTTGCAGATTCATATTTCAACAGGATAATGCTTGTCATACAGCCAAAATTGTAAGCATGAACTTGTTTTTGTTTTTCAAATGAAAGATCAATTTATAGCCTTAAAATAAGCTACAACTTCTATGACTACAAATTTTCTTTTTTTGATTTTTTGGTTTAAAAAGCACATCGAAGAAAACAATATTAATGTGCTAAGCTGGCCTCCCTATAGCCCAGACCTTAATCCAATTGAGAATATCTGGTCAACCATGAAACTTAAGATTACAAGAGAGGGTTCAGAGTCAATTGACATCCTAAAAAAATTACTAATGCGGACCTGGAATAGCATACCTCATGGAAAAACCTATCTGAGTCATGGTATCGCAGATGTGCAGCAGTAATAAAAGAAAGAGGAAGCTCAACATAGTACTGATTAAATGGACAATGTTTCTGGGAAGCACTAATTAAGATTTTTCATTCATTTCTAAAAACCCATTTTTCGGTCTAAAACCATTTTGCTCTCTTGATTGCAATTAAAAAATGTTAACTCGCTAAAAGTGTCATGAAATGTTTTAAAATACCTAATAAAACAAAACCTTATTAAAAAATATGTAGTTACCTACATTATATTAACCAATTCGCCAAACTTCGAAAAAAATAGTTTGAGCAATATTTTTCGAACGCCACTGTACCTATATGCACATATCTTAAGTTTTAGACGTTGGCATATGATAGAGCCATTCTATGATTTTTATTGGGATCTAATTGTTCAAACCACATAGGCTAGGATTGTCTGTCAGAGATATGGCACTTCTCTTTTATAAAGGAAAATACGATTTCTATAATTAATAAGGAGCAGCCATAAGGCAACACTTAAACGTGACAGCTGATTTCGGAAAACAGATGTGTTTTATGCTCGTACGCATCCATCAACAATTGCCCATTCAAAACCCACCAACATTTATGCAAATTTTTAAATATCCACAAAATTTGCTGCAATTTTATGCTTAACCCTAGATTTCAGTGGAAACAGGGAGGAAAAAAATTAGGAGAAGGCAAATACAACCAAACACTTACCAAGTACCGTCAAGTTGGCGACCAAATGATGTTCCGGCGGCTTAAGTATGCCCCTATAACATGCATCACCAATTACCAACTTGGCTGCTGTCCCTTCCAACGGTCGATAGCTAATGCAAACTCCATGTTTGGTACCCTTATGCCGGGCTATTACGTACACGGTACCATTTTCCGACCATGAACCATGACATGAATATTCTGTAATAAAAAAAAAGAGTACAGATAAGAATATGAATAAAAAGATAGAAGAAATAAATTTAAACAAACACAAAGAGTATGAATGTATAGAGCTAACAACCGATGAATGAAGAACAATAAATTATTAACATAACACAATTCCATTTAATTGAAATAGCGAATCAGAAGAACCTCTACGAATCGGCAATTTCGACATCTACGTAAGGATGAGGATTCATTTTGGACAGAGAAGCGCTTCTTCCAGCAAGTCCATCTCGACTCGAGAACATAAGAATTCAATTTAATTTTTGTTTTAATTTATCAAAAATCGAGGTTTCACGTCCCGACACAGGATGAACAGGAGGAGAATAAGGATGGTATGAATATTTCAATAGAACACGGTCACTCTAAGTGGGTTAAACGCAGACTGGTGGTGCAGAGTGCGGTTTTTTTTTTTTCTACAACCAGCCGGAGCCAGAGACTGAACATCTGCAAAAAGATTCAATTTTGGTTTTTGAATTTTTTATAAATTTATTACTGCACTTGGTCAGCGTGGTCAGATGAGCTTGGCATTATGGGGTCAGTTTTTTGGTGCCAATGTGGTTATTGAAATAAAGTGAATTGGATAAAGCTAATGGCCGGAGGAATAGTTTTCAATATTTGTTCATTTGATGGAACTATTGTATACTTCGTACGATATGAACAATCCTTAGCATCTTTACTCAAAGCTTTTAAAATTCGAGATTACTAGTATTTGAAGCATAAAAAAAATGCAAAGATCCTGTGTGGTGAACCAGCTCTGGGTACCTGGCTACAACAATATACCGGGGAACGAGAGGGCGGATGAACTTGCAAGAGCAGGGGCGGAAGACGTGGACAATTTCAAGTTAATACCATAGGTATGGCGATACAAGCTATGAAAACTGTCTTGCAAACCGCCACTCACAAATGTGGAGTCAAATCCAAACATAAGGCTGCCAAAGAAATAATAGAAAATCCAAACCCATAGCGGGCAAGGAAAGTTCTGAACTTGGTCAGAGCACAAATACAACTGATGATTGGCCTATATACGGGAAACATCAACTTGAACAAACATATGCAAACCGACTGGGACTAGTGCAGTACAGCACCTGCCCGGGTTGTGAAGAAGACGACGAAAATATCAAATACTTCCTCTGCGATTATTCGGCTTTATGCTCAATAAAGTACAAACACCTAGGAAGACACATCCTACCTGCGCTGAAATCGCTCAGATCCACAGATTTCTCAAAAACACTGGAGTTTAAACGACACACAGAGCGCTTTTCTTGAATCCACATATTCCTTCTAACCTTTTAATTCCCCTGCATAAGTCCATTTAACTCACATAAACTCCAACCCTTTTCATTCTCAGCACAGTTTCTAGTGGGGAGCGCAACGGGCCCGACTCGCGGACTAGGTGAAGAGGAGAAATCTTTCGTCACCCTCACAAACCAACCATTTGAAGCACCAGAACCAGCTCGTCGCTAGAACTTGAGTCGGTGACTATTGAATGCTTGTCAGACATTTGCCAGGATTGAACCCGGACAGTAGCCCAACGGACTAGCCATTACGCCATGGTGCGGCGCCCTAAAACGACGCTCCAGAGATGACTAAAAGAAGCTCAATTTCTCAGATATAGGCAAGAGCTTTAGGCCCAGCTAACACATGCGAATTTATAGAACGGCCTGCCATTATCGACGTTCATGTTGACGTTTAAGACACGACTATAGTTATAATAAATTTGACTTTAATGACTTCCTAGCATCAGAGCAGAAAAGGTTTCACTATAATTTGAAAACAAGATTAACATAAGTAATCATTTTTAAAATGCACACTTTGCACGCCAAAACTTCTTCCAGAAAGCGGGTGTTGTTCAACTCCGAGCACGACCTTCTCCGTTCTCTAACGAATGATTACATTAATTTGCCAACCATTTTCTCACTCGAATATGCAATTAGTTGGGGCATGAAAAATACTTAATTTCAATAATTACAATGTATGAGGTTGTACGAAAACTCAAGATTTACGACACCAAAGTGTGTTCCTCAGCTCAGAGCGAATGAAAACAAGCAATATTCTCCAGAGAGCAAGGCGAGAAAGAACGAGAGAAATTATTATTCAACCATAATTTTATTTTCCTATTATGGGAAGGAAGAGCAGAACGCGCCATCATCAAAAAAAGAAGAGGAAGAAATTAAAGTTCGCCGTTCGGAGCGCTGATAGATCCTTCATGTGAGGCAAAAAGTCAGAGCTGGGTGCCAGGAATGCCCAAAACGTACAGAGTATAGAAATGCAGCGGCTATAATGTGGAACTTAAATATTCTCCCATTAAACAGGAAGAGGGAGTTGAGTGTTTTTTTTTTTGTAATTTTCTTTCGACCATAAGCACAAACAAATAAGAGAAGAAAAATCAGATGAAAGTTATTTGCAAGGGAGCACCTCACCATCGACAAACGTCCCAGACTTGGAATGTGCAAATTCAGCAGTACAAAGTACACGTAGTACATCGCATGGAAACGAAGGAAAGGACTCTCTGCCTACTGTGCTGAGTAGTGAATAAAATGAAGGAAGACAACGAAATTATGCAAATATTCAGCAAGGATTGCATTTTATGTGTTTTTTTCATTTATTCACGTAATTTTCGTGTAGTCCTTGTTGCGCCGCGCCGTGCCTCACCGTCACCATGCCATGCCGCTCGTAATCCGTTTCTTGTTGACATGAAAGTGCACCGTGCGACTGGCATCATTGTGAGTTTGTACCTAATTGGACTGGAGGGAGCGTGCACGTAGATGCTAAAATGGGGTGCAGGCAGAAATAAAAGACGATGTCGACTCTTTGAGCCACTGCTGTTGATTTATATAATGTCTGCGCGCATATTTTCTAAAAGTGTGTGAAAGGATATTGTAAAATTTAATTGGAGCAGGCAAGGCGCCAGCTAATATAAAGGTGGATTGCAAACTTTACCGAGACAAAATGTCTCGTCAAAGAGTCCTTGAATAAGAGATGTATCACATTTTATCGATGGAAGGTGTTTTGGATTCTCAGAAAAAATAAGTTTTCGCAGATCGTGAGGAACGTTTAAATTGCAAAATTGCAAATCTTCTTTTTTCGAGAAATCATTCTAATTAAGCTTCCGAAGTTTCTGCCATCATATTCTGCAATGAAAACCATTCAATTCGGGGCCTACAAAAAAAGGTTCAATTCCAATCATGTTAAAAGTGATTTTTTCTTAAAGCAAATACAAATAATCCACTACAAAGCAAAGATTACCCTCACGAGTGTATACGGATAAGCCATCAAAGAGAAGCAAATGTCCGCGATAAATGCGAAACTACCAATGACATTGACTACCACTATCCTGCATAGTAGTACTAGTAGACTCACCCTCATCTCCGTCTTCGTTACATTGCGGCCGAACATCGATTAAATTCGGCCCAGTACATCCGATCCACAATTGTCGCTGGGCTTTGTAATTGACAATGCATCCGGGTGCATCCCGTCTGCTGCGTTGCGGCAGCGTCCTTGTTGTTTCATTCAGTTTCACCAAACTATCTTCACTGTTGCCGCTACTGCTGTTGCTATTGCTGCCGCTGTTAATGATGCCATTTACAATGGAATCTCGATGCTCATGCTGGTGTTTCTGATGCTTTGATTGCTGCTGGGTCTCCTCCATTTCGTTGGTGCTGCCAGTCGCAATTGTAATTCTTCCCGATTGAACATTGTCGTGGCTTAATTGTTTCAGAGGTAATTTCAACAATAAACTACTCGTGGTATCATCATCAGTTCCATGATTCAAATCATTCGTTTCGATTGCACCATCTGACAATGCTGATCCTGATTCCGATGATGATGATGCTGATGCCGATAGTGGCGGGGCCTCGGCCGATACTTCAGTCGATGATGGTAAATTTGCGTCACGTCGACTCCTAATTGGAAGTCCTCTTGTATTCGAACGCCACGAGGTGTGTCCCAATTCCTCTGAATTGCGAAAGCTTAATGTGGTGTGCCTGTGTGTGGGTGAATGTCCAAAAGAGAGAAAATAAGGAAATCAGATTTCGTATTTTTTTTGTTTGTGTTATCCTTTGCATCAAACTGTTGTACGAGTATATGAAATTAATTACCTCTTATGTGCGACATCATGATGATGGTGTCCATGCTGGGTGTGTCCTTTATTGTTGTTATGGTTACGTTTGTGTCTGGAAGAGATATATGGCGGTCCAATAGCACCACGTAAATGATATAATCCCTCAAGTGGACAAATTTGAGGATCTGGATTGCTTGCTGAAAGAAGTTAAAGATAAAAAATATTTTTTTAAAAATTGTTTAAACATTTCGTTATCAAAATAACATAAAAAAAATTATAAAAAAAAATATTTGGCTTCAGAAGTCCTAGGTAAAACAAGCCTAGCTTCCCGCAACCATTTGTGTGTGCGCGTTATATTTTTGCACGAATGGAAGGGACCTACAGTTTTATACCGTCTCCGTACGGCGAGTTGGGAAGCTTTACATGACAAATGAATGTTTGTCAGGCATTCGGAAGAGGTGGGCACTGTGAAAAACTTTTTAGGTGTTCGCGGCGGGATTCGAACCCAAGACCGCTGGCTCAGTAGTCCGACGCACTAACCACTTGCGCTACGGTGCCCACACAATAAAAATAATAGGTTAGCACAAACAAGCCCGTGAATAAGCTAGGCTCGGTTATGTTATATCATAAATGCTGAGAGCTAAAAAATTTCGCCTAGTCAGAGTCATAAAAACTTTTAGGGAACCCAATTCCCTAGATTTATAGGTCTGTTGGGTAATACTGTAATTCGTACGAATTCGAACGTATTCTGACATATTTCCTGTTTGGTAACCCAAAAGATTCGTAAAATTCGTAAAATAGAGACCCAAATGAGAGTGTCAAAAAATTCCCCTCAACTGAGAGTCTCGCGAATTCTTACACTAACTTTTTCTTTGGGTGAAGTGGCCCAACGCTGTCAAAACAGCCATCTGACAGTTTGTGAAATTTCATAATCTCCATTGTTAGTTGAAAACAAAAACAAATTTACAGGTTTTTACCCAAAAGTGGTTCAATGCGTTTGATTACTTTCTTACGAATTTTCTATTGTCTGAAAGGATTTTTCGCCACTTTTCAAATTATTTATTATTTGACAGCGTTGGACCTCTTGAGTCTTGACCCAAAAAAGTTACCAAACAGACCTTATATTTCGTTGGATTATCGTTATGATTTTGAAAGTTTAAAAACATTATCTGTCAAAAAGATGCATTTCGTTCTCAATTGATTCACAAATTGACAGATACATTTTGATCTTTTAAGGTACAAATGGAGATGGAATAAATCAAACAAAAGACTCTCAAAAAATTTGACAGATCTACAGAGCAACTTACAGATCATACAGAGTCCCTTAATTCAACAATAAGTCTACCACTCCTTTTGCCATGTGACAGCTGAGAACGCCCAGTTTTATAGAGATTTACCCCTAATTTTTTGCTCAACCTAAAGCTTATCCAAATGTTTTACACTGATTGTGAAAACTGTGACAGCCTAACCTGCGTGCTGTTTATAAAATATTACCGTTGTACACAAAGGCAATGATTTACCCAAATTATTGCGTGCTAAGCGCACAAATCATTAATAATAAAATATCGTGCTCCGATCTTTCGCGTTCTTAGTAAAATATATAGGAAGGTTAGGCACAAATACTGTTATTTCGTATTCGTATATCAAAACGAGGAGTTTAAATTTAATATTTAACCCTTGGCTTGGATCCAAATTTTGCAAACATTTTAAAATGCTCCAATTATTCGTATCAACGTTCCAATTCAATGAATAATTAACATACATTATGTCATGTTAAACTTATTTAATTATATTGCACATAGTGTAAGAGATATATAAATCGTATATCAAATCGAAAATCCATACGAGGACCCACTTCAAGACGTTTTCACTTGAAAACAATGGCGAACGCCTTCACCTATTTATAGCATCACTTTAATTGTTTCACAGTGCCTTTATATGTTCAACCGTCCTCAACTTTGAAAATAAATAATAAAAAAACAACAACAACTGCTCTTGTTATTGTGGGAAAAAGTTTCTTCAGTAAATAAAACGATTGTCAAAAGATAAACTTATGACAAATTTTCATTTGCCACAGTTTGAGGGTTTCTTTTGTTTTCTGTCACTGGCAATAGATTTTGTTTTGAAATATTTTTTTTTTTGTTTTCAGTCAAAAACCGCAAACAAAGTAGGAAGAAAAATTCTTCCTTCTTCTATATAATTAAATTGCTAGCGCAAGAGCTTGTGATTCCTCCTGAGACCAATTTCAATGATTCTAACACGGATCGAAAGCCTATCAACTTTGTTCATCAGTATAAACACTTTTGACTGAGTGCATATGAGTAAAATTATTACGGAAAACATTATTACCTACATATATCTAGGTCGTTGTAGGGTTTTTACATGCGAGATTACTCGCAATCGTCCACTTAAATGTTTTCTTCACAATTTATGTTATATGCATTCAGATAATAAGATGAAAAATTCATTTTTAGATTTTTCAATGACTCCTAGGGACGAAATTTGAAGGTTTACTCCAAAGTACCGTTATCTATAACTGAAGTTTTATTTAATTATGATATTTTTGGACTTCGAATACATAAGCTTTTAATAATATTAAATATCGAAACTGTGTAAAAAACCCACTTTAGTTTATAAATAACGAAATCAACAAAAATTACTTTCAGCAAATTCGAATATGCTGTCAGAAAAACCGTCAACTAATATAATTTGTGTTATACTAAACTAACAAGTTTTTCCATATTCAAGCAAAAAATAAAAATTAGTTTTATAACTTATAATTAGACAACTTTGTTTTTTTCATTAAAATTGAAGAAAAGTAATGGTGCGAGGGTTTTTTTTTGTCCACGGATGTATGTACAGTCGGGGCGAACTCATTAAGAACGATGGTACCAAAAAATGTTTTTCGATTTTTCTTTTGCGCCACATATGCCGGAGGCCATTGTAAAGATGAGAAATATCGGAAAGTTATCGTTTTAAGAAATCGGGAAAAGGCTGAATTACTCAAAAACAATTGTCTTCAATGGTGTAAGCTACAGCAAGAAACATGAAACTACCGAAAATGTAGTAAGACGCAGAAACCCCCGTAAGACTAATCTGGGTGAAGATCGAATAATCGTTCGAGTTGCCAAAAAAATCTATTTATGAGTTCTATGGAATTTCAAATGGAAGTTTTTGGCGAGGATCAGAATGCCCTTTCAGAACGCTCGATACGGGAACGATTGAATGAAAGCCAACTTTTTGCAAGAGCGATAAAAAAAAAATGTCTTTCACTAAAAAGTCGAATAGCAAGGTTAGCTTTTGCGAAGAAACATAAGGACTGGACGATTTCTGAATGGAAATAAATATTATAGAGCGATGAAGCAAAGATTAACAGATTGGGATCAGATGGTAAAAGATATGTCCGGCACCTTAAAAATGACGAACATAATACGAAATGCACGGCGGTTCCTTCTAAGCACGGAGGAGGTAGTGTGATGTTTTGGGGATTTATGCCATTCAAATGAACCGGGCCTTTATATCGAATAGAAGGTATAATGAACTCGGAGCAATACATACAAATATAAGAAAATGTCATGTAACCCTGTACTCAGGAAGAACTGCCCGTTACTTGAAGATTTATGCAACACAATGATCCAAACCATACGGCAAGGGCAATAAAACATTGGTTCGATAAGAATCCTGTCGATGTTTTATAAAGGTCATCATGTAGTCCTGATATAAATCCTATAAAAAACTCGTGGTATGAAAATGGAAATTTGAACGAATTATCTGAACTCGGAAGGACGGCGTTGGCCAACATATCACCTAAAAATGCAGTGATCTTATTGTATCTATGCCACGGAGTTATAAGGCTTTGATCGCAAATAAAGGGTTTCCTACGAAATATTGAGCCAGGATATGAGAAATCCGCAAGTAAGCAAACAATTTCATAACGTTCTTAAATAGTTTGCCAACCATTTCGAAACACGTAATTGAATTTGAATAATTTTTTTTGTTTATAACTTATATTATTTTAGTTTGTTGTTACTTGTTTTTCTTACTTAAATGTTGTATTAACAAAATACATAACAAGGTAGAATATCTTTCAACTCTAAGCAAAAAAAAAAAACAATCGAATAACATTTTTTGGTACCATCGTTCTTAATTAGTTTGCCACGACTGTATGTTTGTTACAATAATTTTTTCTTCGTCATATTTAATGCAAATGAGATTATGTTCTTTATACGTTACAAACATACATACATACGTAATGTATGTATGTACGTAGGATACAAGAAAGTGTTTCTTAGCAATTGGTTTTATGTCTATGTACGACTAGAACTGTGAGGGGATTGTATTTTCTTTTACTGTCGCCAAATTTCAAAGAAAACATTTAAAAAAAATACGAAAATAAGATAAGATTTACATATAAGCCATAAAAGACACCTATAAAAAAAGGTCATGTGGCGTGGGGGTAGGAACCCCTACACCTGTTCGTATTCCCATTAAAATTAAAACAAAACATTATTTCAATTTCATGTTACTGTGTACCTTTTTATCCAATAGCAACTTCAATTTAAAACCAAAGTACAGTGCAAAACACAAAGCAGCAAAAACTTAGGAGCTATAGGTTCCTAGGTCTTTCTACATACATACATATGTATGTATGTATGTATGTATGTATGTATGTACATATTTTCTCCCAATGCATTGAAAAACTTAACTACCAAACACCAGATGGTAATATCATCAAAAACTGAGTGCCACTGTATTTACTGTGAAGGCATGTATGTATGTATGTATGTGTACGAGTATTAGGATGGTAAACGGAACTCAGTTTGCTCCTTCGAAATTACATCTCACAACTTTGAATCGTTATGCTCGTTGGGGTTTTTTTCCTGGTTTTCTTTTTTATTTTTTCTGGTTCATTTTCTTCTCCCACTCTTCTTGCGAAAACATAAAATGAGAATCTTAATTGCGTTCACAGGGGAAAATGTTAAAATAACACATACCTACACACTCACTTTGTGTGGAAGTCGAGAGAAAAATTAATTTCGACAAAAAAAAAAAAAAAAAAGACGCGCAACAACATTGAAAAACAAAAGAGAAATTAAAACGATGAACAAGATATTAAGATTAAAGCTCCCCTGGTTAATACCGAAACCGAGCGTCGACCACCCGTCCTCATCCTCCTGGAAATACATATAAATGCTGCGGTAAGACATTTCATTTAAGGACATACATAATATGTATGTAAGACCGTTTTTGAATACATATACATAGGAAACAAAATGACATGTTTCTTTTAGAAAAAATACACGTACAATACATATGTATGTACATATATCCAAATTGAGCACATAAGGTGTTCCACCCCCATTTGAAATAATCTTTTTAATTGCCATCCAAATAATAAAGTTCAACTGTGCGGGACGAATAGTATCATTTTGTGTACACACTTGTATATGTATATACCTATGTATCTGTTCCACCATCAGATGCGAACTAAACAAGTTTATCGCCCTATTAATGCGGTGGAAACGGAAATGCTGGCGGAACATCCTTCTTCTTCTCCTCTGCTGATTTTTAACCAAAAGGCATGATTATATCTTCGTTAAGCCAATCAATTTTAATTATTTGAATTTCTAAAGGAGTCCTTGTGGGATGAGCAGAGTCCTTCTAGCCCCATCTTTTCACTGATTTTCAAAAACTTTTCTGCTGTGATGAAGCAGCGTTTAATGACCTTCTTTCGAGTTGAGTTTTCATACAAACAGGACACACACACACACACGCACACACTGAAGGGTGGAAAGAAGTTTTGCAAGCGCACGTTCCACTGATTTGAAATTGCGCAACAAATGCGAGTGTAATCACAATAAAATTGAGGTTGAATAACCGCGGAACTGCGGCCATTGGGGAAAGGATGAAAAATCTCTAACGAAACGACCTCCTCTGAACTGAAAAGTTGCGATGAGTAAAATACGAGAAGTTGGTGTTTAACTTGCATTAAACATGTATTGTTCGGTAGAAAGAACACACTGACACTGTGAGTGGTACAGATAAAATTTAAATAAGTTTCTTGTTTATTCAAAAGATTTAAGTCCTTGGGGGTAAATAGAAGCCAGTGTGTTCGATGCAACTGAAATGCATTTTTTATTGTCAAAGCAAATGTTGCAGACAGTTTGTGTTTTACTACAGAGTCCCTTAAACATCATCTATGCAGGGTGTTAAGAACCAGTGGAATCGGACCTCAACCCAAAAGCATCTTTAGATAGCGTCCAGTTTTGCGCGCTAATTTAGCTAATATCAACACCCTCTGCAGCCAGTGCTGCCATAAAATCCAAAACCATCTCACAGTATTCAAGTAACTGCATTGGTCACTCTACAATATTAGATCTGGTCTAGACAAGATTTAAACCGCTTCAAATATCTTCTGTCCCTAGAAAGACTACATTCTGTGGCCTCAAGCGCTAACCGTTTAAGTGGACTTAAGACAAAAAACAATTTGTAATTTGTACAAATCATTACAAATAAGCTTATTTAAGACATACATTTTGTTTTGCACAATTCTGTACAGGTTTGTTACTTAAATGTGTAGGTTTGTTTTCAAACTGAAAATGCAATTTCAAACAACTTATTCCGAAAATTCTATTTCAGACTTAGGCGATTATCGCTTGTGTTCTATTATAAGCACGACTATCGGTATCATTACAGGACACTGCCTTATAGGGTGGAAGCAGAAGTTGCAGAGACTAAGAAGAGGAAGAGAGCCCAACACATCCGATCTGTTCATGCCCAGCTCTTTCCCGTAGTAGAAAACCACACCTAGGAGAATACTTCTTTGACGATATCAGTGACATAGCACAAAAAGACGTGGGAAGCCTTTTTCGCTTTATACAAAGCATATCCCCAGGATCATTGGTATTACAATGAGTCTCTATGAGCGTAAGTGCGCTAGTACTACTTGTGGGTGGCCGTGGCGTAGTGGTAGTCGTCGTCGCTTGTCATTGATACGGAACCCAAGTTTCCAAACTTTTCTTGGGATGTTATTGTAAGATTAGCTTTGTCGTAATATAGTTAGGTTAAAGCCGAAATGCAATAGTTTGTAATTATAGAGTTAAGCCTAGAGTGCCCCCTAAGGGCCAGTAAGCTAAATTAAGTAATTTTTGTTAGTTTTAAATTAGATTTAAACATTTTTGTCTAGTATGTGAGTAAATATTGAAAATTGAACAATAAAAATGTTTATAAATGTAAAAGTAAGTCGTCGTTCACAGTTCAAATCCAGATGTCGCCGAAACATTTATTTCTCACGGAATAAAAATAAGTTGATAAGTTTCAGAAGCTAATATAAAAACCTACTGCGAAGGCATAACACTGGCAGTAGGGTGGTGGTATGGCTGAAGAAATTGATCACACAAACTATAATAGGAAACATCTGGAAATCACTTCCGTGAATAATAAGCAATGGCTTAACCTTCAATAATACACAACTCTCCAGTTATCCTGGACACCACCCATAGAGCTAGTTGAAACCTAACATCTTAGTTTCCTATAACTACGTCGATCTGTCTGTGTCTCGTTCTTGTCCTTCATGTGCTCGCGCTGTATGTAAACATTATAAGGGTATTCATATCCCCTTTAGCGTGTGTAGATTATAAACAATAGTACTAGTTACCGGCAGCCACTGCTACCTAACCTAACCTAGCTGAAATCAGGCGAGTTTCACATCTATAATAATTATTATTCTACACGGGGTGGATTCAAAGACTCGCTGAGTGGAAGTTTTAGTGTCTAAATAAACTGATCGCTTGATAAACTGCAGTAAAGATTTCCGACATACAGTGGTGGATATATAAATATCATACTTTTCTCGCATGTCTTACACCGCGTCTCCACGAGACATATTTCTGCCAAAACTACATCTTGACTAGAAACTGTTTTTTTTCTTATTTTTCTTCGCTGGGCAAATCATGCGAAGACATATCAATCTACAAGCTGACGTCGAGAGAGAAACAACGCGCAATTCTCGCTTTAAAAGCAGTGAAATACTCTACGGAAATACCGAAGAATGAAAATCTACCTACCAAACTAGCTCAGCGCGACATGTTAACTCTACCGAAATACCCACCGAATGAAAATCTACCTGCCAAACGGCCAAATGTCAGAGAAAAATCTGGATTTCAGTTTGCCGAGAAGACAAAACTAAAATGCTGACATCGCGGACATGTTTTTAGTTTTGACATCAAACTAGGGGTCTCCACGAGACATTTGCATGTCAAGTCGAAGAACATGTCTTGGGAAATGTCTCGTGAAGACGGGGTATTAAGTATCAGAAAATGTCTTTAAATATGGGGAGAGGACCACATTGATTAGTGGAATCACGACAGCTCATCATTAATTTGAAGGCTCACAATTTATCGGTTTCAAATATTTCTGAGCAGCTACAATGTTCCAAAAGCGCTATCTACAATGCCTTACGTCGCGTGGAGGTGTTTGGAAATGTCAAAAATGTTGTAAAAGCTCCAATGCCCAGGAAAACCACTTCATAAGTCAGTAGACAACCTGATCTACAGAGTAAGTGCAACCAACCCATTTTTAAGGTCTTAAGCTATAGAGGGAAATCTTATGAGTTAACATTCCATTAGTGTATTCGATAGAAGGCCTTAGGAATGGGCATAGCACAGTTTTTGTTGGAAAAATGTACTGTGGAGTAAGGAATCCGAGTTCTGTAGGTTCGGATCGAACGGAAAAAGGTACGTTTGGCGTTCACTTAACCATAAACACAAATTCACAAACCACAATACACTATCAAAATGGTTAAAACGGTGGAGAAAATATGATGGTGTAGGCTGGTTTTCTTGGCACGGGGTGGCACCGAATCTGAAGATTACCACAACAATGGACAATTACATCTATAAACCCCTTATTGCGGACAGCATGATCCTATTTGCTTAGGACAATATGCCACTGGCGTTTTATGCAGGGCAACGATCTTAAGCGCACTTCTCGCCTTGTATAGTGTTACCTTAGTGATCAAAATATAAACGTTTTAGGGTTACCAGCACAATTGCCTGATCCGAACTCAATCGAGAACCTACGGAACGACGTCGAGCAACACAAAGAAGCAGTCGAACCATGAAATGCTGCCAAATTGTGGGAACAAGTACAAGTCGCCAAAAACATATTGTGAGGCCATAGTGGAGAGTCTTCTGAAAGGATGTGCAGCTGAGCTCAAAAATAAAGGTTGTCCGACAAAAGACTAGCTTTTAGGCACATTTTTTGGCTAGTTAAATTGATAATTTAAAGTGTGATAAAGATCTTCCTACAGACTCTTTTTGTAAGATTTACCTTTAGCCAATTTACTTACTTAGTTGGCGCTACAGCTCGAGGTGAACCTGGGCCTGCTTCTCGCAACCATTTGTGTGTGCGTGCTATATTATTGCACGAATGGAAGGGACCTACAGTTTTTTGCCGACTCCGAACGGCGAGTTGAGAAGCTCAATCGTGACAAATGATACTCTTTGATGCTTGTCAGACATTCGAAAGAGGTGGGCACTGTGAAAAACTTTTAGGTGTTTGCGGCGGGATTCGAACCCAAGACCGCTGGCTCAGTAGTCCGACGCACTAACCACTTGCGCTACGGTGCAATTTACCTATTTTTTTTTACAATCATTGTGAATTCGCCTTAAATTTAAGCCGCACAGTGTCTCTTGACCTTGACTAACATTCAATGGATGGGAAAAATACAGTTTTAAATCGTTACAAATTCAACATTCAAAGCAATCCCCAAACTCCATAATCATGAAGAACAAGAAGAACGTTTTAAGTAAATTACCGCCGCGACTTTAAAATTATTTTCAAGAGACTCTTAAATTTACCCTCAACAATGTTTCGAACAAATTTAATCTTCCTGTGCGCTTCATCCGTTCCAATCTCATGTTCTTCCCACAGGGCAAGTTAATTGCACGTTGTTTGTCGCCAAAGAATGAAGCGAAGAACCGAAGCGATAATTCAAGGATTAATTGCAAGGTGTCTGGCGATAGTTTGTACCTCCTGCCACCCCTTCTCCGTTTATTTTACCCGATTCATTACTTGTGTCTCCGTTAATAGCGGATCGCATTAACCTTCTCAACCTAGAGACAGAGAGAGAGAGAGAGAGCAGACCAAGAGACCAAGAAAAGCGGAAGAAATTAAAACCACAACAGAGTGCGGAAGAGAGAAAAAGACAACGATGCGAACATTTTCGCGTAAGACTTTTCCAAGTTCATAACGGCTACAGAATTTTCTATCTTCTTCAATTGTTTTTTTTTTAAACCGTCTCTTCTATATCCATACATACACGTAGGTACATTCAAGGCAGTAGGTATTATAAACGTTAAGATACTCATTGTATGTGTGTGTGAGCCATCGAAAAACTGGAGTAATTATCTTCGATTCGAGCACCTGAAAGACTTTTTAATTGGATTTTTCTTAACCAAGTTGTCGCATCATTCTCTCGACATCGTGAATGTTCATACATACATAGCTCTAGATATTGTAGGTACTCTGCGTGTTTGTAGAGATTTTTATCGTATGTCATCCAACATAGAAACAGAAACAAAACAAATAAAAAAAAAATACTTGCTCGTTCAAAAAAAGAAACTCCCAAATCCTCGAGTTATTTTCAGTAGGAATTTAATGCATCTTCAGGATGAGATACATTGTATCTTAAATTGAAAATTGAGGAAATTGACAAGAGACAGAGACAGAGAAAAAAATTAACACCAACGCCAGAAGTGTGGAACAAAAAGTGATTTTTTTTTTATTTCCGGATATAATGAGATATAACTGGAAAAGTTTTTTTTTTGGGGTATGAAGGTATCTCCTCCTTTTGGACGGTAAATCAATTTAGAAATTCGCAATCAGGAAAGTGACAATTGATAATTGGAGATTGGAGAGTTTTTTTTTGCTCATTTTTTCTTCCATTATTGGGAAATTCACCAGATGAGATTTAAAAGCTTTTTTTCCTGAGGAATATTTCATAGCGGAAAGGATTTAGTATTTTAGGGGGGGTGGAGTTTGTTTTGGTATTTTTTTAAGCTACCTCAAGGGGTGTAACCAAGGTTGTCAGTCACCCCAATTATGGAAGTAGTATTTGTGAGTCACATACGAACATTATGTACTCGAATTTTGTTGTCGTGTCACTTTTTATCTGTCAACTGCATCGGATGCCATCACACACGTTCTTCGGTTTATATCAGTTATAATGCAAGTCATATTTAGTCGTATTTTAAACGTTTTTATTGGTATTTTCTTCGGCTGCGATTTCTTAAGTGACACTTCCGATCCTGGAAAAAACTCAAGAAGTCCAAATCGATACCCAGCACCTGTTCATTGATTTTAAGGCCGCATATGACAGCATCTGGAGAGATGAGCTGTATAGAGTCATGTCTAGTTTGGACATCCCTCCTCAATTCATCCGTCTGTGTAGGAAAAAGCTCGCTGCTCCATCAAGGTCGGTAATGACCTCACCAAGACCTTCGAATTCCGACAAGGTGTCGCGCTGTCATATTTGAAAGAATTATTCGAAACTCACAAGCCAACACACAAGGAACGATCTTTCAAAAGTCCGTTCAACTACTTGCATACGCCGACGATATTGACATCATTGGTAGAGCACGGCGAGCTGTTACGCACCGATGGGTTTGCGTGTATAGAAATAAAAGCGGCTAAAATGGGTTTAGCGGTAAACAAGGGCAAAACAAAGTATGTGCTGTCTACGAAAAGGGACACTCAACATCGACGAATTGGAAACAACATCACAATAGACAGGTACAACTTTGAGGTAGTAAAGGACTTTGTCTACCTCGGCTCTGCTATGACATCTAGTCGGAAATCAAATGAAGGATTACTATTGCCAATCGCTGTTTCTTTGGGCTTAGAAGGCAATTGTGTAGTAAAGGAGACTCTATATAAAACTCTTATCATTCCAGTCTTGCTATATGGAGCTGAAGCATGAACTTTATCGAAATCGGATGAAGATATCCTTAGTCGCTTCGAGAGAAAAATCCTCCGTAAGAGATTCGGTCCCGTTTGCTTTGACGTGTTTTTAAGGAGAAGATCCAACTACGAACTGTACGAGCTGTACAGCGGCATTGACCTGGTCAAAAAACTGCGCATTGGGCGTTTAAGATGGCTAGGACATATATAGCGTATGGACATCAACGCTTTGGCTCGGAGAATATTCGATTCTAACCCGGAGGGTCAGCGCAGCAGAGGACGATCTCTCCTAAGGTAGTGCGCACAAGTAGAACAAGACCTCAACCAACTTAGCGTGCGCAACTGGAGGCAGCTAGCTAAGGACCGGGCTAACTGGAAGAGGTTGTTGGTTGAGGCCTTGGTCCACCCCGGACTGTAGCGCCACCTAAGTAAGTAAGTAGTTCTTGAATTAAAACTATTAAATGTTTTAGGAAGTGATTATACCACATTCTTTATTACTTTTACGTTTTGAAAAATCTTAAAACAGCAACAAATTAGAATCTTTTGTATCTGCTATGCCTATGGAGGATAATGGAGGACATCTCTAGAGACCACGGTGAAAAAATTGATTTCATTGCGAAGATACTGTGGATAACGTCGCTGATAAAACGACCCACTTCCGCACTATGGACAATTGTCTTGCTCAAATACAAATAGCATTTCATTCAGAATTTTGGAAAATGTTCGCTGTGATATTCTCAAAGTTAACTATAGATTCCAACACCAGTTTATTAGTTTCCTCCTTTCCCGAAGAAACGAATCACCGATTCAGACAGCAACTTGTTCCATAGATGTTGAATACACTCTTACATAGAATGTCACCACACATTCTTAATTTCAATTTAAATTTCAAAATTCTTTAGGCTAAGAAAATTGTAAATTAAATTTTAAAGATTACCAGCATACATACAGGCATACAATGAATTTTGCAAACTCATTGACTCAATCTGTTAATAATTGCTTTAAAGGATATTCCTTCATATAAATGTGGTTATCAAAGAATAAATCCATTGGCCCTTAGTAAAAGGAATTCGTAAAGTCGATCCTAAAGTCGAATTTTGTAAGGTATAGCTATGGTACTTTTAAGTAAGTATTCGTAGTAATAAATCAGTTTTAACAAAACTCGAATTTAACGTAATCCTTGTGACTCAAATTAACCCATTCGCTATTGTGAGCTAGCACAGCAGATTTTGACAGAACAACAAACTGAAAATTTGATTTTTTATTTGAAATGGCAAATTCGAATGCGGTAAGTTCATTAAATTCCACTTTCATTAATTTATTTCATCTATTATACTATCGTATTATATTTAGAAACGTGAAAGGGAGCGTAATTGGACAATTGAGGAAAAAGAATTTCTCAAAGATATCATCGCTCCGTATGTGAACATCGTGGATTCAAAAGCCAACAATACCAGAATGAAAGCAAAAAAAAAGAGATTTGCCGAAGAAATGGCTAGTATTGGTATCAATTCCAAAATTAAAGGCACAGTGGATGAGGATGAAAACTTTAGCACGCTCCAACATTCTACATCACTGTAATACTCTAGTGCATTGAATAGTGTTTTATATATTTTTCGTGTTCTATTATTTTCCGTATCATTAATAATATCCAAATCTTGTAAAATTCGCTCGAAATCATTTTGAAACGTTTGACTGTCACCTTTAAATTCGGCTTAGATACGACTCGACCACAACTAAGTATTTGTCGATTTTAGAAGTAGATCGATTGTTTATTACTACGGATTTCGTGTAAAATTCGAGTTTACGTAAAACTCGAGTTTAAATTTGTTTATTACTAAGGGCCATTGAGTTTGTGGTGGCATCGGGAGCAGTTGTGATATGACATCACCTTGACCTCGCCGGCAAGGAAACCAGCACTGACAGAAGAAAATGCGTTTTGAAGGGCGGACGCGGTGCGATGGATTAAATTGAGTCATAATCAACGCATACGTCAAACGGAATACAATACGATACGAGTACGGCTCGAAGTGAGATACGAAGTACGACTTGCATAATTGGGGTAATTGTCTATGTTCTTTCCGTAACGCTACATATTTGAGCTAACACTTATCATCTTTAAATAACTTATTCGGCGAAATGTGTGCTTAAGAAGTGAGCAGCTTAAAATGTTAAACAGGGATTTAGTACAGCAAAGTCCCAGAAAAGGACGAACTAACGCAATTGGAAGTAAGATATTGCAGCAAAAGCCTCTGGAATGGGTGCTGGGGAATGTAGTATCGTCCGTATGATGGATGACACCTATGGATCTATCTATCCTTGCAGCATTAAGGAAAGCCAAGCAAAGCCAAACCTAAAAACAAGTCGTTTCGTTTAAATCAGCTCACTGAATCTGTTCTAGCAAATTTAACGTTTATCGCATAAGCTCATCGGCTTCAAGCTGCACCTCGAATATCTTCATAAAAACGAGGAATAAAATAAAAATCTGGGTCACTCTCTAATACCCTTTTATGCAAAAGCAAGAGGAAAAAAAAACAACGACTTTTATTATACTCGTATTTTATCTCTGCAGCCAGGTGCTGCAACCTTTTTTATCAGCACAATCCCCAGCATGAAGGAACTGATGGAAGTTAAGGTATCTTATTAATTATTATACAAAAGAGACCAACCAAACAACGAAAAGAGGAAGCAGCAACATAATGGCACAAGGCATGTCCTTTGATGCGCATAGTTCCGAGGTAGACTCCATGCGGACGACCGTCATCGGACATTGCTCCAGACAAAGGTAGGTATGTGTGCAGCAGGAGCTGCAGTATTGCAGCGTAAATTATGAGATGGACCAATTTCTTTTTTTTTTAATTATCTCCCAGGCCGTTGCACTTGTGCATGTGTATATGCAGACAGGGTATGCTGACATAGTCCGCTGCCGTATCTATCCAAAATTGGCTTTGAAATTTCTTACTAAAGCTTCATGGAAGCGCGCACAAGAAGAGAAAATCCCCGTAATTGGGTGGCTCACCTAATTAAATTTGCGTTTGACATTGTCAGCTAAACACATGAATTGAGTAAGCAGGACCAAGCTGACAAAATACACAATCCCAGTCATCATCCATCAATTAGTTACGGGTATGTGCTGCGGTCCTTAATTCAATACGCAACGATAAAGAAATCAAATTACCATTATGATGTGACATAGCGCGACACATGCGATATAATCGGTAAACAGAATTCTCCGGCCAGGATGTGTGGACGGATGATATGTCACAATTGCAGCAACTGTGTTTTGATTCGTTGCCCGAATAATAATTAGGACAATTAGTGTTATTAGAAGAGGATGAGGGTGGATGCTGAAATACAAACGAACATCCTGCGCAACTAATTATCTGGCAAATACATTCAATTCAATTACATGAACGCGCGCAATTGACACGTTGACAAAGACTGTTGTCGCCGGATGGTACCCAGTATGTGGCACCGCGAAAATACCGCGCATAACGCAACCGAGTCCTTAATTAAAAGTGACTGTGCAAAAGTCCGATGCAGCAGGGTTATGCGTTTGTTGCAACGGAATATCGCATCGATGATAATTGGCCCAATTAGAGATGCACTCATACATACTCCTGTACTCCTGAATAGGGCGACAACACACTCACACTACACGCCACTGTCTAATACACAAGAACCCTGAACCGCGGAGACTGTGGTGCAGCGTATCCGCCGACAAATACCTGCAGTTCGAAATTAATGATTCCATTTCGTTATGCGTCCCGAAGTTAAATTGACTTGAATATCCTTTTTAGCTGTAGAACACAGAAATACAGTCACAAATGCATACTCGTAGGTATACCAAGCCGGCAGCGTTGAATTTATTTGCGTAGCTACTAACAACACGAGTTTGGTTGGAAACTCTTTTATTTGTGTTGTGTGCAGCGCCATACACACTCATATTAGACGTTTGTTTTGCTCGCGTGAAATTAGGCGTGGATGCGGGTAGATGAGGTGATGCAATGGTGGTGAGCATCGTCGTCGTCGTCGTCGGTCCTTTTTGTGGGTTACTGCTGCTATTTAGCGGACATGCACTGTTAGACACGGTGTTAAAGGTGTCGGTTTAGAAATATACTGTAGCTAATGTGTATTGATGTTAAAAGTGTTAACTGGGAGCTTCATATGTGGGTGAGAATGAACAGTTCTAGAGTTATAAAAATTTCAAACGAAATTAGAAGAACTGAAGAAATGGGTACAAATTAATAACATATTGGTAACGGTTTGATGATTTAATTGCGGTCAATCGAATTCGAAAGGCTTTAAGGGCACCACATACGCTCAATGTTACTTGACAAGTAACATTGATGAGAAATTGCCTCCACACGTATCAATGAACATGGACAATGTTTTTGGAGTAATTTTGATCAGTTGATGCTTGCGTGCTACAAAATATGGCCATACATTTGTATGATCTAGGCGTAGGAGTATGGGAGTACCGATAAATAAATCGACTCCATGTGGTAACACAATGGACCTTAAGTGTCTAAGTTAATCCAACCAGAGTGATGGAGATAACCACCACCCTAACCTTACCTAACCTAGGTGCTTTATGCTGGTGAAGAAGAAATCGTTACTAAAACGAAAATATTTTAGAGGCAATGTGTCAGAATGAAATTTGTATCCTGATAACTACGGGAACATTCTTAGAATAAACGAAAATCTTTTTATTGAATTATTCGAGCTAGTTACTCCTTTAATAACAATTCAAAAAATCCGGTCAAGTGCAAGTCATACTTGCGTTATCGCTGAAGTCGTCGGTAGTCGTTATTGTGGCACAGTCGGAGCAGCCACAAATGTAGTAAAAGTATAGACACCTAATTTATAATGTATAGAAAACCATTATGATTCCGTTATCACTTTATGTGCATAAAATCATTGGTTTAAGTATAAGCTTAATTTTGGGGCATATTTCTAGGATCATTCATACAATTTTCCCTAAACATAAGCTGCTTTTAGGCAATTGTGATAGGGTTATGTTGTAGCCGGATACGTAAACAGTTGGGTAGTTGAAATTAAATAAAAAAAAAAAAAACTGATAATTTTGGTTCCATCTACACTTTATTCTCAATGTTTGTGATTTTATTCAGACTTTTCTGAGCGATATTTTCGGAGATAACGCTCGGGACAACAATTTTTTAACGTTTTTTTGAAAAAGTGTTAAGAAAAAAGTAACAAAAAAAATATTTCAAACATTCTTGAATTCGTGCACTTCGTGACTTCAAAATTAGTTTTTTTAATTTCCCATTTTTTTTAGCTTTTTAAATTCTGGTCTGTGTTTGGACAAACTCAAAACTGATTCCATTAGTGTTCCGTTTTTGGATACGGAACACTAAAAATGATACTGAATGCATTTTTTCTTTTCCCGTAACTAGACACAAGCTTTTAGCTTTTCCTGTTTGTTCATGTGAATATATGTTTTTAGATATTTGAAATATTCTATCAAACACTGCCGTAGGTCGTACATATTTTTCGACGGTCACTGCATACATGACAACATTGACAAGAAACGGTGATGCACCCAACACATGATCAATTTAGTGTCAATGAAAATTGACGAAAACCAAATCGTCAATTTAAGGAGACGGAGTGTAACAACGGAACAAGAGCTTAAAGACTGCTCAAAAGTTCCTTTCCACAGAAATTCTTTTGAAAAACACACATCACACAGGCGAAACTTCACCATTTCAATAGCCGTTCTTCAACCCCCTTTCCCCCTCTTCAGATATTGATTAAATGCCATCACCTTTCAATGAGGAGAGAACAAATTTGTAAATTCACAATTTAATAGCGCCTTCAAGAGGCGCCTCTAAAAAAATTTCATATAACCACTAAGCTACGTAAAAGGCCCTCCTTCCCAAGTGGGTAACAGTGGTGTAAAGGCAGCAAAAACACGAAGTGTTGAATAAGAATAGAAAAGGAGAAAAGGAAAAACCATGAAATTACCTATTACTGTGGGCATATAACGTTGCTAACTCCATAATGCAACCTATTCCAGGTTGAATGATGGTGCACCATTAGGCGATGTCCTTTTTGCTGTGCTTCACAAGTGTATAATATAAGTGTAGCACGTCTTCCTGCCGGCACACACATGGGAGAGTTGTTTTGCATGTCCTTGAAATTTGTTTTCACATTGCACTCTCTTCCTTCCTGTGTATGTAAACTATACGAAAGTACAGAAGAAGAGTGCATATAACAACGACAAGGGGAGTAAAATGCTTTTAAGCCATTTTTAACTTGTATTTTATGTACGTATATATTCGAGTATTCTGCTGTTGTTAGTCCTCACACTTGGCTCCTTCGGCGACTGGCAAGTTAAGTAGGACTATAAGCACCGGAACACAATACAGGATACTTACACAACACCACTAGTACTAGTATGCCAGGAATAGCACCAGCTAAGTGGTAGTATCGTTGTTCTTTTTTTTCACCCGAGAGAGTCCTTAAACCTTTGTAGGGCAGGAGTAGGGGTGAGGTGAAAAGCTGTTGTGCTATTTTCAACTGGTGAAACAGAGGAGAATGTAAGACCTAAAACAATTAAATACGTTCCCAATTTTACTGTGTGCGACGACGGCGTTGATGATGTTGACGACGATATGGAAAAGAAGAAAATTCTATCCGGCACTCTATGCGCTTTTACTTTGAATGTGTACACAACCCTTATAGCTATCAGCATCGCTTGCTGTCGCTGTCTGCGTGACGTTAATTAACGGTGGTTATACACAGAAAGTTGCAGGCTCTAAAAGGCAGGCTACTTCAAGAACTATCGTATAAGTCCCTACATACATACGTATTGTGTGTATAGTTTTACCAGCACATTGTTCAAATAAAATTGAAAATAATCGTAGTTTACAGCGTGTTTGTTCCTGTGACACGACCCACAAGTACAAGCTCAGCAAAAATCTATAAAATTTGTATCATTTTTTTGTAGCAAAAATCAGCTCAGAGGGTGATCTAGCGACTCGAGGTCGAGATGAATTTGCTGAGCAATTTATAGTTGGAAGCCTACGATCTAACGACTTTTAGTTCAGAGCAAACTCGAAGTGTATAGACTCCGATCGATAACTTGAAAATGGCTTAAGACAACCTAGTCTTAACGCCCATAAGGCGTTTTTCTGTTTAAGTTCAGAGCAAAGCATGAGCTGTCATAAAAAATGTTTGTGTTTCTTTTATAGCTCAGAGCGTTCAGAGTGTGGAACGTTGTGGAACGTGTGTTTCTTTATTCGGTCAGAGCGTGCTCAGAGCGCGCTCAATGGGCTCAGAATAAATTGACTGGGCATTCTGAGTAAAATGCGAAGCGTAGTCAAAGCCACATTTGACAGATAGGAAAAAATAGAAAAGCACTGCTCTGAACTTAAAAAGAAAAACGCCTATAGTGTGCTCCCACCCGTGGTGTCAAAGTCTAGGTTTCAGCCAACCCGACACCTAGCAAATGCAAGCAGGTCAGATGGTGATCATCTGATAGCTTGTCGATGTGGTCAAAGAAGAATTTGCCCACGGTTCTATTACAGTTGACAGAGGTTAGGGCAGTGACGAAGGAAATGGACCGTCTCCTCATGAGCTTCTTCATCACCGCATCCCCTGCAAATGTCATCGTCATTCAGACGTAGTGTTTTCATGTGATATCTTAGCATAGTGTGGCTAGTTAGCACTCTTATCAACATTGACAGCGATTTCCAATCTTTTTGCAGTAATTTTTATGCTCTAGTTTTGTCATATTGATACTTTACAGGTGGTTACTGATTTCCAACTGTTATTTGCTTTAAAAACAGATCTTTTTTCAATTTTGACAACATACACTCTGCTCCTCCGTAGATATACACTACGCGGGCAGAAAACGCCTTTTTCCATAGGTGGCGCCATTAGAAAATGATCATTATTCACTGCGAGAGGCTTATCTGACACTAGTGTATGTATGAATTTTCATGGCATTTCGACCAATCGTTTGCAAGCTACAGTCGTTTGAGTGACGTTACTTTCGCCGCAGTAAAAATAATGGAAAAACATTTTTTTTTGATAGGAAAAACTTCCGAACATGGTTGCAGAAATGTTATCCCACATCCGCTCCTTCGAGAACATCAGTTTATCGGTGGTTTAGTGAATTTCAAATGGGTCGTACAGCGTTTAACGTTGTTGCAGCGGTTTTTTTCGGCATTTTATGAGGATGGATGAAACGTAGGTCCATTAATATACGCCTGACTTCAATAGGCAGTCTGCAGAGTGGCTGAAAAGCCACGAAAGCCGATCAAAAGACCAAAGCTCGGCCGGGAAGGGATGCGTTTTTTTGGGATGCATATGGCATAATCTTCATCGATTATCTGCAGAAGGCAAGAACACAAATTAACGACGAAATAAACAAAAAACGGTCTCATATGGCGAATAAAAAAGTTCTGTATCATCAAGAATCATGATAACGCACACGTCTTTAAAAGTGATGGCCAAATTAGACCAATTACGATTCGATTTGGTTGCTGCAGACTTGACTCTTAGCGACTTTTATCTGATCCCAAACCTCAAGCGGTCGCTCGGAGAAAGAGATTCAGATCAACTGACGAATTCATCGCCGAAACCGAGGCGTATTTCGAAGGCTTGGACGTTTCGAACTAAAGAAAGGGCATCGAAATGTTGGAAACTCGGTATAGCAAGTGTATTGCTCTCGAAGGCAACTACGTTGAGGAATAAATATAACTTTGCCTAAAAAACGCATGTTTTCATTAAAAATCCCGGGATTCAGCCCACGTAGTATCTACAGATAATGAACAGGAATGAAAACGCGATCCACAACAAGATCCAAATTTGAGAATACACCGTTCTTCCATTTCTTCTTATAAATTCGTTTACAAAAGAATAACTTCCAAGTTAAAGAACATTTTTTACGATCACTTTCGAAACCATAAATCCTCATAACTATACAAAGTTAAATAAAATCTTTAAATGATATCAGAATGTTTACGATGCTCTGCATCTGCACAGAGTTTTCCAGTCACTTACTCACCCCTTAAACCTTAAAGCAACAACAACGAAAAAAAAAACTTTCAATTCGGCTATAAAAAGAAAATCTTAAAACCGCCAATTTGCCACCATAAAACCGGTCATAAACACCAGTTTGTCTAAAAACATGGCATTCATACATGTATGCACATAGCATATCCTTTTTCGAAACAGGATCATATCTTAGCAGCGAGCGCGCTTCGTCATATCACATCTATATCCATAATACATTTACGAAAAAAAAAAAAAAAAAAAACACGAGCAGAACAGAAAAAATTATGACAAGGATAATAGGCTTATGCTTTGAAACATGCGAATCTGTCGTTTATTACTGCTGCACAAGTATCCTTGCATACATAAATACTCAGTATACAGGAAGGTATACGCTAAAAACAAGGATTCAACTTTCTCGTGTTTTCTTTTTTTTTTCTTCCTTTGCCTTTCGCTCAACCATCCTTCATTTTAGCTAGCTACCGTTATACCGCCACGTTTTGTCATCATTGCGGTTGTTTTATTGTTTTATCTGGGCCTCCTCCTCCTGGGTTTCTACTCCACGCTCGTTTATTTTTCATTTTTATTTTTATTTCGTTTTCGTTTTATTTAATAACATTTTTAGCAGAAAAAGATGGCGCGCAGCAGGGTATAAGCGGATGACAGGAAAAAAAATCACTTGCGCCACAAACTGTCATAACTTAGCAAAACAAAATGGCTGTGGGTTGGGGTAAGTTTGTTTTTGTGAGGAATGGTGGCAGTAGTTCTTCCATTATTGCTCGATTCCCTCCCTCCTCTACACAGACAGGGGTTGGTGGTTGTTGTTGTTTTTATGATTTCTTTTCGTTTGTTGTTGTTTAGTCCCGCAATAACGAGTTATGCCGTACATCTTTTGTAGTCGTCGTATTCGTCCTCCCTCCTGAGTTCTTCTGTGTGATTTGCGAATAAAACATAATTTAAAAAAAAAAGAAAAAACATAATAATCCAAAATGGTGAACGACTCCTCCATTCCACAATGTCATTTGATATAATTGAAAAGGATCATGCTTCTGGTTGGTACGAAGCAGTATTTTTATGCCAAACAAAGTTGTCAGCATGACTGGCAGATACTCAGTTTGAAAATACAGAGAATAAAAAAAAGTAAACCGCCTCAAAATGTTGTTAAAACTTTCTTCAGAAGAAATATTAAGAATGATGAAATTGGTTGTGAGGGAGACAAGACAAAGTTGAATAAAGGAGAGAGATGGTAGAAAGTGTCCCTCCGGGAGGGCATAACGAGTTCAAGTCGAGAGCCTCAAAATGAGTTTTTTTCCGTATATTTTCCAAAAAAGAAAACGAAAAAATAAAGTAAGCGTAAATGATGTGAATAGCGTTTTTAGTGCGAGGCAGCAAAGCCATAGCTTGATTATGCATTCGAGAATATCATGAATCTTTGGAGACAATCCTAGGATCCATGATTACCACTGAATTGCGCGATCTTTGATAAGCCTTGATAAGCCTTGTCGTCCATTAGAATAGTCGGTAGATTTTGAATTCACTATAGAGGCGGCACCGATTTATTTCCTTAAGAGGCCACCTGGTCATCGTTTGTGGAACCCTCGGCCTAGTCTTTGAGCGAATCCTATTATAGGAAATACGAGTACATTTATTAGATATTTTAATATTTTGCTACTCCAGGAACGGAAGTTTTACCAGAAGGTAAAAAGAATGTGCCAGCAAAACAAGTCCCGTACATAAACCTGTAGATATGACAAAGGAAACCTTGTAGTAGAAACATAGTCGGTGCTGAGAATATGGAAAGACTAAATCTTACTTACTTACTTAGTTGGCGCTACAGCTCGAGGTGAACCGGGGCCTGCTTCTCGCAACCATTTGTGTGTGCGTGTTATATTTTTGCACGAATGGAAGGGACCTACAGTTTTTTGCCGACTCCGAACGGCGAGTTGAGAAGCTTAATCGTGACAAATGATACTCTTGGAAGCTTGTCAGGCATTCGAAAGAGGTGGTACCGTGAAAAAACTCTTTTAGGTGTTAGACCCGGCCAGGAGTTGAACCTGGGCAGCATTGCGTGGTAGTCCAACGCACTAACCACCACGGCCACGGCGACCACATCTGCAGACTGTATAATGGCAATGAAGACCCCGCTGTCAGGCAGACTGAACCATTCAATTTAGATGATGAGAGCCAAAACTCCCATCTACCGGATCAAAACGAAGTAAGGATAGCAATATCCAAGCTAAAGTCCAACAAGGCTTATGGAGCTGACAGTCAACCCGCAGAGCTATTTAAAGCAGCTGGAAATGACTTGGCATACACCAACTCATCTCTAAGATTTGGTCAGATGAAAGTATGCCAGATGAATGGAATCTCAGCATCGTTTGCCCGGTCCACAAGAAAGGAGACCCCCTCAACTGTTCCAATTACAGAGGGATCAGTCTCCTCAACGTCGCCTACAAGATCCTATCTGCCAAATTGTGTGAACGCCTGAAGCCATTCGTCAACAACCTGATTGGCCCCTACCAGTGCGGTTTCAGGCCAGGAAAGTCCACCATAGACCAAATTTTCACACTTAAGCAGATCCTGGAAAAAACCCAAGAAGTCCAAATCGATACCTACCACCTGTTCATCGATTTCAAGGCCGCCTATGACAGCATCTGGAGAGACGAACTGTATAGAGCCATGTCTAGTTTTGACATCCCTGCCAAACTCATCCGTCTGTGCAGGAAGCTCGCTGCTCCATTAAGGTCGGTAATGACCTAACCGAGACCTTCGATTCAGACAAAGTGACGCACTGCCATGCAAGTTCTTCAACATCATATTTGAAAGAATTATTCAAAACTCACAAGCCAACACACAAGGAACGATCCTTCAAAAGTTCATACGCCGACGATATTGACATCACCGGTGCGTTTGCGAGTGTAGGAATGGAAGGGGCTAAAATGGGTTTAGCGGTAAACGAGGGCAAAACAAAGTATATGCTGTCAACGAAAAGGGACACTCAACATCGACGAATTGGACAGAACGTCACAATAGACAGCTACAACTTTGAGGTAGTAAAGGACTTTGACTACCTCGGCTCTGCTATAACATCACAAAATGACATCTAGTCGGAAATCAAACGATGGATTATTCTTGCCAATCGCTGTTTCTTTAGGCTAAGCAGGCAATTGAGTAGTAAAGTCCTTCTCGATCGACTAAGAAGACTTTATATAAGACCTTTATCATCCTAGTCCTGCTATATAGAGCTGAAGCATGGACTTTATCGAAAGCGGATGAAGATATAGTTGGTCGCTTTGAGAGAAAAATCCTCCGTAAGAGATTTGGTCCCGTTTGCTTTAACGGGTTTTGGAGGAGAACAATCAATCACGAACTTTACGAGCTGTACAGCGACATCGACCTGGTCAAAAAACTGCACATTGGGCGTTTAAGATGGCTAGGGCATATATAGCGTATGGACATCAACGCTTTGGCTCGGAGAATATTCGATTCTAACCCGGAGGGTCAGCGCAGCAGAGGACGATCTCTCCTAAGGTAGTGCGCACAAGTAGAACAAGACCTCAGCCAACTTAGCGTGCGCAACTGGAGGCAGTAAGCTAAGGACCGGGCTAATTGAAAGCGGTTGTTGGTTGAGGCCTTGGTCCCCCTTGGACTGTTGCGCCATCTAAGTACGTAACAAGTAGTACACTTATGAAAAAATTTAAGTATGGAATTTGATCTCGTTCATTTGTATGACCACCGCGAGCACGCTTACAGCGATCGATTCGTTGGAGTCAATTTTCCACACATATCGGCCAGAACGCTGGCAATTTCGCGTTCGATATTGTTCCTGAGCTCGTCGAACGTTGTTGGCATAAGCCAATGATTTAACGTGTCCACATAAAAAGAAATACAACGGCGTTAAATCCCATGAGCGAGCTGGCCATTCGATTTCCCCCAGTCTTTCAACATGATCCGATGAAATCAACACATGGTCACTTTTTGTGGATGCAATGGAGTCTCTTGAAGCTTATTTTTCGATGAAATTCAGAGAGCAGAGTCAAATCGGAGATGTTTCGGATCTTCAAATGATCAAGAGGCTTCAGTTTTTGAGTTAATTTAAGTGTGTAGGCCAAGATGTTTACCCAAAATTCGCCACACACTGTGGACTGAGAGATTCCCAATTCTTGTGAACGGAGTGGAATCGACTGATTTGGCTCATTTTGAATTGATGCACTTACGGCTGCGATATTTTCGGTACTTCGACTGGTGCGTAGTATCACTGTCACAGGAACATTCAATATCCACTGTAGCACGCACACCCTGTCTGGGGGTACGATAAATAGGACCGAAAATTGAAGAAAGCGCTCTTAAAGTTGCGACCACTGACTCAGAATTTCGGTAGTAATTTTAAATAATTTCCAAACGTTGCTCGTTCGCAAGCTTCACCAAAAAGGTTTAAGGGTTTAAGTACGAAATTGTTATGTCCCTATTGAAATACCCTTTACATGCATAATGTCCATGCAATCAAATTGATGGTTTTTCGCAAACCATAACGTGGTATTAAATTCGAAAAGTAACAGATAAGTAATTACCTCATTTGAAGTCCTACCAAGAGTCCTTCTATTCCTAAGAGTCCATACGACTTCTCAATCGAAAAACCTCTATAATGTAAGAAAATCTTTTAATAGATAAAATCTCTCAGCCACCAAAAGAACTCAACAGCATTTCTAGGAAAATACTCGTACAGATCCTTAAATCAAGACACATTTGCTTTTGTTTCCTCTTATTTAAGTAGCAGCACATAATTCACGTAATCAAAAGTACCTCTCACATCTATTCAACTCGAACTTCTCCTAATCAAAAGTAGCTATGTACCTATAAATGGAACAAAAACCAACCCATCAACCCAACGATGAAGGACTCTCTCGCTCTCAATGAATTCATTGAAATCATAACAACCGAAACTTAATCAATATTCTCCGCACTTCTCATATGACACAAGTGCTCAAAGTAGAAGGACATCTTACAAAAAGAGAACAATAAAAAAGCAAAAAAAAAAAAAAGCGAAATTCCACTCAAATAAAACTAAATGTCCTGTGACTTTGCTCTCTATCCATCTTCAAATTGTTATTATTTTCATGGTCATGTTTCCAGAAGAATGCTAAACGAACAAAGTCGATGGTGCTTGAGGCTACATCACTGCAGGGGATTTCCTGTCCCACATTTCATACATTCAGGAGCCACCCACCAAAACCATTCAACAATATTGCTAAAGCACACATAGAAATAGAGAAACGGCAGCCAGGATCTCGGCATCGGTGTTTTGTCTTTCCCATTCTCCATCGCAATGTACAAAAAAAAAAATAAAAATCAAATAAAATTAATGGAATCAAGGATAACAATACACTGTGTGTGTTGTTCAAATGGGAGGCGGGGCGGGGCGCAGCAGAATGGCATACACATAAAAAATGAAAATGAAATAAAAACAAAAATTCGCTGAAAAGAATAAAAGATACAATATGAACACTCACCCAATAGAGTAATGTATGGCATCTTATTTACGTCAAAGTGATCGGGAGCGCAGGCATCTTCAAGTCTAGACGCCTGCTTGCCAGTTTGGATTTCAATCACATGGGTGTCCCGTCGATAGAATATCATGCACATGAATCCTGATTGACTGCAAAGAAACATACAGGAAGAGAACAAAATTATAATAACCATAAAATTGGAATTCGAATAAAAATACAATGAAAATGAAAATGGCCATGGCTACGATTACTGTGTGAGCACTTTGAAATTATATTCGCAATGCGAATTCGCACTGTTGTTAAGCGATTTATTGAGAAAGTTTGTCATGGCCGAGCGTGTGTGTCCTTGGAAGATTTTACGATCATTTTGCCTCACCGTTGAGAGGATGGTGGAGCATTAAAATGATATGTGATATAATATTCCGAGTATATAGATTCTTATTCAAATGTTTGTGTTCTTCTAGATTTAGATGTTCAGCAAATCGAAGGCAGGCGATTTATTAGTTCGATAAAAGTTTGTCGATAACAGTTTGAAAAAGAGCATGATGATAGTAGGGGAACTTCGAATTTGATTCTTAGCTGTGTGGGTGTCCATCTTAGGTACTCAACTTTACTCCAACAGAAATTTTAAGGTCGAAGTATAATAGCAGAATGGGTGCGTATGTTGACGTATCTAACTGTGCGAACACAAGGAACTTGTATCTTGTATTGTACGACCATAATAGTTAACTTATTCGCTTTGATTCGTTAAGTTTTCGTTCACTTTTGCTCACTTACGATAGGAGCGAACCCATTCGCTCTTTCGAACGAAAATTTGACATTTGACTTTAACAGCTGTTAAATAATTGCTTCCGTTCACATAATCCTATTATGTAGGGTTGCGAGAAATATTTTGAAGAAACTAGTTAACGAGCATGAAAATCCCGGACCTTCTCCGACAAAATTGGATCGACAAAAAAAGTACAAAACTAGAACCAAAACACATGTACTATCTATTACAAAAAAACACTTTTATGGTGTTACTTCATGTCTTAAATATTAAGACATTTTATATTGGGTTCGTGGGTGGTCATGAGCTTCTTGGTATAAGCCTTAGACTTCAAATAACCCCAAAGGAATAAGTCCAACGGCGTTAAACCGCATGATCTGGACGACCAATTCTGATCACCAAAACGGGAAATTATGTACAGACCAGGAAATGACTCGTGCAGCAATTTAATTGTTTCTCCGGCTGTATGGCATGTGGCACCGTTTTGCTAAAATCACATGTCGTCCACATCCATATCATGCAATTTAGGCACAAGGAGGGATGGCAACCCTATATTATGGGTAACTTAAGCAATTGACAGTTCTGAAGAAAACTTAACGTAGAATTTTGACAGTAGCTTCCGATTATTTTTTTTTTATATACGGCGTGAGCAGTCCTATACAGAACCAAGCCTAGCTTCTTGCAACCATTTGTGTGTGCGTGTTACTTTTTCCACGAAATGGAAGGGACCTGCAGTTTTTTGCCGACTCCGAACGTTGAGTTGAGAAGCTTCTCATGACAAATGATACTCTTTGATTGCTTGTTAGACATTTGAAAGAGGTGGTGCCGTGAAAAAACTTTTAGTTTTTGCTGGGATTGAACCAGGGCAGCATGCGTAGTAGTCCAACGCACTAACCACCACGGCCACGCCGACCACTATTATAGTTGAGCCTTTCCTGATTCAAGCAGCCGTATTTAAACTTTCTTGGAGTTATAAACTGGACTTTGAATAACCAGTTTGTGGTCCCATAGCAGCCAAGAATCTATGACCTCAAGTACGGAGGCGTCGTTCTTAGGGGTCGGGGCAGTAGCAGAGTTGAGTTGGCTCGATTCGCTTTCTTCCCCAAGTCGCATTATTTTTATCTTCGAAGTATGTTTTCGTATCGTATGATATGATATGATGAATCTGGGATGCGATATAGACTCTGAGATTCAGGTACTCCGCAGTTTCTTTTGTTTTATGAATCTGGAGGTGTCTGTGTTGCTGATTTTCATTCTGTAAAGGTGGCTGTTGCAGATTGAATGTCCAGTCAGTAATCCGCCAAGAGATTTTTAATTATTCTGTGCTCAGTTTTGTTTCATTTGTTCTTTTGTTGTTGTTATTAAGGAACTTTTTTAAGCGCTTTAGACACTCTATGTTGTTCCAATAACTTTTGAGTTGGTTTGCTGTCCATTTTGGTATAGATTTATTCGTGTCTATTCTTATGAGGCCATTGTGAGGGCTTGCTCCAATAAATGGACTGTTGGTTGACTCCTTTTTTTGGCTCAGCTTTTTCGCTACCCTCACACCCTTATGGCCTGGCACCCGCTGTGTGTTTTTCTCTGCCTACATATGTCTGTGACATCTTGGTCCTGCTCCGACGCCATTTTCTGTTTTTGACCCATCATTGTAGGGCAGCATTCCTGGTCCACTTTGGGTTGTTTTCCATTCGTCTGTTCTGGAAAAATGTTTCGAAGGTCTTTGTGAGGCTTATTTTTAGGGACTGGCACTAGTCTTTTCTTTAGCTAGATAGACCTTTTCTAGTATACTCAGATGTCCCTTTAGGTTCCCATTTTTGAATTTATAGATCCTATGAAGAACGTTTAGCTACTTGCTAGGTAGAGCTTCCAGACCTGCAGTTGGTGTGGTTATCCTTGCCCCTGATACGCTCGAACATGTAAGTCTCTGGATCTAGACAAGCTAGCCATGTCAATGTCAGTTTGTTGGTTGATTTTATTCCACCATACCACCTCCGCAGAGTATCGTAACCAAAAGCCTTCAACTGTTTAAGTTTAGCTTCAATGAAATGAATTGCGCGATGCATTCTGCTCTCACTATAAACTACAAAATCAAGACACGACTGACTGCATCGCATCACAAGGAAACACAAAGTCGACAAAATACCCGTATCTACAAGTATCTATCTATCCCTTTAGAATTCATTTTAAATAGTTTTTTCTACACAAATAATATTTCAGCATTCAAATCACTTACCATCCAGTTGTATAGTGCACAACGGCCATCATCTCGGTAGCAGTTTGCTTATTGATTTGTTCGCAAAGCGCTCTCGTCTCCATGTATCCATTTGGTTTGATGATGTGCATTGACCCGTCACTAAAACGAAAAAAAGTAGAAAAACTATTACAACATTGGAAACAATATCAGTACAACAAAAGCTTTCATAGTTCATCCCACCCCCCCGCACTGGCACTGGGTACTGATGTATTCATGTTCTCAGACCATTTGTCATAGTTCTCTAGCCCCAGTCAATTCAAATCCTCCATCTTTTTTTTCCTACTTTTTTTAAGGATGTTTTGTTATTTTGCAAGCGAGAGAGTCAGAGTATGTCTATAAGTGGAATCTAGATGGATGTGTACATTTGCCGATGGCAGCGGCGGCGGCGGCAGTGCACTGTAGAAAAATGCATTCTCCTGTTCTAAATTGCATTTTATTGATTTTGAAAATTGCACACAAAATAACCAATGCAATGTGTTTCGCTAAAAGTATCCTTTTTTTCCTCCTGCCCGAGCTAAAATATTGCAAATTCGCGCTTCTGTGCGCGCTCGAGGAGTGAAAACAGCAGGGAATGTGGGCGTGGAGTTTTTTTTTCGCAAATACAATTTTAGATAATAGATTTTGCAGCTAAGAGGATTTTCCGATCGAAAAATTGTACAATGTACGCAAAGAATGGAATGGAAGACGAACAGCGAGAAAAACAGCCTGAATATGTTTTCTCCCCATGAAAATATGGAAATAAGAGTTGAAAAAAAAGCCTTAGCCTAGCCACCATCTCTAAGCCAGGTGCAGGTAAAAAAAAAAAAATATATATAAAAGTCCGCGGTTCCCAGTTCGGGTTAAAAAGTGGCTTGTGCTCTAAATTGGATTTCTAGCCGGGAAACATAGAAAGCAATTAAAGGAAAAGGATTTTGTGTTTGTTTTGAACAATTTTCGTTTCAATAGACTAAGCAAATCGGTGGTTTTTATTTTGCTTTCTGATTTGTTGTTGGGTTAGTCGTTTTCGTAAAACAAAAAACAAAACGGAACTGCAAGTTATAAGCGTTTGTTTTGGCTAACTAATTGAAGTACCAACAAGGGTGGAAGAGTATTTTGTAAATCGACTAAATCCTCTTGAAGGACGTGCATATATCGATATTTGGTGAGTATGTCCTAGTTACGATTGGAGTTGGTAAATGGGTTTATGCAAAGCGCTTAGCAATGTGACTTATAGTAATAGGAAAATGTTTTTTTCTTGTGCTGGTAGGTGGAAACCTTGCATAGGCATCAATGGTCCGTTTGTAGTGCCGGATTCTTACCGGCTAAAGCCACTTCCACACGGGCAGACCGATCTACATATGTATGTATGTCTCCGGCGGGGGTTGGGTTAGAGCATTAGCTTACTCTATTCCGTAGTAATATTTTAACTATTCGCTTTGCGTTGCCGTTCTAGGCGCCTAATGTCGATGTGTTACGTGTATGTGTACCGCTACGTTACTTACAATGGTCCAGTTATCGTCATTTTGAAGCATATGTATATAGTAAGATATGATATTATCGAGAGTTACTCTCCAAATTGATCTCGTAAGGCGATCCTCTCGGCCTCGTATCGTGGGCAGTAAAAAAACACGTGATCTGCGTTTCGCAACATGGACAGTTTGGGTTCGTTTCGTTTTTGCGTTTGAACAGGTATTCTCTAAAACAGTCCCGTCAAAAACTGGGTTAGGTAAAAGCTCGTTTCCCCGTGTTTCCGTTTAATCCAAACATCGATCACTGGTATGAGACAATGCGTCCACCTTCCTTTTATGGATCCATTGCATTGTTGTAGACAGGTTGCGATACTACGATTCCTTTCGAGTTTTCTTTTTTCGTTGTCTACCCGGCCATTTCAAATTCGCTCGCTTTTTAGTCTTTCTATTCCTTCAGCGAGTATGTCGATAAACATTGAAGATACAACTAGTATAGCATCGTGAGAAAAAGTTCGAAACGCACTGGAAACCCTTAGTGTGCTAAGGCGGTGGACGGATTCCCCGCATCTAAGACTTAACTTTCGCGGCACTAGACCATATTTCTGCTGGTTCTTTTCTTCGGTTTTGGGCTTCCGATATTATTCTAGTGTTGAATGTGCACTTATAGTTTTCGATGATTTTTCGGACAGGTAATCTAGGTGATGGTAATAATCACTCATATACGGTTGAGAAACTACTTCATGCCCTCAAAATTTAAGCGTAACCGTTTTGCGAACTTTCCTACTCGTGACAAGCACTGTTTCCGTTTTATGATGGGCGAGTGTCAAACCGGCGGCGCTTGATAACCACCGATGTACAGTTTCAATCGTATCGTTACTGTGGAGTTGAACTTCTTCTAGGGTTTTTGCCACAACCACCACCGCGATGTCGTCCGCAAAGCCGAAAATCGATGTTCCGCTTGGTATCGGTAGGCGTAGAATTTCATCGTACATAACGTTGTACAGCAGCGGGCCTAAGACCGAGTCTTGCGGCACACCTCACTGTCTATTTGTGCTCGATTGCTGATATGAGGCTTTTAATTGCGCTATCTATCTTGGTTCTGATTTTCAATAATGACTCACGAGTCGCCCTTAATTCAAGAGGTTTTTTTTTGCTAATGACATTAAATTGAAGAATTCAACAATTTGCTACACCTTTCATGAAAGACCTAATAAATCGCCTGAAATACCAAGTATTTCAGGATCAGCAGATGTAGCAATCAATTGTCCATTAAAACAAAATAGACGAGAGGGTTGTCGATTTATATACATACACGTACTCGATTAAATCAATTAGGGGCTATTTGCCTTGTGAATATTTACAGGTGGTGCCAAAACCAACCCTGAGCTGGATGAGAAGGCCTTTGTTGTTAAAAGTGACAACATCACATGGCACTTTCCTTCGGTAGAAACGCATTTGTCTCCAACTGGATATTTATACTCTTTTAATAGCTGTGAACTTGTATTGTGCACAACAGGTGAGAGATTTCTGCCTTGACGAAAGGCTAAAGGCAGTGCTGACATAGACAAGACATGTGCATTTATTTTAACACAGCCATAGCTGGTCCTGACAGACGAGGAGGAAGAGGTGCATAGGAATAGGTTTGACTATACTACGGGAATAGAATAAAAGTCGTGTCCCGAAAGTGTAGATACTGCGAATCGCTTATTTTGGTGGTAACACGTCAACGTGGGGAATTCCAGGAATGAAGTAACTTAGTAATGTTTTTTAAAGTCTCCAACTTTTCGGATTGTTTTCCAACACAAGATTGACCTATTTTTAACATGGTATTCCGAAAACGATTTGGAGCTTAAGGACTGAAACGAATAAAATTTGGAAACTTCATAGCGAAAAAACAAAATTTTGTGATAGTAGTTCATGTTAATAGTTTTTATTTGCTTCAACAAGTATATTTTTTAAAATTCGTTTACAAGTAATCAAAGCAGAAAATTTATTAGGCTCCCATTCTTTTCGCAACTTCTTTCGAATGTCCTTCATAATGTTGATGACAGTGACGTCCGTGACCTTTTTCCACGCTCTTTTCCATCTAATAGCAAAATCTTCAGGGTCCTAAACACACTGCTCACTTTTCCTCAATTTTGTCTTAACCAAGGCCCAATACCTTTCGATTGGACGACACTGTGGGACATTAGGTGGGTTCATGTCTTTTGGGACAAAATCTATGTTTTTGGCCACAAGCAAGTTTAGCGTCGCTTGAGCATTGTGAGCTGAAGCCAAATCTGTCCAAAATAATGTTGAACCCTCGTGTTTGTTTATAAATGGAATTAACCGTTTTTCAGTCACTCATTGATTACACTACCGCGGTAATTGTGCCAGTTGTATAAAACGATGTGCTTCTGTGTCCACATTGGCAAAGAGCTTGCCATACGAGATATTTCGATCCGAACTTTTCCAATCCAATTGATGTTTCTGATTCTGGGAGTCCCTTATTCAAAAGAGTTATAAAACTGCTCACCTGGAAGAGCACTAAAGTCGGTTTTGACGTAGGTTTCAGTGTCCAAAACAAAGCAGGCTTTCTTGTGCCCAATCAAGTTGTATAACTTTCGGACTAGTGTTTTTATGGCCTTTTTGGCTTCTCGGAAAATTTTGGTATTTTTTGGTTTTTTCGCGTTTTTGTACCAATCCGTTTTTTTTGCATCTTTGTACCATTGGTTGGTTGGTACTACATTTCCGAGCAACATCCCTGGATGACATGGCCCGTTTCCTAACGATGATACCCAATATTTTTTTTATCCAAATTTTTATCATGTGCTCCGTTTTCTTCTCCACTTTTCTGTTTTCGCTTAATAGTCAACGTCTCCAAATATTTTTTTATAACAGAATCAATTGTACTGCGTGCTACGTTCAAATTTTTTCCAATAAAATGGTTTAGTCGCGAAGGATTTTCGAGCCATTTGTCGATTATCTTTTTACGGCGTTCCTCCTGACTCATCGTTTATAAATATTTACAACTGCATTTTACAAAAATCAAATGTAAACTGAAACTATAGAGTATGAAAGACGATTTGGGAACAAAATGGTATTTAATTATTTACACATAGGAGGTATAGCCGTTACTAAAATTTACAGATTTTATTCGGTTCAGTCCTTAGTTTATCTAAATGTAAAGTTCGCCCGATTTCCCGATCACACAGTTCCTTGCTTCATTCCCACATGGCTGGGAATGTTTTTTTTACTAGTGTATCTGAAGTCAACAATCTTGGAGTTATTTTCCATAGCAAGTTAACCCTTCGGGACGGAGAAAAGTGTAGTGATTTACATTTAATCAAAACCTTCAAGATAACCGGTTCAACACAATGAATTTGACGCCTGATAGCTGGAAATACATTAAGATACCGTTACTAAAATGTTGGAAGACGATTTGGTACCGATTTCAACCAAATCAGAGGAAAAGTTTGGGTGTTAGGAATGTTTATATTTTTGGTGGTACAAAATACCAGCGCGTCCCGAAAGGGTTAAGCTTCAATTTGCATATGGATTACATCGTCTTTTAAGTCTTTTTCCCTACTTGGCTTTTATAAAAAAAAACTCTGAACAGTGATCCACTTGTTCTGAAAACACTTTACTATTCCATTATAAGATCCAGATTAGAGTACTGTTGTGTAATCTGGTATCTGGGATCATTTCTCTTCTCGAGTAGAATGGGTTCAAACTTCAAACCCGTTTTACTCGCCTTGCTCTTATCTAAGGAAATTCAATAGAGATTCTGAGCTGCCTTCGTATTATACTACCTGCTTATTGCTAGGCCTGAATACCCTCGTTTAGAAAGATGCAGTCCTTGGTCTTCCTGAAGGATATTGTCTCAAATAGAGTTAATTGCAGTGAACTACTATTTACTATACCATTCTATGTTCCAAGCAGAGCGTTAAGAGAACGACAGTTATTTCTGTCAAAAATAGCAAAAATGGCGGACATCTGTGACCTCTTTCTACGCGATTTAACTCAAATTCATTGTTTTTATAGTTTTTTTTTATCATGTAAAATAACATGGGATTTTTTTCTAAAATTGTTGGTTTTTCTTGAATTATCTATATTTATTGTTCAGAGATTTCATTCTGTCATATTTCCTCATCACAGATCTTTTTTTATCGTTCACACAACATCCGTACACGGCACAACGCATTTTGCAAAGTTTTGACAAGAAAATTAAATTAAAATTAATTGGAAATATTAAAAAAACGAATATTCCATGCAAATAAAGATTCGCGAGGTCACAGTTGGCGGTAATTTTCTTGAATTTTTTAGTAAAGGCGACTGGACTACTACATAACTGGACCTATAACAAATCAGTGCTTTGAAGATAAAGGTTTCGGGATTTCTGTGGTGGACATAACTACTACGTTCTGTCAATGAAGTTGCGATATCTAACCATCGGCCACCCTTTATTTTCTGCTGTTTGTCTGTTCACAAACACTGACATTCTGAATGGATTTTTTTTGCATTTAAAGCAACTCAGTGAAACGCTTGCATTTTAGCAGAAATTTAATAAATAAATATCTCGAATCTTGAAACCAATTGCATCATAAAAACTAGTCTGCATAGTGCAGAGAAAAACTATTTAAATTCATTGAATTTTCCCGTACCCATATCACCACCACTACATAATCAGTGTGGTAGAGTGTCCTAAAAACTAATTTCGTTGAGTTTTACCAAAAATGTGTGGCTTCCATTAAGCGTAATTGAAATTTTCTCTCTTATTACCTCGCATTTACGGTATCCCGATGCGTTATCCTATTCACTAACTATACATACATTATATTCGTATGGATGTGGATGGCCATTCACTCGATAAAGTAACTAAACTATTATACATCATCAAACAGTGGACATGTACAAACGTGAAACTAATATCGCCAATAATCCAATTAAGGACTCTACGCTTTTCAATTCGATTACTGCTATAAAGTGCATCATCAAAGTGACCGCCACAACTTGCATATCTGTCAACGATTAATTATTTATCGTCTAATATTTATAATTAAATTATACAAATTTCCCATGGGACTGGGGAAATTAAATTCAATATTAAAGTACATCCTTGTGACTCTGTACGATTTGCTGAAAACCTTGTCCTTAGAAAAATTAGCTTAACCTTGCATAGCATCTTCACAAACTAGTTGCCGGAAAAAGGAGTGGCAATACGTAAAACGAGTATAATAGTATCATTCCAAAACCCTTTTTCATTCTTCGTCCTTTCTACTACTGCTGCACCATCCATGACTTATTTAAAATAAAAAAAAAATCTCAAATACTCATACGAGTACACTAAAGGGGATGAACAAAAAGGAAAACGACGAGGACAACGAACAACGACGAACAAGAACTCAAGGAATTGTTTTCTTTTATTTTCATGCCAAACTCATGTTTTCTTCAATTTCTATTCTCTGAATGTACGAGTATTATTTTCTGATTCACAGCACAACTCGCCTCACCCACATATTCACAAATCTCCACCCGTTTAACTACAACTTTGTATGCACATATATATGACTCTTGTGTTCTTCTTTCATTACCAAGGACGACAAAAAGAAACGAAATGTATGCGAATGCGGTGCGGGGAGTTTGGATGGGTGGGGGTGGTGTACTCGTAGTAAAAAAATACAACTCATGTCGTTGTAGAAAAGTAAAACTTTTCCTTGCCATGTGTTTTTTATTACCCAAGAATAACAAGGACGAATTCAAATGTTCATTAAAATTGCAATGTGTACGTGTATTTAGTATTCCAATCCACCCCCACCCATCCAACTCCACCCGTCTCTGTAGAGGACCCTGACAGAAGGAATTTTAATTTGCAAAAGCTTTCCAGGATCTCCTTCAATAGAAATGATGAGCAACAAATAAAAAAACAAAAAACAATTTCAATAAATTGAAATCAAAGCAATGGCAGACAAGATAATCACGGATTAAAATGAAACTATATACAATAGAGTCGTCCTGAGTCCTTGCATAAACTTAACGATTTCGCGTGAAATAAAAACATCGCTCGCGACTAGACTTGAGCTTCACTGCATCCAGCAATGGAATTGAATGAAATCTAATGAGGAAAAAGTGGGTAATGACTATTGCAAGTCTCTCTTGTCCTGAATCCACTTGGATTCATAAAATATTATAAATCCCCGATCATTAAGGGAAAATGTTCCAAGAAACATCCAACACAACAAGGAAAAAATACAAAATACTCTCGTATCTGCCAACTGAGAAAGGGATTTTCAAACTAACAAGGATACTTGAAGTATTCCTATTTTGTGCATCGCATTGAATATTGATTGGAAGATGGGTATCCTTGTTTTTTTTTGCACACAATTTCTTTGAGTAAAAGTGATTTCTCACTAAGGATCTTTCAATCGTTCAGCGAAACGAGAAAAAAGATATCAAAAGAAACAGCAAAATCTTATAAGGGAATCGGTGTGGGAGGATTCAATCGTCGATAATATCCTGATTGCTAGTTTCCGGTGGTTAAATTATCGCATGAGTTCGGTGGGCGGTAGTAATAAATGACGTCTGGCAAGTGGAATCTTAAGACGGAGATGGAAGTCGAGTCTTCTTTGCTGTTATACGATTTATGTTATACTTACATTTAAACACTTGGGATAAAGTGAAATGTGAGCGTTTTGTTTGTGTCTAAGCCGAGGTAGTTTGGTTATGGAATTTCAATTTTAAATATTGAATTTGTTTAGGAGATTGGACAATTTTATTAAATTAAATTCGAAGTATTTTTTTTCGCTTCGACCTCGATGTTGAAAGGGATCTGCTTTGCTGTTTGAAAAAAAGTCTTACAACGTTTTATAGGTTAGGAAACGCTATTTGTATTGACGCCATTTGTTTATTCTGCTATTTAGTCTATTTTAAATTTATAGCCATTTTTATGAGAAATAATCATTAAACTACCCCAGAAGGGTTTTATAGAAAATATGTAAAGGGTGTTTTTTAAGAGGTATAGTAACGTTCCCATCAATCCTATATTTCGTAGGATTATCCTTCCTGCTTTTTTCATGCAAAATTCTGCCTCCTGTATTTTCCTATGAAAATCTTGTAAAACGCAACGCCTAAAATTCAAAATTATTCTGTGTGCTTTTCATTTACTTCACCATTGCGCTTTAAAATACTGAGCTCGATACTAACTTTGTCATTGTGTGTGTCATCTCTGTGTCATTCAAATGCCGAGGAAAACCACTCCCAGTGGGAAAAGTTGTAACTGCTTCCATGGTAGGTGCATATTTCTTTAAAAAAGAATATTGAAAATGTAAGATCTTACTAAAGTAATGGCGCATCGAAAATTTCATTTTAAATATTCTTGAAATTTTACATCGATGTCATTACTTATTCGCTTACCAGGCGTAACATTTGTAAGATGTTTTCCTCTCAAAGGCATTCTTGGAATGAAAATACAGTTATTCGGCTCAGACAAATCCAATCATGACCAACTCCGTCAGGATTTTTTTCGATGTTGCATCATTTGAAGTTTGTTATTGAGCGGCGCCAGTAATATTCAGTAAAATCAATAATAATAACAATAGCTGAAAAAGGTTAGTAAATGCTTGGACACCAGGATGTAGTAACTAATGTTTTCAATAACTTACTTTAATTGCTAAGTAAACTGATTCCCTATAAGGCAAATAGTAGGTGCTTACCACTCTATGACGTAGTTATCAATGTTTTCAGCAATTATCATTCACCGCGGAAATAAGTGATTCCCGGTAAGGCAGTTGGTAAGTGCTTACCACCCTAGGACATCCCCATGTAAATGTAAACGATTCTGTAATAAGAAAAGTAAGCGCTGGTAGCTACCAATCAGCACTTATAGAATCGAGCTGGTAAGCAGTAATTTCCTACTGGGCTGTTTCTCTTGTTGTTTGAATATGGTTTCTGGCATATGAAAGTAAAATTTTTACCACTTTTTCGAGCAGCTGGGCCAAGCCCAAGTCGTCTCTGGTTTATCAGCGTGTATTAGCGACTTCACATATCCCCACAGATAATAATCCAAAGGAGTTAAATCATATGAACTTGGAGCCCAAATCATGGTCTATTACACGTAATTATGCGCTCATCGAGTGTTTCTCTTTATAAATTGATTGTGGCGCGCACTGTGTGTCATGTAGCACATTTTCGCGAAATGCAACAGGCGAAAGGTGTCAGAAAAAGAGTGAGATTTGTTGTATTGATAGTGAAGTTCAGTGGTAGGATAACATTGAAAAAAAAGTGAGCTTCGGTAGGCATTTGAGGGCAAAATCCCGTTGAATTGCGGGACACCCTTATTCAATATACATATTTATAATTTTGATAATTCGGGACAGTATGGTAGCGGACCATTTTCAACGGCGATTTATTTTTACTTTTGTTTTTTGCCTCGAATTGGTTTTTTTTATCCACCTCCTCCGGTGGGTTTTTCCCAGTCCCTTCGTAAATTTAACTTTGTTTTGCTTTCATTCAATTTGTCATGTTTTTATATTTTTTTAACTCTTAAATAAATCGGCCAAGCCATATAAGGTGGTACAAAAACAATTGTTTCGCCTTTATTTTCTCTATTTGCATTAATTTATTTGGTTTCAGAATTCACCGTCTTTTTCACTCAAAGGTTTCCAAAAAAAAAAAATGGGTGGCGTCCATTACCCCTTTCATTTTATTTTGGTCCCCGTGTGCCTAAATACTTCAACCCATCCCGGCTGAGCGGCCGGCGCAGGTAGCACTTTCTCCTCCATTCGGAAGGAAATCTGACATTTTATTTCTTTTGCAGCTGCACAGCCCATGCCCATTCCATTTAGGCGCAGCTTGGGTTTTATTTTGTTTTGTATTTTTAATTGTTTAAATTATTCGCGAAAAAAGTGTAACAATTTATGGTAAAATAGAAAAAAGGTGAATCAAACTGAGAAGAAATCAGCTGTGAGCTGTCCAATTGGCTGTTGCTGGGAAAAGTGTTGCCAATTCGAAAAATAACCTTTATGATCATCACATATAATACGTATAAAATGTGCTGTCCAGAGAGTGAGTTTTTTGTATGCAAATACATAATATAAAAGCACAATTCGGAATATAAAAAATTTGTATTTGAATGTTTTATACAAGACTACTGTTAAGTTTGATATCAAAAAATAGCTCGAAATAAGAACTATGCTTCTTTCTAAATTAAATTTCATTGTTTGTTATGTAGTAAATAAAACCAATTGCACCCAATCACCTTTGAAAATCCCCAATCAACTCCGATAAACCCTTTTTAACACGTCTGTCACTTATTTGAATCACGTCTTCTTCCTAGACGACATACACCCCTATACAAAACAGGATTCTCACACCCACTGAGAAGAAGAAAAAAAAAACTCCACAAGCAATAACTTACAGAAATGTCGATTCTTAAATTGGCAAAATCATATTTATAGCCATTTCGAACACATTCCAAACGGTTCGACAAAAAAAAAAATAAAAAATCCGTAAATCATTATAATAAATATAAATTCACATTTCAGCTGAATTGGCAAATTTTTTTTATTGTCCTCACCCTTGTTATAGACGTCGGAAAGTTGCAAAAAAAAAAAAAACTTCAAAACTAAACTAAAAGCATTTTCATATCCTTTGTCAACTCCGGATGTTGATATTGGGTTTATATCCCAGTTTTGAACAGAGAAAAATATAAAAAAAGAGCAAAGCACAACACTTCCTCCCTTCTTCCAGAGTGAGAAACAAAATCCGGCCTCAAAAAATGAACAAAAAAAACAAATTATGTCTGCTTCAGATAAACTTTTTATTTTATGATTTATTATCATTTTGCAGCGGGAGTAACTTTTGTGTCATGCACACTACCCCCAGCAGCTGAGTAGCTGTGTATATGGCATTCAAGCTAAATAGAGGGAATTGTTTTGTAGGAAACTCCCAGACCCCAACTAGGCTATCGCTCATTCCAAAGGGTGACCCCACAACGGAGGTGATTTAGGAGTATAAACGATAAGCATTGAATCATTGATTTTTTTTTTTAATTTTTTATACGCTGATGCGTGTGCTGGTGATATGACGGGCACGTTGAAAGTTGCTCGGTTGTTTTTATTTTTTGTAGTTCCATTTATGATTTATTCGGAACACATACCATGTGTGGGTGCATCGATTGGGTTATTCACCTGTGGTAGTCGCGTCGACCGGTCGGTGGTAAAAGAGTTTTAATCGATTAATGGCGAGGAAGTTTACGTGTGGACATATGGACTTGCTCTTAAAAGTAATGGATTTTGCGAGAGTACATTTAAAATGAAATGGATGGATTGCCGGGGACTGGAGTTATTGATGAAAAAAAATGAAAAGAGGGGAGGGGATAGGGAAAAGGTGAATTAAGTGGGTCAATGTAGCAAAACAAGCTGGAAGCTTTAGCTCCAGCATTGTCCTGGAAAATATTACAGAGTGAAATCTCCCATTACGGACAGCTCCATTAGACGGGCAGATCCTTTAGATAGACACATTTTCAGAACCACGCTTTTATGTTTTAGATTGTATACATTTTACCTTCTCTTAACCGGACACTCCCTTGATCGGACGTGGACACGCATATCTGTTAGAAATTATTTAATTTAATTCCATTAGACGGACAAAAACAAATAAACTAGCTTCACACCGAGTTTTTGTTTTATTTTCCTTTGAATTTGGCAAAAACAGTCGCAACAGATGCAAACGAAAAGACGAACTACAACAGAAATAACGCACAAAATTAGTACAGTAGTATATACATTCTGGCTCTAGGCGTCGCGCGGCGAAAAATATCGTGTGTGTAGTTAAACTGCTCCCTGTACGTACTAGGTAGGATTCACTTAGTGGGTCCATTGTGTTGCCACGTGCGCTTGGAATCATTTTAAAAGTTGGATACGTTTTTATATTTTATTGATACGTATTCGTAGAGGAAATATCTTGAAGGTCTATGAAGAAATATTCTCCCACAATCTTTTTTTCTTTAGGATGAGAGTGCTGGGCAGCTGCACAGGGGGATTTTTTTTCCTCCTCATCTATGCAGCTGCAACAGAAGTCATTTGGGGGTATGAAAACAAAATATGTAATAAGAAAAACAGCAGAAAAGCACCTAAAAGATCCTTATTGCTAAAAACAGAAATGCTTATGGTCTCGAGATTAGTAAAATTGACATATGTATGTCTTCTTACGGGTCACATAAACATTTTCTACAATATTCTCTATCAGGATGGTTTTTCAGCTATTGCAATACAGCTTAAATAACGTGACGTGACGTGGAGTGCCTGTAAAGAGCACTATGCAAAAAAAATATCCACAATTTCGAGAACCTTTACACAGTAGGAGTGATTTAACAAAATCTGGACCACTTCGTACCGCACATACACAACAAATCATTGATGCAGTGAGGGGCAATGTGAGTGAAACTCCAGCGATTTGCCCAGGTGAGATAATTGGACCTTTTGTAGTGTTCCATACCCAAAACGGAACAGTAATGAAAACAGTTCGGCGGGTGTCTGTCTTCTGTCTATCTGTCCGTCTGTCTTAGCGACTATTTGACGTAAACTATTGCAATTTGAAACAGTTGTTTCAATAAGTGGCCCAAACACAAACCTGAAAACGTTGGGCTAGTTTTGTTTTTTTTTTAATTAATTTAATTTTGAGATTATCGCGTGGGATGTCAAACGAAAGTTCGTTAAAGCACGAGTTCAAAAATGTCTGAAATATTTGTTTTTAACGCTTTTTTAAAAAAAAAGTTAAAATATTGCTGTCCCCCTAGCTAATCTCCAAAAATATAGCTCAGAAAAATCTAAATAGAAGCACAAACATTGAGAATAAAGTGTAGATTGAACCAAAATTATAAGGACTCCATTACGTACGACAGTTTTTTTTTAATTTCTGTTGTTTACATATCACAATCACAAAGGAGCGGATACGTTTAGGGAAATTTATACGTGTAGAGTAAAAATTGAATGGTTGATCCTAGAAATATGCCCCAAAAATTAACATTGAGCTTATATAATTGTCTCTGCTCAAACCATTTTTTACATTTTATACACATGAAAGAATCTTTATATACATACATACATTACAATACATATGTATGTATATATATGCAGGTGTCTCTATACTCTTACTACATTTGAAAAAATTGAAAATTGTTACAATATTTTTTTGCCATACAGCCAGAGTAACAATTTTTTCAGTCACTTCCAATCAAAGATAATAATATACGCAACGTAACAGCAGATGTTCCGGATATCATGCTGCAGAGTGTGATTGAAAGGCCATACGTTTGAGCCAGTACTAGAGGTGGTTAGATTTATGTGTTTGTTTTTTAAATGATTCCAATATCAAATTGCCCACAGTTCCAAAATAACAACCCCCAACAAATGTACATAACTATCTATGCGAATAAATTAAAGAACATTTTCTAAATATGGTCCGCTAGTTTAAAAAATTACATCAGTCGTCAGTTCGGTAGGCCGTGGATTTTTTTATGGGCATCACTTCTCCAAAATGTTTAATATCTTTGTTAAATCTTTTTAAATATTTCTGGATATGACTATTGAAACTAATTAGCTTGTCTTCTACCAACTATGTAAGCGCTTTTGTTTCCTCTTTCAAAACGAAAACCAGTTTCTCAGTTTCATTCATTGAATCTCTTAAGAAGGCGACACCATTGAATATTCCAGTTTAAAGTATCTAATTCATCATTTTTCCAAGCGTTGACAACACTTTGGAGTGGCAATCAACTGAAGACACATAAATAACATAAGTAACCCAATCATCTATCGGTTATGCCATTACCAAAGAATAAACTGAAATAAATTCATAGAAAGAAATGACCAGAAAATCTTTAGAATGTCTCTATTGTTGTAAAAAAAATTGCATTCAAAAGCAGATTTATCGTATCATATGTACATATGTGTACCACTGGAACCCGTAAAACTATTCAATGACTCTGAAATCATAGAATTTAAAGTCTGTGGAAGAGCTTCAAAAAAACTATGCCGCTTACAACAAATATATGTAGATCACATGACCTGATCAACAGATCGAGAGCTGAGATCGCCAGAGTTATAGCAATCAGTACAGGTCACTGGGCAATCGGCACTCACGTTTCATGGTTAGGTATCCCTTTTAACCCATCTCCTGTCTGAATACCCCCAGGACTAGTTTCAGAAATTTCTGCCGTAAGTTTCACAACTCAGCAATATGGAATTGAACACTACCTCCTCTACACACACTATGGTAAGGTGATTTTGAGCTGTGGAATTCAAAAGGCGCACAGCGCTAATCGTGTATGGCACTACAACCACCCAACCTACCTACCTATCTGTGTCTGTTTTAAATAACAAGAGAATACATAGAATCTCTATCCTTCCCAATCTTCTAAATTGTTATTATTAATTAGTTCAGCTTCTTCCACGTTGGCGTGGTTGCCAAGTCTATCTTCATGTCTTTTTGCGACCTTCCTGACCCGTCTGAAATAAGCACTAAAACATGTTGTTGTGGCGTCTAACCTTCCATGATGAAAATGAATTGACAGCTGACAACTACTGCCAACTTGCACATAATAAAACCATCTCTGTAAGAATTGGCCCCAATTTCAAACTGTCCGCAGTCTCAAAAAATACCCTGTACATCGTGCTTATCATAGAATTCACCTACAATTAGAGTTAAGAATCGATCAGCTGTATTTTTTAATTTTGTTTGTTGAGGGTCGAGTGGATGGTAATAGTTCGAGGTTAAATTGTGCGAATTGCAACGAATGGAATTACTGCTATACATCGGCAACGGAAAGTTGTTTATATTGATGAATAAAAAGTTACAATCCACGATATTGCAGACTAGATAATATATACGTCCTAAATTATGGAAGCATGTCTCCACTTCATAAATTGTACTCCTCCCCTTTCTGTAATCCCATATCTACTACTGAGGTTCCATTTAAATGATGTAGCCAAACATTCCAAACTGATTTGCATACGATTTTCTCCTACTGAACTGAGCCCCCATCAGTGACACAGTGCTCAGTCAAATAGCCACCTACTCTAACCTCTTATATAGCCTCACAGAATACACAAGGGTATTAAACAATCTTTAAACTCCCACAAAAGCATTCCCTCTATTACAATAGACAAGCTTTAGAAAGCATTCCCTTCACGATTGATGATCCAGTAGCATAGTGTTTCCATTCCAACTCTAATGTTATTTAAATATTTATCACGAAATAGGAAGGACACAGAGTGGGACAGAGTAGTCCCATTAAATTCTGTTATAATATTAATGCTTCCATACGCCTTTTATCTATTATCAGTCCAAATCTAAAATAAATAAACCGTATCAAGGAATAACAAAAGGGAATAGACAACATTAAACATCAAGAGCGCAAGAAGATACGAATATACGAGTATGCACATAGCCTTTGTTATCTAGATACAATACACAGATACATATGTGTAGCTATCATTTTGAGTAGAACACACAACACACAATCAGGGGGGAAGGGGGGGATGGGTTGGGAAGCAAAAAAAAAAAGGCAAATCACAAAAGGAACGAACCCAAATGAGTTTCTCATTCCGACAAGCAACTAAAAAAGAAGATACCAAGCAAACCCTATACCGACAAAAAAAGAAAACACATTCCAAACGACACATACTACGAGTAGTCGGGGGACGTTAACGAAATCTAAGATACTCAGCAGAAATAACAAAGATAAACGAGCAAAATTGATGTAGTTTTGCAATTTTCCATTTATTATTTTTTAACTTGAGTACAAGGGTGTACGGTGCGGCGCGGCGTACGAGTGTGTGTACTCCTCTGTTAGATATGTGAGCATCCGTTCTCCTTGTAGTTTAAATTGTATTCAATTCACTCGTCTCAATCTAAAGACATTCGGTTTCTTCTTCTTTTTTTTTTTTTTGTGTGTACACACATCCTTGTAGCTTCGCCTTTCCCTGAAGCTTAAGAAAAATGTCTTCAATTTGAAAATGAGAAACTCACACGGTTATCAACACGGGGAAGATACGAGCTAGGATAGTACTTGTTAGAATACCATATATCCTATAAACCGAGAGATTTTGAGACTCATATGGCGGTAAATACGAAAGGAATGGGGTGGAGGTGGGGTTAGGATTGGATAGATAGAAGGCAACTTACATTGTATTTAGATACTTTATTACTGTCACGATTTTCATGACTACGATCGGTTTGGCGTTTGCTCCTTTTTTGATTGTGTTTATTTTTTTTTTTATTCTGTCAAATGTTATTTGAAAAGTTCGCGTTATGATTTGCAAGTGAAGGAAGAGACGCCATTCGAAAGGAGTCGTGACACAAATCCGATTTGAATGTTTTGCCATTTAGTACATAAAGTTTGTTATTCAGAGTAATACACGATAAGCCATTAGTTTGAACAATGGGCTTTCGTATTTTGATTATTACTCGAAATATTACAAAAGCACTGAATTGCTCGTACATACAAATTTGATGAGTTACTCTACGATGAAGGTTGATTATGTCGTGATTTAATGTTTTTTTTGTTTTTATTTTTGCTTCGAGTGAAATGTTATCGAAATTGCATAACAAAGTCACGAGGTAATTGCATTGACAGGAAAGAATTAAAAGTCACAGACAATGAAACGATTTATTAAAAACTTTTTTTTTAACCACGAATGTTGTTAAATTAGGTTCACAATAGAGAGTGTTTGCGACAATACTGTTTGGGGACTGGCACTATATCTCTGCAGCTAGTATTGCTCTTAGGAAATGTAATTTTAAAGACTTTAGATTTTTCAGTTTTATGACACTTCATTCATAAGTCGAAGTGTCAACACTCAATACACGTTTAAAAAAATGTATACAAACCCATTCTACACGTCAGCAAATTGATGAGTAAACAATTGGAAGACGCATGGGTAACGCTCGTATCTATAGGTACTGTTTTTCGCAGTATTATCCTGTTTTATAGACTTCAAAGTGCATAGGGTAACTTCGGGCATTATGGCGCACCTTGTAAATACCACATTTCCGGTTTACTTATAGATAATAAAACGATGGGAAAACTTGAGTCTTCCTTGATAGAGTGCCATGTTAAGTTGTCAAGCTGTTACGATGTTTTTTACAAGTGAAAAAAATAATAAACAAAAAAATTCCCAACTTTTGTCATCTACATATACTTTTGGGTCTTTTCATTTGCGTGTAGCTCCTTAAGTATAAAACGCACGGGGTTGCCGTACACAGTGAAGTGAAGTGAATCATATTAGTTTTCCTTTGGGGGCATTGATTAGTAACAGTAAAAGAAAATCAGGCTTTTTTTTTAAGTTTTGTGAAAATGCGCCTTTTTTGTAATATGGCGCACTTGCCGTGGGGGCATTATGGCGCACTCCGGCCCTTATGGAGTTCGCATGTAAAGCATGTAAGAAAAAATGTTTACTATGACTATAGAACGATGTCGACAGGAAGCATGTTTAGGTGCTACCACATGCCTAGGAGTAGAAAACGAGCAGAAAATTGTGGCTAGTGTAAGGAAACTACAAGCGTATAGATTCGCTCCTAACAGAAAAGAGCTGTTTTGTATGGGCTTTGGACAGGCAGACAAATACAGGCCAAGTCACAATTATAATAAGTCGTAAGTGGTCCCATGACTCATGTACTTCATTCAAAAAACACTTGTGATAGCTGTAACAAATCAAACTGCGATTACAGCACCACGCCATATTGCCCTATGCATAGGGCATTATGGTTTTTTGTAAAACATTTTTAACTTAGCTTTTTCTTTGTTTAAATCATTGAATTATTATAATTATTTAACGTATTTTTGTTCTGATTTTCTTAGATTTTCTAACTGTTTTTGTTTTTTGATAAAAAAGCTTTTCATGTTGAAATTATTTGAGAAAGAAAAAAAGTGCGCCATAATGCCCGAAGTTACCCTACTGCTTTTTTAACCCAGAATACTGCGATTATTTTGAGATTATTATTTTTTTTATCTTTAACGCTTCGAAATTCAAATTTATCAACCAAAATGCAACCAAAATAGCAACATCTAGCGAGTACAAATACAGTAAAATGTGTGAATAGTGGAATGCTTGGGTGCACTTTTTTTTACAACGATTTGAATGAAGCCGCTCGCATACATTTCTCGATTCTGCATTTGAAGAGTGAATTTGTATGAGAAAAAATCCATCGAAAAAGTTTCATTATTCAGATTTCGCCAGTTTCCACTATACATATAACAGTAATTTTGTCTGAAGAAAATCAAAATTGGCAAAAAAATGTCCACTATTACAAAGTTTTCGCAAGATTCTTTTATTAGTAGATACCACTATAAACATGTTTTACTGTATTTAGGTACATGCAAACGGCGAACAGCGAATTGTTCATGGCAACAATGTTACATAGATTTGTCTGTTTCTTTTTTTTCCTTCTTTATTATTGGCTGATCATTATTTATTCTCTACGTGCCTACGTTACATCGATTTTGTTTTATTTATTAATCTAAGAGTCGAAAAATACTGAAAACAAGAGCTCAAAAACACACTGTTTTTTAAAATCGATTTACTTACTGTTTTTTTCCTTAAAAAGATACGTAATGCCAACGACAAGTTAAAAAGGAACAAGTCAGTTCCCTGACAACTTATGTAGATGGTCGACATCTACATATGCACATTTTATTAACCTGCAAAATTTTAGGACGAGTCTAAGGTTGATTAAGCCTACCTCTTCCAGGGTACTAAAGAAGTAGTAGACTAGAATATTCCTGCGACTACGTTCTATGCGATGCCCTGACATTCACACCTACCTATATCATTACAGTATTTGCAAATATCCGTGTCTATGAGTCCGAGCCTCTTTGCGTGTTTGCCCAGAAGGCAATGATCGGATACTATTCTTATAGCTATTCTTATTTGTGCCCTGCTAAATCTAAGGATTTCGTTGGTCGTTTTACTGTCTAGTGCCGGCTCGAGTGCATATGTCCTACAATGTTAGACCATCTGGTCAGTCCTACTCGTTATCATGTCTTTTACCATTGATTTAATGCAGCCAAACGGAGTGACTTCCACCGCCTCGGGTAGTGTTAGCTGCCCCATTTTCTTGCCAACTCATCGGCAAAATTTGTATGCGCGTGTTATATTTTTGCACGAATAGAAGGGACCTACAGTTTTTTGCCGATTCCGAACAGCGAGTTGAGAAGCTCAATCGTGACAAATGATACTCTTTGATGCTTGTCAGACATTCGAAAAAGGTGGCACCGTGAAAAAAACTCTTTTAGGTGTTAGACCCGGTCAGGAGTTGAACCCGGGCTGCATTGCGTGGTAGTGCAACGCACTAACCACCACGGCCACAGAGACCACAATCCGTGAGTCTAAAGGACACCTTTAAATCTGGTTCCACACATTTCCATTTGCATTTCTAGACCCGTCCGTGAAGACTGCAGTGAGTCTTAGTGCACTGTTGCTCACCAGTTGCCTTAATTGTAGACCGAGAGACAGAAGGTAGAGGAACATGTCCAGTGCCGCCGTGGGTGTCGTGCGAAGGGCACCTGTGATGGCAAAGCTAGCTGTTCTCTGTACCGCCGCTACTCTGGCCAGCGTCGTTTTCTTAACGGCAGCCTAGTTCCTTTCCTTATTCTTTCTTGTGTGTTCAAGTTCCAGTTAAGTCTCCTATCCAGAACAATGCCAAGATATTTCGCATGCTCTGAGAGCGTTAGCTCAACGCTCAATCTTGTGTTGGTGAAGAGAACCAGTTCCGTTTTTTGAGGAGGATTGACGTTCAGTTCTGATTGTATTTTGTTCATAAAGTCGGTAATCAACAGTAGACAGATTGAACGCTGTTTTGCCATATTCCGTACTTGCAAAACACTTTAAGGCGCTAGGCTTATGTATCTAACAGTAACTGCGACTCACACTAACAGATTTTTCCTTGATCTTCTTTGAAAAATTAAGACATTTCAGTAACAGCGGTTGCTCCCTTGCGAGACATTGGCTCCGAGGCGAGTGTTTATTACCATGTTAGTAAAAACAACTTGGTATTAGACAAGCTATACACAATAATGTATCTAATTATACACCCATTGAATATTTAAAATTGAACAATAAGGATAACAAGGATCAACAGAAAACACAGTTGACAACGAAAGGCACATTCTTCGCCAATAATCAAGAAAAAGATTCCAAGCTTTCTTTCATTAATTTCCCACAATATGGTTGTTTACTGCCGACTTTGTCTTCGATGAAAACACAATTTTTTTCAGGATCCTTATTGCTATTGTGAAACCGCTTCTTTGTTTGCCCCCAAGATGACAATTATATACATATCTGCTGTTAAGTAAAACCTCACGCATACCTTCTATCTCCCAGCAGTAAATAAAAATAAGTAAATCGCGAAAAATCTTCATTACTCTTATTTCTTATTACCCGAAAAAAAGGCCTCCATGTGCAAACATAAAAAACTACTTTAATCAAAAAGGATTCGGTAAACAAGGCTTTTCTCGCAACGAAAGACACACAGTAGGAGGACAAACCGACGCAAAAAAAAAGAGATGATAATCTGCCCCCAAGCGCTAATTTAATTACAACACCCGCGCACAAAAGGCAACCTTTTCTAACCCCCAGCCAAGCTAACCCTATTAAATCATTTTTCATTTGATCAAGAACAATTGAACCCTTTTTAATTTGGTCTCTCTCCCCATCGTCTTTTTGTGTTCTTTTATAGCAAATTGTCACAAGAAAAAAAAAAAAACAAACAAAACAAATGAAACCCCATATAAAAAGTGGGAAAAAAGAAAGAAATCACGCGTACACCTACATATAATCCTTAATCCTTATCGCTAACAAAATAAAACACAACCGATAATAACCCCAACAAGGTTCAATTTTTCTCAGGATATTAACCGCCTCTTAACCACACACCCATACAGGAAAAAAAGAGGAGAACAAAAAAGAAAATTCACCTTGTTCAGCATCTCTTATCAGGATTCCATTGAATGGACAAAAATTAAGCGAATGACAGGAGGAAGTGTGTCCAGCAACTTACAATACTTTTCGCTAAGATCCTGATAAGGCGTAACGGAACAAGGCACAAGAAAGAATAAAAAAAAAAAATTGGAAATGGGAAATGGTAAATGGGAGATGAAAAGCATAGAAAACTTCCAAGGATTTTCTATGCTATTTCGTTAAGAATTCTAGTCCTATCGCCGGGGTGTCCCATCAAAGGGATGAAGAAAATAATAATAATAATGATAATGGCAAGGACGATACACAAAAGCTTTCCTTTTTCTCGCCTTTTCCTCCTCCCAAGGCAAAGGAAACTTACTTACGAATGGCAAAAACGAGACCAAGAGCACATTTCACACACAAACCCAGTGCACTGGTAGTATAAAAGGCTCCCCTCCGCAAGGATAAGACGAGCGAAAGCAAGAGCGAGAGTGTGTCAAGTAATCGCGTGCGTATCTACAACAACTTGTAAACCCGTTGTATAATAATATCTTTGCATCTATCTATGCTGGTAATACAATAGAAAGTCGTGGGCGCAACGGTCACAATCATGGGGGGTGATATCGTTTCTATGCTTTCATATTCCTTGAGGGAATCATACGAAACCAAAGGAAACAGAACGAGATTGACGACTGAAGGTTTCTCTGTTCATTTGGATTTTTCTTGTCTCCTTTAAAAATGCAAAAGAGAAGCGTGGAAAACACACGACAAAGCTGCGCTGTCAACCAACAAACAATGGAATATGTAATTCTCCGACTGCATATCAAGAAAGGAATGAAAATCATGAAGACATTTCCACACACAAATACTCGTACATTGCAAAGGAGGGGTAATGACCAGAGGGTATGAGCTTCTTTTGTATTAATTTCGCCTATTCAAAGGCAAACAATGAATTTTCATTATCCTGGGTACTTTCCACCTCCAAAATGGAGGTGAATGTCGGAATTCAAGGTCTAACCGAACAATAAATCGCGGTTTACTGATATTGAATCTTGGATTGGGTTCCTTGGCTGAAAATATTTCATAAGCCTGACTTTGTGGTGCATCAAATCGACATTTTTGGCCTCAAAGGAAACAGTGAAAGGATCCGGGGATATTTGTTGATTTTGAGGAAACAAAGAATCGTAACAATATTTAAATCTTAATGTTACGCTCTAAGCTGTCAAATTTCCACGGAAATCCAAAGCTAATAGACAAAATGAAGTCAAACTTTGCACACTTGTTCTTGAACATCCTGTGCGCAGTATATATAAATTAATTCGAAAATAAAAACACTAACGAATGACACTTTTTGACGAAATGTCACTTATTCAAAATACAAATACAATCCACAATTATTTTATAGATTGTATTTGATGGTTGTGTTCAAAGGGTGCGATCGCTAGAATTGCTTGTGCTGTCGTTGATAGACGGCGCTACTCAAAATGATTCCGTGCTCTAATTGCCATTGATTACGATGTGGAATAAAATTTGCAATTAATATGGACATTGAAGTTGAGAAATAAAAGAGCAGTGATTGCTTCCTACGCGACTGTTTTAGTCCACGGGCAACGCCAAGCGGGCAAAATAAATACTTCCTGGTCCGGAAGGGACTTATGCGTTTAAAACAAGTGGAAACGCAGTTCTATCTGGCCAGCTTCAATCCTCACCTCTTCCTTATTTCGAGTAACGTTAAAGTTCCTTGGGTGTCAAAGTGATACACTCATATTCCAGGCCTTATATTTTTGTCGGTTAATGAAATCAAGCGGGTTTTCTAATTGAAAAATGTTTATTACTTATTGGTTTATTCATTCAAATAGAAAAAAAAAACAGTTTCGGTTTCAGATAAACGTGGTGGTTGTTCAGACTGCATTGCACTTCTTAATGTTGAAGGCACTGGATTTTGGATGCTGTTTGGAACAGCGAGCGCATTTTAATTTCGTTTACGTTTTACGTTGCGGGATATATGGAGTACACAGCGATTGACCAAGTTCGACCAAAAATTATCTTTTTCTGATATTTCTTATGTGAATATTCCAATCGGAATTCAATTGTTTGTAAATAATGAATGCATCTTTTGTTCGATTTGATAGTTTTAGGCTTTTTCTCAGGCTTATTCTCGTCAATGGCAACAGTCGAATGATAAGTGAAGAGCAAAGTAACAAGGCTACGGTTTTTTTTGAACAGCATGCAAACACGTAGATTATGCTCGAAAACATATTCATTATGATGAAGCAACATCACTTCCGTACTCATCAAAAAAGGATGAAGTCATTTTTACATAAGGAACCAATGAAGATTAAGCTTAATGTTAACAATGATTTGCAATCGATAACAATTCCATCTGCCATGCTTCTGTTATCGAATCTTCTCAAAAGTCCTGAACAGAGTCGACAATATCGATAATAATATAATATAAATACCGCTAACTAGACCCAACCAAGATGATTTGTAGAACCTAAATGGTATAAAGGTTAAGTAAGAAGACACCTTCTAATGTCATCAGTCAGATAAGGCCTAAGTAATGCCAATTTATTCTGACGGCAAGAGAAGATAGTTGACTTCTCCTAACGAACAAAATAATACTGTATACAAAAAAAGGTTCCAGTGCTTTCACCGACATTTCAGTTTAAACTTATCTAGTTTTGTAATCGTTGATTCTCAAGTTGGGTCCAAGAGAAACCAAATTGAAATATTCAATACATACATATAGGTATGTACATATGTTAGGACCTTTAGTATCGAATTCGAATGCAGCAAACTCGGCGGTACCACAAATTTGTCATTTAGATTTATTGGAACAAACAAGCTCTAAATTACTTTTGAAACATACAAAGACTATCGAGTGTTTTAAAATATCAGATCGTGACTTGATGCTTACTAATGGTGTTCGATGTTTGCTCCAATACTATTTCCATCAGTGGAATAATTATGAAGCAGTAAAGATGCACCGACTATCTAACTGGTTAGCTTTAGAAAACATATCCAATTCATTGAAATTTTGACCTGAATAATATGCAATAAGATTTTCGGATACACAAATCCAATATGACATTAGCTGCCTAACTTTCCACAACTGAGCTCGACTTCCTATTAATGGTATAAAATGGGAAGACCTCCCCCCAATTTATGAAGCAGAAACCATGCATGCTTAATTCATCCTATTAGCATTTCTACCCAATGTTCCTTCTTAACCACATAAAGGACAATGGAAACCGTTTAAACCCACATCCTCAACCTCTGTCCTGTCGGATGATAATAACAGAAAACCATTTAAAGAAGCCCTCTTAATTAGTTGCGATTTTTTCTTTTTCTTTTTATTTTCTTTTTAATGTGAGTGTGCATCCATAATTTATGGGCAAATTGCCCTCCTCCTTGGATGATGATACTGTATTAACAATGAGCTGCTCAAGCCACATCACTAAAATGTAAACATTAAGTTACGTTATATGGTTAAAACAGAATAAAAACTCTGAGCATAAAGTAAATTAATTCAAAAGACTACAAAAAAAAGTAAAAAAAAACCCTTTCTTAACTACTCTCATTTGCATTCATTCCATCCCTTTCCATGTTTTCAGGATTTTACTTTTCGTCCCAGCTACGCCGCAGAAAAAAACAGAAATCCAACCTTAAACCAAACCCGGATAGTTTCATCTCCCGCTACCTCTACCACTGACTATCTTTGAAGCGCACTGAAATTTCTCATTTTCTCCCACCCCCCACCAGCCCAGAAGACCGTACCCATGTCCTTATCTGCATGAAGAGGAATGGTATCCTTTGAAAAAAAAAAAAAATGTTTTTCCCACAAACAACATCGATTCAGATGTCTAGCCCCTCAAACGGCCTCTTCTTTATTCATAATAGACACAACAGGAATATCCTATACCATTCCTTTGCAAGAGATAAATTCCAAAAGGAAATTTATATACACACAGTTTGTTCTACTTGTTTTTTCCCCGGCATATCCTTCAGTGCTGAAAGGGACAGCGCCGACGAGGAGGACAAGAAAGGGAAATCTAAAGCTAAAGCTCACCACCACCAACCAACCGGTTATTGAGTTTGTCTGAAGTGAAAAATAGTGTAAAAGCCAACAGAAGAAAGGATGTTATTTTTATCCTCCTACCGTGGTCCTTTGGAATTTTTTTCTCCTCTTCTTTTGCCATGAAACAAGCTCCAAAGGGATCATCTTTATGCTTAGTCCCTTTTTCGGAGTTAAGGTTGGGACAAGTTATATGCACGGATTGGAAAAAGGAAAGGATTCAAATAAAACTACTACTCCTTGATCCTTTATTTGAAAAACTATAAAAAAAAAAAAACACAATAAATAAAAAAATAAACCGGAATTGTGGTGGAAAGGCAACGTAGGAGATTCCATAGGTTATTGCCTTTTCCACCTACAATAGATAGTCACCATAGATCCCATAGCCATTGTGCGATCCGAGACTGACGACGGTGAGGAAAATGTGGCCGCGGAAAACTATAAATCCAGTAAGAAAAACACACAGGGAGGGGATCACAAAAGCAAAAAGCAAAAAATTCATGTTTTACAAAGGTTTACAAGGATGTTCTTTTCTGTAAGCCACCAGGCTAGGGGTGGCAGCAACTCCGTAAAGTTAATATAATGTTATACACTGCGTACTCAGCGTAATGAATGGATTAAGTGCATACACATAGAACTAATGAAATGAAAATGGGAAATGCAGAGAATAAGCAACCCAAACAGTTTACTTTCATTTAATTTTCTGTTTGAAGCAATTTCGACGTTTCAAACAACTGAAGTCGAGTAAGTTGTTGATACTTTCGATTCGGTATTTAGATATATGGGTACACAGATATCCTGATGATATCTTAACCGCGTAAATCACTATAAAAGTCTAAAGGCTGCCTTAGAGAACTATTGCAAATTAATTAAATACATCGAGCTTCCTTTTTGTATCCAACCTTATTGAATGGTTCCAAACGGTTTTTTTTTTGTGCAATGTTTAGCTCCTGAGCAATCGAAACATGAAACGCTCAGACTCGACGATTTCCATGCTTTTATAGATATTTTCGGCAAAAGCCCTCCCAGAGCAAGGTGTATCCTTGATATTGAAACTATCGGCACGGAATCGACGAAACCAAAACTGCAGCTATTACAGTATCAGGACCATAAACAATATTCAGATTTTCAGCCGCTTGGCTTGCGTTTTCGCCTTTATCGAAGAAAAACTGTAAAATATAGCGTGTTTTCTCTTTGGTGTCCATTTTCGACGCGCGCTCAAAATAAACTGTCAAACCGAAATCTGCACAGAGAAGTGTTTTATCTCTTTCCAACGCCATTTAGTTAACACGTCGTATACAACGCGAGATACAGATTAGGGGAGAGTAGTGTACCTCGGGCCGGTTTTCACAAAATCAGCGTTTACTCCTCACCTATCTCTTCATATAGTTGAAGACGCGAAACTATAACCAATCTATTAATCTTTCTAAAATATTCATTTAATATTTCAAAAATGTTGTCAATTTATCCCAGGAGCTAAATAAGTGATCTTGGTTTGGAACAGACCATAGTGTACCTCGGACCATACACACTAAATTGCAAATTTTATCGACAACAATAACATTAGGTTTAATTTTTATAGCTAAAAAAATATATAAATATATCTTAACTGACAACTTATTACAAAAAGCAAAGAAATTTTACATTAAATGCTGAAAACGTTGAAAGCAAAGTTATTTTCCTTGGAAGCACATATGATAGTATGACTATTGGTCAAAACATCCTTTACAGTCTCCTCGAGTGAAGTTTTATCGACCTGAGGTCTTTTTATACCTGATATAGGTGAACTAGATTCAAATACCGAGAAATCCAAAAGGATTACAGATGAAGTATGAATCAATGTGTGAATTGGACCGGTCCATGGTACACCAAAAGTATTGGACCAAGGTACACCATGTGCACTTTATTTATTTTAGTAAGTGTATCTGTTTTTTATTTTAGTAACTTAAATTAACCTGACTGCAACTGAATAGATGAGTCAGTAATTTGTTTATAAAAATTATCCGGAGCTTACTTTCAGTCCAAATTTTTCCACAACATGCTTTACAAATATACATAAAATTTTAATTTTGGGGGTAAAAAACATTCATAGCAAATTACTCACTAGGCTAACACGACACAGTGCCAGTTTCAAACTGAGTCAATGTGTTACAATATGGCACACAATTCGTAGAGGAACTTTTGTCAAAAGAAAATACTAGAAAAATGCCGCTCGGACCGAGGTACACTTGGTCCAAGGTACACTACTCTCCCCTACTAAATTCATCTGTTAAAAAAATAATGGATTTCTTTTTACTACACGATATACACAATTATCTGCGCCCTAAATTCATCTTACTTCCTGTAAATTCCCAAAAATTTAATTTAATTTCTTTAAATATTTTCTACTTACTTTGGATGATAATTGTACACTGAATTTCCCATCAGAGCGTGCCAATGTCGAGGTCCTTTAAACCAAACTGGGAAATCACATCTTTCCGCCGGTGGAGGCTTCCGTAGTGACATTATTCTTGACCCAACCTTTAAATTGCACAAGGAAAAATAAAAAAGAAGAGAATAAAAAATTGATTTCACACATGAATGCAAATAAAGGATATAAAAATGAAGGAAGGAAGGAAGGAAGAGAAGATTTCGACCCAATTCCTGTTCAACCTCTGAATTCGAACTCATTCCACACCGTTTAAGCGTACATTCAAGGAAATTTCGAAGACAGAAACCTTAAAGGATGGTTTCTTAAAAAATTCACAGACCAACGGATGACAAAAAAGGACAAAAAGAAGACCATTTGCTTATTTCATAGAACATGCTCTTCTTTATTCCTTATGACGGGCAAAATGAAAGGACTTCTGATCTCGATTGTTAGAAACAAGCTTTCACATGCCATTGTGTTCGAAGGAGAAAAGTTCATATAATTTCCTTTAACAAAAAAGGAAAAAAAAAAAAAATTAAAAATCAATTTTGACACTATGCCATAAGTTACAGTTACATTCTGAAGGGCTGTCAGTAGGGGGTGGTGTGGTGGCACGTAACGTATATTGAACTCAATATATTTTCACAAAATTTCTTCGAACCCCGTCTCCACAGATTTCGACCCTAATGGATCGCTCCAAGTTGAAGGGAATTTAATTTTGAAATTTTACGAGCGAAATGAGTAATAGTCCTGTGGGATAACAGGAGAAGAAGTAAAACAAATGGTGTATGTCTACGTGAATGAGAACAAAAAAGGAAAAACAAATTCCCTTGCACAATTTATGTCCTTTGACGTAATGTAAATGTTTACATTTTCCTTACTCCTTCTACCACTCGTCTTGTTTTCACTAATTAGTGAACAGGATAATTTCTTTCAATTTTATTTCCTTTTATATTGGCCCTGTCCTTGTTACTCTGCGTTTTAAACGTTGCCAATGACGATGACGAAGAACTTTTTTTTGTGTTTTATTATTTTTCATTCTGTGTGCAGTGCAGTTCAAGGGGTTTGTATGCACTTTTTTTTAAAAGCAAGCAACGAATAGTGCACAGCAATTGAAAGAAAATTAATTTTCTATGAGAATAAGAAGATTAAAAGAATAGAAAAAGGAGTTCAATAAAATAAGGAAAGGCATTACGAAAAAGAGGAAACAAAAAAGACGAATTTTAAACGATCAAAAGGAAGTTAACTGTCTTAAATTAGCAATTGGGGATAAATGGCTAAAAGGCAGAGTTCACAAAGGATATATTGTTTCTAAGATGAGTGAGCGAAAAAGACGAAAAGGGGAAGAGGACACAGTGGATACTTTGTCAGTTTACGGCGTACGTACATATGTATGTACGCAAAGTAACTAAAGTTAGCAAGCAAGGAAAACAAAGGAATTTCCATTCCTTTGCTTTGGGATTATTTTGCACAGAAAAACGGAAGAAACACTCTGCCAGTGAGTCGTCCTTAGAACGCATTTTAATTACTTTAGGTAAATGCAAGAGCAAACTTCGTAGTTTCGAATTGAGTTTCGGAAAAGATAAATCGTCCCAGGTTTCGTCAGTGAAATAAATTTGAAAAATAAATAAATGATTTTAACTTTTAAGGGGCGCTCATAGAAGAGCACTTCGGGTTATTGATAGTATTGACTTGACTTTGTTCTGCTAAGAATTGGAAGGATACAGAACTGACCTATTGTGGTTGTGGCAGTAACATCGAATACCGAGTATTCCCCTGCAAGTTCTTGCGATTTCCAGGAAAGTGATTCAAACTGGAATCTAATAATGGATGCCAAATGTGGTTAAGCTAATTCTGAGATTTTCGAACAAAATCAGATCTGTGTAGCTGGGTTGTCTAAAAAAATTGCATGGCTGATTGGGGTTCTGCTGTAAATATTCCTCCTCCGACTTTATCTAGACGGGGTAGCCAATTTGAGTTTACAACAAGAATAAACAGAGATGTAATCGGAGGGAACGAAGGCAAACCATCAGACCATACTGTTTAACTCGTTTCAAGTTACAGCAATAGGGGGATAATCTCGGGTCTAGGGTACCTTCGGTTAGTATGCGTTCTTTTAACTATACTATGTTCCACAAAAATTGTCAGTTCAGGGAAGATAGGAAGTTTGTCTCCCAGTCTGGTTGCAATAGCTTGCATAAACCTGTCCCTCTTTTAAGCTCTTATTGAGTTACCATAGTATGCATGACAAATCGCCGTAAATCGCAGAGCAGTTCCCATAGGGTTACCATCTGCTGATTTAAAAACAACACAATTTGTTGAATGAAATAAGGATAATTGTTTACCAAGTGGATACCACCTCGATTTACGTATATGAAATTTTAGTATGTTGTAGAGGGCATTTTTTCGAGTATTTTGATTTATAAATATTATATATCGGAAACGATTAGTTAACAAGATATAGGTAAGCTAAAACTCCCAAAAAACTCACTATTCGTTTCTGCACCCATCATTTACCTCGCGCAAATAAACCTTCATTATAAAACACAAAAAGCGAACAATTGTTTAACTGCATTGTAACTGTTTCCCAAAGCTCTTTGATAAAAACAAAAGAGGAGTAACTTAATTATGGTAACACTGTTTTCATGTTCATATTTTCCATACACCCAGCGAGGGTTGATGGCGGCCACACGTTCACGGATGTATCCGAATTTGAGGAGAAAACAAAACCTGTTTAAGTCAGCGGTTTGGTTTTGATTTCAGTGTCAAATTTGCTAATTGTGTGCCATAAAAATATTTACAGGCACCAGTGTTATAAAAAAAGATCACCCACAAGGCCTGTACTGATAATTTTTGTGAAGCAGAGTGTAGTCATGTTTAGCGTATTTTCTTCTATTATGGGATATATGCGAATTTGAGGGGTTTGGTTTTTATTTCAGTGTCAAATTTGCTAATTGTGTGCCATAAAAATATGTACAGGCACCAGTGTTATAAAAAAAGCTCGCCCATAAGGCCTGTACTGACAATTTTTGCGAAACAGAGTGTAGTCATGTTTAGCGTATTTTCTTCTCCAAAGTGTTCTTTCGCTGCTCAAGCATGCAATCGCAATCGTCTATTTATACAGCTTTATATTAAAACATTTACTCGGCGATGACATCAAAAAGGACGTTACCCCCCTCCTGTTCACGTAGCAACATGATTTGTAAAGAATTTGAATTAAAGCGGACAATGTCTGTTAGAAAGGAGTGTACAAGGTGTACAGAAAATTGTTTTTTATGTTTCGTTATATAAGCAACACTTAAAATGCAACGCGACATTTCTGAAAGATATCTCCTCTGACGAACGATGACATCGTCTACTTCGTCGGCAGCATATGTAAAAGTGGCGACAAAACATAAGCTCTGCTACTCCAACACAAATACTCGTAGAATACCACAGAAAGGGAAGCATAGTAACGACATGATAAAAGTATCATCATATGAATGTATATTGCAGTTATAATCCTTACCTCAGCACTATCTAGTCCATTACACGTTGCGTCTCCTGATTGTGCCAATTTGTACTCAGCATCCTTTGAACTCAAAATCCCAGGACCACCTGCAAAATAATAACAATATAATCATCACCATCCACAATACATCTATTTAAAATGTCTGCCCATCCCCCAAAAAGGAAATCTGTAAATGAATGTCCTTGTCGGCACATCGTCGCCGGGCCAACAGAAAGTCTGGTCTGCCTGTACTCTGAAAACTCGCCCTGTTTCATCCAGAGAGGTTTAGGAGTATGAGTGTGGATACCACACGTATGAAGAGTGTATGATATCATTATGATATTAATTATAATTGCTATTATTATTTTAATTTAGCCTAACGTATGTACGGAGATGGACAGACAGACGCGCACTGTTCTAAGGAGAACACACACACACACACTTACCCATTAGTGATGAAATTTTTTCATAGACAAAACATCTGTAACGTTCCTCGTTGGATATCGCATGATGATGGGACACCAGACCGACCAGATATCTTGAATTACCATCCTTCCATGTCGCCAGGCAGGTGAGTTCCTCCACTATAAAGGGGGATTATCGAGAATGGAGTTCGTGTGTTTGCGATAGAATGTTATATGAAAATTAATGGCTGCGGTGGGGATTGTATTATCGTACCTGTGCTCTCGGTGCCTTGAACATCGTGACAGGCTTGAAAACTCAACAGCAATCGACTATCTTCTGTACAACTTTCGATGTTGGAAACAGGACTTTTGCACTCGCCATGACCGCGATTATAGGTGAAGACAAATGGTCCTGGAAACAAAAGAGATAATTAAAAGGAACTCAGAGCGATATACAATAGATGCTTACCTTTTAAAGGACACTTGACCGGCTCAGCGTTCTCTCTGAATAAGCTATAGAGCAACGCATCGCCAGGGATTTGATCGCAGAGATTCTGTAACGTTTCACGGCCCTTACAAAAATCTGGGGGACATAAAGTGTGAAAAAGGACGAAGAAAAGAAAAGAGATTAATGCACAATTTTCAAAGTGTTTTTTTTTTGTAGAAAAAATAAAATAATCTAAATTAACAGAAATTGACGAAACACAAAATAAAAACAAATATAAATAATGAAAAGTTTTGGAAATTGAAAGCGTTGAACGAGGAACTACGGTTAAGACTTAATGATTGCTTATGCCAGAAAGCTTGGTCTAGTGAATGTCGTAAGGCCGAGTACTTAACGGGGAACTACGGTCAACATCTATGATGTCCGCCTTCCGTGGCTTCAAAATTGCAATAGAGCTCGAAGAAGAAATACGGAAAATCAAATACAGACTCCTTTTCTGATTTATCAACAACAGCGCAGATTTAGACAAAGTTGGATATGCCAAAGCAAGACTCTAACAAATAAACGAGAACAAGCACTTTCAGCATCCCTAAGACAGTCCGCATACTTTTCAATAGAAGTGTTCCCGAAGAGCTGAACGCCAAGTTTTATCTTCTATTTAATTATTTCGTGACTAATAAGCATCCCCTTCTGGCCTTCTCCAGAGACGATGGCATCAGGACTTTTCACTGGTCAAAAAACGTCGACATTGAACTCAGCAACAAGAAAGACTGAAGCAATGAATCTAGAATCTACAGACTGAGTCGTCATACCATTAAATGGTACACGCATGGTTCAGGAACTGAGGGAGGAACGAGGGCAGGAGTGTTTGGGTCCGGGACTAAACTATTTGAACTCATGGGCAGCTACACCAGCATCTTTTAAATGAATTGACAGACTCAATCTGATGAACGCTAGAACAAAGGCAACATGGCAATAATGTCAGACAGCCAAGCAACCATCAACGTAATCGGGGCTCAGATCATCAAATCTGGAATTGTCTGGGAATACATAGATAAACCAAATAGACTGGTCGAACGAAACATTGTCACCATCTACTGGGTACGAGGATACCTGGGGATAGAAGGAAATAAAGAGGCGGACAAACTTGCCAGGAAAGGGGCCGCCACACCCTTTGTGGATCCTGAGCTCTTCTGAGACATAAGGGAACACACCATAAAAGAGGAGCTCCGATCACCCTGAGAAGACAAACAGGATTAAGTCCTGGAAAAAACTCAGGGTCTTGAACTGGGGAATTCATTTTTAGGTAATTACAACCTGAAGAGATTCAAAGCTTGCATTGGACAAAATCAAACTCCGCATCCTGACTGCATTCCTTATGGGGCATTGTAAGCTCAAGGGACATCTCAGGAAGCTAGGTGTGTCAGATGAAGACTCATGCAGATTTTGCAATGAGTCCAGCGAATCTCTAGAGTACATACTGGTGAAATGTGGGGTATTAACCCAGAAAAGGTTCAAGTAAATACCAAACTGCAGCAGAGAATCTACCACTCATAGCACCCAATCTCCTACTGTGATCTCTTAGCGAAGTTGGTCTGGATGAGGTGCTTTGACCTATGGAGCTAAGCTCTCTCTAACCAGTTTCAATAGGAATGATGACGGGAGGGATATTCCTTCGTCTAGGTCATGTAGATCTTAAGGTCGCGATGCATCTCACCCTTCAATAACAATAACTTCTATTTTTTATGATAGTCCGCGAACCAGAAGGCTCGCTGTTTAAGGGTTTGTGATATAAATTTGAAAACGGAAATTGAATGAATGCACCATTTGAGTGCGATTCTCCTACTTTATGAAATGGTAGCCGTTAACTAGGATCCAAATAAAATCTTAACTTATAAGCTGCCCAAACAATTAGGTGGCAGGAGTGGGAGCATCGTACATATCAGTAACAATGTCTCCAGTTGACACACAGAAATAAAAGCTTTCCTTGGATATACTGGCAGCATTCGAAATAATAATCTTTCGTGATACCAGCTACATATGCACATAATATTGCATTCGAAGTCCGCGAAAAGGCGCAAGATCTTCGTGGGTGGCCGCGCCATAGTGGTAGTCGTCGTCGCTTTTCAAGCTGAAGGTCCGCAGTTCAAATCCAGATGTCGCCGAAACATTTATTTCTCACGAAATAAAAATAAGTTGATCAGTTTCAGAAGCTAATGTCAAAATCTACTGCGAAGGCATAGCACTGGCTGGTGGTATGGCTGAAGAAATTGATCGCACAAACAATAATAGGAAACAACTGGAAAAAACTTCTGTGAATCATAAGCAAGGGTAAAACTTTCAATAATACACAACTCTCTAGTTATCCTGGACACCACCCACAGAGTTAGTTGCAACCTAACATCTGAGTTTGCTATCACTTCGCCAATCTGTCTGTCTCTCGTTCTTGTTCCTCCTGTACTCGCGATGTGTGTAAACATTATAAGGGCATTCATATCCCCTTTAGGGTGTGTGAATTTTGAAAAAAATACTTCATGTACATTTTGACGAAAGAAAGGGAAAAAATTAGTACTTAAAGGAGAACTGTAGTTAAGCGATACGTACTCAAAAGGGGATTTTAACTTTATAAACTTAGGGTTTCAAAAAACAGAAGATGTTATGCGTTTCTTGCACTTAAAAGGGTGGTTCTTAGCCGGGCTTCACTGTACATCCAAAAACATTTCGGTTCAACTCTTTCAATTTTACTTTAAACTTAAAAATAATTAAACATATTTATTTAAAAGTTTACATTTAACCAAATAACAATAACAATACATAATCAAACTGGACTACTAATTAAAGTGGGGTAAAAATTAAAACACAAAAAAAAAATAATAAATACTAATAAAGAAAAATAATAAGCACGTATAATTAAAAGTCAGTACGAGTTCAGTTTTAATGGTTTTTCTGTTTTTGTTCTACATACTTATAGAAAAAATTTTAACATAAAAACCTGCAAAAAAAAAAAATTAATTAAATCCGTAAAAAAATAGCAATGCAACTGTATCTGTGTGTTTGGCTTCTCGGTATCATTTGCATTTAATTCATTTTTTTCCAGAAAGAATATCTTTTTATTTCATTTATTTCGGCTTTGAATGTTTCCGACACAAGACTATACATATTTAAATAATAATTAAAAATTCATTTCTGTCCTGGCCTGGCCTTGTTGGACCTAGCCGACAAAAATAAAAAAAAAAAATCCAAAAGCACTACAAATTCCAACCTTTTCGTCGCGGTGCGGCGAGTTGGCTGCTAACGCTTAAATTAATTACACGCTTTAAGTCCAAGTGCGGCACAAGTATTATTCTCTCCCTACAGCTACAATGGCTGTTCGCAGTTCGAATCATACATGTATATTTTACGTGCAGTCACAATGCCAACGGTAAACGAAATGATAATAATTAATTATGAATTAATTAATGTTGCGCTTTATTTCATTATTGTGTTGCGTTGAACTTAATGCGAATGTTTATATGTAGTACCTACTTTTCTGTTTTGCCAATCTTTTGTTGTAAATGTGCTCTTTCCCATAATCACAGACGCATAACTCTTTTTTTTATGCCTCACGGTATTTGTTAAAATAAAGCTCCCATTTCATATTCAGATCGTGTGATATCCTTAAAAGATATGTGAAATTGGCTGCGCGTGTGATTGTGTGAATGTTACAAATATGGTGTTAAAAATGTGTGCGGTTTAATTAAAACGCTGGGGAAAATATTAATTTACCTTTTGGGTTTTTAATTAACAAAAAAATGAGAAAAAAAAATACACTCGTACATGTGTACAAAACGAGTGAGGAAGTGGCTAGAGCTGTGGATGAAATAAACATTTCCATAAATTTTATAAGCGAGTGTCTTTGAGCCAGTAACCGAATTTCGTAAAACTGAAAAAACGTTGTTTACAATATTATATTTAATACGATTCCGTGTGTAGTCAGGTTGGTTTTGTTTATTTTTTACTTCTCCCTCTCTCATCCACCGATAAAGAATTATTTTATCGGATAAATTGAAAAATAGAAATATGTGCGTGATTAAGGGTTTTGGTTTAGTACCGATAAGCCCACAAAACAACAATGAAAATAAATAATTTTTTTAAAACAATTGTTAATGAATAATTAAACGAATTTCGATTGAAATTCCGGCTGAATATTGCATGATTTGATAATTTAATGAATATTTCATTGCACCCATTGTGAGTTTTATATATTTGTATGCATTGGCTGCACTTGTTTATTTACATGCATAATTTTGACTGTGCACTGAACTATTCAAAATACATACTGTGTATGAACAAATATTTTAAAATATTTAATATGGATGCAAATTAGATTATAAGTGATTGTAATAATTATTATATAATTTTGTTTGTTTAGATTTAAAGCTTAGTGGGATTAAAAGCATATTTTTTTAGCGGATTTGATTTTTGGGCTAAATTGTAATCCTAGTATCTAATACCAGGTAAACCTTTTTGGTTACATTTTGAATGGTGTGTTAAGAATAGATTTAGTAGGGTGCTTAGACAGGTGGAACAAAACGATTAAACGGCAGATTTTTAATAAATTTTCTTTCGAAAACGTCACTGCTAGTTTTATGCAAGAGGCTCTCACACCCAACCGCGATAGAGATAGTGGTCTATCGCAACACTTGTATTCAAGTTTGTTCGTGCACTCCGAGTGCGATAGATAGATTGCGATTGAACGTTTCTATCGCAGCATGTAGTATTCTATCGCACTACATATATTTGATGTGGGAAAGTCGATTCTGTTCTGTTAGGAAACGGCCTCAGCAAAATGCTGTTCCATAGCAGATGCCAGACCCGCTATTACGAAGCATCGTCTCCGAGAAGCGACCGACGCTGCGGCCTCGCTGATGTCCCGGTGCTGAGAAGTGCCGTCGTAATGGCGATGGCCAAGCGCCGAGGACGCAATCAGGATGGTGCTTAGGGTATTTTAGGTGGGTTAAGATTTTATAGTTTTAAGAATAATTGAAAACTTCTCTTGGAATAAAGTAAAATGTAAAGGCAATCTTTTTTTTTAATAAATAGAGATAAGCCTAGAGTGCCCGCTAAGGGCTAGTAAGCTAAACTAAATCATTTATGGTAGTTTTTAAATTAGATATAAGCATTTTTATCTAAGACTAGTTGAACCCGTGCTCGCGTTGCTTCACATTCTAAGGGCTTTCTCATTCATACAAATATGCAATTGCAGTGGGAGCGAAGAAACATCAAATTATTTGTCTAAGTCCATAAAAGTGTTTAATAAATTTTGTTGATTAACTGCGTTTTATCAAAAATGTTTCAATGTGTAACTTTCAGGCCCTAAGTGCAGATTTCATAATTCTCAAAAACCGCACTGCACCGTAGCCCGTCAACACTTCCGCCTCTACCAGATGTCGTTGCAGAATTGTAACTCTAGGTCGGTTGCCGTTACATAATTTAGGCGGGCTCAAGTTTCTTAGAAGAATAGTAGGTACACCCACTTTTAGTTTTAATTTATGTGATGGAAGCCCTGGATGGAGCAGATAGAGAATTTAAAAATTCGACCAGATAGCTGGCTGTTACTTCATGGTCTACAAGTCGGTTGATTGAAATACTTACATTCTGCACTTTGACCATCAACACGTGAAAATATCTCGCTATCAATTGCTGAAGCTTGATCATTCCGAGGCAACAAAATAGCTCGCTCACAAAGCTAAGAATTCTCACGGTTTGTTAGTTGTGATATATAACCGTAAAACGATAAATTTAATTTTCCATTTTCTTCCGGAAGCGTTCTTCCACCAATTTTAAGTAACGAATAAGAAAATTTTGTGCGTTTGGATTGCCGGCTGTTCGTGAACGCATATTGGCGGTCAAGTGCATTTGAGTAACAATGGACCCAAGAGACTTGACTTTTTCAGACAGGCATTTACTTCATCAGCTTTTGTGCCTCATGGTACTACTGATAACGTTTGCCTAAAGTTTATCCTGTTAGGTTCTGTTAACGATTTCCACTGCCTTACGGTACATTCGTCCCACACAATTAGATTCCGGCGAATAACGTAGCTACTAACCCTGACGACGCGACATCCAAGGGCAATATTACCTTGGCTTCGTATCACTGAACAACCAATACTTCCCAGATGATTTATTTATGGGATGATGATATGTATATGCATGTATATACATATATGAACCAAAATTAGATCTTAAAGCAACAGGAGTTCATTTTGGGTAGAATATATATTTTTGATCTTTTTTTTGTTTTAATTTGTTAATAACATTAATAAACTAAAAATGCAATTGACTGCTCTAGAAAATTCTCTTTCTTTTGATACCTCATTTGTTAAGATTGCTTGAGTGTGAGAGCCGCAAATGTAGAGCACATTGAAGTGCAAGCCATATGATCACGTTAGAGAGCGCACATATACTAACACACACATTGCAACGATACCCACTGCTGCCCGGCTGCTGGCAGTGGTCATCACTGAAAGAAAATTGTGGGCGATGCTTTGAATAATGGTTTTGAGCATTGCTCAGCTTCAGGACAACGCAGAGGGATGATTTATATCTCAAATGATTGAGGGATAAATCTACTAATTTCACCTATTTTTTTGTTTTTCAATCCGATAAGCCATTATTGAGTTAGGGCTGTATAATCATAATATTCCTCACCGATATACAGTTATTTTGACTATTATGTAAAAACCAGTAGCCTGAGCAAAAAATTACATAGCTTGTGATCATCCCGGGTACTTAAGAAGCATTTCAACAGGAATTTTCATCGAAATCTGTCCAGCGGTTTTCACGCCATTAGGTAACCAACATAAAAACCTCTACAGTTTTATAATAAATATTTATAGATAGATATAGATTATAGATGTAATGTAAATGTCAAAACTTAGACATGTGTTTCTTTAGGCTGTATTTGAAATATAATACGTTCTTCGCTTTATGTTGGTGAGTTTTTGATGTTTAAACATTTAAGTGCGCGTTAGCAAACTTTCCAGCGGATTAATTCCGGGATCTTGCCATACGGGGACGAAAAACCGAACGGTCAACTGCTGCGTATGGAGGGGATGCAATGAATATATGCGATGCGTAGACGCAGAACTCAATTTAGAAGCTGCATTTCTAGCTATTCAACACAATTGATCGAAATAGGAAATTGCTATTGCATTAGCTGTTTAAATTTTGCAATATGTATATTGAAATACCCGTAAAAGACCCATCCTGACAATGAATTGATGATGGTAGCCGCGGTTTTAATTCGTACATTATAGATAGTGAATGTGGTTCAATGAGATGTCGCTGAACTATTCAAAGGGTGAAAAAACAAAATAAAATATGGCGCCCCACCAGAAACCCCTTTTAACCCTTCAGATTAAGAATAGTTAAATGAAAAAAACAGATGGACTCACATACTTAAATCGGGTCTAGTATATCACTCTAGTGGGCACCGTAGCGCAAGTGGTTAGTGCGTCGGACTACTGAGCCAGCGGTCTTGGGTTCGAATCCCGCCGCAAACACCTAAACATTTTTCACAGTGCCCACCTCTTTCGAATGTCTGACAAGCATCAAAGAGTATCATTTGTCACGATTGAGCTTCTCAACTCGCCGTTCGGAGTCGGTAAAAAACTGTAGGTCCCTTCCATTCGTGCAAAAATATAACACGCACACACAAATGGTTGCGAGAAGCAGGCCCAGGTTCACCTCGAGCTGTAGCGCCAACTAAGTAAGTAAGTAAGTATATCACTCTAATTTATTGCGAAAGAACGGCTCTTTGGTCCATGCTCTCGACAACTTAACTCCTACCGAATAGGTTAGAAATCAGCTAAAATCCTTACACATGAATTGAGAATATCCACAACTTAGAAACGCAAATCTGACGATTTCATACGGCTTAACAGTCAATTAAAATGCAACAAAGTGGTTTTAATTTTATTCTGTTTCAGCGACATATTTGAAATTTTAATTAATAAATATTTGCCCTGAGCACCCCTATCTGCCACTCGAAATAATTTCCAGTTTTCATACCCGCACTTGCCTCTTTGCCCACTTTAGACAATACGGGACTAAGTGACTCTGTATTATTGAAAATTCAATTTATGCCACTATTTCAAATAATAATACTAATTAAAAACACTGCTAATAAAAGCTTTGCAACTTGAATTCAATTCTCATTAGCCGCGTATAAGTGCTTTACAATAACAATTTTAAAACGTTGTCCTGTCTCTGTCTCTCCAGCACTGTACTCTTACTCTGTGTCGTTGATAAAAATCAATTGAAACCAATATTACAATTAATTAGCGGATCACAGGATAAAGTCGCCCTCGTCCTCACACATGGGACGTAGATACTCGCATACGGCCGCATGCCGCTGCCAAAGCAAGCAATGCCACGCGTGCTTGTCTAATATTAAAACCAGGATACACAGTTGTAAATAGAAAATAAATCCTGTTTCGTCGTTATTCCTGTTGAAATCAAATATTGATTTTTGTTTATCATTTTTTTAATTTCTCTGCATTGGTGCTGCTGTTTCTCTCTAAAAGAGTCATGTGCTGCACTGGTTGAAATTAATATTTACCAGGACATGAGATCCTTCGTAAGCAATGGTTGGAGGGGGGGGGGGGGGGATAAATATTTCCAATTTCGTATCCTATTTCATGGTGAAAGCATCCGTTGCGTTGTGCGCATACATATGTATATGTACGATATTTATTCATAGCAAATAGTAATGATAATAAAGAAAAAGCTATTCGAATATGGTCCATGATGTGTTTTGGTTTTTATTTAAAGGACACACTCACAACACTCGTAGATATGCACAAAGAGCAGAGGATTGCCATTAAATGACATGTCGGATATTACTATTCGGAATGTACATTTATGAAATACTAAAATTTCAGGCACAAATGGCCATTTCCGAAAAGGGACTACAGGATTTGCCGGAATAGAGAGCAAAATCTCTAATTACTTTGCTTGCCTACCCACAGGCACATGACTATAAACCATGTATGGTATATACACACACGTACCATGCCCGGTATAGAGGGGATGGTGGTGTATTTTGGCCTGTGGGGAAACTGACTTGATCCACCGCAAAATAGATTTATTTAGCAATAGCAGCAATTCGAACTATTCAATTATACAATTTCATTTGAAGGAAAATCATCAAACTGCATTCCCATCCCAATCAACCGACTGTGTGCTGTCATGTTTAACAGTAGGTAACAGTACCACCCAACTTCTATTGGAAACTAAAAACCGAAACAACGAGATGTTTCACTTCGAAAAGAGGGACATACTCGTAAACTACTCCGAACGCAGAAGCATGTAAGGAACAGTGGAACTCAATGGATCAATGGTCATTCGTTGGTTTGCCATTTGATTCACAGTGTGTGGTGCAAGTAAAGAGTTAGACGAAGTGATGTTATGAATAAACAAATGACGGGTTTCTTTTTCGCGGGTAGCTTTTGCGAAAAACGCTCTTATGGTGTTGATGTCCTGTCAAATTAAAAAGCCAACAGAATTTTCAATCTTATTGAGTTCGACTACAAACTTTAGAAGAATAACCATATGTAAAGAAACATCAACACTTGTTAACTGTTTCACAGTTTTCACTAAAAAACGAAACGCTAGCTTTGTAAGCCATGTCGACTTGATTGATTAAACAGAATGAAACGGAATGAAATACATATTGCAATATAAAACAAGGTCCTTCGAGCCGGATGTTCTGAAAAGAAAGACCGTTGGATGACACTCTTTCTTTTCAGAATATCCGGCTCGAAGGGCCATTTGAATATTTTCAGTATTTCTGGGAAGGCACATCACCTGCTTTAACACTTGCGTATAGATAATGGAAAGCTCCAAGAAATACAAAGCATATGCCTCGATCTTCATACGTCTTGCTACGAAAGCGATACACATTGATTTAGTCAGTGACCTCATGACCGCCGCCTTCTAAGCTGCACTACGAAGATTCACTTCGCGACGAGGTCTGTGTGCACACATGTACAGTGACCACGGTACCAACTTTGTTGGAGCCAACAGTGAGCTGACCAAAATGTTGAAGGCAGCGAAATTCTGTTGGTTGGAAGTCGCCGAAGAGATGGTGAACGACGGAATAAAATGCCATTTGTATGTACATGTATATATGTATGTATGTATGTATATGTATATATTTTGATGTATGTAAAATGAACATACATACACAGATATGTCTATACATGTCCTTTTAATTAAAACAGATATTTTCGTTTAGTTGAAAGCTTAGCTTCGGTAAGGTTGAGAGGGGTTGTGAGGCTGAGCAGGATGACACGTAAACCGCCACAATTTCCACAAAGCGTTTTATAATTTTGCAAAATTTTAAAACGAGTCTATGGTTGATTTGGCCTTCCTCCAGATTACTAAGAATTAACTGCCTAAAATGTTCTTACGGCAAAGTGCTAAACCCTGCTCGGATCATATTCCTTATGCAATATTCCCGAATGGCGTTCCTGTTCATTATACAGTATCCCCTGTTAGACAAAGAAACAACGACTGATCATTTTCTGTCGAACACACTATCCCCAGAGGCAACCATTCAATTCGGTACGAATGAGTTGCACCCCCTTCCACCAGCCGTACCACTGAGGGCGTTCATTCTAAGCACACAGTTCTCTAAAGCTCGGCAAAGGAATTACATTTACATTACGAATGAAAATTTTCGATATGCAAAATATTTGAAATAATCATTATACGGTCACCGCAAAACTGTTCCGGCGTCCTTAGGTTAAATTGAACATGTACACATGTGAGTAGATGTGTGTGTGTACGAGTATATACCTAGTTGCAATATATTTTCCAACTGTAATTTGATATTGAAAATATTTTCATTTAAATCCTGAAAAGTTATTGGGCAACGCCGGGTGGGTGGATGTTTGGATGTTTGGATGTTTGGATGTGTGTGTGTGCTTGGTAAACACTTCGATAACTATTGAGCATTCGACAAATGATGATGGTCAGTTTTGGTGGTATCCTACAGGACATACATATTTGTATGTACACATTATTGTTCCCACACAATAGATGAGCGCTTTTGAATGGAAGGGAAGGATATACGGACGCGCAGTATACGAGAGTACAATCGACATGGAAGGAAATGAGAAATTAAATGTTGAAAAATTGAAAACTGTGAACAATGATGGTAGAGGCCGGAAGTTAATTTAAAATTATTACAGTTTTATTAGTATTGATTCGATTCGGTTGGTGTTTCACTTCCGTTAGCAAATTACTTTGAAAATAACGTGCAAGTATAAGCTAAAGTTGAGAGGACGAAGTTAGTACTCATATGACGATACAAAGCGAGTATCAAAAGATTTCATTTACATTCCACGTGTACGTGTACATACATATGTTAACGACAAAAACAAAAAATAAATGTATCCATCAATTAAAACGTACACAAACATTGAGATGTGTGGGTGGCTTATTTGCGTGTTTGTGTCTCGAGGAAGGAATTTGTCGACATCTCATATGTACTCGTATAACTTGGGATTTATGTAAATATTCGTACCTGCATGTAGGATACGTTATTTCGCCCATCTGTGGCACTGACATCACCTAGATAGAGAAACCATTCACAAGTACCTTCCTTGTCAGTGTTCCGTTTGTATCCTTTTGTTGTGTATATGATGCAGCTTATTTATTACTTTGCAATATATGTACATACGGCAGAGGCCTATGTTTGTGCGCTTGAAATGCACTTTCTGAATTGGGATTATATGGGTCTTTGAGGGGTGTACGATTGCAACATGAAGATAGATTTAAATGCATTTTGAAAAAGGCTACATAAATGCAGTCTCGCTCACAGACTCGGGCTTCTGCTTTGTGTTCCTTAATTATTCAAGTTTTTCTTTCAATTTAGCTTGAGATCTGTTACAGATCAAACTATAACTAAACAGAAAAATACGGTCCTAAGGAGACAAGCGGAATGTGGTTTGCATGTTGCACTCTTGCTTGATAGGAGTTGTAATTGGTTTGGAGATGTCACTTGTAGGTTGTAGGAGACACGGATTTCGTTTTCTATAAAAGTGTATAGTGAAATGATCGCTTAAAGTAAAACAATTTTTTTGTGCTTTGGTTGAGTATGGCTCAGGTCGCCTCAGAGTAACGTCTGCAAAGGATGACTGATATTTGGTGCTTGAAAGCGTTCGAAATCGTCACCAAACAGCGGTTAAGCTGTCTCACAGACTTCGAACCGTTAGAGGGATAGCTGTCAATGTTCAAACGGTAGGGCGGTGATCAGTGGAAAATGGCCTGAGAGCAAGAAGATCCGCTCGTGTAAAGAGACTCACGGTACAGCATAAGACATCGTCCTTCACCAGGATTGGACACAGACTGACTGGTGTAGTGGACCTAGTCCAACATGAACAAAATTATCACATTTTGTAACCCGAGGTTTTATATCTGCATTAGACCCACGCAGTGTTGATATGCATTGGAAGTATTCAGAGGGATTTTTAGTATATAAGCATCAACAAAATTTGAATAAAACGAGATTCATTTGGACATCACACAAGATTGTTTCTCATCCCTATGGCACTTGTGCACTGCCCTTCGTAGGAATTAGATTCTTTGGTAGAAATATACTTTTGGCATTTCTGCCTTTCTTCCAACAGTTACAGAAGACATCATGTATCACCATATGGCAATGTGGTAAATCTTTACTATTGGTGAACGAATAACATCCTTACATAACGACCCTGTCAACTTCCTTACACTGGGGTAGAGTCCTCTTTACTGGTATGTCCAGATTTTTTCCGCGCTCACGAGATGGACGTAACAGAGTATGGAGGCGATCAGGTGAGAGATACTCTTCGGCAACAGTTGCCTAGCGGGAAAAGTTCTAGGAAGATTCCGTCATGGCAGGAATTTCCATGCGCGGAAAAACCGAGTTGTGGAAGGATCGGTGAACTCTACCTTTTACACCAATAACATCCTGGAGCAATATGCGGTTCTATTTGTACTGTTTATTGCGAAAAACTTCTGCTGAAGCAGAGCAATGATAACACACATAGCGTCAGGTGCTTTACCGAGTACTTGCAGAAATGGTCTGCGATTAGCCCGGACATTAATCCCATTAAACACGTTTGGGACGTGCCCTTCCAGAGACACTCGGCGGCCTGAGATTTGCCTTGATCGAGGAATGGGACAATTTGGAGGACATCATCTTATCAAAGGTATGCCCCGGCGAATTACAACTTAGTTAAATGCTCGGGGAGGTAATACCCACTACTCGCTAAAAAATTATAATAAAAAAGTAAAATGTTGATTTATGCAGTTTCTGTCCATTTCCCATTTATTTAATGTTTTATATTTAAGTTCTTCCTTTTGTTTTATTTGTTTCAAGAATGACTTATTCTTATACATATGTATAAACAACTGTATTTAAAAAAAAATTGTATCTTTTGCCACGATTGAGCTTCTGGGCCGTTCGGAATCGGCAAAAAACTGTAGGTCCCTTCCATTCGTGCAAAAACGCACACACAAATAGTTGCGAGAAGCAGGCCCTGGTTTACCCCGAGTTGTAGTGCCATCTAAGTTAGTAAATAAAATTCCAGAAATTCAAGTTACTCTACGAACACAACCCAAGTGCCATTGAAAAGAATTAGGTGTAGCAACTTTCATGAGTGAGCCATTGAACGCGCATTAGAACTCGAACATTAATCGGTGCTTGCTTACTGATAGTGAATGGAATGGAACTGGGCTGTTGGATATGTTTTACAACTAAAATCCTACTCCAATTTATTTCACTGCATATCGATCTCCCAATAGAACATGGGCTATTGTAGTGTAGCCAAAGTTGTGTGCAATTCAGTGAAATGGAAAATAATGCCTGCGGGGCTTTGTTATTTGTAATTGAATATTTACGTGGATTACGTTGGAACATTCTCATATATACATATAGTTGAAATTTGGAAACACAATTTCAGAGTTCAATTGATTAAAAGTCTGTTTGGAACACAAAAACTAACGAAGATTCCAAAATAATACGCGTTTCGGTCAAAATCAGTCACCGGTGTGAATAAATTAGACGGTAAACCAAATTTGCGTGTAATAATATTATTACATGTAAATGGATAACATGCATGGTAACATAATATAGGAAAACGAAAACTCCACTAAGTAGCACCCAGCTCAGAGTCATAGCTGCGAAAGGTTGTCACCAATTCGAAACACTCTTCCACATATTACGATCCATCTTAGTAAATTAACTCCTGATCATGCTCACTAACGATGGCCGCGCCGGTAATATTCGATCTTAATTTGCGGAAGTAATCTCCACAGGGTGGACTCAACTAACTTCACCCATCGGGTTTGCGATTAATAGGCCCTGGATTAACGTTAATTCAAGATAATAATCCCAACAAATATTCCAAGCTTTGCCGAGGATACATGGATTAAGAAGAACAAGAAGGAACACTGCAAAATATGAAATGGCCTGCCCAATCACCGACCTCAACCCGATAGAGCTGCTTTGGGACGAACTTGACAGAGAGGTTCAAAAACATTGTCCAACATCGAAAGACAAACCTCGGGAGACCCTTCAAGTAGTCTGGAGACCAATAATATTGGAAACTATTAAGAAGTTGACCGACAGAATGCCTCGATTGACAGCTAAAGTGGGGCAAGTATGGGGGCGAATTGTTCGACGAAAGAGAAGCCTAACTCTTTTTTTATTACCCACGTCTTTTTATTTATAAGGTTTACTTAATTTGGTCATTTGGCTGGATAAACAGAATATTGATGAAGCTATTTAAAATCTATTTTGACTATTAAAATGAAAAACAGTTTAATATGAATTTTTTGACAGAATGCACTGTCCGGAGATGTATGGACGGCAGTGTACATGCAAGAGAGCTCTGCACCAGTAAGAATTTAAAGTGAATAAATACATTTATATTCTCTCGGATAGTAGAGAGGCCTTGCTTGTAAATCAATTCAAAAAGTTTGGGATTACCTCAAACCGCTCATAACACTAGCCAGCACTAACGGAGTTCACTTGATCTGGATGTCAGGACATGTAGTAGCCAGTGACACACGCTCCTAGTCATTTGTTGAAACATCAATTATAAAATAGTATTGCCAGATACTACAGGACACAGTGGCAACGAAAAAGGAGACGAATTAGCCAGAAAAGGATGAACTTCATTATTTATGATGCTAAATCCATTCTGTGGTGTAGTGAGAACCAACCTCATTACTGAACGGAAACTGATAGTAACAGACAGGTCAAAAGCTTTCTGGCTGATACAAACCGTTGCTAGATTCTTGACGGGACAAAAAACACCGAAACCACAGAAGCATTTTCGAAGCTAAGAAAGGACACGTCTACGTTTCCTAGGTAAACCTTATCTTGAGGCAGATGTCAAAACTCTCAGTTCGCCCAAAGATTTTGCTGAATTTATTTATAAATCTGGCTTCACGAGCGAAGATTTGAATGTAGTCCGAAAAGCCCAAAAACGTCGACAATGGTTTGGCCATATCGAACGAATGGACAATAATGCTCCAGCTAAGAGGATGTTCGAATCACAGCTCCAAGGTTCTTGACCGAACCCCTATTTTAAGGACTAAGCTGTTGCTGATGCCAGAGCATTCAGATGTAAAACGAGTACATTTTTTTTTTAAATCTTATCTAAGGACATATCGGGAGACAGATATATCGAATATTTCCCGCTCTGCTAGATAACCAAAAGTTGTTTTGAAATATAATAATAATTTATATGACTTTGACTTCGATTAGTCTATTCATCCTTCGTGTATCTCTGTACTTTGTACGACCACAAATCATGTCTATTTACTGGACATTCATCAGCCACAAGGATCATGACTGCGACAGCTTATTTAAACCTGTCGATTTATATAATCAAGTATCTAAGAGAAGCGGCCGGCGGTGAGGATGAATCACATATTTGAGCCGTACTCCATTTTGTGGTGCGTCACAAATCCAAATGTTCATCATCCTTGTTGAGGCATCCCAATCGTACACAATGTAATCTCACTTGCTCATTCAACGACCGTTTCGTGCACACTGACCATTAATTATGCCAGTCCACAATATCCCGCCATACACAATGGCATCTTTCACTGTACTGTACTGCATTACAAACATCAAGTGAACTGCACTCAATTCTATACACTGCTGCGCCAAAACCAAAGCAAACTAAACCGAATAACAGCAGGAAGCTTATCCTTCTGTCAGATATGGATGATAGTAGTAATACTACTCTCGTCCTTATGATGCATCGTCATCATCATCATGGTGGTGGTGGTGGTGCTGGTGCCCCAATAAAACGAGAATTACCAGGATATGAAGATGAAAAAGTCTTTTACTCATATGATATTCCTTTTCAGACCATAAAACCGCAACAGCCATCTACCACACTACCACTACCGCCAAATACACAACCCCAAGAGCTCTACTCAATTATAATATAATCTGCTTGTTGGTTGCCTTGCAGGATACGTCGTATTTATAATATAGCTCGGCTCCATTCAAAGTTTAAAAGGAAAAAAAAAAGGAAAAAAATCAAATCATCAACATTTCTCCTTCTCTTCGTCTGCACATCTCACTGTGAAGGATAATAAGCGCATCATTTTCAGGCAATGCGATTGTTGTATGGTATATTCTTTGCTATACTCATGTGGAACCAGATTTGCATTGGGTTTGTTTCGTCCCATGGTCAGCGTTTAGATAGAACACATTTCTAATTGGAAACTAAATACTCGCAAACTCATTTTCATTGACACAGAAGAAGGATGAAACAAGTCCTTTCTCTTATTATTACCATTATTATCGGTCTCATTGTGCTCATAACATCCTTTGGAAGTGCAGGTACTCCATTCTTTGCTCCTCGTGTCTTATAGTTCTGATTATGATTATTTTCATCAATTTAAGACTACCTGTAGTCTACGCAGTCAAGTTACTCATTTATTCACTAAAATTTGCTCGTGCACACATAGCACAGAGTATGATTGTGTTCCATTCTTCTTTCATAAGGACGACGGAATTTTATTTTGTGTCTGTTGTTGGTTGGAGTACTACCCAACCCCCCTTCTGGGTATTTGATGAATCTCTAGTAGCGCACTCCATTCATCGAGTGAGTTCTTCTACTGACGATTCCATCCAAACACACATACTCCTGCACAATATACTCACGTTTCAAATTAAAGTTGTTGGTAGTTTATTCTAGAAAGGATTTCGCACATACGCTACCTCTGAGTATTTTCTTTTTAAAAATATATTCCCGTGCATTTTATATGAGAAAAGAAGAATAGAAAATGAAGATACACGAGGACATGGGCGAACGAGGAAGTAACATAAAGGAAAAAGCAACTATTGAAACGTGGAATTAAAGGAGTTTAATTTCGAAATCACAAATAAGGAAAAAAAAGGACGAGCGAAGGAGAAATACAATTTAAAACATGAAATGGAAATGCATTTCAATTGAAATTCAGTTGATCGTGATACCAAATATAGAGTGGCCGAGGGTTTCGGTCTTCTTTTTTTTTGCAATTTGCTTGCCCCTTTGGAGGTCCTTTATATTGAATGGCAAAAATATGAAACAGGAAGATACGAGTATGTAGTTGGTTTATGTGCAGAAGGATAGATATGCTTTATTTTAATTAAAATCATTTACAGAGGTAAATGCTTGGGCAAAAAAACCGTTGTACGTGCGACGGTGAGTGTTTTTACGGGATATTTATGAAGCAGATTGTGTTTCCATGGAGGAAATGCTTCAGTTGTGAATAATGCTTTGATGGAGGAACGTATTGTAGATTCACAAGATCTGTCTCTCGTTCTCGTCCTTCATGTGCTCGCGCTGTGTGCAAAAATTATAAGGGTATTCATATCCCCTTTAGCGTGTGTAGATTATATAAAAAAAAAAAAATTTAGTCTTCAAGTGAAACCACAATTATAAAGGGTTCAAAAGAGCTCAGCAAAGAGCGCCCTCAAATTAAGCTAGGCAAATCACTGGAAGTCGAATGCATTTGGTTACAACTCAGACTACACTGTCCCATACTTGGATTTTGATAGGCCCTTCTCGTGGGCTTTTCCAAGCAGAGAGCAATGGGAGAGAAACGAAATGCCGCAGTACGCTAAGACCATTTACACCGATGGTTCAAAGATAGACATAAGCACAGGAGCGGGTTGCTTCTCGGAAGAACTAAGAATAAGCAGCTCCATACAGCTCCCAGATCACAGTAGCGCTTTCCGAGCTGAAGTTCTAGCAGTGACAATGGCCGCCCAATTGGTGTCAATGATGGCAATATCACGAGAGGATATCAATTTTCACATTGACAGCCAGGCCATAAAAGCAATAGCTGCTACGCAAATAATATCGAAGCTTGCAAAGTGTTGCCGCGAAGAGCTGAATGCTCTCGGTACGCAGAACAATGTAAGACTCTGCTGGGTCCCTGGTCACAGCGGGATGCCAGGCAACGAAGCCGCAGTTCAACTGACCAGAAAGGGCTCAGCCCTAGATAGAGAACAAGCAGACGGGACGGTTAAACCTCCACTCTGTAACCTTCGGGCCAAAACTGAACAAATATCAGTAATTCAGGCAAATAACAGGTGGAGATCACTAGCCACCTGTGAAGTTTCAAGAAGATTGTGGCCAGAATACGACATAACAAGAACAAGGAAACTCCTACAAAAAGAGAGGAAGTCGTTGTCAATGCTTATAGGAGTACTAACTGGGCACAATACGCCAAGATACCATATGGAGAAATTACGACTGAATGATGATGACATATGCAGGGGATGCGGTGACGAAGAGGCACATGAAGATACAGCCCATTTCTTCCGTCACTGCCCTAACCTCTGTCAACTGAGAAATCGAATCCTGGACAAATTCTTCTTTGATCACATTGACGCGAGCTATCAGATGGATCACCATCTGACCTGAGTTTGCTAAGGCGTGGGGTTGGCAGTGGCGACGCGTGAATAAAAAATGCAGTCGTTCAGTTTATTTATTTTCTATTTTTTCCTATATTGCAATTTGGCATTTTGATGTACATATCTAGCTATTACTTATGTATTTTCTTAGTCAAATATTCTTGATTTATTCAAAAATATTTTTATTACTTTCATTCCTTACAACTGCTTTTCTCGCCAAAGGATTTTTTTCAATTCAAACGTCTGTTAACCTACTTTCCCCAATTATTGTTCTGTAATATGGCTTTAATCTTTTAAGTGTGGAAAACGCTCTTTCAATAGATAATGTTGTTAAAGGAAATGTGTGTAAGCTCAGTCAGTTTATACATACGAGTATGTGTAACTAATTGAGAAAAAACTGAAACCAGATCATCACTCCGAAATTTATCAAAAAATTCATCAGCATTAAAATTTGGCAAAAAACTTTTGTTGTTCATAAATTACAAAATTTATTTTTTCAAGCTAACATACATATAAAGTATTTAGTTCGTTTAAACGAGAATTGGGTAAGTTTAATTTAAATCTAATTAAATAATAATTAATCATTTTTATACCTCTACTCAAAAAAAACTCAATCCACGAACAAATGTATGACTTTCATATTCTTTCCCATTTCGTTCATATACTTCTAGCGCGAAAAAACAAAGGCAAAACACAAGAAAAAACAACCACCCAATATCCGAACGAATACCACTCGAGAACAATTTGAGTGTAGAAACGTGAGAAAAACTTACCGCTTGCTTGATTTCGTTCATGTGTAGCTAATTTGAACGAATCAGTTGGTATGAATCTGCGACTTTTGTTTCGTTTCCAAATCATTTGAACGAGTTGATGGTCGAATGAGTGGGAAATGTTGCTGTCGCAGGTAGTTGTTGTTGTTTTGAAAATTAAGTGCACGAAAGGGTTGCATGAGTTGGAAACTGAGAAAAATAAAAACTGCGGAATTGACTCAAACTTCCAACTAGGATAAGTAAAAATATTTTGTTGGTGGTTAGGCTGATGTGAAAATTATCATAAATATTATCGGAAAGTTAGGCGTTCATGAACGAAATGAACAATAGGGCGCCTCGCCACTGGGTGTTGGTTGAAACCTAGGCATTGACACCACGGGTGGGAGCACACTATGGGTATCACAATAAGTCCAGATGGACCTAAGTCCATTCTCATCAGCCCGCAAACCTAACCTAATCATTTTTATGTGAATAGCTTAATAATGGCTTTTTCTAGTCATCTTCTGGCATTTAATGAAACAAGATTGGGGAATTTATGTTGCAGTGTCAGAATACTGGCTTCAAAGTGATTTTTGGTGTCAGTTTGGTTATCTATTAAGATCAAAGAAATAGTTTATTTCGGCGCAGCTCCCATACTCTGAGCTCGGCTCGGAAATAGTTTCTGCACTCAGCGATACACCTTAATTAATTCTATAGATACAACCATGATATACATATGCTCAGAAAAACGCAATAGCGTGATCCCAGAAAATGCGAGCTAGTTCTGTCCAACTGAAACATATGACCAACGTAAAGTGGCGCAAACAAATTTGAATTACATTTAATTTAAAACTTAGGTAACAACTTTTCCTTAAATTTGATCACAAGTCAACATAAATTTCTATCCCAATCGTGTATATTACCATCAAAAACTATCGCCCCCCTCTCACCTAAATCACCCTAATCAAAAGTCTCAATAAAATGTCATTTTTTTTCTTTCTTTTTGTTATGTCAGAGAGGAAAGCAAAATCAACAACTCCTATCAGTTTTTACCTTTAGTCCTTTTTGTACACATCTTTTTTTTTTCTGCCAGAATCCAAGCGTCATTTCCTAAACTCTTCCACTTAACTTTTCCGGAAAACCATTTGAAAAGAGCTACACTTCGACAGCAACCTCACCCATTTGATTTTATTTCCTCCTCATATCTCTACAAGTATGGTTGTAGTAGCGCTCCGTGGGGATGAAGTACAAGCGAGAAAAAAAAGGAATCGAAACAAATACAAGCTAGTTTTATGGGATGTTGTAGGTATTCGAAAAGTTTCTCGGGAAACTAAATAAACGACCAAATACTGTTACATTACAAAGTGGGCTGATATACCCAGGACAAAATTGAGCCCCTCCTCACTGTGCTCCATTGGAATATTAAATTCCACTTCGTCATGTTGTCATCATCATCATCGTCGTCGTCGTCGTCGTCGTCGTTGTTATTTTACGTTGTACCTGTGTGTTAAAGTTTGGCATCCATAATTTGCATAAATTTGTTTTATGCAAAATTAAATAAATAAAAAAAAGAAACTACACTGCTTATATGAATTTTGAGAGTGAGTTTCTTAATGAGGGATGATGATATCCTTGTGTGTACTCGAAAGTTTACGAACGGATGTATTTGCGAAAATTTTGCTGAAAACGACTTAAAATTGAACGATTTTTGATGATAAACTGAGAGATGTGAACAGTTTTTGAATGTTTCCGTAATTTATTCCGAAAGCCATTACAATTGTCTACAATTCAGCGTTTTATTTGATTTGTTTTAATTTGATTCAAAAACTCTTTGTACATGTGACATTAGGAAGTGCAATGGGGTTATTGATGTACGATTTGGGATTTATGACAAAGCTCGAAGGCTAATTACGGTTCGTCTCGATGTGCCAGTGGTAGAGGGAGTTTTTTGAAAAGCACCGCTTGTGAATGATGAGCTTTATTGGTAAACTTATTGGTTTTCACAAATCAGTTAAAAATTATCATCAAATGTAAGAAATAAATAAGAAGAATCATTCGTATCGGTATTCCGGATAACGAGAGCGCTGGTAGTAAATGAAGTTAGGTTTATGTATGAAAAGTGAACGAATAGCTCTACTTTGGGCTCGAACTATCAAGTGTTTCATGACCCTAAATAGGTTCTCTGAGTTTGGAAATATACACCCCTATTCTGGAATCCGTCGGATCTGACATTCACTTCACTAGTGCGAACCAGGTGAACTTGTTGTGAGTATCACTGGGCGGATTCACTGTGGCTGCACTGTTTTACCGACACTCGTCGGTTTATTTTTTTTTCCAAAACTGCTGTTTTGCATTTGTTGACAGTAAAAATAGCAAAATAGATATTGTACCGAAAATGGGATACTCTACATGTTTCTTTTTCAACTGTCTATACAATAATCATCTTTTAATAAATTAATTCGTCCGTTTATGAGAGACTTTCTATTTGAAATGAGAAAGAACAAGTGTCCGCATCCGTTTAAGAGAGTGTCCGTTTATAAAAACGCATTTTGTATGGGAAATTAGAGACAAAAAGTTGTTTCCCGAAAATGTGTCCGTTGAAGGGAATTTTCCGCTTATCGGAGCTGTCCGCAAGTACTGTACTAACAAATGAGTGTGTAAAATAAAAAAAAGTGAATTGATAAAAATACACAATTTTCCAGGTCCCGGAGGGCGTAAATACGTTAGCCCTAAGACCACGTACTAGACTGTAAGACTTTGCCTAGAATTCGGGTCCAATTTAAAATTGTTTTAAGACATAATAATAATTAGCCTTTAACTGAAAACGTATCTTAGCAGTCCAAAAATCACAGATCGTCAACGACCAACAGATTTAAATTCAAGATTTGAGGGTTGACACGTTATGATATAATATTTTATTGGCTAGATGGCGATTTCGACCGATCAAACAACTACACTGAGTCCAAAAAGTCTCCGTACAGCAGCACATGCCCGAAATAAATGCTTCAATGAGATCCAAATACAATGATTAAATAAAAAAAAGAAACATTTCGATGAAAGAGAATCTCTTCTTCTTTATTTCTACCAAATTTCATTTACTTTCACATTATACCTTGAAGTTTATGAACCCAAACATCCTGTACGTGTACGGTCGTTTCCGAAGAACAAAAAAGTCTCCGTACAGCTACCGTTCCAAGGATCTTACGGTGTTTTCTGTATTATAAGTCATGCTGAAGGTTGCTTTTCGGAAACGATCAATTGTGTTTTTCCCATTTTTGGTTAAAAAAGTGAGTTTTTTTTTAATATGGAGGAAAAAAATAATCGAATTTCTATCGCAACTAAAAAATATTGTTAATCTAAAGGAAAAAGGTAAATCTCTAGCTAAAATTGGGTTCTTCGGTGCAATTTGTTATCCAGTTATTACAAAAAAAAAAACAAAACTATAACAAATAAACCAAGATCCTGGACGACCTAGAAAAATTTACCATCGCTTAAGAAGAGAATTATGAGGGTAGTGAACAAGGTTTCGAAGACAAGTGCCTGTGCAGTATCTGCAAATCTTCAAACAAGTGATGAAATGCATGTTTGTGAATAGATAATAAGAAATGTGTAAGCAATTGGTTGAAACGAAATGGTTTTAATGGTCGGGTCAGCGGCAGGAAACTATTCATCAAGAAATAGAACTAGTTAGTCAGATTGCAGTACGCTATTGAGAATATTAACAGGGATAATTCATTTTGAGATACAGACAGTTAATTTAACATTTTTGAAACCGATGGTCGCCGTATGGTGTGGAAAAGGCCTAATACTGAAATATATATCAAACATTTAGCGCCCGCAGTATGGTACGAATATGGATACGAAATGGTCTGGGATTGCATGGTCTCCTCCGGCGCACAGTGGTCGATTTTGTGTCGCTAGCTGGACTTTAATCTTAAATGAACGTTTTTTAATTCTTTTAAAGCAAAATTTATTTAATTATGATTCTTACAACATACCTAATGCTTCAGGTGCCAAGGATTTTTTTTTTGGAGATGCCTTTTATCACTTATAATAGCCCAGTCGAATTAAATCAAATGAGGGGCTGACACGAAAAAAATTCCGCGCAGCAATTTTCTTTCGGAAATTGTTGGGGGGGGGCTCACTGGCAGTCTACATTTTGGTTATTTAGAATTAGATTTCCTACAATTTTGATCCTTATCAATTTTTCCCTAGGATCGATATTTTTCGATTTAGACCCGAAAAGAGGGGTAATTACAACTTCGGTAATAACCATTTTTCGTGTAAAGTCGAAAATAAACGAGTAATTCGATAAAAAAAAAATTGTACGGACAATTGAGATTATTTGCCATGCCAAGACTCTTTAAATTTCAAGAACACATGCACTATAATGCCCCTTTGCCGCCCATTTTTGGAAAATTAATACTAAAATTAATAATACGTTTCGGCGTAAGTTACGCATTTAGTATGCTGTTCATAACTTATGTTTATGCCCAATATGGAAAGCTTTGAATGCACATAATACAACTTTATTCGCTCAATCAGAAATGAAAGATTTAAAAAATCTATCATCACGCATATAGAGTAAAATATTTCTCTTCTAGTAAAAAAAAGCGGTCTGTTGGAAGAGCATTGGTACCTTTAAAAAATTAAAAAAAAACTTTATGGCGGGTCTTGGCACGTAATTTATACACTACATTAAAGTGTAATACTGGAACTTGACGGCAAATAACTTTCGTAATTGGACTATGTGGTACTTTTTTTTAATCTCTCTTTATACACAAAAATTGATTGATTTCATTATCACTAAATTGATGAATATAAAACGTCTTTTTTATAATATAATTTTTACAACTATTTCAATTTATTTTTTTGTTTTGTATAGTACTTATAATGAGGAGTTTGGAACATATTTCAGTTTTTATATAGTTCTTTAAAATTGGTAAAAACTTGCACTTACAATGATGCAGTCAATTTTTAACTGAAACAGATAAAATCAATCTGAACTTAAGTTTCAACTTTGTGGAGCTTGTACCGTTACAAAATCAAGTATTGGGAACATTTCTTGGTTTGAACATGTCATTTAAATAGTGCTCTCTGGATGAAACGGTAAAAAAATTAAAAAAAACGAGTTTGAATTTTTTATTTATGACCAGCTAAATCGTATAAATCGGCCACTGTGCGGCGTGGGAAATCTCGTTTCCGTCGATTGCTGAATGAATAAATATGCCATTCTGAATATACTCAGAGAAAATCCACATTTAAGCACAACTAAATTAAGGTCTGGCAACAATTTTCTGTTTCCAACCAGATAATGACCCCAAACACACCTCAGGTTTGGTAAGAGATTGGTTACTTGACAATGTTCAAAGGAAGCTGAAACACCCAGCGCAGCCATCTGATTTGAACCCAATCGAGCACTTGTAGAATTACTTAAAATAAAAGTTGCCAGCATTCTATAAGCAATAAAAATCACCCAAAACTATTCTAATGTATGATTGGACAAAAAATGACCCACACATCACATCTAACCTGGTTCATTCCAAGTGAAACCAATTAAAAGACATCATTCATAATAGAGACAACTACGTATTAATTTGGTATTTTTTCCTCATATTTATTTATATTTTTAAGAAAATTAACCACTGTACGGAGACTTTTTTTTGCTTTATTCAAGCACTGAATTTATTAATTGTTTTTTTTTTTGTATGTTTATTTTATTAAAATATTGTTTCTTTGTTAACTAACTACTTCGTCAGATGTATTTCTTCAAATTAAGGTGGAACTTTTCTCTGAAATCACTTTGCTTTGATGTTTTAGGAATTGTGAAGTAAAACGTGATACCTGTACGAAGACTTTTTGGACTCAGTGTACATACAAATTAACTTTAGGTAGTGGTGCCTTTTTCTCGAGATATGACAAATAGCCTCCTACTTCACAAAGATACAAGTTGCATTTTAAAAATAACCGATTTATTAATATGTTTCCAATGTGGCTGGAAAGAAAGTACAATTAACAATTTGTGTCCTATTGTCATTGAATTTAAAAAAAAAAAGAATCACACATTTAAATAATTTTCAAAATAGTAAACTAAAATATAATTCTGAATTCTTTAAGGCTTTTGTTTCAATAAAATTGAACACAATATATTATTATCATTCCATTTAATAATTTACTTTTAACTTCTATTTGTTATAAGAAAAAGCATTTCGTTCCCATTTATGCGAAAAACAGCCATTCATATTATAATATGTATATAGAACGAAAAAGAAAGTAGAAAATAAATTAAAACAAAAGAAAAACATTGGAAAAGAGTTTAAAACCAAAATTGACTTTTTTTTTTATTGGTATACTTATGACTAAAGAGTATTTATTAAAGGGTCCTCTCTTTTTTCAAATTAAACATTTTAAAATCATAATTTTTTTTCTAACAAAAAAACCAACAAAAAAAAAATGTTTGAAGACATAAAAGGACAATAATTAAAATACACTTATTAAAGAACACACATTTAAATATTTTGTTTTTTAAGACTCAGGCAGGCATAGTTCATAATCAAGAAATAAAAAAAAAACACATTTAAAAATTCACTCCCACTTAAATTTTAGGAAAGAAAATAAAATAGAAACAAAAATAATAAAAAAAACCATTAAAGCCAGACTCGTACACAATAAGAGTAGTTGATTAAAAAATCAAAAGAAAACACAAACCCAAACTAAAAATTAAATCTATGTATATGTAAATACAAATGGCAATGAATTACTCTATATTACGATAGTTGAACAAAGAGATGAGGAAGAAGGAAAGTTACAATATCTAGAGAATTTAATTGATGGATAGCAGAAATATACATAAAGTAAAATCAAAGGGAAATAAAAAATCATAAGAAAAACACATATAGTCCACAAAAATATATATATACGTATAGAAAGAACAACATTTACTTGAAAAAGAAAAATATATATTTATATATAGAGGAAAATCTTTTAATATTTATTTGTTAAAAAAATAAATAAATAAATAATGATACTAGCGGTCACCGGGCAGCCCATCCCAACATTTTCTTTTTTTTTTTGTTTTAATATAAAAATCATGTATATATACCACAGTGTATATATATAACAATTTTTTTTATGATAAATAGCATGTGATATACATAAATCATTGTTTTTACTTAAACCCAAAAAAATTATAACCAAATAAACGTATACAACATATACAAAAAAAATTAAAAAAAAATTTAAAACAAACTTTTTTTTATATGTACAGCATTTTTATATAATTTAATTGTTTTGAAATAAATTAAAAAAAAATATTATTATATTCATTACTAACATTTTTGGCAGGCATAATGCATTCTTACTGAAATTTGATTCTTTGAAAAATATAAAAATATATATAAAAAAATTAAATTAAATATATAAAAAATGTTATTTACATAAAACGAAAAAAAAAAATAAAAAAAATAAGAAAAAACAAAAAGAAATGGTAACATAAACGAGACGGAACAAAACAGATGTAACATGTATTTTCTTTAAAACAAAACTTACCGAAATATTAATATATTTTTTTTGGGGGGTTTAAACATTTAACAAAAATCTCTTTACATTTCAAAAAAGTGCGTTGGAAAATTTAGTTTCATTGAAAATTATAAAATTAAATAAAATTCGATTGAATAAAATGAAAATATAAAATTTGCCGATGTGTTTATAAAAGCTCTCTTTCTCTAAGGGTGAAGTGGAACAAAACAATGTTTTAAGATGTAATTGTATATAAAATATATATATATGTATGTACACACATATATATAAATCATTTTTTATAAACTATGTGGGAACTGTATAGTTAAAAGCTTAAAATCGCAGGGTTGTATTATATATTTTACTTTTTATTTTATACAAAACAATTACAAAAAAGCACATTTACCCGTCTCCAGTGAATAAGAATATTTTATGAAGTTGTCCAAAAATTAAACAAAAAAAAAAAAAACTCTTGTCTGATTATTTAATGTTTCTTGTTTTAAAAAACTTATTTTTTAAGACCTAGAAAATTCAAATGAAACTTTTAAAAAAAATAAAGTGAAAGAAAAGTGTGCTGCAAGTTCACTAAATTAGACCAAACAAGTGTTTAAATTGCAAAAGATCTAAATTGTGTTTATCTAGATTGGGAGCTTATTATATAAGTTATACATTTTATTTTTTGTTACATATTTAACTTCGTTATGGTAACTATACAATTTGTTTCTTATCGTTAATGTGGCTTTAAATTTAATTTTAATGTGGATATGAGAAACTTCAATAATGTCGCATGATTGTACTTTTTTTTTTTAATAATTTGATTTTAACTATACATATTTATATTATAAGTAGTATATTATGAAAAATTTTAATGAGTGATATTTATGTATCTTAGACAATGTGATTTGCCTTAGCTAAAATGGCGTTAAACGTTTTTTCAGGTTAGTTATGGAGTTTTTCAACGCTGATAATTGAAAAGTGGATATTGATATGATTTGCGGGTGTAGTGATCATTTATAAGCATTTTGACGTTAACTTTCATTATGTTAATTTTTTTTTAAAACTTTTTTTTTATTTAAAAACGAAAAATAACTTAAGTTTGTAAATTTCTTAAGGCCTCGTCAAACAGAACGCGTTTTCTAACGCCGCGTTAAGATTATTTATTACTGAAATTATGATGTGAAATGAAATTGATATGCAATTTTTGTATTACTCGTAAGTGTTTGTATGCATGCATGTATGTATGTATATTTTTTTTACACATGAGCTCAATTGCGATAAAGTTTGTGAAGAAAAAGGTCTGCCATATTCTACTTACGAAACCGCTTTATTTGATCTCCATATTAAGGAGGTCGTGAAGATATATATAATTTTTCTTATGAACAATAAATAGTCCATCTACCACTACTCTACTATTTGCTGAAATCGGTTGAGTAGTTTAGCCATACGAGTGGTCACCCTTACATCAGTGTGTGAGATTCATAACCCTTCCTTTTGGCTTTGCCCCCGTCGAGTATAAAGAAAGTTAAAGCAGGAAAATACCACCAGTTGTTTCGAAAGATGGAGTCGAACGAAGACTGGCCTTTTTTTATACTTCCGCATGTCTCAATATTGTTTAGAAAAACCACATTTCAAAACAAGTTACAAACTGGAGGTAACCCATTTCAACAAGAGAAAGACAACCAATTGGTTTAAGGCAAACAATATGTACCTACTCATATTAATATTATCATAAAAATTCCAAAAATGATATTTTTACTATATTTATCACTCGTGTTGTACATACATGCATGTATAATTTCGCATATGTGTTTTCAACAAATTTTTCCATATTTTCCCTTGAACGCCGCTTTAAAAATAAATAATCCGTATTTTTATACAACTCTGCTTTTCACCGCCGCGATCAAAAATCAACGCTGAAATCTAAGGCGCTCTGTTTGACTGGGTTTGTGTATTTCAGTGCAAAATAATCTTTACGTGACGTGAAATAATTTTTTTCTGTTTTTTCCTGTTTGACTAGGCTTTTGTATGTCAGTACAATACAAAAAATTATCTTAACGCGGCGTAAAATAATCTTTACGCGGCTTCAAAACGCGAAAATAATCTTAACGCGTTTTGTTTGACTGTGTATTTCAGTACAATACAGAAAATAATCTTAACGCGGCGTTAGAAAACGCGTTCTGTTTGACGAGGCCTTTTAGAAAGCATATAGCACTTGCTAAGGACATCACAAAGTATGTACATATGTACCACTTTTGCAGTGTTCTTTCTAAAGCCTATTAGCTCAAGGATTTAAACTCTATCGACTTAAATAACATTGATTTTGAATGTGCTTGCATTTGAAAAATTAAATATCTTAACTTTAGTAAATACAGTTTCATTTATAGTATGCCGCCAATTTGACCGCAAGGGAGCACTAACAAAAGCACAAATACTCAAAAGGATGTTAGGATTTGCGCCTGCGACGAAAAAAATAACTACAAACAAATATCCAAATATACAAATATTGTTTGTCGTTGATAAATTGTAATAGTTTATAGTGGACGACGCCGACGTATAGGTTTCATGACATATCCACAAATGGCAAATGAGTCGACTTAATAGTACTCAATTTAACCTATATTTTTTAATGAAATCAATAATTATTTCAAGATAATATAGCATCTTAAGGGATTCTGAGTGCTTAATAATATATTTCGTTGCGTTGTTTACACGTGGGGGCGGCTATTGTGGTATACTACGAGCGCTAGGGCTACATTTTGCGCTTAAATACGAGATGTAAGGTTTATTATGAAAAAAGGAATATTGTGAAAATGAAATCATAGGTATGTGTAATATTTTTGAAAGCGAATTCATAAAATTTACTATCAAATAAAATTTTAAAAGAATTTCTGGTGTTTGTCGAATCTGCTAACAGTTGCTCTTAAAATTGAGCGTACACCCATCATCCAAACACATATTTAATTTTTTCAATATCAGAAATATTTTTTTAAATAATTTATTTACAGAATTCATATTACACATATTTTTATAGTAATATTAAAAAAAAAACCAAACCAAAGTACATTATTTAATTATTTATACAATATAAAAGGTGAAAAGCACTGAATTTCATCACACAAAATTGAGCGTACACTGTATTAAAGTTAGCAAAGACAGAGATAAAAGACTCTATTAATGTAAAATATTAAAATAAGTAGAGCGTCAATTATCCGAACTAATTGGTATTTTATGAATATTTAGTATGACCGCATTTAGCATTTATGACTGTTTGCAAGTGCCGTGGCAAGGACGCCAGTAGCTTGTTTGTGACTTTTTCCTTCTCATTCCCGTTGTATTCTGTAGCGTACCTTCGTATATGTATATACATACATATTTATCATTTTCTGAACAGTAGAATGTGTTAGCCCAACAATTTCACAGATTTTCCGCAAAGAATTTCCTTCACTATACAATCTAATGACAAGTTTTTTGGTAGAAATTTCTGCCTGTTTCCTTTTGTTTTCCATGCTCTTAAAATAAATTGGCTAATGCAGCTTATAAATATCTCACATACAAAATCGCAATACTAATAATCAAGAAGATCCTTCCTTACCTTTTCTACATTTTAATGAAAGGATACATGTCGATTTACTCGTATCCCATGTCATTTTCATACGCATTTTCGTGCATGTACGCTCAATTTTATGTGCTGAAATTCAGTGCTTTTCACATTTTTATTCAATAATGTACTTTTGTTTGATTTGTTTCTTATTATTACTGTTATATGTTATATGAATTCTGTAAATAAATTATTAAGAAACATATTTTTTGATATTGAAAAAAGGAAAAATGTGTTTGGATGATAGGTGTACGCTCAATTTTGAGAGCAACTGTATATGATACGACAAACTCTCAAATTGTTGGTATTACATATTTGAATTTTAACATGAAACTGCATATTCTTAGGCACTTTTATATTGAATATTCTTGTATTAAATATTATCCAATGGCTAGTTTAGATAAAATATAAGTTTTTCGGATGTAAAGGTTTTTAATTGGTCTGCATCAAATTTGATACATTGGCCTGTTAAGGGTTGGTAATGGTAAGAAAGTAGACTACAAACACATTTACTTAAACATTAGGCTGCCTAAAGGCGTACAATTTTTTTTTCTTGTTCAGCGGAATTCTCTACCAAATTAATAATCATTTTTTGAAAAGCCTAACGTCTGAATTTATAAAAGTTTTGTTTCTAATGTCAAAGTGTCACTCGAAGTTAAGATACATTTTGATAATAATAAAAGAAGGCATAGTAAGGATGTTTGTATGTCATCACTGTTAATGTGAATGTACGACTCATGATCTAAAAGCCGTTTAGACCAGTTGGCTAAAGCGTCAACATTTATTTAACAAACATAGGTATACATATCTTATACACTTACATTCTATTCAACTTTATGCTATAAATGTATGGAAGCTACTATGTACGTATCACGAGCTATTTCATATTGGTGAAGTAGATAATGCGCTATCAATTAAAACGGTCATCAGGTGTAATTTTAATGCTTTCAGTTGCATTTAAGAAATGGTTAATTGTATTTAATGAATTTAAAACGTTAAGTATGATGTTATAAGGCGGCACAGAACTTACAAGTGGCATGATAAATATAATTTTATTGCAACTTCTCTGTGCTATGCCCCGCACTACCAATCGTTTAATTCATTTTTAACCTTCGTATGAGTTCGAGGGCACCCGGGTATCGAACCAATATAAAACTTATTTCCATTTATAACCACATAGGAATATTTCCAAAACCTTCTTGAAATTTAATTCTGCTTCAAATGGTCTACTCCATTCGAAATAAATATTATACGTTAATTTTATCAAATTTATTTTTCAACGCTAATACGGAGTTAATAGAAAGTCTATTAATTTCGTATTGATACGAAGGTTAAACGACTGGACTGACTCCATAGATTTCTTTCTAAACTATTTCGTTTTACCTTCTGATTCAAGAGAACTTTAAATATCTATAAATATATATAAATATTTTGGCTTCAGCAGTCCTAGGTAGAACCAAGCCTAGCTTCCCGCAACCATTTGTGTGTGCGCGTTATAAAGGGTGATTTTTTAGCTGGTTTGGTTTTGGCAACACTGGTTTTGACAGCTGACGTGTGTTTAGTACCTTGTGTCACTGTCAAACAGCTTCAGTTTGGTTTGCAATTTAACCATGGATCGTCTTACAAATGAACAACGCTTGCAAATTATTGAATTTTACTATCAAAATTCGTGCTCGGTTCGAAATGTTCATCGCGCGCTGCTTCCATTTTATGATCGGCATTCTCGACCTTCTGAGCAGTCTATTCGGAAGATTGTGACCAAATTTCGCACCAAATTTACTTTGTTGGACATTAAACCACCAACACGTTTACGTACTGTGCGTAGTGAAGAAAATATTGCGGCCGTATCAGCTAGTGTGACAGAAGACCGCGAAATGTCGATTCGGCGCCGTTCCCAGCAGTTAGGCCTTTGTTACAGCACTTTTTTTTGCCCGAAATGGAAGTTCTTGACTTGCATGATATGTGGTTTCAACAAGACGGTGCCACATGCCACACAGCACGCGAAACAATGGCGCAATTGCGAGGCGAGTTTGGTGAACAGTTAATTTCACGTTTCGGGCCGGTCAATTGGCCGCCTAGATCGTGCGATTTGACACCATTAGATTATTTTTTGTGGGGGTATGTCAAGGCTAATGTCTATAGGGACAAGCCCGCTTCGATTGACGCACTGGAAGCCAACATCCATGCATTCATTCGTGAGATACCGGCCGATATGTGTGAAAGAGTATGCCAAAATTGGACTCAGCGGATGGGCTACCTGAGACGCAGCCGCGGTCAACATTTGCATGAAATTATCTTTAAACATTAAATTGCAAGGTTCAAACTATCGATTCAAATAAATATTTCATTCATTTTTTCGAATTTTTTGTGTTTTTTTTTTAAAAAAAGTTCTCAACCTCTTAAAAAATCACCCTTTATTTTTGCACGAATGGAAGGGATCTACAGTTTTCTGCCATCTCCGAACGGCGAGTTGGGAAGCTTTTACATGACAGATGATACTCTTGAATGCTTGTCAGGCTTTCGAAAGAGGTGGGCACTGTGAAAAACTTTTAGGTGTTTGCGGCGGGATTCGAGCCCAAGACCGCTGGCTCAGTAGTCCGACGCACTAACCACTTGCGTAAAATTACACCTATTACACCTGAGTAAAAGTTTGTGCAAGCTTTTTAGTTTAACGTTGCGGATAACTAAGAAGTTAAACTCTTTAACATAAGTTGGCTATAAATCCCACTCGATGGAGTGGTAAGTGTAATTTTTTGTTAAATCCACAGTTCACTGTGTATTTCAGAAGTCTGTCCATTTATGTTACTGGGTCACCAGTTTACATCTACAAATCAAATTTCATCTCAATAGATTAACAAGTGAGAGAGTATGAGGGATGCCACAGACGGGTCGGACTAACCGAAACTTCCTCGTACACTACTAAACCCTAAAATGGTGGATTAGCGCAAGTTTTATTGGAATGTCCGTACTTATGTACGTAATGCAGAGCACCTAAGTCAATAACAAAAAAAAGCACCTTTCTCATACACTCCTTGGACGTAAGGTCCAAATTCTAACGTACATAGCTCTAGGCTGATTTCTTTTTTGACAAGCAACGGCGAACATTTAAGCCACATATGAGCTACAAGTACATTAAACTCTTACCTCATTACCGTAACTACCGCAGAGAATCAGTTACATATGTATGTACTGGTTCTTTTAACTTGTCAGTCCAATTAAAATAAGAACCTGGTAATATTGTACGTCGAAATATATTGAGGGTGTTTTGGTGAGACAGTGAGTGAAATCTAACACGTAGTCTAATAACAATCAGTCCAAAATGAGTTCCTATGAATATAATTTGGAGCATTCAATTCCAGATGGCGCTGGACCGATTTTTTATTTCCGATTTTGGTAAGTTGGACATTACTTTTGCTTCGATAAAAGAAAATGGCAGTTGGAGAAAAGGGTAAATAGTTCGACAACTAATGTTAGGCTGATAGCAAGCCGGGCACCAATCCTCAAATGTAAAAAAAAGCTTAAAAACCAAATTGGCTGTGGTACATTTTAGGGTTGTCTACTAGAGATGTTACGGATATCCGGTTAATATCCGTTATCCGGGCCTTTTTTTGATATCGGGCACATAGCCATATTGTCTCTTGATATACGGCTGTTTGCCGGATAGTGCTTGTACTGAAAGTTTAATAATAATAATAATAATAATAATAATAATAATAATAATAATAATAATAATAATTGGCTTCAGCAGTCCTAGGTAGAACCAAGCCTAGCTTCCCGCAACCATTTGTGTGTGCGCGTTATATTGCAATGAATGCAAATGAATGCAATAAGTGCAAATGAATGCAAAAAGAATGCAAGCATTCAATTGGAGTCACAAGTGATTGCATTCATTGATTGCATGCAATTGAATGATACAAAAAAAGAATGCAATCTTTTGCATGCTAAATGAATGGTGATTGCATTAAATTTTTTGAAGTCCCAAATTGAAGTCAATGAATGCAATCAAAAAAAATTTAATCCATTAAAGAATGCATTTCAAAATGATTGCATTCCTTTACAACTCTGCAAATGATACTCTTGAATGCTTGTCAGGCATTCAAAAGATGGGGGCACTGTGAAAAACTTTGTAGGAGTTTGTGGCGGGATACTGAAAGTTTACTATGTGCAAATTATGGTGGATGAAAACAAGTTTTTCTGCATTGAAAGATAATCAACGATAACCGTTATTGAACAATGCTATGAACAATGCCGTCCGTCCGAAGAGTCTCTGGCAAAAGTGTTCCGATCACATTCACTAAATTTTCGAGACTACGTTTGAGCAGTAAATATGTTCAGTGTGCATTTCATTCCATTCACCTATTGCTTTTTTCAAATTTATTTTGGTCTTTTTTCGGGATAAAGTATGAATGTATGCGTCGCAGAATGCAGAAAGGTATCCAGCTAAATTACTATCCCTTACATCTCTTCTTTCTACCACGTAGCAATCATTTTTAAGCGGTATGTGTATGTACATGAATTTGTACGATTTTTACCAAATATGTTAGTCCTTATTCAGAATAATGAATATCATAAGGAGTTAATAATGTACTTATTCTCTTCTCTGGTATATTATTGGTGCAGGGAAATAACTGCACGGGCAATAACTTCACATGGAAAATAACTTCACCTCGAGTGGGAAATAAATGCACATTTTTGATGTGAGCTACAAAACGTACTGCAAGGCAAAACAATGTAAAATAACATTTTTTTCAAAGTTGTCAAATTGTTACCTTATTATTTATTATTACAAAAAAAAAAAAAACAATAAACTAAAACATTAAATTGTATTCAATTAAAATAAGGACAATACTGTTTACTTTGATCCAGTATCTTGAACAATCCAATAACTTGAAGGGCCCTGGTTTCGTACGTGTTCAAGTTAACGAGAGTCCACTGTACCTTGAAGTTAAATACAAAATTGGAGCACATTATTAAAGTTAAGGAACATTGCTTTAGGACTTATCTTAATATAAAGGGTGATTTTTTAGCTGGTTTGGTTTTGGCAACACTGGTTTTGACAGCTGACGTGTGTTTAGTACCTTGTGTCACTGTCAAACAGCTTCAGTTTGGTTTGCAATTTAACCGTGGATCGTCTTACAAATGAACAACGCTTGCAAATTATTGAATTTTACTATCAAAATTCGTGCTCGGTTCGAAATGTTCATCGCGCGCTGCTTCCATTTTATGATCGGCATTCTCGACCTTCTGAGCAGTCTATTCGGAAGATTGTGACGAAATTTCGCACCAAATTTACTTTGTTGGACATTAAACCACCAACACGTTTACGTACTGTGCGTAGTGAAGAAAATATTGCGGCCGTATCAGCTAGTGTGACAGAAGACCGCGAAATGTCGATTCGGCGCCGTTCCCAGCGCTGGTGAACGCTACCGAGCGATGATAACAAACTTTTTTTTGCCCGAAATGGAAGTTCTTGACTTGCATGATATGTGGTTTCAACAAGACGGTGCCACATGCCACACCGGACGCGAAACAATGGCGCAATTGCGAGGCGAGTTTGGTGAACAGTTAATTTCACGTTTCGGGCCGGTCAATTGGCCGCCTAGATCGTGCGATTTGACACCATTAGATTATTTTTTGTGGGGGTATGTCAAGGCTAATGTCTATAGGGACAAGCCCGCTTCGATTGACGCACTGGAAGCCAACATCCATGCATTCATTCGTGAGATACCGGCCGATATGTGTGAAAGAGTATGCCAAAATTGGACTCAGCGGATGGGCTACCTGAGACGCAGCCGCGGTCAACATTTGCATGAAATTATCTTTAAACATTAAATTGCAAGGTTCAAACTATCGATTCAAATAAATATTTCATTCATTTTTTCGAATTTTTTGTTTTTTTTTAAAAAAAAGTTCTCAACCTCTTAAAAAATCACCCTTTATAAAAACGTTGGTGCGCATGTATGTCCGACTATCACGGCTGAACCACTGAAGCTATCCACCTTATATTTACACAATATGTTCGTGTAGTGCTCCGGATGGTTTTTGTTTATGTAAGAACCCCATAGGTGGCGGTGGGGTCGCTTTTTCAAAATTCTTATTTATGGGCCGAATCGGCTCAAATTCACACCATATAATATTCAAATAAAAAGTCTTTGGCAAAATTTCGCCCCGATATGTGGCGCTGGGGTACAGATATCTACGAAAATGTAGTTTTCCCCGTATATAATTTTCATATAAATAATATTTAATTTAAATGTAATAATGTAGTTTGGTGTAGTCACATAAACTTCCCCACAGGTGTCGTTGGTCTGTCATGTGAGTAAGACGACTGATTGCGTAGACGGGCGAAGCCGGGCGGACCAGCTAGTATATTATAATACATTGCAGGCTCATTTCTAGAATTTTTTTATAAAGCGGGATAATGTATCTTTTTCAGTAGTATTTGCAGGAAAACCTCAATGGCTAGACAACTCATTTCCTTACTTTTTGGATTCGTACATACGAGTATTTATAATATGTACATACTTTCGAAAAAAGTGTTAGAATGCAAGATTTTAATTATATTTACTTAGAGAATTGTATCTATCGAGCCTTATTTGGATCCCTTGATTCAATGGAATCTTATAAAATAAGAGCTTCAATAAACTTGCTAGATAATGATCTGAATATTCGCATCGACAGTCAGGGCTTATGTTGATGTTTGGGTTTCTCTTGGGATTTCGAGAAACTAAACAAATGCTGGACACCATTTTCGTTCGCATTCTGTTGTTGACAGACAGCTTATAGACATTTTTACAAAGTCTTTTTTTACTTAATAGATTCTGTTAAGGATGACTCTTTGTCTATGGCAGTGTGAAAAAATTCGGTAATCGAAGTCACACAAACATGTACAGTCTTATGTTCCAGAATTAATATTAGATTTCAGTGCTAAATTACAATGTGATTCTCTTGCACTCAATACAAAGGTGTTTGATATCTTAAAAGTCATTTAGGATCAAAACGAACTACTACATACGAACGCCACTTCAGGTAATATTGACGCCTTATGCGTTAAACACTGACTTATGCCTGTGTTATCTTAACAACCCAACTGCTTTTGTTTAAAAAAGAAGCTACATGTTATTTACTCGCGTAAATCTGAAAAATGAATTTGTCAAATCTGAGAAAACAGGTCCCTAAAAATTTGAAAATAGCTGAGCGCTTTATTGTATAGGTAGATGACATAAAATCAATACAAAGTTCTTCGCTGGCTTCGATTCTCAAAAATTCATCTTAATCCAAGCAGCGATTCAAATTCAGTACTCTTACCTGGTTTAGCATTGAAAAATTCTTAAACGTCAGTATGGAGTCAGAGTCTTTGGCTAAAGGCGTTCGTTAGAATCTTATTCTAGTTTTAATTCGCGAATAAGATTAAAAGAACCTGGACGCCTGCCGTTAATATTGGGGAGCTTTTTAACAGTTAACACGGAAAAATGTCCCGGAATTCAAGAAAGCCAACTATTTCTTAAGCTTAAGGTTGGTTTGCGAGGGTGAGGAAAACGATCTTCCTCTTCGTGTAGGCCTAGAATCGGGCCTGTTGTGTTCTCCTCAGTAGCTGATCTGAGAAATAAGGGGTTGGCGGGGTTTGTAAGTGACATAGATAATCCTACATAGGTTCTTCAATCTGACTTAGTTCATAGACTCAAAAATATCGGAGACTTAGTGCATGGTAGGTTTAGTCGAATATGAGACTGCCGACCGAAGTGTTTGGTAGAGTCGTTTGGGTTAAGAGTGCGCAGCAGGTAAGAGTACGCAGTGCCATTTTCTCCATCTGTGAAAGAATTAGCAACAATCGCTAAATGAGAAAATGTGTGCTTCACTAATCGCCAATGATGAACAACTTCTACGAAAATTTTCCATTTAACAGTACAAAGAAAATCACCAAGGAAAAAAAAGCCGCATTTTGTTAAAAAAAAGTTCATTTTTAAAAGTGTGTCAGGAAAGCGTGGCAACTCGATACCCCATAAGTAGTACGCAGGCATTAACAGTTTATATGTGCGTTTGATTTAGGATACAATTTTAGTGGATAATATTATTCGTTCTTAGATTTTCAACACAATGAAAAAAAGGTAGCGTCTAGGGAAAGAGTGCGCAGTCGTTCTGTGGGTAAGAGTGCGCAGTGCTTTCTTACCAAGTATTTAAACTTTTATAATAATAACAATTTTTAGGCTATTACCTTCTATCGAAAGATGCAATGAGCACATCACAGTCGTAGGCGGTAGGTGGTAGCTCGTAGCTGAACTATTTTTTCGTGTTTGTTTTTCCAGAAAAATGCCTCGTATCTACCACACACAAACGGTAAGGAAATTGTTAACCCAAAAATGGAAGCAGCCCATGGAACGCTGCCGAAGAACTTGGTTTGAGTGAAAGCACAGTTTCAAGCCATTTAAACTACGACAACTGTAATTTAAAATGGTTGCGCACTCTTACCCATACCTCTGCGCACTCTTACCCTGACTTCGGGGCAAGAGTGCGCAACTTGACTTACTTTGGTTTTTTGATCAAAACATATGAAACATTAAAAAAAATATAGAATATTTTTGTATAATTTTGTTCCTAAAATATAGAGCTACCAAATAATAGGCTCTTTTGTTTGTTATCTGTTGTAAGTTTTTCAGAATTTAAGCCCGAAGTCCAAAATGCACACTCTTGCCCCGAGCGACTATACCTAGCTGGGTTAACGACGCAATGTTTAAATAAAATGCGTCAGAATGACTTTAAAGCCAATTCGAGAATCATCTTAAAAACATACGGGTATGTTAGTAAATATGTTCATACACACCGAATTGCCACTAAGTAACCTGAGCCCTTGGTGCGAATCTAGGACATGCACTAGATAACTAGACAATCGAGACTCTAACCTTAATAAAATCCGACTCCTATCTTATTAATATATAAATCTCAATGTGACGCTCTTACCTGTTAATCTTACGATTAGATAAACACAAAAACTAATGCACACAATGAAGTAAAACTCCATATTCCAGTTTATTAACATCCTGTGCCTATTATTGGCCGATTTTTAAATTAATTTATTTGCAATATTATTTAAATTAATGTAAAAAAAAAAACTCTCTAACAAATGCCACTTTCTTGCGAAATGTCACTTATTCAAACTACAAATACTTAGAACCCACACTTGTGGATTGTATATATGGATAGACTGCAAACCTTGGGGTGCGGTCGCACTGTCTTTGATTCTTTGAACAAAATGACAATGTATGTATTGTAAGTAACACTAAATTTTTTACTCACGGGCGAAGCCGGGCGGGACAACTAGTACATAATATTACCTGAGAATCATCGATTTCCAATTTCTATCTACAGTTTTAAGATACATTTACATGTATGTATGAAAATGAAATACTCTATGAACACTGCCGTCAAAATTAAAACAGATAGTTCAGATACTGGATCCAGGTGTCACGTCTTATCTTCTTTAATCAATTATAACCTAAATCCGCTTGAACAGTGATAAAAAAAAAGCAAAGCTAATTTCAGCAGTATCTCCTCACTAAAACTGACGTGCCACGTGAAGTTAAAGTGGTAACATTCGAAAATGATATGAAAATAAAAAGTTAGCAGTGTTGCATTGGATAAAATGTGCAAAAATTTTATTCGCTTTATTTGCCTTAGACTACTTAAACTGTTTAGAAATATTAATTCTTTTTCTTTCATCTTCCAATTTTTCCATTTATTTAAATAAGGCAAGCAAATGCGTCTATGGCCTATCTACCCTACATGTTCATTTAAGTGCACTTCTAATTTCTTTAATAAATCTTCAGGAAAAATACTTTTCATAGCCTTAAATTTGGATGGGTGCCCTAACATAATATATACCATACCTTATGAAATATAATGTTTTTGTCAAAAAAATACTATAATTTGGTTTATATACATTTAATTTAAAATCAAACTATAAAACAAAATGAAATTTATTTGTACAAAACCGAAGAGTAATTAAAATTATTAAACACACAAAACTAAAAACAAGAAAGAAATAAAACTAAAAATAACTAAAACCTTGTATATATAGATACATTATGTAGTTATATATGTATATATTGTTTTTTCATTTTCTTTTTTTGAATATAAAAAATATAATTAAGGAACAAAATTTGATGTAAAAAAATGTTGAATGGGTTAGACGGCACACACAAGGACACACACATAATAATTTTGTCAAAATTAAATTTTTATTTCGTAAAATCAAAAACAAAAATAAACAACTAAAAAAGTAATTAATTTACAATTAAATTAACAAATAAAAATCAAAGGCGTATATATGTATATATATATATATATATTTAATCTTTTTACATTATGTATATTCGTATATTTGAAGGAATATTATCAACTAAATTTCTTTAAATTATGTCGTGCAGATAATAAATGAAACAAATAGAAACGAAAACTAAAATTTAATTTTGACACAAAATTTTAAGAAAATAATAAAATTCCGTTTATTTGTAGACACACAAATATATAATGTATAATTAAAAAAATGGTTTATTTACACATGAGAAATTGTATGAAGAAAAAAAGAAATTATATATAAATATATTTTATTTTGTGGGGCAAAAATTAAAGACAAACTTTAATTTTTTTTATTTTTGAGTTTCTTATGTAAAAGCACACACATAGTTATTGAAAAGTTTAAAAAAATATTTTCTTTTATATTTATATATATTGGAATAATTAAAAAAAAATTATTTACATGATAATTATTTACAGTTTAAAGAAAGAAAAATTCGAAATAAAGTAAAAAAAAAAATTCAAATGAAAATTAAAACGAAAAATTAAATAATTAATTTCTCTTTTTTTTTTGTTCTCAATGCAATTTTGTTGATAAATATTTTACAAAAGTTGGGACGGGTTAATCTGCTTTCCGGTTTTGTTCTTTTTTTTTCGTATGAAAATTTTCTAAAAGTTCAACAGGTTGTTTTGTGAAGAGAGGACCCTTTTTTGAAGATTGTTTTTTTTCTTGTTTTTCTTTTTTGAAACAAAAATAAGAGGATTATAAAATATTTACATGTTTTGAGGGAATAAAAGAAAAAACGCCTTTTCCAAAAAAAAAAAAAAATAAAATAAAAACAATGCGAGTAATGTCGGATTGAATAAAACCATTAAGGTTGTGAGCAAGTTTCGTTAGAAAAATACAAGCAGAGATGTTGGAGCGATTGGTGACTTAATTTTTTTTTATTGGCAGTCTTTGAAAATTGAAGAGCACAAGAGGAAAAGTTTTATGGGCATAACGGTCCAAACCGGTTTCAGTTTCTAAATATTTCGTACCATATTGAGCAATGAATTCGAGGAGTGATTTCTCAGCGTTTAAGTCAGAAAGGCTAATTCAAGCTTTAGGAGATAGAGCATCTCTAACTCAAGCACGGAAAATCACGCATAAGCTTAAATCTGGTTTTTGACGTCACCAGAAATAGTGGTCCAATTTAGTAGAGCAAGGATTTTACCTTTTTTCAAGAAATAGGGGAATATTATGAATGTTTGTTATACAACCCTTTTAGACGACTGCTTGGTGTAAATTGATATAAGAGATACCCATTTTCGATGTAGGAAACTTAACTCTCATTCAATCCCAGCAAACACCCCAAAGTTTCTTCCGAATACCTGCCAAATATTCAAGAGTAGTGTTTGTCGTGAGGAGTTTTTAAATCGTTGTTCAAGCAGTGTTGCCGCAAGCTGAAAAACAAAAAGTCACTAGGCCAACCTCCAAAAGTCACTAGATTTACTGAGTCACCAGAAAAAAAAGTAGTAGAAAAAATAAAATGTTATTCAGCTCAGTGACAAAAATTGAGTTCATGGGAATTAGACTTGAAAGTCGTGTCGAGCGAGACGGTTAGATTTTGAGTAAGTTGAAAAGAGAAGGAATTCTCGATCCAATCTACACTTCCTGCAGCTCCAAACAATATCTACTTATCTCGCTGGAAAGGACTATCATTCCCATGTATGTGTGTGTGGCCTTTCACAGAGGTTGTTCAAATCGTATGTCAGGGATGTAACAACACCAGGGCCACAAAAATGCTTGCTTGAGAAGGCACTAGGAAAAGTACTAGAAATCTGGTTACATGGAAATTTATTTCCCCTAATATCGTGATAAAGTCTCCAAAACGGCAACATTGGATCGGAGACGGACAAAAGACTAGGTTAGTTCCAGTATATAGTGCAAAAATATAACACAAACAAATGGTTGCGAAAATTATGTAATTCTGGAAATATTGAAACAGGAAATTGTTTTTTCGCACTGTTATGAACTTAGTCAAAAAATGTTCGCTTAAGATGAACATAAGAGTTTGCTCATCGTCATCACCATCAAGCTAATACTTATTGCTCGCACCTATGCTTGCACTATATAAAATTGCAGATAACCTCAATGGATATTAATCAAATATCTTCTAATCTTTCCCGTATAAATACAAAAAACAATCTATACGTTAAAAAACCAAAGTCAAATTTTAAATGTAAATTAAAAGTAATTAAAAAAAATTTTTTTTTTCTTAAACCAAACTGAACTCGTAATGGATTAAGGACAAAGAGGGAAGAGGGAAAAACTGACATATAATTAAAAAAAAATATTAAAATAAATAAACAAATGATACAGAGAAAAAAACAAAAGATTAATGAAATAACATAACTTCTTTAAATATTAACTAAATTAATATATGTAAACTTTTTTTTTTATCAAACGCATAATCATTATATTATCATATACGAGTATATGTAATGCTAACAGAAAATTTAAAAAAAGAACTTTATATAATATTCAAAAAAAAAACTTTAATATTTATTTATTTAATAATTAATAAGAATAAAAAAAAAAAAACAAAAAAAAAATATGTAAATTTAAAAAAAATGCTTACAATCATTCATATCATCATTGGATCTCATAATATACTGATCCGATGAGGATAGTCTTGAATGCCCGTTCAAATTGGGATGAGCTCCCCCCCTATGATCACTTTTCAATATGCTACGCATTGCCATTGCAGATGGATTCGACTGATGCATATACATACTGTCACCTTCGCACTCACTTTCTTTATATTGTAGAACATTTTTATGTTTCTCATAGATAACCAGACACCGATGACATCCTTTCCTAAGTGGTTTTGATTGTTTTTTTTTTTAACCAGTCATCGTTATAAACGTTTCGAAAAATTTCGCAGTTATAAGGTAGCGAGTTTGTAATTTCATCGAAACGAGGTTTAAAGTTTGTGATGGGGGAAAAGATACGGAAAGAAAAAGTTGTATAAATATTATGTTTTTTAAATAAATAAAAATATAGTAATGTTTAATTTTTTTTGTTTTTGTTAAAATGAACATTTTTCTATAATAGATTTAGATACTTGTAACGTAAGACTACAGACTGAACTTTTTTTTTTTAAATTAATTCAACAAAAATAATACGTGAAACAATAAAACATTTAAATTAAATAAAAAAACAAAAAATTATGTTTAACAAAAAATGTAATTATTTTAAAATTAATATTATTAGAAAAATTATTAACATCATCCCAAATGCACGCTTTATTGTTTTTCAAAAATCAATAGTTATGTTTTTTTTTGTAAATTTCAATCTACAATTGAAAAAAAAAAAACAAAATATTTTCTTTGCATTAGCAAACTCAAAATAGTTTTTTAAAATAAAATAAAATTCGGCAGTTTTTTTTTTTTTTGGTTGTAATCTAAACATTTAGTTAGTGGATGCAAAATTTTGGAAAAATAGTATAAACACGTAAAACTAAAAAATTAATTAAAAAAAAATTGATTTATAGATTTTTAGCTTCTTTTTTTTCTTTCTTACAAAATAAAGTTTAAGAAAAAAAACCAAAAACGAGAAAAATATCTAGACACACGCATACACATTTAAAACAAATTTTTGTCTCAGCATTTGATTTTTCAACACTCATACAGTTTGTTTCTTTCGTTTTTATAAGCTTACAATACTTAAATTTATTATTTTTGTGTTAGTAAAGAAAAGGTAAAAAAAGAATTGGAATACTCACTCGTCGACAATTAAATATTTGTTACCGTCCGATGCAGCACATTTACCCCGATAACTGAACTGTGAACCCTTAATATGTATTGATTGTTGATAGCCAGATAGAAACCATGAACCCTCCCATCTTTGTGGAAACGTACAATTTGATGCTAGAAAAAAGAAGAGAGGAAAATTGTATTGTATTGTATTGCATTTTATTTCGTTTGTTTGTATAAATTTATAATACGTTATCGCACAATTTACAGATATATACAGAGATTTAGTATTAACATAAAAATATTTTTCTTCTGAAGCATTGTATGTAGGATTTTAATAGAAAAGAGAGGAAAATATTTTTAATAATTACACGTTGTATTTATGTAGTAGATAATTTTTATTTTATGCTTCATCATACTAAACGTCATCAGAATGCATTCGTCCCACATTATTTTTAACCCACAAAATCAGAAGATAAACCACATACTCTTACTCCCACGAAATTGTTTGTTAAGCCATTCAAAACATGGTGAAAACAACTGACAGTTTGACATTTTGTTACCATTGAGTGGGCTACTTGATGTCAACTTTCTTGTCCGTCGTTTTATCAAGAATTTATGAACAAAATTTACATTTATAAAAAAAAGGTTCAAGAGTCTGAATTTTATATACTGAATATAATATACATTTACAATAATTAAATGAATGTTGTGGATTTTATTGTTTAGTTCTGTTAGTTTTATTTAAATTATTTGTCGATATTTTCACATGCACCACAACCATACACTTGTACATTATAATCATTCATTCATTTTCATTCATAAATTGTTTATTTTTTCAAATGCAAATATAAATTTACAATATTTTACAAGTAGTATTTTACTTAAACAATAGTATAAGGTCTGGCTTTGGCCGTCACCTCAGATGGCAAATAAATTTATGTATTAAAAAGAAATAAAATAAATTTAAATTTTTTGAAAATAAAAATAAAAAATTGATGGGTTGGGATAAACGAAAAACTAGATATTTCATAACTATTTCATTTAAAATATGACTAAAATTCTTCGGCAATGATCTTGGCTCTGTAGCACGCTGCTTCTTTGCAATATGCGATGAGTGAGGTCCAGCCCTCACCACCGTTCAGGATGAACAAGGTTCTCTCTGAAGACATAACCGCGCTCTCAAAGTAAACTTGTCTTATCTCCGTCAGAATTGGACACACAGACAGGAAGTGGAAAACATCTTCTCGTACCCCAAGGTTACAGAGGGAGCATATTATAGGCAGATCTTCTCTATGCGGCTTGAAATTAAGGTTCAGTAGTTCTCCTCTGGCTTTAAAAATTGTTGCGATACACGATGTACTGCTTTCCTCTCGAAAATAATTCTTCTCCACCAAATCGTAGTTCAGCTTGTTGTAGATTTGTCTATGCAGGGAAGATGCAGCTTGTTCCTTGAACTCTTCTCTGAGCTTTAAATCTAGATTTTGCAGGAAGCTATATAAAATATTTCTCCAATCACCCACATTGTCCATCGTTATATTCAACACTATGCCGTACTTCTGTGCCAAATGATTCCACTTCTTAAAAAATAAAGTTTTAGAGCATACAGCATGGGCTACTGTGGATCTCGTTAGACGGTTTGTCGGCTGGGATATTGATTTTATTATGAAGTCAAAGTGCAGCTTTAGCGTGGTAGTAAACAATGGTGATAATCCTGTTTCCAAGAAAAGCATGTAGTTCGGAGCAACAGCTGGGAGATAAAATACTCTTTTCAGAAAAAATCGAAGCAGTTTTTCGACATCATCGAATTGTTCACATCCCCAAATTTGCGCTGCGTAGAACATAACTGATCTTGATGTCGCTTCAAATAATTTAAATTTAGCACTTAAGCTAAGAGTTCTTGTGCTCATACAGGTCCTCCACGTTGAATTCAATGCAGTCTTGGCTACTTCTAATTTTCTTGAGAAATGACTCTTCAGGCTCAGATTAGAAGCTAATTTCATACCAAGGTAGTCGTATTCTTTAACTATCTCGATCTCTTCTCCACCAAAGCACCATCGCTCATTACGCGCAGAGCAGCCGCCGCCTTTCCTGAATATCATAACCTTCGACTTACATAAGTTCACCGTCAGATTCCATTTCGTACAATATTCTTCAAGATCTAAAATCATATGACTGAGACCTTGTGGAGAGTCCGAAATCATGACTATATCGTCCGCATACATGAGCACCTTGATTCTTCTTCCACACCATAAAACGCCTCCACAAAGAACATCGTTTTAATCATTCAGGAACAAAATGAATAGAAGCGTACTCAATATACATCCCTGCTTTACACCCATTGTAGTTGCAAACCATTCGGAGAAGAGTTCACCATTCCATACTGCCGATTCTGTATCCATATATAATTGATTTAAAATGTTTAACATTTTTGTTGATATCCCCATCACAGAGAGTTTGAAAAATAGCGATCTTCTATCAATAGAATCAAAAGCAGCCTTGAAATCTACGAAAAGCACATATAATTTCTTCTTTCTATCCAGGTAAGATTGGGCAATACTTGTCAGAGTAAAAATCTGGTCAATAGTTGAATGATTTTTTCTAAATCCTGCTTGGAAATCATTCAGCAGGTTAGAGCTGTCAACCCAGGCCATAATTCTGTTGTACAGGATTGAAGAAAATATTTTTAGTGAACAGTTCAGGAAAGATATACCTCTATAGTTCTCAGCTACATTGGTGTCACCTTTTTTGTGTAGTGGAAAGAGAATTGCTTTGCGGAACCCCTGAGGAACGCTACCGGTGGAAAATATTTCATTGTACGCATTTGTCAGCAACAAAAATGCTTCTTCTGTTAAACTCTTGTAGAATTCGAATGTTATTCTATTGATACCAGGTGCTTTGTTTAATTTACAATTTGCGATTGCTTTTTTTACTTCCTCCAAGCATATAGCACTATCTAAATTATCGTTGATAATATAAGGACAAGCATATTGATATGGTGGACTATTATTGATTGGGTTAAGGAGATTACAAAAATGGGACTTAAGAACATAAGGATGCAATTTAACACCGCTTGCGAAGACACGACCGCTGATAGTTCGAATAGCATTATAATCAAATCCATACATTTACATATTATGTACATATACATTTTTCTATCTATGTGCCTTATTGTAAGTTACTAAAATAAGACAGCTGCCTTTTATGCACATATGGATGTATTTATGTATAGCATACCAACCGTCAGAATTTGAAAATAAAATTTAATTCAATGTAGTATTCTATGAACCTTATTTAAGTTGTGAGTTTGATTGTGAGTAAGACTGTTTGATTCAATCCAAGGGGTGATAGCGTTTTTCCACTATCCTCAAAGCAAAAATAAAATATAAAAAATCTGTAAAATGTACGGCAGATATCCGTAACAGTTTTCTGTGAAAGAATTTCACTTGGTGTATATAATTCACACTCACTTTCTGTCGAAAATTCCACAAGTTGCACGAGAAGTAATACTCAGCAAATTGAAAATCATTAATATCTCTTTAAATTTTCTCCTGGTGGGACCCTTTGTACCTCGGTGCATTGAGTGTTCCAACATAAATATGTTCACAAATTAATTAAATTAATCTTTAACACTTGTTGTGTGTAAATAAATACCCGTTGTTTTTTGCACGCGGGGTATGAGTATTGCGTAACATAGATTAAGCTTCGAATAAAACTGCACAAGAATCAAGAACGCACATCATTCGGCAGCCGGCACCAGTGCTGTCAGATCAGCTGCAGGAAATAACTCCCCAAATGGTAAATGAAATAACTCCCCAAAATTGGGGAGCAATTTCACTGTGAAATTATTCCCCAAATCGAAGGTGAAATAAGTCCCCAAAAAGGTATATAAGTCCCCATTTTCTCAGTATTTTTTGATGTTTTTATTGCATTATTGAAAGTTAGTGTTACAATAAGGAAAAGGGTTTTATATAAATACATATCATAAATATAGTATGTACATATATCATGGATATTTCTTAATTTATATTAAATATTTACGTAAATACAAGAACTGACTCTTTTACTTTGCTTTTACAATAAGAACATTTAACGATCCTTGCTTTACATACAAATATATGTCATCAAAACAAAGAATAGTGGGAATATCTGTAATTAAAATTATAAAAACAAATTAATTCCTACGCAAAATTTGTTATATCAGATCCGCGGGGCGGCGCGGCGCGGCTCCGCGGATATGATTTAAAATAATAGTAATTAGCTTTCAATTCTCAAAAATCTATATATTACACAATTATTATACTTTCCCTGCCAAAATATTCCACGTACACTATTGAAAGCTGCCGGAAACATCCCCGTGGCACAACCTTAGAAGTTCCGTCCATTAAATATCACCTGTTACCCGCGATATATTTTCCACAATGAATTTCATCATGCGATCTGAGCCGAAAATGCAGACCACAGATGATCTGTCATCTATGTATATATTTAAATGAATTATTCCAAATGGATTCTCGTTAAAAAGCCAATGGAGATTGAATTTTTCTACTCTTCATCACAATAAGAACAATAAATTTCACTGTTGAGCATCAATGAAAATTGAATTTAGCATGAAAATAGAAGAGTGAAATAAGTCCCCAGACTTATTTCACCATGAAATAACTTCCCAATTTTAGGTATGAAATAAGTCCACAAAAACCCATGAAATAAGTCCCCAAATTTGGGGATTTATTTCATATGAAACAGATCCCCACCTCCATACAAATTTTGGGGAGTTATTTCATTTTCCTTTTGGGGAGTTATTTCCTGCAGCCTGTCAGATCGTTGTAAATTTCAACTCAAATTTTCATGATTACCATATCAATGGTAATATTTTCTATTTTCCATACAAAAAAAGGGAAATTTTATTGATAAATTCGTCTCCTATCCTAACTCATTAATACTGCAATAGTCAGTAATGAATTCATACCCGAACTTGAAAGGGGTAATTTCACCGATCTCTCGTATTTGGTGATTGCATGCGTAGCGATCTACAACAATGAAATATGTAATTGTTGACTTTTTTAGTTGGGCTTTTCGATTCCTTTGCATTGGGGCAACTTGACCGGACTGCGTGCCAGACAACACAAGCAAATTTGGCTCTCTTGCAAGAAAACTTATCTGGCGATTTAATTTCGACATTTGGCCGCATTAATTGGCCACCAACAATCTGTGATCAATGTAAGCCCTTTAGATTTATTCTTGTGAGGCTATGCTGGAGATTGTGTCTATGCAGACAATGAAGCTCTTAAAAACTAACATACGAAAACGAATGGCGGTCATTAATGTGCCGAAAAGGGTTCGTAAATTACCTTACAAGAATTGATATTTGCAAAAACTCCGGTGACGGCCATTTTACAGATGTTGTATTACAAAATACATGCTACCCGGGTTCAATTGCAGCAAAAACATCTAAAAGTTTTTTTCACGGTGCCACCTCTTTCGAATGTCTGACAAGCAATCAAAGAGTATCATTTGTCATGAGAAGCTTCTTAACTCGCCGTTCGGAGTCGGCACAAGATCTGCTGCAGTTTCCAAAACGCATCCCCAGACGAATTCATACTTAAAATGAATAGACTTTTGAATCCTGGATAATGGACATGATCTCAGGTTTCCATCTCAGCTTGAAAGACACAACGATGAAGTATTCACATACGAGTTCATAGAAAAACTATTTCATATCCTTTGGAATTTCAATTTTAATCAGGGTACATCACCTCATTTTGGTTAAATACCTTCCCTTTGGTTAGAACTTCGGCATTTTGCACTATTTTCGTTGAAAGCTTTGTGTTCATAGAAGGTAAACCGATTTTTGTTTCTGCACGTGAGCCCTTTCACCATGAAAAAACATCATCATTCCCTTAAATTATCTACAATCAACATTATCCTTCTTCCACAAGACAATTATGATGATGCTACTGCTAACCACTTGAGAAAAATGAAAATTACAGAAAAAACGGAGCGAGTACAAAAAAGGGAAAACAACTCAAATAGAGGAGGAAAATTCTTCATGGATGAATTCATAATTTTTTTTTTTTTGCCTTCACCGTCGTGGTTGTAGTATGTGGCGCTGGTCAAGGGAAAACAGGAATAACGGTAGGGGTTGAATTTTTTGAATACTTTTGTTCGGAATAAATTTCACATTCCCAGTTCGAAGCAGAAGAAGCAGCATACCAGAGCCAGAGTCAGAGATACAAAAAAAAAAAAAAAAAATTAGAAACTGAAATAAAGCAGCGAAAGGTACGGATTTTTTGCTCCCTTCATCTCAATTTTTTTTAAGGAAAAAAAGTAGTTCACTGAACCATGTTCATTATATTCTCTTGTTGAATAGAATTGTTAATTTCCTTCTTCCTTTTTTTTTTATTATTTTTTCATTAACGTAACCAACCATGGGCTCTACTCGTCCTACATCAAATTTGTTCTGAGAAAATTGCATATGTACATATGTATAGAAAAGAACTTAAGTGGAAAATTCAAATTGGATAACGATAGTTGGGTTATGGTAGTTTTAGAAATTATATAGTGGTTACTGAAGCATAGTTCCTTTTTTAGGTTAGGTAACCTGGTGAAGGATAATGGAATTAGTTTAGCTATGTGAGGAGGGAAAGAGTGAGATGAAGGAAAATTGATAAATTTATTAAAAAAAAATATTTCAATTGAGAGATGAGGGTAATAGGGGTATTAATACATTTTATAGTCCTCAACAAAATGATATAACGAAATTAATTTCGAATGAATGAGTGGAGAATATGGCCACTTTCTGCATTATCTTAAGTGGCACTTAATCGGTTAAGGATTCTTAACCCTGGAAAGACTTATTCCCGAGCGAAATATAGCGCTCTTTTGCTAATTATTATGAATCACGGGGTGGGCTTTCGTGACATTCCAGCCAGAAGGCAACCAGAGCAGAAAACTCACGTGTCATTGAGTTAAGTCTCATCAATTTGGGTATGCTCACAACCCCGTGAGTAAATTTTATACATGAGTGTCATTTTATACATGAAAATATGATTAAATGCATTGGGACCATTGTCTGTAAAGGTCTAATCGAAGTTTGATAGAAGCTAAGTATTCCGAACGAACGTCAATTAGTGATCTGCAGTCTTTTCGGCTGAGTGAAACTAAAAATTTAGCTCTGTGGATTCATTGGTTGAGATAAAGTGCTCGCGATACCGGCCAAGTGTAAGTCGTACTTGCGCAATAAGTGTTCCGTACCAACAGTTAATTTTACATATGAAATAGATTAATGCTGATTAGGGTTACCAGATTAAAAATGACAAAAAGGGGACATCGCGAGACAAAATATGTAAACAAAGTGAAGTAAAAAAGTTAAAGCGAATTAAACATGTCGCATATTCAGGACCTAACCACTCGAAACACTTATCCCAGCACTGATTATATGCACACTTTCGTTTTTTATTCGCTTTTTTAGACATTTTAGGTACTATTAAACGTAAACGAAAATAATTTGTAAATAATTTGTAAACAAAAACTGACAAAGGACAGATATCAGCACAAATTATAAACTGACAGATGAAGGAAAACATTTGCACGTGAAGCTTTACAAAGAATCTTTTAAAAAATTTGTAATGAAAATATTTTAACAGTTTTCAATTGAATGTTTTCTCTTTTTGAATGTTTCTTAATAAGGGGGGGTTGGTTAGTATAGGGGGGACAAACAGCATTTTGGTATGAAAAAGGGGAACGTCTGGTAACCCTAATGTTGATAGACGACAAATAAAGTACATATGTATGTATATACAAGAAATTTATGCATGTGCATCAGATTTCTTTCTTCGTCTTGTTATTTGTTGAATTGTATTAAACTAGTGTACCAGTGCTAGGAATCTCGCATGTAGAAACCTTATACCCGTAGGTATAGGTAATAATGTTTTGTCGTAATGACTTAACTCATATGCACTTTTTCAAAATTGTTTATATAGGTATATAAAAATGGTGTAAAAAAATGTATATGTAGTAATTCATCAATTGAGAACGGCTGGGCCGATTTGGATCAAAATTGGAAAAATCGAAATGTATGGAATTTTGTGTGCAATTATTCCGGTATGGCTTTTCGAATGGAAAAATATAAAATTCTTAGTGGAAAACTCGGAAAATCCCGGATCCCATGATTTGATGTAAAGGTGGAAAATTCGTTGTGATAAAAGACGTTTTGCGTGCATTTTGGGTGGAGAAGTTAACGAGATAAATAATAGATGGCGCTGTCCTGCGATAAATGCCACAACCCGATAGATGGCGTTATACGTTGGCTTAGGTTGTGCGCAATTTGACAGGTATCCTTTTCGCATTGTCATTTTCTATTGAGCAAATGTGCTATTTTTCTTGCTGCAATTGATTCGAGTTTTGCGTATCATTACACTGATTCCGGATAGTCGTACATCGCCGATCACATCCGCAACGGTACAAGCATTACGATTAATTGAAATTCAATGCGATATTGAGTTCTTTTGAATAGGATTAGTCAAAAACGACTGTTGTTTTTTTAAGAAGAGTTATTTGCCTGACTAATGCCTCCTATTAGACGGTCAAACCTTGGACGAGGTACACGAGACGATTTGGTGGGGCTATGATATTGCTATGAGATTTTCGTCAAACGCTTCCCGTCATCCCGAAATCTACTGCTGCCGATGAACCTAATGCATGCTTGAAATCGTCGTCTTTGTGGCAGCATGTCAAGAAGTTGAAATCGACCACGAACATGAGAGTCGCATTCCAGAACGGCCCATCGGCTGCTGAGCTCTCGAGACAACTGCTGGCGCTTGGCAATGGCCAAATTTCTGTTGATGTTTCGACTGGATTGATATTGATTGATTGATTGATTTTTGTTGACATAACATTTATTAATTTTGAGGCGGTACGAAGTTCGCCATTTCAGCTAGTTGTTTATATCGATGAAAAAAGTTCAGCTGATAAGCTTTTGATCAGTGTTAGAATTATTGAAATCGGTGCAGAAATAAACTCTCAGGAGGAATCACAAGCTCTTACGCTAGCGATTTAATTATATAGATAGATAGATTCGTGTCTGTATCTGAATTCTGCACACAAAGTAAATTTTTCCCAATGTATTATTTCCTATAACTATTTGAATTTATTTATTATTAGACTGAAGTAAAACAGCACATTCGTTTGATTTTGGAAAATAACTCTATTACTGTATTACCGTCTCTCTGCCTTACCGCCGTTATCGCTGAAATTGTCGGTAATCGTGATTGTGGCACAGTCGGTGCATCCACAAATGTAGTAAAAGTAGAAACACCTATTTTATAATGTACATAAAGGAAACCATCAAGATTCCTTTATGTGCATAAAATCATTGGTTTAAGTTAGGGTTGCCAGAAACTAGATAACGAGAATTTAAAAAAGAGTACAGAACTAGGATCTAAACGCATATACAAAAATACAATTTTATGGCGGAACTTCATGTCTTAAATATTAAATAACTTATAGTTCTCACTTTATATTTTGGGTGGTTGGGGGCTTGTTGGCATAAACATTTGACAAACACCCCCAAAACAGTCCAACGGCGTAAAATTGTATGATCTGGGCGGTCAATTATGATCACCAAAACGGGAAATTACACGACCAGGAAATAGCTCATATAGTAATTCTGTATCTCGGGCTGTATGGTATATGGCACCGTCCTGTTGAAATCACATTTCGATCACATCCCCATCTTGTAATTTGGGCACAAGAAACTGGATAATCATGTCGCGATAGCGAGCAGCATTATCTGCTTGTCAGGCAGCGCATTTTCAAAAAGAATAGACCGATAATGCCTTCAGCCAAAAATCCGCACCAAACAGTGACACAACGATGCCTTTTTTTATAATTCACGCGCGTTAAAGGGGTAATGAATACCCTTAAAATGCCCATAAAGGGCCATAAAGATGAAAATGAGCTTAATCGCTGAAAATTATTTTGTTTGAAAAGTAGCTGCAAATCCTTAATTTTTTTAAAACTATTGCTCAACAATTAAAACTGGACTGAACAGTTGGGCAGTTCAAATTAAAGAAAAATTCACTAAAAACAACTGTTGAACGCAGGGCAGTCCTGATAATTTTGGTTCCATCTACACTTTATTCTCAATGTTTGTGATCTTATTCAGATTTTTCGAAGCAATATTTTCGGAGATAAGGCTCGGGACAGCAATTTTTTCACGTTTTTTGAAAAAAATGTCAAGAAAAAAGTAACACAAAGAAATATATCATACATTTTTGAATTCGTGCATTAACGAGCTTCCATTTGACACACCACACGATGACCTAAAATTTAATTTTTTTAACTTTCCCCAAAACTAGCCCCCCAAAGTCGAAAATCAGCAGCTACAGTTCTGTGTTTGGGCCACTAATTGCTACAACTGTTCCAAATTTCAATAGTCTACGGCAAATAGTCTCTGAGAAAAAGGCCTGTTGCAGACAGACACCAAACTGATTTCATTAGTACGATTTGAGTACACCACACTAAAAAGGTTTGCCGTAAAGATTCGTTAAAGGAAGAGTGCATCGATACTTTTCGCCGAAAGTGAATTTAGGACCACGCTATTTCCTCGTAAATTTTTCTGAAGTTTTCCTTCTCATAACATTCGTACAAAGGGCAACTTTTTCAAAGAGTACCGCTACACTTACTTCCTCCTTCTCCTGCTCGTGTTACCAGTTGGAAAAAAAAAAACACCGAAAACAAAAACCACCATTGAAACCATAACAAACAATCTTTGACATAACTCAGAAAAATAGCTAAAGTCGAGAAATAAAAGTAGCAAAACTTTCAATCATCACATCCAATTATTATTTTTTCCTCTCCATCATTTTCGTGAAAACATTGTTTTGCCAGGAAGGACTGTCGCGAATTAAAACACATTTCTTTTATATCCTTCCATACCCTTGTTGTTCCATCCGTCAAGCATTCCATATTATTCTCCTTCACTTCAATACAAATCAAACCATCCGCAACAAATGGATGACCGAACCATTGGCACTGGCACAGCACCCCCCGGCTGGCGGCGGCGGCGACAGCTGCCGACACAGGAAATCAAGAAAAATTACGAAAATTAATTGGAATCTATTGATTTATGGCAAACAGCAGCATCTCGTTTCCTTGTTTAACAAAGTTATTGTTCGTTATTGTTCGTCCTGTCAACCATGTGAAAAAATAAAAACAACTCGTTGCTGGTTCACCCTCTGTTCACAAGGGAAGATATTCGCACTCTAAATTTTATCCGACCCATCGAGAATGTCGTTGGGCACTTCAAATCGTCGTCATTAATATGAAGAATGACTTTCCTTCGTATAGTCGGGCACAACGAGCGATACACCAGCCAGGAGGTTTTTGAAAGCTCCTTTCAACGACTCCTACAACAATAGAAGTACAAGCGAGTCACAGTCCACCGTCCACAATTTCTGAAACAGTGGGAATAATAAAATCCGGACAAAGTATTGTAACTTGTTACTGGCTCGTAAAATATAGGAAAAGTGCCAGAAACTGCTGGGCTTGAGGAGTTATTTCTGTCTGCACCCACCGAAGACCGAACACGCAACAAAGAAACCAGAAAGGAAGAAAATAAACATAAAAAATGAAGAAAAAAAAAATCAGAATTCAACTCAACGAACCATGATCAAAATCCAAATGCTAAGAGAATAGGAATAGGCTTTCGAATTCCAAAATGTAGCTTGGATCGACTCATACAAGGCACGCACAGCACTCACTCAGCCAGCGGGAGAGCCAAGGAGCCGAATAAAATTGATGTGGAAGCCGTCAACCTTGAAACCAACCCACTTACAAGGGATGGTGCTATACCACGTTCAGAACGACAAACAGCTATGATGACTAACTACTACTCCAACAATGATGATGATGATTATGATGATGATGACGACAACGACGACGACTATGTTGATGATGGTGGCTGTAAAATGATTTGTTTTATTTTTGAAGGATAATGTCACTCGCTTCAAGATCCTGAAAAGCAGAATTCTTTTAGTTAAGTTCGAGCAAAGTTGTAGACGGTGTGGTGTGTGCAGTCGAGGGATGAATTAAATGCGGGATTTCAAAAGCGCATTGTTTTTTATCTTTTCCTTTTTGGTATTTTCGTATTTTATTTGGAACTTGGGATTGGGGAGTTTACGAAAGACAGATAAGCATTTGAGATGTAAATATAAAAACCACGATTGGGTTGGAAAACTTGCACTGAAATTACAAACTTTCACATTTCATCAAGAAGAGTCTACGGATGTTTTACATTCGAATTCAGCCTATGACACTATTTGGAAAGCAGAGACGTTTACAAGTGGTGGCATCGTGATAGAGTCGCATCACGCAAACTTTTCATTCCTACTACTTTTTTGTATTTGGACAAAGAAAAATGCATTTTCCAAAATAAAATTAGAAAATATTAATGAAGCTCACGACTGCAGAAAATCATAACCAGTACAGAAGAATCTCGATAATGTGAACTAATTAAAACATGCCCAGTTAAGATTTTAGAGATTCACAATTATTTGAAAATTGATTTAGTCTAAAATGAAAGCGCATGGTTTTAAGGTAAACATAAATAATTTTGTAATGTTATTTGACAAAAAAAAAACTAAAACACGACTACGGGGAAAAAACTGACTAAAAAGTACGAAACAAGACGAAACGATAACGTTCAGAGTAAAGCCGTGATCACATATACAGTGGACTCTCCCTAAGTCGAACTCTCTCTAAGTCGAATTTCTATCTAATTCGGATTTTTTTCGCCATATTTTATCATTCCCTTCAATTTTTCATACAAAAACCATTCTCTAAGTCGAACTACCACTAAGTCGAAACTCTCTCTAACTCGAACACATTCTCTCGATTATTGGCATTTTTTTGCACCCAGTAAGTCGAATTCTGTTTAGCACAAAACAAAATAAAAATATATTCCCCTTTCGGAATTCGTATTTAAGTACATATATAGTAAGTAAGTAAGTAAGTAAGTATAGAGTACGTAACCACTAAGACTAACCATCAAGTACCCACACACTTCATTACCGTAAATATGTGTAGCATCGCGTGTGCCATCATCGTCAGCTCGCCGTGTTTCTTCTTATTCATATTCTTGGTACCTTCATAAAAAGATACAGTTTTTAAAAAGTTCCAACGTAAAAACAAAAAAAAAACATTGTTATCCTTTTCTTGGTATTGTTGGTTGCATTCGAAATGGGTTTTTTAATGTATCTATCTACGTATGTATATAAAAAGAGCTTGTTCTAGTAAGGCTTGGTACACACATGCGATTGCAGTCCCACGACTAATGAGTCGCAAAAAATAGCACATATAGTTTTTAATGTAAGTGCGCGCACATGAAACCTATCAATCGCAACGTATCATGTGCGCGCACTTACATTAAAAGCTATGTGTTCTATTTTTTGCGACTGAATAGTCGTGCGACTGCAATCGCATGTGTGTACCAAGCCTAAGATTCCAGCTGGAATTTCAAAATCAACAGAGCTCATGTAGTCTTTATGTGCATGTTTGTAGCTAGATTATTTTAAATAAGCAAGAATCTATATTTTTTTTGTCAAACAAACGTTTTAAAACAAAAATGATTCTCTCTATTACTCAAATTTTTCGAAAACTCTCTCTAACTCGAACAAATCTTTGTATCCCGTGAAAATTCGACTTAGGGAGAGTACACTGTAGGTACATATGTGTAAGTAAGCAATGTCGAGTTCTACTTGTTAAACCTGTTCATTTGATACCCATATTAAGGAGGTAGTAAAGATAACGGTAATCCGCCATCTTGTGGGCGTCCGCCACATTGAATTAAGAATGATGTCATAGCGTATTATATTCTACTTGCCAAGCCCTGTCATTTGATACCACTATCAAGCCAGTGGTGAAAAAAAGCTAATCTGCCATCTTGCTTGGTGCGTCCGCCATATTGAATTTTCTGTGACTTCACATAGCCCAGGACACTCTCCCGATAAAGACGTATCCAACGAGATCTCATTTGTTGAAATCGGTTCCATAGTTTTGGCTGTACGAGGTGACATCCTTACATACAAACAAAGAAACTAAGTCTGTGAAAATCATAACCCTTTCCTTAGCCTAGTCGGGTAAAAAGCGAAAAAAGTAAACAAACATAAAACTTAATTCAACAACATGAAGTCAAAAATGAAGTCTATGGATTTTTTTATAAGTTATTCACTAAAAAAACAAGGAAATACCAAATTATTTTTAGCAAAAAGATGTGTAATATTCGTTTGGATACCAGACGCCGTTTTAACATTAGCTATATAGCCGTTATAACATTCGCATCCATTTGCATTTCATGAGCCTAGTCCAATAAGACATTTGAACACTGAATTGCACAACAGTGAGACGTTTTCACTCATGCATTTCTTCAACAGAAGAAGTCCATCTTCAGTGTGTCGGCTGACCTTTTGTTTAATTCACCATTAGCGTCTAACCAAAAATCGTATATTTGTTCTCCGAATCGTAAACTCGACTCGAAATTCCAATGTGCTGGAATTGCCTTTGAAAATAGGTTTTCCGTTGAATTCTATTTAATGGAGTTATTTAGATCTTCTGGTTCCCAAATTGAGTGTTTTGGTTAAACTTTTTTTATAACATTTTGCGATGGGTGAAACTGAAATTGTTTTCCACGGCCCACGCCGCCCGCCTGGAAAAAAACAACGCGAATGATATTAGGTACCAAAAAAGTTCACATTTTCGGAGAGCAAAATATGGGCACGAGTTCACATTTTAGAGTAGGTAGTCCATCATTTTTCCGGTTCACATTATCGCGATTCTACTGTATCTCCGATTAAGTTGGAGCGCCATCCATAGGATAATGTTTCAAATCATAAACCGAAGTCTTTTTCGATCAATTTTCTCTTTTTCTTACTTATGTACATATGTACGTTGTAATCTTAGACTGGGTTAATGTTCACCTTCAAGGGCCTCAAGTGCCCAAGTGCCCTTAAAATATTTCAAATAGAAATAGAAAAACTAGACCAAATATAGGAATATTGTGATGATCTCGAAAAATGATATTCCTACTGACTAAATCACTTTAAGCTTCAGATAAAGTTCTGGAGGCTGCTGACATGGGTAAACCTTTCTTTTATGCGACTAGAGAGATGATGAATAATTTTCTTTATACAGTTTTAGTTACAAAAATAACTTGAATCTCAAGTATGTGTCACATATTGAAATACTGCCACAACATAAAATTCAAGGACGAAGTTTTGAGTTCTTTGGAACTTTCCACCTGATTACAGTTAGGTTTATTTTTATATATACGAATTTATTTTTTTTTACAAAGCAAATGCAAGTGAAACGAACGCATCTCAAAACATGACTCGCGGTACAAGTCAACTTGTGTATGAAATTGTGATTATGATTAATTACGACCAGATTGAAAAAGCCAGCGGAATTACAAAGGATGTGCTGGAATTCGCAGGAAATGAAACAGATTTACAATTGACGAAAAACCTAGAAATGTTTTTCCAAACCAGCTGTTCCGTGTTTAGAACGTGAACAAAACATCATTTAGATATATGTGCTAGCTGAGTTTGTACCCCAATGAACTTCAGTAAGGGGCTCTTATTCTGTTTCACTGGCAAAAAAAAAAAATAAATAAATTGGCCAAAGGCCAAAGATATACACTGCTCGATTCGCTGCTTGGTAAAACCCTTTTCCCGATCAGGGTAGTTCGCCATGAGTCCCACCATAACTTGAATTTGATTTGTACATATTTGTAAACTTTCCCATAAAATCTTTAGGGGGCGCTGCAGTTCGAGCTGAACGAGGGCCTACTTCTCGCAACCATTTGTGTGTGCGTGTTATATTTTTGCACGAATGGAAGGGAGCTACAGTTATTGCCGACTCCGAGCGGCGAGTTGAGAAGCTCCTTCACAAATGATACTCTTTGACTCCTTGTTAGACATTCGAAAGAGGTGGCACCGTAAAAAAAAACTTTTAGGTGTTTGCTGAAATTGAACCCGGGCAGCATTGCCTAGTAGTCCAACGCACTACACCACGGTGCTCACTTGCCCCTAAAATAGGAAAAAATATATTATATTCAAATACTTTTCAAAGACTTAATTTTGAATCTTGCGGATGAAATTTCACCAACAAAAAGTGAAGGAATTAAAAACGTCAAAATGTTTTCGTTTTACAATTCCGCCGTTTTCGAGCACGCCTCTCAATTCGGTTGATTTCGAAAAAATGCGAAAATCAGACACCGAAATTGCGAAAACAGTACGGATTGGAATCCGACCGAAATCGATCACAGGGATGAATATGCGCAGGTTTACAATGAAATGCTTGACAAAACGCCACCAAAAATAGTCGGATGAATTCAGCTGAGTAGAATTCTTTGCGCGTGTCAAAAATCAAACAAATTTTTGGGCTAAAACCTGTTTAGCATAAATTAATGTCAATTTCCATTCTTTGGATTGGCCAAAGATACCAATCCAATTAAGTCCAAAGATCGCTTGCCGTTGCCGGACACCCTGTTTAGTGGACTACTCGCATTAATGGACACATTTTCGGGAACCCATTTCTAATTTCCCATATCAAATGCGTTCCTATAAACGGACAGCTCTCATAACCGGACAAAAAACTCCGGTCCACTCAAAAAAGATTTCACTGTAGGTAGTGGTACTTATAGATAAATGTTAGGAGGCCTTTGCATATAAGTAAACCAACTGAATGGTTTTGCGTTATGCAATTAGCGTGACTTACTTTCCAAAATATGTATTCACTTTCATTAAGTTGAAAGCTAAAGCCATTTGTTTCTTTGAAAATGCCTACACATTTAATGTGCGCACATAAAAACATCCCCTGATGTGGTTTAATGTTCCTATTTTCTTCACAAAATGCGAAATTCTATGTATACATCCGCCCGCTTATTGAATAGATATCAAAGTAAGAGCTCGCGCACTTAAATAGAAACCTCCATTCCGGATTCATTTGAATGTTTCCCTCCAACTGACTCCTCTTTTAATTCAGGACAAAACTATAACTATTCCTTTTTGTGGTTAACTAGGTCATTGCGTCAAACCAACAAACTAACTACGACGACGACGACGACGACGTTAAGATACATTTTCCGTACTAGTAATTTTTAGGTCAAAAATGCATTTCTACCCATTACCATAGCTCCTCCCCTCATTACACCTTTTCTCCATACACAACACATCCATTTAAAAATGTTAAAAAACAGCCACACACAGACACAAAACTGTGCCAAATTAAGTGAAGATATTTCCTTTTTTTATTTATGTACTGTTGTGCAGCATTAAAAGCTAAAGTAAATGTTAAGTGTAAACAATATAAACTTCTACGAGTAATTCATTTCCTCTCGTGGCCAACATCCGTCCGAAGGACTGTCGGGAAGGTGTACACAGAATCTCCATACATATATACATATTATACATGCATACATACATATGTATGTAAAATGAAATTTTAATGGCCACCTATTTAAATAATTAAAAGACCAGGAATGGGGTTGACTCGGCTATTTTTTTTCGTCCTTTTTTTTTATAGGTCAACCATCAGCAATGTGCGCCCCATCATTAAACATCATCCTTCCGCGTCGTCGGTCGTTTGCATTTCACTGCCGCTACGACTGCCCTCGTTTGATTAATGTCAACGCAATTAAAAGAATTGTAAAATTTATAGCTTCCAGTCTTGTTGGTTCTTTTTAATTACGGCGCAGCACTAAAGGTTATAAGGCTTTAATACGGGGGCGGGCGGGTATGAATATTAATTTTGAAAAAAAAAATCCACATTCTTAGCTTAACATTCGGATTCCTTTCGATATAAGGACATTCAAGGACGAGTATCAATAGAATCAATAGTTTCGATTTCTACGTCATGTGACAAATCGCCCACTTACTAGGTTCAGTGAGCTAAATTCCCACTTTTCAGACCTGGATGGGTGGCAAATGGTATAATGCGATTACATCACCATGCAACCAATTCAATGAGAAGATCAACAATAATTGGTTTCTATTCCTATTCCCAATTGCAACCACAAACAACAACGAGCAAAGTAATAAAAGCATTTCGCCAAACTGAGCGCAAAAGGAAGAAAAAAAAAATAGCCAAACAACCCTACAGAAGCATCATCAACCCCGAAAATCGGACAACTGACCGAATGAAATCGATGACTTATAGTGGCTACTACTTTGGACTCCTTGGTCCTTGCTCTGCACTTTGTGTAAATAGCTACTATACAGGGAGTAGATGTAGATCCAGTTTCATTTACAACAAAAGATCAGAAATCAAAATATTCCACTTTTTCTTTCTTTTCGGAAATATTCCCAACTAAGGAGGAAAGGTGGCAGTTAATGGTACAACAACAACAACAACAGTAGGATATTCGATTTTAAGGATACACCCCACTTTAAATGGCCGTTTCACTTGGTTTCTCTGCAGCAATTACCCTCAAAAGTAAAAACCACAAATCATTCGTCTCGGCCCTTTCGTGTGTGGACGGAACGGAGTACGGCAGCAGAGGGTAGTGTCTTATATGACTGTAGTAGTAACAAGGATGCCTGCCTGATAAGTTTCTCTATATTTTACGGTTTTATTAGCTTTAAAAGTGCCACATACACAATAGAGAGACTGTACAAGCGATGGGTGGAGGGTTAGGCGTTCTATTTTCTTTTGAAAAGATGAAAAATTGGAACGCCATCGATTTGAGATATTGAGATTGATGATTGGTAGGGGGATGGTGATTGTGTGAGTGAGTGTGTTGTGTGTCCTAGTTCAAGTGCTCAATTGTGAAATATACTAGTATCGATATAGAAAGGGATATTTAGAGTTTTTGGCAAATGACCTCGTTTGACGTGCTGTTAAGTGAACGGCGCGGCCGAGGACGGGGCATGGTGGTGGCTTGAGGTTTGAAATCGACTGTTTGGAGAGAAATGCAATTAACGATGGGAAAATATTGGACAATTCGTGTTTGATACTGCTGCTCTTTTAGATGAGGACGAGGTCATGGTTTGGGAATGACTGGGACTATTAATTATGAAAAACATTTCTGTAATATATACATAGATCAAAAATTGGCACACTTTAGTGTGCAGACGGAGAACAGTAGTGTCTTATGTCTGTAGTAATATCAACACATGTGTGTGCGTGTTTGTAACTCCTTCTCTCACGTTACACTTAGCAAATAAATAACGAGTGGTTTTCAGAATTTTCGGAATTTGAACAGATCTTTGTCGTGTCCAGATAAACATAAGTTCATATGGAGAAATGCACTTAGCTTAGCTGTCCGTCCAAAATTTAACTTGAAGGAATTGTCATTTTGAACTTAGAGGGATAGTTGTTGTCCGAACCTTGACATGGGGTCTTAAATGATGGGTTGCCATCTACGGGCTCTTTCCGATTTTAGCAAAGCCGTGTTTAATCCGTGTTTAATCATGTAGAGACAGGAACCGGAGCAAGAATTATGCATAAACCAGTTTAACCAACTATCCGACTATTGCAGCGTCTTCCAATCAGAGATACATATGTATATGGTTATTAAGAAAGCAGCACAAATTCATCTGGGTATATAAGTGTACCGAAACAGCAGACAAACTGGCCAGGAACGACTCTGATACGGACATTACACTAGCTGACAGACAGGTCTCGCCGAGTACTATGTATAAATAAACATGCCAAGATGCTCGGACTCATAGGCACGGATATTTGCAGATACTGTAATGATCTAGATGTAGCAGAGGATAGGTGTAACACATATGTTTTGAGATGGCTCAGCCTTTTAACCCCTCTCAACCTAACCTAACCTAACCTAGTTTTGTATAAGTCGCATCACCACTAATCTAGCCGAGGACCGATCGATGGTGCAATACAAGCGATTGTGTAATAAACCGCAAAATGTGGTCCACAGTCGACCAGAAAAGATCAACATCCCTTCTTTTAATGGGAAGAAGCCAAATCCATGGGCTCGTCGGGGCTTTAACCGGACACTATACTTTCGAAATCTTTTTCGAAAAATCATTGAATTTCAAATAAAACTGGTAGCAATGAACCAATTCCTACATTAGTCGAAGCAACTTGGTTGTAAGTTGTACCTTCTTTTTGACGATTTTTGAAAGACGGGTCGCGATATTTACTCTCCTTAAATTGACTGCAAGTAAAAGGCCAGAGTCAGTTAAAAACGTAATACACTGAAACCTCCCTTAGCCGGACAGTGACGATGACATGAGCATTGTCTGCCTAAGGGAGCTGTCCGCTCAAGGGATGAACACAATTTTTTTAAATAAATTAATTTATAAAAACATAAAAAAAACTGTAACTTTATTTGAAACTATTAACGAAACAAAACACCCATCACCTGTGTAGCTGCTGTCCGGCACTGCTAAGTTTTTTCGTTTCCATCTGTTGCGACTGTGAGCAAGTACATGTCTCTTTCAAATTTAAATAAAAATAAAAACAAAAACTCGGTGTGAAGCTAGGGATGATTTTTTTGATTTGTCCGTCTAATGGAATTTTATTATATAATTTCTGACAGATATGCATGTCCGCGTACGATAAAGTGAGTTTTCGGTTAACGGAACGTAAAACTTATGCAATATGAAACATAAAACCTTGGTTAGAAAATTGTGTCCGTCTAACGGAGCTGTCCGTAATGGGAGATTTTACTGTTTACAAAAATTATGTAAGTAGTTTCAGAAACATACTCACATCCTGTCAAATCTTGCCAATTGGGAGTTAAACTACAGATCCGTTGTGTCAAGAAAGTTAAAATTGAAATATTTTATAATCAGGGCTGCCGTTTTGAAAATTCAAATGGGAGTATTTTAGACGTTCACAGGGGAGTCCCTTGTGTCTGAGAGGAGTAAAAAAAAAAGATACAAATTGAATAACAATATCAAGCATTAGCCTGTTAAAACTCTAAAATTCAATTATTCATCAATCGGCTCCAAAAACATTAATTTTTCCTGCAAAAAAGGATGTGTAAAGACAGCACAAATTTTAAGCATTAAATCGACGAAGTTTTGGGTTTTACCAATCAAAATGTAAGTCAGTACTTCGTACAACCTTATCGGCTCGCAATAACTTCGAAAATTCTATGCCAAATTCTGCAGAACTTCTCCATTGATCTCGATCTATGACTGAGCTATGTGTGTTTTTAGCTCTTTCACATTCCTGTACTGTCGTTCTATAAAAATCTTTCCAGCCATGATCCCCCACATGTTTTCGATTGGGTTTAGATCAAAACTATGTATATGATGGCCACGGCAAACATCTTTTTCCGCTAAATTCCAACTATTCGCGGACCTGTCTTGTCGTGTGAATAGGGGCATTGTCTTGTTGAAAAATGAATTTTTCACCCGCTAGAATATTTCGAAATTTGTCTAGAGCATGTTCGAGCATCTCTCGGTATTTTTTAACATTAATTTTGGGTGGTAGCCACATCAAAGTGATTCTTCCATGATACCCAAAGGGATCCCAAACCAACGCAATTCCAGCTCCGGAGTGCCGGCTCATTTTTACTGCTTTTTCTACTCGCAAATCATGCTAATAAAAGCTGAAATTATGAGGACAGCTTGCCTTCAACATTTGCTACACTCTTCTTACTACCGGAAGTTCCAACTTGTGTGTTATCTGACCGGCAATCAGTATGTTTCGCCTGACTTCGCGTATGGTACGAAATGGTACTCAAATTACTACTTGTTTTAAAAAATGGATCGAAGAGAGTGGAAGGCTGCCGGTTGGGGAGCCCGTTAAGTATAAGTAAGTTAAAAAAATGAAAATATTTCAAAGGGGAGTACAATCATGATGAGGGGAGCACAGGAGTACAGTGTGTTTTCACTTCGGAAGTCCTGCTCTTAATATTTCCGAAGATCAGATTTTTGTAAAAGAAAGGTTGGCAACATAAGATGCCACATCTATAAATCAGCCCGAAAAAACATACAGACCGATAGACGCCTGTTTTTCCAAAGTGCTTTCACTCCATCCTCAACAGCGAGAGGAGCGAGACCAACAAAGCCCACATCAAAGCAGCGAGCGTATTAGCACAGAATTACAAATTCATCTCACATTCACGAATTGAACATTAAATATTCATCTAATATCTTGTAAGTGCGGAAATACATCCAAAAGTAGTAGTAATTATCCTCACCCATACACAGGAGTGCCTTTTAAAAAAAAAACCCCTCCCACCACTCAAAGGAAACTATTTTTGGTAGAATAACACACACACACCAAAATCCTTATGTGCAGGTTTGCAAATAATAATTCCATTTCCTGGTACACCATATCGCATGAGGAATATTCCAACTATTTTCACGCACATACGAGTACGTACAAAATCCGAAATTCTTCTTAATTGGACTTTTTTAGCATCCACATCACGTACATGCACACTCAGCCTAGAATCGGTGGCAGATATAAAATACAGATAGATGGGAAATGTAGAATCTAACGTTCATCAGACTCTTGCGCAATAAAAAATTGTGAATCGTATCCTTTTATAATCTTGTTATAATTTCTCTGCCAGCAGTAACCTTACGAGTTGGGCCTAGTCACCATATTTTGAAACCACAAACCTTAGATACACAGAGACACTCCGTAGGTATCTAAGAATCCTTCAACTACACAATGATTATCTTCCTACGGTTAAGATACAAAAGAAAACGATACCTACTCGTATGCGTGCTGAAGGATCATAAATAAGGATTTGGTTTTAGTTAAAATGCAATAACTCTCCCACCTCTATCGGCAGAGGTCATTCTGTGAACACAAAAAAGTTATCCCCCTCGTCTTCTGTAAATAGGTTCAATATCTACCGTGTGAATGGAGAGTCCTGCTTCAACACTACATAAAACGAATGGGTAGAGTGCTGGTAGTTTTAGTACGGTAACCACCAGTAGGCAGAGGCAATTGGATACTTTTGTGCAAAATTTATCTGCCACACTAGAGACCGGGTTATGTGAGTCGGATTTTCTTTCTGTTTTCCTTGTCGAATATTTATCCATAATCCTTTATTGCAATTATAGTATCGAATTACTTCCCGTGGGTGGTAAAAAAAGAATAATGTAGAATCAATATCCTTCGAACAGGGGATACATAAAATAAAAACACTTGCTTCCTCCTCCCTTCTACGAGTACCTCGCCCTCGCACGCAGATGGCAAATGGTAATCAGAGAATCAGATCGACCGATACAAAGTACAAAAACATAATAAACACCATTTCAGGGGGAGGGGTGGCGGCGGCGACGACGATGACGGTGAGAAGAAAGGATAAAAAAAATCCTTTCAAACACATTTTCGGTTTTTAATCTCCCCACATACGCATACACACATGGAAGGGAAAGGATTTCTCATTTTTACGATCTCGGGTTCGGGTCAGGGTGGAATTACACACTTTTTTTCTCCCTACTTTCGATGGGATTGGGGTTATGTGAAGGGTTGTTTTTTATTATTGTTCCCACAAACGAACGAAGAAGGTGGTGAGTGTGGGTGGTGAGTGTGGGTGTGGGGTGAATGAAAAAGGAGTCTTCAGGCTTTCAATGTTTTCTTTTTTTTTATGATTTTATTGCTCTCGCACATAAATATTCCTTTCGCGCACACACACACACATACAAACACACGTTCAATTCAATTCATACTACTGTGGGTCCATATCCTGGAGGTAATAGATAAATACCCTTTGATTATTACTTTCCATTTAGGGACTCTCTGTGTAGATGTAGAGCAGCAGATACATTTGTTAAACAGACGAAAGGAATACTGTGCTTTATGGTAATGTTCCGGAGCGTTTTTTTTTTATTTTTCTTCATTGGGGTGGGGTGGGGGGCGTCTACTGGATATTATAATTTTATGGTGTTTTTTTTGGGGATTAAAAATTGATTTTTATTTGCACGCGCTTAGGTAGAATGGGATGAAATGTTATGCTTATGAGAATTGAAAGATGAAGTTGGGTTGGGTGGACCGGAACGGGTTTGCTTACGAAGAGAAAATAATATCATTGAGTGCGGAGAGACTGTAAAGAAAAAGGTCTTTAGTATCCATTTTCTTGGAAAATGAAGTTAAGAGTTTAAGGACGAGATGATCAGTGATTCAGTGAATTATGAAGGAAAATACAAAACACGTGTGTGGTCTTTCCTTCGCCATGTTGGTGTTTAGAAGAACGTGAAGCAACCATTAAGTCGTTGGTGTCTTTTATGAAAGGAAGAAGGGTATGGCGCTTATAAAAACGGTTCACAAAAGACGAAAGGAAAAATAAAAAAAACTAAGGAGTAGAAGCAAATTATGACTTCGACTTTTCGCCGTGGCATTGGTGCGTCCAGACGAAGGACGGAGACCGGCTTATCGGTTCTCGGTTGTGCCTAGGATCTTAAGTGGTTTTCATATAGATTTTGTAGCACCACATTATGTCAAATATTGTTTTTTTTTTTTTTAAATACGAATTAAAGAAAAAAACAGAGAAGGACATAAAACCATCTCTTTGTGTATTGTTCGTTCATTCGACCTTATCGACATATAAAAGCCTAATGCACTTTTGCCAACACGTTCACTTACATACTTATATACATATGTATCTAGCACAACCATCATGCGGCATCAGGGCGAAATTATAGACTACTATTATAAGTATGGCGGGCCATAGATGGTCAAGCATAAAGGGACATATGGTGTCCAAGGCTATTTGTCCGGCATTAGGCCACAAAAGGACCAAAGTAATTTTTGGACTAAATAGAGCAAAGTTAAAAATTCCTATTATGCTTTCCGGACACCGCATCTCAAAAGAATGGGACATGCCAGCGACCACCAGGCGATTATATTCAACGTCGGCAAAAAGAAAAGCCCAGGCAGTGCCCCAAATTAACAGGGCCGAAATGGAAAGTAGCATCTTTTGATAAGTAGGCATTCGAGGAAAGGTTTAATGGCAACTGTTTAACCAGCCACGGATCAGCGGATCACATATCGCACCAACTGACCCAAACAATCACGACAGCGTGCGATGCAGCGATGCCCAGGAGTTCAGCTGGTAGAGGGGGTGAACCTTGCTACTGGTGGAACGACGAGATTAAAACATTCAGTACAAAATGCCTTCAGGCTCGACGCAGATCCCAGCGTTCTAGGGGAAGACCAGAGTTCCAATAACGTTAAGATATCTTCAGGTTGGCGTGAAATGACCACGAAAATGCCATCAAAGAGAGCAAAGTAAAATGTTTAAAAAAAACTCTGCAACTATGCCAAACAATGTTGAGAAGAATAGTAGAGCACCTATTTCCCCATAGACCATCGACTCTGTGCACCATCACGACGGAGACCAGCATCGACCGAACCCGCCGATCACGCCGGATGAACTGCACGAAGCATGCAGGAAGATAGGCGACAACAAAGCGCCCCGTCAAGCGCAGCCATCAAAAGGAAACCAGATCTTTTTATAGCAACGATGCAAGGTGCCTTGAGGAGGGGATCTTCCCGGAAACGTGGAAACTCCAGCATCTGGTGCTGCTACCCAAAGGAAATAAGCCACCTGGTGATCTTTCAGCGTATCGGCCAATATGTCTGCTAAATACAACCGGAAAGATCCTAGAACGCATCATATAAGGCAGGTTAATCGCCATGGCAAGATGGTTTCAGAGAATCGCGATGGGCCCACTATGGCTGGTTCAGCCTCATGACCAGGGTTCGGATTTTGTTGACCAAAAAAAGACAAAAAAGGCAAAATTATATCTCAGAAAAAGGCAAAAAAAAGACATTTACTAATAAAGGTTTTTATGTATTACTATTAACATTGTGATAGCACTGTACAACGCAAAACATTTTGAAGTTCTCTGGTAACAATCGCCTGCGATAGTCTCTCAGGAAAGCCTTGAACGAAATAAAAGATCTTTCAACATGGGCAGAGTCTAGTGGAGCCAAGATAAGAGATGCCACATCGTTGACTTTAATATTCGAGTCAAATTTGGAGTTTGCAGCGTCTTTTTCTGAAAAACCGCGCACAATTTCATCACATCTTCAGCTACTGACCCTTTAGCTTGTTGTAATTTCTCTTCGAACCCGTTCAAAGTCTTTAACAACTCTTCATAAGGCCTTCCTAAATATTACGCATTGCACTAAGCTCAAATGCTCAAATTAAAATACATTCAACTACTAGGAGTCACCTGTTATTTGTAAACTCTTAGATATGTGCTCTTTCGGGTGGACTAAAAATCTATTTTCAATTTCACCATCAATTTTTGCAATTTCTTTCAACAGACTAGCACTAAGTATGACCAGTATGTCACAGAATATGAATCCATATGAAAAGGCACACAGTTTCGAAAAAAAAATACTTCCCAGATATCTAACGGTTTTTGTCAGATGAAAACTGGTAAATAAAACTGCGGCGAATATATGAAATTGCACGTACGGCAGAAGAATGTAAGCTGATTTGATACAAATGTATTGGTTGTATTGGCGTTTAGGGATTTTTTTTTATGCGGGCTAGTGTAAAGAATTCATTGTTCATACGACAGAAAAACCTGCGCTCTGTTTGGACACTGAAATTTCTTTCATGTGAGCAAGGATAAATCGTATAGTTAAAAGACCTCCGCTGCACGGAAGTGCATAAGGAACATTAATAGGTCTGTTCCCGTACCTGTCCAAAACAGCCGAAAACAGCCGAAATCAGCCAAATCCTGTTCCCGTACTAAGATTTTTCATATGTTTTGACAGAAGAGAGTGTAGTTTTCGGCTGTTTGCAACAGTACGGGAACAGACCTAATATGTCATTGTAGTTATTTTTTAAAATCATTTAATAATCCTAAAAGATTTTGAGAAAAATTAAGATTAGGGCTACTTTTCTTGCCAGCTCATCGGCAAACTCGTTGCTTTCTACAACAAGCTGACCAGGCCCCCAACATAGTCTTACCTGGTTCTGCATAGTGCCCTTAGCATTATTCGGCAGTTCCTGACTATTCGTTGCATTATCAGGACCACTGGAGTCCTAAGTATGGCTAGAACTTCTGCCTGAAAGAGGCTGAAGGCATCCGGGAGTCTTAAGGATACTTTTAGCCCTGCAAAATATACCAGTCCCCGTTTCTTTAACAGTTTAAGATCCGTCCGCGAAGACTGCAGTGTCTGTATGCCGAGTTACTATTATTCGTCCTCTCTTCCCGTACAGGGTTTTGTTGGCTTTGCCATAGCCGGGTAAAAATAGAAAAGAAACAAAAAAGAACAACAAACCCAAAGGAAACAACTTTCTTTTCTGTCATCACGATTGAAAAATAGAAAAGACATAAAAATTAGAAACGTTGCAAACTTACTTTTATATTTGTTATCAGAACAGTAAGTCCTATCTCCACGATTAGAAAATATTAAGTAAGCATACACAATAACTAAACCAAAGGAATAAATAGAAAAGACACAAAACAAAAAACCAAAGGAAAAAACTTTCTTTTCTATCATCACGATTCAAAATAGACGAAGCTGGAAGCTATGAGATGAGAAGCCGACATACCATACACTGAGCTACTGCCCATCTTAAAACATGAGTATCCAATTTGGTATATATTTCTCTGGTAACACTTTTTTAGCGAACATTTTTCAGTACAAACATTATATTCAAAAGAAAGTGCACAGCTACTTTGACAAATAGCACCGAAAACGCAGAAAAAGGCAGTATGGATTAAAAAAGGCAAAAAAAAGGCAATATGAGTAAAACAGGCAAAAAAACGCAAACTCAACAAAATCCGTTCCCTGCTCATGACCCATTTTTAACCTAACCTTCACCTATGTTAGTAGTAGTCATAATAGTTATAGTTATAGGCAATGTATCTTTCTCATTTCCTGTAACAGCGTTCTTCTCTTATGAATTTTACTGACTTCAATCGACTTAATTGGCAACTTCTCAAACTTAACACAGCAACTCTGACTGAAACTTCATGTCGCCGTTTTGCACGAGAAGCTGGCTTTGCACTTTTGCCCATTAAAAATTCATTACACTCACATTAATTCTCGGTTCCATAGTATTAAATCGAAAATGTCGCGCCCTCTGCCGCCTCCCACACAAGGATACTCATCTAAAATTAAAACAATCAATTTATTCATAAACTTAACCCTCTCTTCTCTGTACGCGCGCCGGAAAACTTTCACTTCTATTAAGATATAAAATTTTCTACAAAACCCAAGAAATTAACACAAACACCAAAACCAAAGAAAAAGGAAATCGGCCATCCTCTGTTCGGAAAAAAAAAAAAACGTTTTTTTCTTCAGGTCCTTGCAGTTCTTCTTTTTCTGTTCAACAAAGTCATTGACAACACGCACACATTCACGTGTAAACACTCCCAAAACTCCCACTCTCATTGCAAATGCGCGCCCGTAATGAGTCCTTGTTATGACAGAGGAGTCTCGTTCGCGCTCTATCTTGCAGGCAGTTCCCTTTTCGGTGGCTCACACCCGGAATTTTTAATAAACTTCAAGGATGTGTATCTTAACTTTAACGAGGAGATGGTTGTATATTTTCTTCTATCCTTTCCCTTTTCCTTGATATTTTCCGTGTCTTCCTTGTGTGTCGTTTGACAGAATTTGTTAACGAATGTTATTACCAGAACACTTTGAAAGAACTTATCAAGGATAATTATTAAAATTATGTTTGCAAAATAAAAAGTATTGCAAGAGATCTAGAGATGAACGAAAAAGGATGATGGGTAACACCACTCACTACACTACCACCACCATCAGCGAGATGAAAAGAAAATGCGAAAAAATTAAATTTAATGCGATTCTTGTAGAATTTCACATTTTAATGTTAATGTTTGGTTAGCGTGTTGTTTGTGTGTTTGTGTGAGTCGTGTCAAGTGCGAGTGAAGGAATTATGTAACAAGTTTTGGTTGACATTTCAAGTTTTTGTTTTGTTTTGTTTGTGACTGTCAAGGGGGTGCTTCTTTTGACTGCGAATGGGTGATGACTCTTTAAAGTTGTCCTTGGCAAAAAGCAGTAACTTTGGATTATACGTAACGGTTTTCGTTTATAATAAAAAAAAAGAAAACAATTCAAAAAGAAGAACGAAGAACGTTTGGCTTGTTAAAATGGTTGGATGACATTTTGTCAATGCACGCAGAGCTTGGTCAACTCATCCACTGATTGATTGCGAAACTCTATAGGGTGGTGTTATCTCTCCTCTACTATAAGTTAAGGGTGCGACTGCATAGTGATAGCGTCACGTACATATATTGGTACAACTCTTCTTCCCTAAATAAAAGCGTAGATTATGTATAATAATAATAGACCCAGAGAATGATTCCCCAAACGTCCAAGTTAGATGAATTTAGATCCATGGTTTACCTATGCAGTATAGTTTCGTTATTTGCGAGGATGTGCGTAGTAATCCTTGACCTCGCCTACAAGATCGTATCTGCCATAATGCGTGAACGTAAATAACGTGATTGACCCCTATCAGTGCGGTCTAAGGCCAAGAAATTCCACCATAGATCAAATTTTCAGACTAAAGCAGATCGTTGTAAAAAACCGAAGAAGTCCAAATCGATACTCACCACCTGTTCATCGATTTCAAGCCCGCCTATGACAGCATCTGAAGGGATGAACTATGCAGGACCACGTCTAGTTTTGACATCTTTGCCAAACTCGGCAGGATGACGATGTAGAGAGCTCGCTTCTCCTTCAAGGTCAGCAATGACATCACTGAGACCTTTGATGTCAAAAAAGGACTCAGTCACTGTCATGCGACTTCTTCAACATCATACCTGAAAGAATTGTTCGAGACTCACAAGCCAAAACACGAGGTACGATCTTCCAAAAGTCAGTTCAACTACTTGCATATGCCGACGACAGTGACATCACTTGTAGAATACAGCGGGCTGTCAACGAAAAGGGATACTCAACATCGACGAATTCGACAGAACCTCACAAAAGACAGTTACATCTTTGAGGTAGTAAAGGACTTTGTCTACCTCGACTCTGTTATAACATAAAAAATTACATCTCATCAGAAATCAAGCGAAGGATTATTCCTGCCAATTGCTGTTTCTTTGGGTTTAGAAGGCAATCGAGTGCTCCGGCCCGTAGAGTATTCGACTGCAACCCACAGGGTCAGCGCAAAAGAGGACGATCTAGCCCATTTCAGGTTAGATTAAGATGGGTCGAGAGGCTGAGCCATTCAAAAATACTATAAGGAACCAGAGTGAGCCCATCGCGATCCCCTAAGAATCCATCTAAGGATGGCACCTAAACCGCCACAATCTCCTCAAAGCATTTTATTACGCTGCAAAATTTTAGAACTGCGTGCTAGGCCCTCACATTCACACAGAATATGTGCAATATCTTCTGGTACACTGATATCATTGCAGTATCTGCAAATATCCGTACCTATGAGTCCCAGCGGTTTGGCATATTTGCCTAGAAGGCAGTGCCCTGCTAAGCCTTAGGATTTCACTAGTCCTTTTACGGTCCAGCACCGGCCGAAGTGCCTTGGAAATCTTATGCACTATAATGTTTAACCATCTATGGTCAGCCCTCCTCATGATTGTATGTTTTAACTTTGATTTAATCCTGCATTGCGGTGGAGCAACGACCTCGCCTAAGGTAGAGCACAAGTAGAGAAGGACATCAGTAAACATGGAGTGCGCAGCTGGAGGCAGTTAGCTAAGGAGCGGGCTAACTGGAAAACGTTATTGGTTGAGGCGTTGCTCACCACCCCGGCCATTAGCGGCACCTAAGTAAGTAAGTAAGTATGCGTGTAATGATCCAAATCCTTGAAATATCTTTTGTTAATTAATCTATTGCCATTATAAACAAAAAAATAGTCATGACTTCTAGTGTATTCTCAGATTTACCAGAGTGCGATTTTGCGAAAATACAGGAATTTCTTCAGGCAGGATGGACCACAAATATCAAAAACCACTGTTGTGGTGGGCAGAGTTACCAGCATCACTTGTACCTTCGGTGGATCACGAAGAGGTTGATGGTGTTTCTTTTTCCTCTTCTTTTGAAACTTATTATCAAAGCAGTAAGGTAATATACCTTGATTTCACAATTCTGCCGGGTCAGGCTGTTCCGCACTTTAATATTTTCAACAGGATTGCCAAAGTCGTCAGAGTAAATTCCGGTACACTTTGTTGCGGTTTCGAATGAGGACACAATTTACTTTTGAACTATCTTACCAAAACCGATTTAAACAGAAAGTTTGTAAGGTTTAAACGACTCATGACAAACATTCATCAGTTGAATAGAATTTCTGGTTTAAGTCCTTCCTCGAACGGGAACCTTCCAGAAAATGTATGTAAATTTCTTCGGTGAGTTACTTATTTCCAAACAACTCGATCCGGAACAAGTAATAAATAATGGAAATCGTTTCCGCACGACATACATAGTAAACATACATCCTAAGCCCTGCTCAAACGTATCTAGGGGTACGTTCCTCTCTCCACCGACAGGATATGGAAGATAATTCCATATCCCCCTTCATCTTTAAAATCACTTAAGTTATCGGGATATCTTAATGTAAGGCAACGAACAGGAACCATTTGCTTCGTTTTCAGTTTTCACTTCATGTGCCATTGATCTATGGTAAAAGGACATTCAACGCATTTCGCTCTTTTTTTTTATACACACACTAAAAAGAACCCTCGTAGAGAGCATGCATTTTTTTTTACAAATTGTGATTGCAAAACTGCTGCCCCATCCACCACCCAACAGCTTGTTGAGAGAATAATGACACAGTGTAGTACCACCCCAGTTTTGGGGTTGCGATTATTCTTATCTGTTCTCAAGCGCATAACTTCTAAACATTCAGCCGGATAAGAACCCATCCCTTTACCCCGAAGCTCCATTTTGTTTTTTTTTTTTTGGTAGATACAAATTATAATCATGCATAGTCTCGAGAAGTGGTGCGAGAAAATGGGATGCAAGGACCCAATGTACACGTATGTATGGGTATATAATGTAGCTCGTCGTCCGTTTTCTGGAATGTATGATGATTGCTTCAATGAAGTGCGCTCCTTCAGAATATGTGTTGAATATATAAATCTGTGTGTACGATGTGAGTTCAAGGATTTCCGTAGAATTCCATTCGAACTATTCTTATACTTATGTTCATGTGGAAGAAAGCATCGACATCGGCCACAAACAGGGGGGAGAAGCGTAGAAGAGATTTCTTCCTCCTTTAAGATCCCTTGAAATGGAAAGAGAGAAAGAGCATCGGTAAGGATATGTGGAAATGCCACCCCACCGACAGATATTTATGTGTAATTGGAATGGAAGAACGAGAAGAAGAAGTTACGTATCTAAGATATGCAACCCCACTCGTCTTCAATAAACATCGAATGCGGCGAGTGGTAAGCACACGAAGATTAGAGATGAACTTTTTAAAATTAAATCCTGATCCGGAATGTTATTACGTACAGATGCGTGTGTGAGAGTAGTGTTTCGTCGTTATCATCTTATTACCCAAGACAGGCAGAAGAAAGTTTCGGAAGTTTTTAGACCTATCGCTCTGTTGGCAGCAGAATTTGAACTTAAATTTTAATCCTTACATTCTTACATTCAACTGTTTAGCATATTGAAATTATTTTTCAAAAAAACATGTAATTTCCGTGAACATTGAAGAATTCCAAACTTCGAAACACGAACTCTCTGCAGGTTTAATGGTTAGGATTGAATTCTCCTGATGTTGGTAATTTGTTTTGTCGAGTGTAAAGCCTTTGCATTGCAACATGCACACTTCCAATTCCAAGAGTTTAATTAAGCTGGTGTCTTCGATTAAATAAGGTTTTGGACTTGGTATGAGCCTTTTCTCAATCCAATTGAAAAAAGTGTCGAAGACAAAAGGCGTTGTTCGAACTGACAGACGATTAAAATACTTAGTAGAGCGGTTTTATGAAAGACATATACTCGTACTCAAGTGTTTTAAGAAGGAAGAAACAAGAGACGTCTAATTGGCTTCTAAGAAGCTCAAATAACGTACAGGACACCGAACATTCGAGAACTCAATTTTTGGAATTAAATACATATTTGCAGGAGTTGGTTGTAATACCCACACGATCTGACACCTTAAAAGTATTGATTCCCGCCTTTGTATGACTCTCATGTGAATGGATTTTTGTCCACAGGATGAAAAGCTTTTTCTCAAAATTGTAACAAAACAAGAGTCTTCGTCCTTAAATCGATCAGCTATGTATGTATGTATGTAATCGATTTTTCCTATTGAGGAATTAAAGTCACGTATTTAAGTTTTTTTTTTTTTAACAGCGCCAAATGGCAGATGTCATCAACGTAGTAGAAGTCTGTAATGCCAAAGGAAAAAAAAATGTCCTACCGTCACGTCGTGATACTTAACGAACGCGTTCACTGAAAACCTTAACTGTAATTGTGAAATTTCGTTTTAGAATTTCTCTTATTTCTTAATGGATAGACAAGAAAAAAATCATCAACATTTAATTTATACAACAAAATCTGAAAAGTGACACAACACGATTTAATTTCAGTTGATACCATCGTAACTTTATACTACGAAGGCAACTTATTCTTTTTTTTTTTGTAAAGGGTGTCCCAAAATTGACGCAAGATTTTAATTTTTCGTCATTTGTGTGGCAAAGTGTTGCCAACGAAAAGAAATTGCGGCGTGACAGCTGACAGTTCAGGGGTTATGAAAATTGGAGTGATACACGAAAGAAACACGCGTTTTATTATTGAGCAGTTTTTTAGGCGTGTTTTTTGTTTTAACCTACATACATATGTAGGTAATATGTATAGGCTTAAACAAAACTTTCCATATAAAAGTCAAATATAAATACATAATATCTAAACCTATATAGAATTATAGTGGACGTCCAATATAAAGAATTATATTTTGCACAGACTTTCGTTAAATCGATCGTCGTTTTATCTATCTAATAATCCCAGCCATGTTTGTATTTATTATAAGAAAAGAGAAATCAATTCACATAGTCAAAATAACAGATGTAGTATCCCTACATGCCCATAAATGACAAACCATTTTGATTTTAACCAGAAATTGTAAAGCATTCATTTAACCGAGCAGACATTTCTTGCATCCTTCGTAATATAGAGCCATCTATGGGAACAAAAATCTGATTCGTTAAAGTGGGTATTCGTTCAACTGAAATCCACTGTAGTTTAGTCCGGATAGTTATTGCCTATCGGGTATAACAGTGGATTCTCCCTAAGTCGAACTCTCTCTAAGTCGAATTTCTCTCTACCTTGATGTTTTTCGCCATATTTTATCATTCCCTTCAATTTTCCATACAAAAACCATTCTTTAAGTCGAACTCCCTTTAAGTCGTCACTCTCTCCAACTCGAACACTCGATTATTGGCATCTTTGTTCACCCCTTAAGTCGAATTTTGTTAAGCACAAAACAAAATAAAAGTCATTACCCCTTTGGAATTCGTATTTGAGTATATAACTACCAACCATCAAGTACCTACCATCGTCAGCCGTCGTGTTTCTTCCTGTTCATATTCTTGGTACCTCCATACAAAGATACAGTTTTTTAACAAGTTGCAACGCAAAAAAAAACATTGGTATCCTTTTCTTTGTGTTGTTGGTTGCATTCAAAACAGGTTTTTTAATGGATCTATCTGCGTATGTATATAAAAAGAACTTGTTTTAGTAAGATTCCAGCTGGGATTCTAGCCAGTTTAACAGAGCTGATGCAGTCGTAATGTGCATGTTTGTAGCTAGCTAGATCAATTAAAAAAAATGTAAGTTGTATGAATTATTGCGAAGTAAACTGTATGGTCAACAGTTTTGTTTATTTATATTAAAACAGACGTCTTAAAACAAAAGTAAATGTTTCTCTCGATTACTCGAATTTTTGCAAAACTCTCCCTAACTCGAACAAATCTTGTTATCCCGTGAAAATTTGACTTAGGAGGAGTCGACTGTATATGTTAAGCAGCTACAAAACCCGTGCTTCCAAATTACTTTCGGCACATTTTATTGAAAAGTATTATCGAAAATGTCAAAAATGACAAGACGTCATGTCAATTATGAAAAATTTAGGATGCCTTCCTAGCAGAAAAGGTAAATACATAATTACAAAAATAAAAGCTAAATTGAAAAAAAGTCTTTATACAAACACATTTCCTTTTTTAATTAGCCAAAGAAAAATAAATACTACAGCTAAAGTGTCATTTATGTCACATGCTCAGTGCTGCCAGATAAATATAAAAATATCTTTAAGCTGCGATAATAGTTTTTTTAAGCTAGTCTACAAAAAAAAAAAAAAAAAAACACACCTAATAATGAATGTTTGCGCAAAAGACGGAAAATTCAAATCTTGCGTGAATTTTGGGACACCCTTACATATGAACAACTAGTGCTACTCAAAAGCTGTCAAGTTCGTAAGTTATAACTTCCGACAGTTTTTCTCATTTCTTATCCAATAAACATATAAAAAATAATAATCTTGAAGTTCTTTCTTTTAAACAGCTGTCAAATCGATGCACGCAACTATACTGTCAAACTGTTAAGTGGAAACCCCTTCTTACATCTACGTATATGTATATGCCATTCACGCATTGAAATCATTTCAATTTAACAGTAATCTTATTCAATGCATGACTCATAGAAGAACAGATAAAAAAAACCTGTTCTTCCGTTGATCGTAAATCAAATTGCTTCTTCTTAATTCAACGCAACTCAAATTTGACGACTTAAGTGCACTCCACAATGAGTTATAATAATATTCGAACCTTCGGTGGAGTCGCGACTGTCCGCCGGTCATTTGCTTGAGTAAGACATTGCCTCCCTCCCCACCCGCTATTAAACTTCACATCTATCCGTTGAAGGTTGAACTCCTATCAAAAGAAGTAAATTCCACCACACATATCAAGAGCAGAGCAGCTGTCAGAAGAGATCTATTTCCATGTTGCATGTTCTGTTCTAGCTATCCCCTCTGACTGCTGCAATTAAAATCATCTCCGCAGAGGGTTTATGTCAGGAAAAAAATAAATAAAAATAAAAACATCATGAAAGGGAACACGTTTGCACGAGATCTATAATTCAATTTTAGTGCAGACCTGGGCAATGATGGAATTGCTGCAGTCGCCGCCACAAGAGTCACCATACTAACGCGACGAGGTAACTGCCGCCTGTCATCTCGGCGAACGGTCGGCGCTGAGGATTAATGCACGTCATAAGCAAAAAAAAGGAAGACATACAACTTTGTATACACATCCTTGATTGCTTTGTTATCTCTCTGTGACCACTTGATGCGCCAGTATCCTTTTAGAGCGGTCATAATAAAAATTTATGATTGGTTTGAGGTGCCCAAGCTGATGCCGCTGCTGCCAATGCCAACGACAATGTCCTTCCTCCTTCTCTCCGATGGCCATTATGTTTAGGCGAATTTTATTCGTTTCCTCTTGGGGGTTATACGATACGAGTATTTATAACTTTCTTAAGGATTCTGTGAAATTTCCCAGACATTGACAATAACACGCTACCGATCCCGCCGATTATGGCTTAAAGCTGGTAATTATTATCGTGTACCCGCTTTAGTCTGATTCCGAAATTGGATTGGTTTTATGTCCACCTTAAAGCGAACTATGTATCTCTCGGTGTCGTGTTAAGAAGACATTACACGAAGGACAGCGACACCATCGAAGACAGTTCACCGCGCGAGTGAAGAAAAATTTTAATTCTCTTTGGGGTTACAAGTTGGTTTAAAAAAAAAAAAAAAAAAAAAAAACGAACCTTTCAAGTCTAGAAGAATGCACATTAAACCGATTGCACAAATTGTTTCCGACATGTGGAACGAAAGGAGGGAGGAGCTACAGCAAGACACCAAGGAAACGAACATGGAAATTGAGTGATTGGAATACAAATTACAGGAAATGGTTGTCGGTGGTAGGTAGGAATAGGAACTCGTATTTCAGTGCTGAAGTCAAAACTACAATTTGACTGTTTCAATTGGCAAATTGAGGGCTGAGTCGCATTGCGGCTGGGAATAATAGTTCTAAAACAAAGTTGCGGATGTATCATTACAGTTATAGGCAAAATTGTCTGAGCAATCATTTAGGAAAGGATGATTCATTTGAGGTTTGAATAAAAAAAGAATATACAAAATTAAGTTTAAAAAACCAACTAAAAATTACGAAACAAGATGAAACGAAACAATGATTTTCAGAGTACAGCTATGGTCGCATGCCGCTTTGTCCAATGAATGTTAATACGTTATTGTAACGGCAGGCGACCACGGCTATACTCTGAAAATCATTGTTTCGTTTCATCTTGTTTCGTACTTTTTAGTTGGTGTTTCCCGTAGCCGGGGTTTAATTAAATTTAATTTAAATTTTTTAGATTTTAGTTTCAAAAAATATGTAGTGTATGTATAAGTAAGCAACGTCGTGTTCTACTTGTCAAACCCTTTCATTTGATACCCATATTAGGGATGTAGTAAAGTTAACGGAAATCCACCATCTTGCTATGGGGCTTCCCCCATATTGAATTTAGCACGACGTCATATCGTATTGTATTTTAATCGCCAAGCTCTTTCATTTGATACCCATATTCAGGAGGTAGTTACGATAACAGAAATCCGCCAGCTTGGGGCGTCCTCCATATTGAATTTAGAACTACGTCATATCGCATTGTATTCTACTCGCCAAGCCCTTTCATTTGATACCACTATAATGCCACTGTAAAGACAAATCGGGTAAAAAAGAAAAAAAAAAGAAGAAAAAAGAGGTATTTCGCCATTTTGCTTGGTGCGCCCGCCATATTGAATTGTTCTGTGGCGTCACATAGCCAACGACACTCTCCCGATAAGGACGAATCCAAAGACACCTCATTTGTTGAAATCGGTTCCATAGTTTAGGCTGTAGGAGATCACATCCTTACATACATACAAACAAACAAACCCAGCCTGTTAAAATCATAACCCTTCCTCTGCGTGGTCGGGTAAAAATATGCAATGAATCGCCTCGACCACACAAACTGGACGGTAGTAGATGGTAGATGGTGTGACTTATTCAAGCTAAGAGAAAGAGATTTCAAGCTAACTTCAAGTCGTTGCGAAATCCAGCAGTTTAATAGAAATCACTTGCAACTTGTGATGCCACTGGTATTCTTCATCCACTCAGGATGACAATTAAAAATCCACGCATTAGATCAATAGCTCCAGTTTCAGAATAATTCTAATATTAGCCTCAGTCCTAGAAAAAGGCTTATGTAAAACTGTTGGCTAATGCCAGTGTCACATTACAATTTCAACAAGTTGAATATACGAGTAGTAGCTTGCTCATAGGTCGTACGACGAAGTCTTTAGATTAATGTACATTGATAGGTAGGTAGGTATAGGTAGAAGTGGTAGAACCCAAATAGGGCGTAAACGGAGCCGTTTTGATATCACATCCTCAGGTTACCCGTTGATTCGGATGTGGTTGTAATATTTACATCCACCCTGTGGAGCTTAGAAAGAGGATCAGCTCTCCAATTCTTTTCCCGGATATCTCTTTCAGGTCGCCGAAGAAGAGTTTGCCCAGTATGCGTTGCCTGACTCTTGCTAGAGCTGGACATTTGCATAGGAAGTGAATAAGCGACTCTTCTTAATTTTCACCATTGCAGCTTCGGCAGAAATTATTGTGACGGATCGCTAGTTATGGCAATTCTAGGCATTCTTACTGGAGTTGCGAATGGGGAAATCAGTGGCAAAAAATGGCAACAATGGTAAGACAAGGTTCTACGGTAAACTTAAAAATTCTCAATTAGAAACTTGTCGTTTCCATTTATTCCACTCAAGAATTCACTCCTTCTGGATTCCAATGGAACATTCGGAATCACTCCGCTCCCAGAAGACAAGAAGAATGCTTCTTTTTACCCAATATAGAAAACAACTTTTCGGAAGAATCAATTTGGCTAATAAGGCAAGATGCTAGTCCCAGTGCCTTTAGGCAGCCAAATGTATTAGATCTTGAGTCATCAACTTCTCAGGATACATAGAGATTTGAATATTGATTTCCATTTACAAAAAATCCGGTTCTTCAGAAACTGCCAAATTTACTTATGTCACTAGGATAGCAAATCTGGTATACTGATGGGTAATGTTAGGGTTGATGTGCCCAAGTTTCCGAAAGTTAAAGCACTGAGAAAATCATCTATTATTTCAGAGCCGAAATATCTATCCAAATGAGCAGATGAAGATATGCAAAGAACTTAGTAAGTTTCTCATATGGAATTTCTGAACTAGACCCAGATTGAAGGAGATGTGTACCAAAATATTTAATAATGCAATCTCCACTGCCTGTGTAAAGTAACATTTGACTCGCCTTCATACAGGCAATAACTCACTGCAGCTATAATCATATTGCAATTTGATATCAAATGTGCTCCGGATAGGAAATTGACAAATTGACAAACCGATATAAATTATGCGACATAAACTATCAGTCAATTCGTAACTGAAGAGTAAAGCACATATCAATGGAAGTCTCAAGTCAACAAATCAACTTTGTATCAGGATTCACCAATCAAGTTATTCCAGTGTCACATGCAATAGGCGTCTTGTCTGGAGAAATTCCATAGATCTGGATTTTCAAAACCTTCTATTCTATCCTCTACACGCCAACTTCGTATGCCCTGTCACCACAATGACTTTATTTGAAACACCTCTTTATCCTTATTATGCCAAAAAGCCAATCAAAATCTTTTATTATTTTCGTCTTTAATTAAAAGATTCCAACTATGGCGTAATTTCAATCATTTCATTACTAACAAAAAGGATAATTTCCTAAAATAGAAGGTGTTCATAAAATTACGCAAACGATTGCCTTTTCAAACGAATATCGTAAATAAAAATAACATTAAAAACGACAGAAACAATTTCTCTGTCTTCTTTGTTGTTTTGTATTTCTCGTGGATACCCGCGCTAGAGAACGGCCGCGCCGCTGAAAGGACACTTTTTCCACACCAATAAATTCCTACCGCGAAGGCAAATTATTTAAGTTTAATAGCTCAATAAAACAACAGGCACCCATTACACAAGAACGCACCAAATCCAATACGAAAAATTTATTGATTCAAACAAACAAAAAAAAAAGGCGGCACGGCACGGTGTGTTTGTGTCCTTGGAAAAAGTAGGGCCTACACTTTACAAGCGAAAGCAACAAATTAATAAATGAAAGAGAAAAAAAAAAAACACACCCATCCGACTCGCAGCTGATCGTTCTACCATTTACGAGATCGTAAAAGTGACATTTAATTCGCTGTCCCCGAACGCAACAAAAGTAATAATAACGATAATGTCCACATAAACGGCGCGCGGTCTCTACGAAAAAAAAAAAAAAAGAAATAGAAAGGCACTCACAGATAAACATCTCATTACACGTCCACATTTGCGCCAAGAAGGATCTGAATCAGAAGAGTGTGCTTCATTTGCAAAGAGTGGTGTCCTTGTTACTGTCTCATATCGTATCGTATCGCCGCCCCGCGCCGCAACGACAACGCGACGCGACGTGTTGATGAATTCATATTCATTCATACGCACGCCGCTATCCATTTAACCATCTATAAGTCTATGTCCTCGTATACTCGTATATCGCAGGACATCAAACAATCTTTTTATTGCTTGAAATATAAATAAAAATAAATATATAACGTTGTGTTGTGTCGTTTCGACAATTCAAGTAGGAGTACGCGAATGTCGTCAAGAAGCCTTGATCGTGGGACGGGGGATGGATAAAAAAATAAAAGTCCAACTAAAAGGACGTGGAACTGGGTTTTTATGTATGTGCCCCGTCAATGTTTCAAAACAAACAAGCCACCACCGAAAGCCTCAAGGACGGCCGCGATGCAAGGAGAAGAAATCCGCGTGTAATAAAAGCCATTTTAAGGACCTCCATTAATCCGACTTAGGAGAAATAATATTCTTTCTAATGCGCTGTGTGTTGTATGTTTTATTGCCCGGCTTTTACTTCTTCTCTTCGCTCTGTTTCTATACGTACGAGTACCTACTAGTACTCGTATCTCGGTACCTCCGGCGGCGCCCTCTGTTGCTCATGACATTTTGTTTCTTTTTGGAAGGCAGATATGTTGAAATGTGTGGTTGGGCTCCTTAGAGGGAAAACAAAAAAAAAAAATAAATAAAAATAAATATTTTATAGGTGAATTCTCCCGCGCCGTTCACGGGACAAAGTGATGAGGAATGCGGGTGGCTATTAAAATGGCGGGAATACAAAATTAAGCCCGCGCAAAGAAACCAACGGCAATAATCCTCAAGCTCCGGAGCTCCCTTGTTTTTTTTATATTTTTTTATTTGCTTTCTTGTATTTTACGTTCATCAGACGTTCATACCTTACTTGTAGTCGACTCTGTTCTCTCATTGCGCGAAAGGGTGAAGCATATCAAATGTGTTTTTGGGGCGGATATTGGCGAACGGGCACGAAACGTCGGGGTAGTAAAATGTGGAACTTTTCGAGAGGTTAATGGTTTTGGATTGTTATTTTTTCCCTTTTTATGATTTGAGGGCTTAATATTCTACCTATTTCGGTTTTTTGTTGCTACAATTGCTACACAAGAAAGGGATTGACATTTTGTTTACAAAGTTTGGAAGAGATTATAATTTGTTTGTAGTTTTTTTTTTATATGCTTTTATGAGATGGCAAAGCTGTCAAGGGGATTAAGCTACATACGTATGTATAGAAAGTATCAAAGAGGAGGTGGGCAGTTCCATTTGGAAAGTGGTTTTTTTCGGAAGTGTATAGGAAACTGAATCCAGTATCTCTGGAGTATTTAGCCACAGGCAAAATTCTGGTAGGAATCGAGTTTCAAATGGCGGCGGATATCACATATCAAAAGATAGACGGTTTGGTTTTTTTTGCTTTTTTTTTTTTTAAATTACGTCGATAACCCATTTCTCCAAGAACTAGAAGATACAGTGTTTATAAATGCATCTTCTCGTCTAAGTTGGTAGTTCTTTCGAGGTACTCCAGTCTATGTGCCACACTTCTATAACAAAATTTCCAAATGGTCCCTTATCCCAGTCTAGTGTGCATACCTATTGATAACTATACTCTGTTCCACAAAAACTGTCAGTACAGGCCTTATGGGGGAGCTTGTTTTCAAACACTGGTGCCTGTATATGTATTCACGGCACTCAATTAGAAAAATCGTACTGAAATAAAAACCAAAACACCGACTTACACAGGTTTTGTTTTTGTAATTTACCACAAAATCGCATACATCCCACTATAGCATGACCAGCCAACTCCACAATCGGTGGCTGAATGATTATGTGTGACTGCGAATCGCTGTGTATATGGAAAATATCAACATCAAACAGTGTTACCATTATAATTAATGCTTTTTCTGTGGTTTTTGTCAAAGATCTTTGGGATTTTGTGCTTTGAGAACCAATAAAATTAATTTGAGTATGTGATGGTATTGCCACATGGCTTTTGTTATTCCAACTTTCTTGTTTTTCTGGAGAAACCGTTAAAATGAGTTTGAACGCTTTTTCGATTTTTGTGATTTATAATGAAGGTTATTTGCGCGAGATGAGTATTGGGTGTGGAAACGAATAGTGACTTTTTTTGTTTCTAGCCTATATCTCGTTAGCTAATCGTTTCCGTTATATATAACACCAAATACACCAAAATACTCGAAAACATGCCCTTTACAACATACTAACATTTCAGCAAAATCGAGGTGGTGTCCACTTTGTACACAATTATCTTTTTTTCGTTCAACAAATTGTGTTGATTTCAAATCAGCAGATGGTACCCCTAGGTATTGCTCTCCGATTTACTGACTTTCCATGCATACTCTGGTAACCCAGTGAGAGCTTAAAACAGGGACAGATTTTTTCTCTGTCATTTCTGTCAGGGCAAGTCATGCCATAGTTTTTGAATTAAACTGCAAAACCTGAAAGAAGTCCGAAAACTTTGCAGTTTTTCACGTATTGCGCAGGTAGCACAACTTTTTTTTGCTTGCAAAACGTAGTTTTACATCCCCCTAAGGGGTCCAAATTAGTGTTCCTTAAACATCGATCGTCTATCGATACTAATCGATAGTAAATGACTATCGAAAACATCGATGGTTTTAGGAACTATCGCAAGTAACCAGAATTAATGCATCATTTTCTATTCAAATATTGTAGACCGGTAAATATATTATTTTATTGTACTGAATGCACTCTCCAGCACACAGTGTATAATAGGCGTCTTTTTTCCAAAACTGTATAGGCTTAGACATTTTTTTCCAAGTTAATTACATTAACAACTAAGCCTATATACATAGGCTTACGAAAACTGGATAATTATCCAGTCTTAGGTGCTTTGCCTGGATAGAAAATTGTGCTACCAAACTATTTTTCGTCGATAGCTATCGAAAATTTTATCGAAATGTCAAATATGACATGAAAAAGAGGGAGACATATTAAGGCCGGTAGCTATCAACCGAACTCTGCTGTCATTTCAAATTTAAATTATTTCTGTTGATTTTTAAAATGGGTCGAAAAGAAAGAAATACGAGTTTATCCGACAAGGAAAAAAAAAAAAATTATAATGGATTAAGTAAACATGTTCCTTATTTTACTATTTAATTGGATTGCATTTGACGAAAAAAATTCTAGCCACCAACATCAATTTCACCATCTACAGCTGTGTTGCATCAACCTCAATATTTACATTGCCATATGTCACTGACATCCTCGAAAGAGCGCCAAAAATGTAAACTTAAAAGCCATTTATGAGCGCTTGATAACTACCGGCCTTACTTTGACTGAAAACAATGCCGATGTGAAACTGTCCAACTGTACAGCGACTTTTTTCTCATTTTCCGCTAAGCCTATATAGATTTGAAAAAAAAAAAAAAAACACGCCTAATGTAACCGGAAACAGGGTTTTCTATTGGTGGTGGTTATGCCAGGAGTAAGTATAAGGGGAATCCCCCACGATATAATAAACTTAATGCTATGATCCTCTACGTGCACACGGGTCACATCACATTTGGATTAATTTTTTATAAATTACGAAATTATGAGTAAAATATTGGGAGAAGTCAGAGACAAGACTTAAGGAAGTTGCAGAAATGTTACTTTGCATAACAGCAACGTCAGTTCCCTCAAAGAGAAAATTCTTTGAAGCTTGTCAAATAATGACTGAACGCCGCAACAGGTTAAAGACCAACACTTTAAATAAACTCTTATTTCAAAAACAAAGCGATGGTATTTTGAGCATTAAAATTGAGCACATTTACTTGTAAAGATTTCCATACGCTCATTAAATGTATGTACGATGTATCTCTTTTTTTTAAATACATTCTAACTAGAGTTGTTTTTATTTGTTCATAAAACCAATCGATAACTATCGATACTATCGAATGTTTTTCGTAAACTATCGTGAACTATCGCAAGTGTTGACTATCGATGTTTAAGGAACACTAGTCCAAATAACATACCGCTTTACCTCACGTTTTGCGTTTTTTGTCTTTTTTTTTGTAAGATTTTACTGACATATAGATTGTATGCACGAACCTGCTCCTTATCAAAACCTAATAAACAAAAATATGATCAAAATCTGTTTAGCCGTTTGCTGTGTAGGTCCATGCAAAGGACTTTGTTTTATATATTTAGGGATAGCGAGGCAAGTTTGCTTTTACCATCTTCTCTAGAATTCGTAGCTCTTCTTCCACAAAAATGAAAGTAAAGAAATCCCCTTAAAACAACTCCTTTGAAGCATCCTTCCACTTCAAATATACATATTTCATTTCACCGGTCCATTACGTGTAAGGCAAAGCCTACAAGATCTAAATGCACCACACCTCTCGTATTCCTCTTGAGATGTAATCAAAATGAAAACAAAAAAAAAAAAAACATTGTTTCCTCATCCTCCCTTGGCATTGCAAAAAAAAAAAGCGGAAAGAAAAATACAAATCAGATTCCTCTTCATCAGCAAAGAAGAACTTTTACCAAAGAACTTCCATTATGCTCTTAGGTAAACCCTTATCTTGTATTTTTTCTTGTGCATTAAATTCTCTCGCACAATGCACTCGGAAAAATACAAGTACGAAAAAAATTAATATTAAAATACTATTCACTCATAAAGAGAAAAAAAAGTATTAAAAAAAAAAAAATTCAAAAGTAAAACTATTATTCCGAAACTGAATAAGAGTGTACACTGTAGTACAACATCCCTCGTCAGTCAGTGTCCTGGATGGTGTGGTGCTGCGGATGGCTTCAATTCAATTTACAAATGCTGTTTAAAAATTATCCCTTTTCTCTTGCTCCGGGTGCACGATGCACAGGTCCTTTATGTGAGCATATTTACCACCAAGCCCGGGATATGGAAAATCATATTGCGATTGTTATGTCTACCAGTGAGGACATTTTTTTTTTGTGTTGCTCCAGCTTCTCATTGGATTGGTTTAAAATGAAAAATGGAGAAACGGATGACACTAGCACAGTACATTTGGGTATGCAATTGTGTGAGGGAATAACTCTACTGAATGACAGGATTTTTTTTATTTATTTTTTATTATAAACACAATGCATAAGAGGAATTTATAAAATCTGTTTTTGTGGTTGCATGTCTTACTCTCCTCAGCGCGAGTGTGTGTTTGCATAAGAAATAGAAATGCCACGAATGCATGGACGGAGCATCATCTACAGGATTCGGTTTAGACATTGAGTGGGTTGGGTTAAATATACATGCAGAGGTATGACAGAGGTGCACAACGGCACAACAGCACAACATGCAAATGAAAAGTTTATCCTTGCCAGCATAACTTGGAATTATTTCAAGTGTACATGCATATGAACTTAAAAAAAAATAGATAAAGAAAATTGTATAAATGTTTGAGAATAGAGATTTAGAGGGTTTGTCCGTTAAAGACTTGAAACTATAAATGGTTCTTTTTTAAGCTTGTAAGATCCTCAAGTCTGACGAAATCGAATTTTTTTCTGTCAAACGCTGCCATCTTCAAGTCATAATAATGGTTTTTAGCGTGGACTATGAGAAATCTTCTAAGATGTTACGTGTTTTTGTAGAACATGACTAATGGAAGGATGCACTGTACCATCAGTTAGAGCTTTTACATCATAAATCTCCAAAAAAGTGATGAAGATTTTATAATGTTGTGGCATATCAAGTCAAAAGGAGTCATTAAGTTCTTCCAAGAAATTAATCGAAAACTGTCCATAATAGCAGAGATACATTCTATAATATCATTGACGTAGTCAGCTGCTGATGGACGGTTCAAGAAACAATAGTTGCCCAAGACAACTTTACTCATAACTTACTTAGTTGGCGCTACAGCTCGAGGGACCTGCTTCTCGCAACCATTTGTGTGTGCGTGTTATATTTTTGCACGAATGGAAGGGACCTACAGTTTTTTGCCGACTGCTATGACCGCGGTAGGAGGATGGTATTTGTTGTATTTCTGTCTATTATTAAAACAGAACACAAGTACAACGCAAGTGAGATTTAATCCTCAAACCGCTGGACCCCCTATATTAGGAGTGGTCAAACTTTCAGGCTATGAGCTCGACTTTTCGCTGAATTTGGTTACGCGTGATATCTACCCATTATTTTTACTTGGAAGAAAATACATACGTATACATAAATATGTACACAACATAAGAAGGTCACTAGCCAGAATGGATACGCCAAACTACTTGCGAAAGATTGTATCCAACTACTTCATCAATAGAAGGTTGAGATATAAAACCGAAGCAGGCGAAAAGTACTATGAAGTCTCCGTCTCCGCGGGAGTCCCACAATGATCAGTGTTGGGCTATCATGTACGACGACGGAGTTTTGCAATTAACACTGCCACCAGGAGTAAAAATAATCGGATTCGCCGACGATATCGCCGTTGTTAGTGTTGCAAAGAACAAAGCAATTAACCTCATCAAAGACTGGCCAATATCCGCCGGCCTAGAATAATCAGATCACGAAGCGGAAACTGTCCTAATATTCAGCAGGAAAAATCTGGAATACGTGGACATAAGGATAGGAAATCAAAGTATCAGAAAGAAAGACTGTAAAAGACCTATAGGAGCAAAAAGGCATCAACGTTTTAGGCAGCACTTTCTGGAATACTGCCAAACATCGGAGGACCTGCATATACTAGAAGAAACTCAAAATCCGAGGTAGGAAGCTGCCCCAGTTTGTGTGGGGGCCCTAGCAACAAAGGAAACAAGGAGAAAGTTATCGTTAACATTCCGACTTAGCGCTTTAAGAGCAATCAATGGCTTCAGTGACAAGGATGGTATCCATCGATATCCTTGCGGACGAGATGCGAAGAATATACATATAATAGGAGAACTTCTAGTTACCAAGAAGCAACAGTTATTAAAGGGATCCAGGAAGAAGAAAGAGTGCCCTCAGTGACCAGGTGGCAAGCTCGGTAGGGGACCACTACGAAAGGCAGATGGACCTACAGGTTGATTCCAACCATTGACGTTTAAACAAACCGAAGGCATGGAAACTGAACTACCACCTTACTCAGTTCGTATCTGGTCACGGTGGGTATCGGAAATACCTACAATGTTTTGGGCACCATAGCTCACCTTTTCGCCCAAATTGCCGAAATCAGAAAGTAGACATAGAGGACACAATATTCCATTGCATACGCTTTCTGGGATGGAGTGCAGTGCAGTGTGGTTACATATTTTGTAACCAAGCTATGCTGGAGACAAAATATCGAAATGAGAATGAAGAAAGGATTAAATGCTTTTTACGCCTGTAAAAGGACCTTCGGGAAAAAATGGGGACTGCAACCCTACATCATTAACTGGATGTACACTGCAATCGGCCTGATGATCATCACTTATGGGTCCACTGTATGGTGGATTGCTACAAAAGTTAAAAGCTACACAAACAAACTCGCCAAAGTGCAAAGACTAGCAGCTTATTACTCATTACCTTCCCATCGACATGTTCATCAAAGGCGCAGCAGCAAAAGGAGCCCTCAGACTAAGAGAATCTGATTTGCTAAAACATACGACGTATGGACATGCGGCGACACTCGGAAAAATACAGGAACTGAGGAGATGCAATCCTGAAATTCTAACCAAAACCTCAGATTACATTACCCCTCACTATGACTTGAACGTACCAATCCTATTCCCCAGTAGGGAAGACTGGCTGTCGAACAAGGTGATCAGAGACCATGAAATAGCATTCTTCACCGACGGCTCAAAAATGGATTTAGATACTGGAGCAGGGTTCTACTCAAAAACACTAAATAAACGGGAATCCTTCAGACTACCGGATACATGCAGTGTTTTCCAAGCGGAACTACTAGCGATCGAAAAGGCCGCAATATTCATAAAAGGAAGCGAACTTCCTCCGTCGGAGATAGCCATTCTGGTGGATAGTCAGCTAGCTCTGAAAGCAATAGGATCAAGCACAATAAAATCAAAGGCAGTCCAAAAATGTCGCAATGCACTAAATGCCATAAGGCACCACAATGTTAGACTGCACTGGGTACCCGGACATAGCAAAATTGAAGGGAACGAGTTAGCAGACGAACTAGCTAGAGCTGGATCAGCCATGAGCAATAGTGATGCTGACACCTCCATACTGCCACCGATTAAAACACTGTTCAGCGCAATCGACCATATAATTGAAAAAGAGACCAACGCTCTGTGGTTCACACGAACCGACTGCGTCACACCTCGCTATTTACTTGATCTTAATAGGACAAAGACGATGTTACATCTGGATAAATCCTCCATACGCTTAATCACCGGAATAATCACAGGACACTGTGCCATAGGTCACGTGACAAGCAAATGGCAACCTGAGTCCAACGATATCTGTAGAAGCTGCGGAGACGAGGAAGAAAGCGAATCGATCCAACATCTGCTCTGCCACTGTCCCGCCCTCCAAGAACGACGCCTCTACGGTTTGGCCAACCCTGCCCTATATGATCCTTTGTTGTCCGGCAAATGTTTTTGTTTTTAATACTAGAAAAGTACTGCGAGGCACTTTCTATTTTACACTCACCACATACAATTGACGTGTTATGGCTTTTATAAGGCGGCACTGCTCAAACGTTCCTCTGTTTCCTTTCAACACGTATCCTAGGTTCAAGATCGGATCTAATTGCAAGTTCCTTTATAAGTGTTAAGACTGAGTGCTCCTGGAGTGTCCTGCTGATATCCACCTTACGTTTGAAATGTAACACCAAGTTTTGTGTTCAGTTTTTAAATGAATTAGCAAGTTGTATCTTTTGATTTGTTATGGCGCCCAACGTGGAACCCTCAAAGTCTTAAGCACTTGGTGCGAAATATGTGTACGTGGGCTACCCAAACCTATGTATCCCACAGTTAAGTCATTGAAGTGCTTGTTGAAGTTATGGCGCCCAACGTGGAACCGCCAAAGCTGTGAGGAATAGGTGCCCAAATTTAAGTATGTAAATATAATAGTTTATTCACTGAAGTGCTAGCCTGTCCTTGAGCGTAACTTATTTGTGACGCGTTTAAGGTTAGTGAGTAAGTACCAAAACTTTATACGAAGCCAAGCCTATATTTACGCTACCATATGCTGAATTTAGAGCAATTGTGCATTACCACTTTTGCAAGTAAGCTTTATTGTGACGATGAATCAGTGTAGCCACTCCCAAAGAATGATAACCGGCGATTCCGTAGTTCTTCTTCTACTAATTGATCTCCATTTACTTTGACTAACAAGGTCATTTGCAGACTTGAGTGATTAGAATTAGTTCTAATGAAGAAATGTTAATCATATTCCCTTCATACATTTGCCACACCTTCTTCGTTATACGAATTCGTATACACCCCAGAGGTACATAATTCCCTAGCCACAATGTATTTCATACATTTAACCTGCACATAAAATGAGATCTCTCCCTGCTACTCCGGCAAATATAATTCCAACTTACGAGATTCGTTTATGAATTTATAATAAGTTTTCTAGATTTCGTTTCCACCGACAGGACTGTTTCATCTGCCACATGGAGAATCCCAAACTATTATCGCCGCCCACCCTCAGCACCCCACTCCTCACTAAAGACTAACAACTCTGTTACATACGAGGACGAACCTTATTCATAGAATTTCCCACTTTAAAGTAATATTATTTAATTCCCTCACATCCTGCGATAGAGTTGGAGTCAAAATTTACCCCCATTCCGTCGCACACATGGGACCAACGGGCCAAGCACGAGTTGGGCCATTTGCCTCCCCCTAGAGCAACCGAAAAAAAAGGAAAGGAAAATGAGTCTCACTCGAGAGACTTGTCGTGTGCTAAAACTGTAAAGCACCACAGGGATCCCTGCCTCAATCACACTGTGCGACAAGGACGACAGATAGCATTCTCGTTTCCGCCAAAAAGGAGCCACCAAATAAAGTTAACATTTTATATCCTTTTTGCCAGTAATAAAGCAGAGTATTAGTGGTAGTAGTGTGGATGATAAGAGCAACTGATGGTGGTGGCGGCGCGGCGGGGACGCGGCTGAAAATGATGATTTTGTAAAACCATCCGAAAACTCAGAAGTTTTTTTTTTTCTTCTTAACACTGGGCATAAGGATATTTGTAAGGAGGCAGTGAACATTTATTTCTTCTTCCTTTCCATTTTTGGGCTCACCGTATGAGTGTGAGCATACATACACATGTACGAGTTTTTTTTTTCTTCTCAAGAGGAAAACTCCACGACGACGATGATGACAATATCTCATTTGAATTAATTAGAAAGCACAGTTACGCGCCGTGATATACCATTACATGTCCTTTTGTAGAAAAAAAAAAAAAACCATACTCTACTCAACTCCTCAGACAAGTCGGCGAAGGAGGTTCTGGCAAAGTAATCAGAGGCACCAATTGAAATTATTCATACACACTTCGTACACGTAATTGTGTGGATAGAACACGCACGCACACAACGACGTGGAAGGAAGTAGTATAGTTAGATAATTGCTCGTACTTACACATAATAAAGATACGCATACAGTTTTTAATTAAATTTCACTTTCATTATTTTCATATTTAATTACACGCTGCTGAGCATATGAATGTAATTTTCGCTGACTTTTCGCTGAGTTTAAATTGCTGGCTGTTTGTTTTGTACGAAATTTATGTGCACACAGAAACATGTCGTGCTGTTGGCGCATTAATTTGTATTTGAACTGTTTGTGTGATTGAAGAGGAGAAAATGTGTTACCATCTGGGAATTGGAAGCTGAATTGATCCAAGGTAGGTGATTTTTTAAAGGAACCTCAGCATGATTAGGCAAATCGATGGCAAACTGATTGTACTGTGTCTTTGTTGGCATATGGCATCTAGAAGTCATAAGTTGGCATTAGTAGCTGCAATGCGGAGCTTCGGGGCTAACAAATCTCGTTACTAAATTGTGGCTATCCACAACTTCTCCGCTGAAAGGATTAAGTGACATACACTTCATTTCATAACTATATAGCCCTCTTAAAATCTTTACTTATATTACAATAACGGTACTTATTTGCTTATATTTTTATTTTAAAATAATTACAGAGCAAAAATATTATCTTTAAGTATAAACATGAGTTCAATATTTGAAGGTATTTCCATAAAAACACATTTTTAGCGTTTCATAACTATATAGCTATATATAAAAATTGGGTCTTAATTCTGCTTCCATTTGTGATCAAAGTTTTGTGCTGACATTAGCCGTGTTTTTTTGAAACGTAGCTAGCCAGTAGTTGCTAGCAAAGTCAAATTTCACACGTAAAACAAATACAACAACCAGCTGGCTACAACTCTTGATTTTATCCGCAGCCGAAAGCAGCTGGCTAGGAATGTTGCGATATCTCATGGCAAGCTGGCGCTTAAAGCGATTTGTAGAACATTTGACAGACTGCCGTGAACGAAAATTATATAATTTCAATTACTAAATGATGTTTCACAGAAATAATCCACTATATTATGATTTCATATCACTTTATGTAAATTATCCATTGAATAAATTACCGAAATTAATTGTTTTCACAACAAATAACAAAAAATCGATTTGGTTGGATGCCGAATACTTTGACAGTTCACACTTAACAGCTGATCGAAATCACACACATATGACCGAAATCACACACACCAACTTGGAGGTAAGTCAGCTGGGTTCGGCTGGCTGGGAATCGTTTTAATGAACGACTGGCTAGCTACGTTTCAAAAAAACACACCTAATATAAAATATAAGTTAAGTGAATAAAGCCACGCGGAAAATACTCCGAATAGGAAAAAGGTAAAATTTTGGCGTTTAAACAAGAAGGTCTCACTTTGCGGGAAATTGGTCAAAAAATTAATCGCAATCATTCGACTGTGTCAATTTTCCTACAAGATCCAGACGCGTACGAAACACGCAAAACAGGGGGACCAAAAAGAAAATCGTCTGAGCGGCAGGAGCGACATCTGGTGAACACGGCGAGTAATTCAACGAAGAGCCTCAATCAATTAAAAGCTGAACTGAACCTTAATGTGTCAAGAACTACTGTGCACCGAACAATTTTAAGGTCTGGAATTTTAAAGCATTCCAAATTAAAGCCGGTGCCAAAACCTAGTGCTTATCATAAAGTAGCTGGACGAGAATTCGCGCGGATAAACATAAACCGCGACTGGAATAAGGTACAAAAGAGTCTTATTATGTTTAATCTTTAAATTCAAAATTATAAATTATTTATTTTCAAGGTCATCTTTTCTGACGAAACGAAGTTCAACCTCGATGGTCCAGATGGCTTCCAGTGCTATTGGAGGGATCTACGGAAGGATCCGATGTACTTCTCAAAGCGAAATTTTGGTGGTGGCACCCTAATGGTTTGGGGTGCATTTTCATCCCTTGGAATGCAGAATATATCGGAGTTGTTCAACAGCATTTGGTACAATTTTTGCAACAACATCGGGAAGTAGGCCTCATATTCCATCAGGATAACGCGTCGATACACAATAGCAGGGCTAGCAAACTATGGTTCGAACAAAATCAAATTGAAGTTCTTGACTGGTCAGCGTGCTCACCGGATCAAAATCCGATAGAAAACCTATGGGGAATTCTGGTCCATAAAATTTACGGAAATAACAGACAATATTCTTCAGTTAAGCACCTTAAAACGGCTGTGGAAAGAGCTTGGAGAGAAATTCTGCAGCAAACTCTCCAAAACCTGATTGACAGCATGCCAAACCGATTGTTTAGCTTGATCGAAAATCGGGGTAGTTCAACAAAATACTAATTTAATTAATTTTTCCTTTTTAGGGTTCCGTACCCATATGGTAATACGGAACCATTATAAGTTCGCTCTAACTCAAAACCCTTTGAGCGCGAGTCTGACTCGCACTTGGCCGGTTTTTTTTTTGGCTAAAAATCACATATTTGTTTATGTTATGTTATGAAACACATGAAAATGAGTATTATGTGCATTTTTTGTAAATAAACAAATTTTGTTTACTAAATCAACTCAAAATATTTGTTTTATTTGATTTTCTAAAATTTGGTTAAAAGATTTTTTTATTTTTCTCCTTTCCAACGGTTTTAATTGAATTTTTGACGGTGGCTATATAGTTATGAAATGGGGTGTAGATTAATCTTTACCCAATTCCACCTAACACCTGAGATACCTTAAAAAAAAAACAATGAGTATGTGGTCGGAACGCTAACCACCCAACGTGCCACTAAATTTGACATCTTTATAGCCTAAGCCCACTACTTTTCATTTCAACAAAGGCCAGATGATGCCATTCGTTGCTACCGAGTATTCACATCTTTCCTAAGCCATAACCGCAGCCTCCGGAATTCCTTTAAATAAGACTTCCAATCCCAATTATTTCGACCTTTGCATGTAAATTTCTTATGACTACCTCAGCGTTCGGTGCCTTTCGATGAAATCTCCTGCCTAATGCCAATAGAAATAGACAAACGCAAACAAGGTGTAAATGTCTTAAATCATTCAAAGTTCCTTCATTTGAATCGTGTAATCCAATCTAACAAACCTAAGGCGATTTCGATTCCCTTCTTCTTAGCCCAAAAGGTACGAGTACGAGTGTATACCCATAGAATCGCCCCCCAAAAATGAATAAAGAAAAACCACACCTCCACTCTACCGTGTGTCTCCATCTCCCCAGCTACAATATTGCTCCTGAATGGATTAAACCTTCAGACTACATTTATAATCAGATTAAAATTTTCCTCTCATCTGATTTTGGAGACCGGAATTAGGGATTGGAATTGTTGGGGGGAGGGGGCACACAACACGTCAAACGGGAGGCCATTGGACGGGGTCCGGATTTTGGAGTCTTGCAATGCAAACCCCCACAAACGCGTGATGTAATCCGGTCTCAAAGAATTCATTTGTAATGGACACGTGATATGATGCGTGTATGTGTATATACATATGTATTTGAGGTTAAATACGATTTTGTATTTAACGGGCTAAGGACAAGTTAAATACAAAAGAATATCTGCGTACAAATTTGGAACACATTTAATCTCTTTATGGCCATATGTGCGCACACACATAGAATAAACGAATTGAAGAAGGAATTAAGTCATCTATAAGGATTTTCTTATTCTCATCGTCTAAGGAGCAGGAGAAAAAAAAAAACGGTTCTAGATATAATATCTTAAGACCTAGTGAAAGGTTAATCGGTGAACGAGCGCAGTTCACTGGGCTTTTGCTTGCTTCGAAAGGAAATCCTTCTTCCTTTTCTTTTTGGAGAGGGTGGCTCGAATGTTAAACTTACCAAAGCTTTGCCTCTACAATCTACACTTGTACCATCGAACATCGTAAGAAACTCACCTGTAATGAAAAAAATGAAGAAGGAAAAAATTAATTTCAAAATCGAATCTTTTATTTTTATTTTTATAGGCAATTAATGATTAACGAATAAATTTCATCTAAACTAGAGGAAGACTTAATCCGAATCAGTGTAAGACGAAGCCGAGAGCTGCTACTTTATTGACGCTTTTACGAGCCGCCCGCTAGACAATGGGCGGGAATTGGGTGTGAACAATGACAGCGAAAGGTAGTTCAATTTTTACGAGATCGTGGGAATGTATCTTAAGCGAATCTCTTGGATTTTTTTTATTTATTTTTATTACTGACATTTCGTAGATCACAGAGATGAGGAAAGACTAGACCAATTAAAGAGTTAATTTTTTATTCTGTAACTGATTGGGAATTGATTGAGTAAAGTAGAACGTAACTTTTATAGGTCATGAGCTGCTGGAAATGTTCATTACGATTACGATTGAGTTCAAATCTTTGAGTTAAGTGGGAAATCAGACATTTGATTTGGAGAAAAAGAATATTTATTATGCTGACACTCTATAGCTGCATAAAAAGAATACAGAGGAGATATATGTAGGTACATTGGTACAGGCTTTGCCTGGAATCCATAAATCTATGAAGATACCGTTTAATGCGCTGATTTTTATGCAGATAAGTAGGTTGATGTTTGTCTGAGACTCCATATATTTCTTTATTAAGTGAGACACTTGATACTTTTGTTTGCCGCTAATTAGGTGGATATGAGGATGGTTTCTGATTATATCTTAAAGCTAAAGAATTGCTTTCTTATGGTCGTGCCGTCCAAAATGTTGTTCTTTTTTTTAAGAGATTTACATATGTCGATCGGGACTCTAAAGGTTCCAATTTGTTTTTCCTCGTGCATCTATTATTTCTGTCTTCCTTATATGTACTGCTTGATTGTGTAATGTGATAAAGACATTTTGACATTAATGTCCAACCGCTTGATGTTTATATGAAAATTTGTGCGTTTCAAAACTGTTACCAGAGAATCATATGAAATAGGGCTGTGACTCAGTATCGGGTTCGTGTCTCGACAAGGACGGTTTATTTTTTTTTTATTTTGGTTTTGTTTTTTGTTTTTTCTATTTTTCCCCGGCTATGGCAAAACCAACAAACCATGTGCTGGAAGGATCGACGAATAATACAGTTCCACGGCATACAGGCACTATAGTCCTTACGGATGGGTCTAAATTCTAAACGGCAGCGGTCTGGTATCTATTGCATGGAACCATTACCAGAGCTAAGAGTGTCTTTATGACTCCCGGATGCCCGCAACATCTTTCAGGCAGAAGCTCTAGCCGTGCTTCCTGATAGTGAAACGAATATCCGGCAAGAATATTGGTAGAGTACGAACTCGATAATCGTAACCCTTGATACACGCAGCTCCTCGATTTTTGAAACACTATAAACATAGCATTATAACCTTTATAAGTGCAACTACTCAAAACAAAAATTTACCTCAATAACTGCAACTTTCTATGATTTTGTTTTTGTTCCTTTCTCATTTAAGTCCTATCCACATTATGTAGTATTATGAGAAATTCACAAATTGGCCATTTTTATACTTTTTATATTCGCAAAGCGAAGCAATAGGGCAAGATTGAGCTAAAGTAGATCAACGTCCCGTAGGACGTATGTAGTTGCCTAGAGTGGCCTTTCTGATCCGAGCAAAGGCCGGACACTCGCTAATGAAGTGCTCAGCTGTCTCTTCTTCTTCCAGGCACATCTCGCAACGGCCCGAGCTTTTGATTCCAATTTTGTTCAGGTGCTCGTTTAAGGGAGTGAACCCAGTGACCAGTCCTGTGAGGATTTTGAGGTAATTTCTACTAAGGTGTAACAGAAACTTAGTTCTGTTTGCCCTGGGCGCGTCTACTAACATTTTGGCCTGTCGACATGACCTAAGCTCGTGCTAATGGTTATAGTGCTGTAGTCGCAGCAGTTCAAGAAGCATGTTTTTAGCATAAGCTGAACTGCAGCCAATAACAGGCTGAGGAGCGATAAAAGGGGTCGCTGATCCAGAGCATCAGCTTTATCGTTTCCCGGGATGTCAGAATGTCTCGGGACCCAGACCAATGTAATCTTATTACATCGCCCAAGCTGGTTCAGTTTATTGACAGCTCCCTCAACAATTTTTGAGTTGATAAACGCTGCTGAACAGGCTTCGATAGCTGCTTGGCTATCGGAGCAGATGTAGATGGACTTGCCTTTCCATCTCTTGTTAAGTGCAATGTGCGCTGTACTAGCGATGGCAGACACCTCTGCCTGAAATAAAGTTGTAAATTTACCCAGTGGAATAGATTGCTCAACGTGGCATTCTTCTTAGTAGACACCTGCTGCGGAGAGCTCATCCATTAAGGACCCGTCCGTATAGAAGATTATACTTCCTGATGGGATGCATTATGAGCAATCATCAATAGATAATACTTAGTAGCTTGTTTATTTTGAGACATGCATGGTAGTGTTTTTTATTTAAAGCGATGGAGGTCACAAAAAAGTGATAAAACTAACAAATAAACAAAAAAAGTGAAATGTAGCATAAACTAAAATGTGGTGTATCGCTATAATTCCAGTAAACTATATTCTATAAATCTGATGGAACTTCGAGGACTGCTGTTCTAAAAAGCCCAAGTTGCAAAAAAAAAATTACAGACAAAAAATACAGATATTTAAAAAAAAATATTTTAATGTAGACCTACATTATGTTCGTATGTGTGTACTTGAATGAAATTAATTTTTTAATAAAGAAAATATTAGCTTTCTGTTTCAAACCTTGCAAAAGGTGGACCTCAGTAAATGCAACAACCCCGATTTCAATTAGTTGCGATTACCGAGTTCGTACTCTACTTACATTGACAGTCGGGCTGCACTTTAGGCACTAGAAAAGTTCACTGCGAAAACGGCACTAGTTAGGAGCTGCCGAATAATGCTAAGGACATTATGCATAATGCAGAACCAGATAAGACTATGTTGGGTGTCTGGTCAGTCTGTTGTAGAAGGCAACGAGTCTGCCAATAAGTTGGCAAGAAAAGTAGGGGAACTGCCGACTGCGGGAAAAACTAACTGAAAAGTATGACACAAGTTGAATTGAAACGATGATGTTCTCGTTCTCAAAATCTTTTACCATTATTTTAATAAATGATTTTAAAAAAATAACTACAAAGACATATTAATGTTCTTTATGCACTTCTGTGCAGCGGAGGTCTTTGTCTTTTTTGCCATCCCCTGGGTCAGAAGGAAAGCTTCTGCATGCACAGTATGTCCTTTAAGTAACCGGACGGCATTGCAGATTAAAGAAAGTCTGTTGCTTCTGCGTCGATACAACGCCGAGTGCGGTCAACCATGGATTTTTGCATAGCTAGTTTCTCAATGGCGTCGACTATCCTCGTCACAGTCACTTTGATGACTTCGATATCGTCGTACATTGTTCCTTTCATCTTAAATTTCATCCTGACATCTCAATGAACAGGAAATAGTTGCAGGTCGACAGATTCGGCCATAAACTGACGCACAGTGACAGTTTTGTGTGGTCTTGTTCGTAAATTTTTTTTTGTGAGAATGTCGTGAATCGTATTCTTAGACACGTTGAAGTCTCCTGCCAACATTCTGCACACAACATTTAAACTCGCGCATTTTTCGACAAGTTCATCGGTGTCAGCTGTGACCGGGGCGGGGCGCATGGTCTGTGAACGTCATTTAAGTCATCTCTGCGTCGAAAGCGTGCACTGCACGAATAAAATTGCGTACGAAACAAAAAATTTGGGCTATACACTTTTTGTATTAAACTGTACGTTTCCAAAAGTGTTTTACTGAGTTTAAAACGAAATCTAATATTCGTTCTTTGTTTCACCGTGTTTTTGTGATGTACATACATATACAAACGTACTGACACTGAAATATCATATCTCCGTATCTCCGCAACTGGTCGGCCAAATTTCATGAAATTTCGACAGAAGGTAACAGATGTGAGACTTCATTTAATATCAGTAGTAAGCCAACAGATGGCGCCACTATGAACGAAGTGAAAAATCAGGTCCAGTTGTTCAAAGGACAAACTGTGGCAGATCAGAATTAGTCAGAATGCCATTTAACATGAATATTTTCGAGATAAAAGTATCATCCAACCGTTGTCGGTGGCCGTGGCGTAGTGGTAGTTGTCGTCGCTTGTCACGCTGAAGGTTCACGGTTCAAATCCAGATGTCGATGAAACATTTATTTCTCACGAAATAAAAATAAGTTGATCATTTTCAGAAGCTATTATCAAAAACTACTGCGAAGGCATAACACTGGCAGTATGGCTGAAGAAATTAATTGCACAAACTATAATAGGAAACATCTGGAAAAAGCTTCTGTGAATCATAAGCAATGGCATAACTTTTAATAATACACAACTCTCCAGTTATCCCGGACACCACCCATAGAGTTAGTTGAAACCTAACATCTGAGTTTCCTATCACTACGTCGATCTGTGTGTCTCTCGTTCTTGTCCTTCGTGTGCTCGCGCTGTGTATAAGCATTCTAAGGATATTCATATCCCCTTTAGCGTGTGTAAATTATAAAAAAAAAAGAAAAAAAAAATGTTGGCGCTTATTCCGATTATTTCAAACAGAGTCCATTCAAGTGCAGTTGTTTTCGTTTTTTTATGACAATTCTTTATTTCAGGTGAAGTGTTGGGAGATTTTATTTTAGCCGTCTTCAGCTTTTTTTGGTCAAGAATCATGACGAAAAGAGTGACGCCATTCGAATCAAAGAAAACAAGCACAAGGTGCTTAGTTTCCCGTTCATTATTTACCAAGATGTATGCAAATCATTCGCCCGAGCTCCATACATAAGTTGAATATTTAAATCAAAGTCTCAATCACAAAGAAAACGAAAAAAACTCCGAACAGCAACCCGCACCACGCATTTCATTCTCTAATCTCAGTTGAATTTCCATTTCGCGTTTCTTTTTTCCATTCGAAAAATCCCAAAACTCAGTCAATACAAAACCCAGAGACGACAAAACCCAAAACAAATAAAAACAATAAGTTTTAAGCCCTCGCCGCGTGGTTGCGCCTTGCTGTTGGAACTCCTGACAACAAACTACATAAGAAAAAAACAAAACAACAGCAACCTCGCCCCGACAAACACCTGACCAAATTGAATATTTTAACAACATAGCTAGTCCCGTATTGTAACAATGGTACTACGGTCCTGAAAATTCTTTTCACGCGCAAACAAAGCGCTTGGAAAACACATGTGTTGTTAAAAACCCATCTCTCCCATACGAGCAGTGTATAGAGGTGAATTTGTTATTTGTATTCTAGCCATGGGGAAGAATTTCGATTTACACTCTGGTGGAGAAGAACCCTTTTCTGCTGGCGCTGGTGCTGCTCTGCGCCACTACTATCGAAAGCCCGACACCAACCAACAATACAAAAAGGGATTGCTGGTCGTCGCGGTTAACTCATCATCCGTCGACGGTGGACCCACCCCAGTCTCCGGCTTCCGCCAGGACCCCCACAAACGAAAGTATTCGAGTATAAATCCATACGTGGCATTGGCATGCCTCACAACCATGTGTGTGCGTGTGTGTGTGTGTATCCTGGAATACAAGAATTGTGCGCTGAATTATTTAAATATAAATAAATGTATGAGTATCTACGAGTATGTACGTGTATATTGTACCCCCAAAACGCTGTGTTGTTCTTCTCTTGGCTTCGCGGCCGCCAACGCGCCACGCCGCTGCTTGCTGCTATGTTCAAAATAATGAACGGCGGTGGGGGTGGAAAATATTATTTTGTTTTTCCACATTGTTTTGTTGTTGGCCTGTGGCATCAATTGTGTATGTGATGCTTATGAAATTGCACTCTCACCGGCATCGTCGTTTCCATCTTCATGGCGCCGCCAAACCGCGCGCGCCACTCGCCGACATCGTCACTGATGCCAATCTAATTTGCATATTCTGATAACAAGAATTATGGATACACAAGAACCGAGCGAGGATGGGAGTTGGGGATGCGCTAGCTAAATAAGAAGGAGGTGAGCGCTAACGTGAGCGCGAGTGAAATGAAAAACAAAACAAATGGTTTCACATACGCCCCGTGTACCGCAGCAACATTTTATGATTTGCCACGTTCAAGTTGTTTGTTAAGTAATTTTTTAATTTTTTTTTTTATTTTTATTTTTGCTTCCTTTGACGTCAGTTTAAGAGCAACAAGAGTAGTTGCATACTCTTGAGTCTCGTGTCATTTGAGGCAGAAATTAATATGTCTCAGTCTCAGCGGCTTCTATACCTGAGTACTCGCATATGTCAAAGGACGAAAGGAATGATCAACCTAATTTCGTTTGTGTATTTGTTAATATGAACTCACTGATCGGGAGCAATAACCTTTCGCGACCACTCATTGCGCCTGCCTTGCACCTTCTTATCGGTTTTGCTTGTTTGTTGTTGTTAAACAAGTAAAACATTTTATAGGGACGTCGTCGTTGTACGCGCCCTGTTTAGGGGTGCGTCACCGCTCTATTTTCCACGAGAGTTAAAAAACAACGATAAGGGGCGACTAAAGGAATGTTTACATCAAAAGGCTTTATGTTGTTAACAAGGAATATGTACGACATATGTAATAATGTGTAGAGATGACTCCTTTGATAGATGAAGGATTTATGTACTCGTTCTGTGTGGTTACACTTAATTCAAGCGAAAGACTAGCACTAGGTACAAGGGATATCGGAAGTGGGTTTGGCACTGAACGCTAATGAAAGCTATGAGACTTGGCAGAGGACGGTTTGTTTTAACGCAAAAACCGACTGAACTGGGTCTTAATTTTGTACCAAAAGTGTTTAGCTGTTTAATATTTGGGCATCACTTTGCTTGTACTGAAATTCCTTCACTATTCTAACCCAAACCATTAACCACTAAGTTACTTACTTACTTAGTTGGCGCTACAGCTCGAGGTGAACCGGGGCCTGCTTCTCGCAACCATTTGTGTGTGCGTGTTATATTTTTGCACGAATGGAAGGGACCTACAGTTTTTTGCCGACTCCGAACGGCGAGTTGAGAAGCTCAATCGTGACAAATGATACTCTTTGATGCTTGTCAGGCAATCGAAAGAGGTGGTACCGTGAAAAAACTCTTTTAGGTGTTAGACCCGGGCAGCATTGCGTGGTAGTCCAACGGACTAACCACCACGGCGACGGCGACCCACTAAGTTACTTGGTTGACTTAAAATTAAATTCTAGGATTTGAGTACATTTCTGTACTTAAATTTGGGCAAAATATTCGCGTTCTTTAACTATATGCCATTTCCAATCTCAATTGGCCATATGTTTATAAGACATACTGTGAAATATTACACCTTTTACTTTAAACTACGACAGGAAGTGCAAATTCAGTCTTTGGATTTGATACCCAATCCATTTGTTTGTCCACCGACAACTACGAGTAGGTGTTTAGTACATCACCTTCTCATCTGCAAAAGGCAGAATCTATTTTTCTTGGCTACCTAGAGGCAACGTCTTCTATGCAATGATGCAAGAAGATGTTAATCTTATTCATTTTTCGGAAAAACTCGACACATCGAAATCCCATCCTTCCGAATTTCGCTAGGCGGAGCTACTACCCATGGCTTTTATTACAGATAGCCAGACGCAATAAAAGCCATAGATTTGACAATCACCTCATCAGAACTGGTTGATCAATGCCAAGAAAAACTAAATCGCTGCTTCTCTGCGTTCCAGGACAAAGTGCCATTGAGGGAAAGGAGTGAGCCTACGAACTACCCAGGTGAAGGTCAGCACTTAATAGCTCACTCACGTTCGTATTCCTATAGGTGCTGTAAAGGGCAATATACTCTCAAACATCTTAAAACTAGCTGGTTTAAGGTGGAGCAGCCTGACAAACTGTGTCATATCTAGAAAAATATGGCCAAGTTACAATGAGTCAAACAGAAATGAGTTACTACAAAGAACTCGCGTGGACATCGCAAGAATTGTGGCAGTTAGCACGGGGCACTGGCCAATAGGGGACCATGCAGCCAAACTAGAGATCCCTCACAATAATTTCTGCCGAAGCTGCAATGATGAAAATGTAATGGAGTCCCTCATTCACTTTCTGTGCAGATGTCCGGCTCTAGCGAGAGGCAGGCAACGCATACTGGGCAAAGCCTTCTTCGACGACCTCAAAGAGATATCCGAGAAAAGGATTGGAGAACTGGTCCTCTTCTTCAACTCCACAGGGTGGATATAAATATCTCAAACGTCATCCGATTAAACGGGTCACCTGAGCTTGTGGTATCTAAAATGCGCCTTTAGGAGTTTCCTTCCACCGAAACCAACACTTCTACTTACTATCACCTTATGACCGAATTCGCCGAAAGAATTCATGTAGAACTTTAAAGGCGTTTTTCTTTCAGCTATATTTCGAAAACGATTACCAATGTGTCTCGAGAACGGCTAAGTCCATTAAGAAGGGTTCGCGGAATTAAAAAAAAATAATTAAAAATAATTGTCTTCGTACTTATAGTTGTTGGATTTTGTGCTGAAAATCGGCAATGCTTTCGAAAGTTCTGAATTTGCCGTATTCAACCTGCTAATTAACCATCAATTTTGAGACGATGGTAAGTGGATAGCGCTATGTTATGTACGTAAAAAAGAAATCCCAAAATTTCACAAATTTGTAGACCCACGAAGGTCGTCATAATGCGTTTGAATGTTCTCCGCTGCTTAAAACAAATAGTTTGGAAGAATGTGTTTCTAAAGGTTGGAACTAACGAGTATGTTGAGGATTTAAAATTAATTCAAAATTTGTTTTTACATTTTTTTTACACTCATAAGGTTGCCATTCCTGCCCCGTCCTATTTGCCTTTAGAGTGGTTGTATACAAAGTTCAAACAACACACAGCCCATAGAAAGAGTTTTAACATCATTAAAGTTTCATCAACCACAAGGGCAAAAGGGTATCTGCTTTAGCTAGCCTAAACGAACATAATGATAAGTTAAATATACAATACATACATATATACGTACTCGTAGGAACTCTCATAATGGTTATTTGTATGTGTCCTCGAAATGAAGACTTTTATTAATGACTTTGCGAGGAGCTAGAGAAACGACTCGTCCTATTTCAAAATGAATAGCATGTTACGGTTAACCACCTAATTACAGTTTTGTTCTTAAATAAATTCTCTTCCATTTCAAAAGTCAAGCCGTACGTACGTATATGTGCGTACGTCATTCGAATCCTTAAACATACCTACAAGCTACAACCACACGCAAATTCACAAATTATAGTGAAGGAAGCTTTTCACCCAGCCTCCCAGCAACGGGTCTACCTAATAATTATAAATTAATAATTACCTCATACGGGAACAAAGAAAACATGTGCAAACGAGCGTCAAATACACGCAACAAGATTTAGAGTTTCCGACGCTTTTTATGTTTCAATTTTTTTTTTTGGCCAATAACAAGGCCAGGAGAAAAGGTAAAACCACAGAAAAGAAACGTATTACAAATTAATTCCACACTTGTTACGCGAAATGTCGCACGATAACACATCGCCGGTAAACCCTCGGAACGGACACAAAACAAGGATTGCCGCGGTGATTTTAATGTGCAATGAAATGAAAGCGTAGTACAAAGGATTTTAATTTTTTTATTTCTGAAATTAAAAACAACCCCCTTTATCAGTAATTTCGTTTGCATGCAAACCAGGAGTAGAAAGCTTAGCCACCCTTGCAGTTGAAATATGGATATCAAATTTCCAATTTACTGAACTTTTACGGCACGACCGCTTGCATTCGACCAAAGCTGCAGGTTAACGTAGGTTATAGACACCACCCTACCGGGGGGGAGGGTGAAAGGGTTGGCTGGAGGGTAAATTATGTGAATCATATTTTTTTTTTGTTATTTCTGTTGCGAACAACATAAAAATGAATTCTAAAATAAATTGAATTGCACGCTTTTGCATAAATAAAAATCACATTACACACTCCCACAAAACTTTCCAAGAGGGCGCTCTAACAAACAAATTAATCCACTCAACACGGGGAGAATAAAAAAAACCTTTGCAAGATACCTCCCAGGATACATACAAACGTACACATGTACTTGTACGTTACTGAAACGTATCCGGTGTTTGTTTTACACCATTTGGGTGTACATAGTTTCAGCGTGTCTCATACTCATCCCTACACCCCTGACGTGACGCAGGCGGTGACGGCGGCATATAAATCAAATCAGATTCAGCTTATTAAAACCACACTTCAATTTCATATTTGCATATTTAAATGAAGTTGCAATCCAATTCCGCAAACAGGCGACATACAATTCATCTACACACCGGGATGATGAAAAATTGATTGCGGGGCGCGGCAAGCGACGCGACGGAAGAGGGGGCGCGATAACATTGTTGTCACTTCTAGTCGCAATCCACACGACGAACGGATATCGTGATGGGGTGGGTTAGCCGTTTGATGTTAATTTCGAAGGTATACTCGTACAATGAGAAGATCCTGGTTTAATTTAACCAAGTCTTATGGTGTGGCGTTATGGGAATGGATTCTGTTCATTTAGGCGTTTTATCAAGACTACAAAGGAATTTGAGCCTCCGCCAGGAATAATGGATCAGCGAACATGACTGAGTGGTGAAATAAGCTTTCCAGAATAAAAATATGAGCAGATACCATTACCTGCGACGAAAAGGACAGGACATATCGGAACTTTCTCACATTTGTAGTTCATCACTTGAAACATATCCTCAAGTGTTCGAAGTGCTCCGTTTAATAGAGTGGGGTCATCGAATGTGTTCTGTAGACACGTGCCTACATAATTCATTTATTTACTGCCATGGTGGATGTTCTGAACAATGCAATGTAATGAAATGCGGGCTTATGAGAATGGTCAAATCCCCATCACACATAGGTCGATGTGGACCCATTGTGATACCCATAGTGTGTTCCTACCCTAGGTGTCAATGTCGAGGTTTCAACCAACCTGACGCCTTAACAAACTCAATCAGGTCAGATGTTGGTCCATCAGATAGCTCGCGATGTGATCAACGAAGAATTTGCCCAGGGTTCTGTTTCTCAGTTGACAGAGGTTAGGGTAGTGACAGAGGAAATTGGCTGTATCCTCATGTGCATCTTCGTCACCGCATCCTCTACACCTGTTATTTGCCTCAGTTACTGATCTTTGTTCAATTTTGGCCCGAAACTTACAAGGTGGAGGTTTAACCGTCCCGTCTGCTTGTTCTTTATCTAGGGCTCAGCCCTTTCTGAGTAGTTCATCTGCGGTTTCGTTGCCTGGTATCCCGCTGTGACCAGGGACTCAGTAGAGTTTTACATTGTGCTCCGTGCCGAAAACCTTCAGTTCTTCGCGCCAATACTTTACAAGCCTCGATGTTATTTATTTAGCAGCTATTGCTTTTATGGCCGTCTGGCTGTCAATGTCCATATAAGGTCCACATAAGGTCCACATAAGGCAATTCGGCGATCTACTTAGCCCGCCTGGCAACTGCGTATGCATCTCTCTATGAGTATTTGTTACAGAATAAATATTCAATCTGCAACCAATCAAGAGCAGAATAGCTAGCATCTGCAGAAAGTTGGGTGCACTGTCAGAGGTTCACCCTGAGATGCGATCATAAGAGTAGGTATGGCTAACTGTTTAAGTCTGCAAACCATACTTTCAATGAAATACCGAGACCACTGACAGACTCATACCGGCAGAAAGACGAAAGTGCTTTAAAAGTCGTATTGCTGACAGTAGAGCGTCAGCAACTAGGTAGGTAGGTAGGAAAGACTGTATTGTGTATCTTGCCATTCAAAGATAAAGTTAAATAGGCTTTCTTCCGCAGATGCACTCTCGCAGCTGCGCAAGTTGAATGGAATACCTAACCTATGAGCATGAGCCCCGATTGGCCATTGACCTATACTTACTGATGCCACAAATGCAGTCACATAAACTATGTTCCGCAGTTTCGTCGTCTTCCATGCAGAAACGACATTCAGTTTAATGAATAAGACCTATTTTGTGAAGGTGCTATCAAAGATTGCAATGCCCTGTTAGAAATTCCACTAATCTCTTGATATCGTTTCTACTAGGTTTCTTTTGGATTTATTTTAGAAGGATTTAATGGGTCTTTTAGCCTGACGAAGACCCTGGGTGCACACCAATAGAAGACACCAATGTTGTTTTCATAACTTCTGATTTTAAAGTTTATAGCTGAATTTGGAATGTTACAAAACGGCTCAGGGCCGATAATAGAGTCAGACGAATCTTTCCTAGCTAGTTCGTAAGCTTTTTCGTTTCCATTAATACCCTCATGCCCGGTCACCAACGAAAGTTTGTCTTTGCTTCTATGGGAGAGGTCTGGGAGAGTATTGAAGCAGCTCAGGACTGATTTGGAGTCAATCAGGTTTGAGCCTAGTGCTTTTATAGCTGCTTGACTATGCCTCAAAACCCCTTTCTAACCTAACATAACCTACTGATGCTACGATTCTGTCAGAACCTACTATCATGTTTCGTGGAGCTTGTATTAAACAAAACAAAAAATAAAAAATACAAAACGATTCTAAAAAGCACGTAAGTCCAACAAAAAAGACGTCGAGTTCTGTCGGCTACTCGGCTCAGAGGTGAATAGGAAGAAACTCTGCGAATGCAAAAGGCGGAGTACTGCATCTGCAGAGTGGTCTTGAGCTATGACACTTGTAACTCAAAAGGGTACTACTGCAATAGTTTTTGCGAAACCGCATAAAATCTGTTCTGAATGCCTTCTACAACAAAGAAACCGATGCTTGCATCTCCCACCCGCTCAAGGTCTATGTCTAAACGTTTCCTCCATAAATTTGTCTCCCCCTGACACAATACAGAAATAAATCAAAGTGAAACTATAAAATTATTTACGCCAAGTGAAAACAACCTCCGGTGTCTGCATTACAAATGTTTTCATTTTTTCACCTCCCCCCTTCGCCCACCCACTTCCTTAGGCAAATTTGGCAAGGATTCAATTTGCATCCTCAGATGGACCGCCCTACTGCGTATTTTGGCAACAATACTGATTTTTATTTCGCATGCAGTCCACAGAGAGCTTATAAAGGCCAGCTTTTGCCAAAACGAAGAATGTGTTCGAATGCCGCGAAGAAAATAAAAAGAAAATGTTAATAAAAATTATTTGTCTGCGATTGAAAATTTTATGATAAACTTAATTTTGCATAACCGTCTGACGCAGCCCCCTGATGAATAAATAGCTCTCCCGCTGGGGTTTTCGGATTTGATTTCACTGCCGCCCTTCTCGGGAAGATGGAAACATTTTCCGTTTTTTTTTTTTGGAACGAAAATATTCGAAATTAAAAATTCCTCCCTTTTGCATTGTGTGTACGAAATGAGAACTAGCATCAGCTTCAATTGCAAAAATAGCAGGAAATACACAGCGATAACGTACAAATAAAAAAAAATCAAATGTATCTGCAAGATTGTTATCTGCATGAACTATCTATGGAAAAGTTTGTAAAAAAAGGAAACTTCTTCCACCCATCTTGCTTCTGCGAACTGGGGGGCCTTACAATGGTAATCTTTGTTTTCTGCTTTTCATTTTACAAAGTGAAATCGAATATGTTGGGATGGGGAACACGACCAACCCTACTCGGGGGTTAATTTCATCATTCAGCTCGAGTACGAATGGAGCGCCGTGCCGCCACGGTCTGTCTGCCGTTCAGTGGATGCAATGGCAATCTTTGGAATCACTACTTCGGCACGTTGTCGATGCGAGAACGGGGATTTCCCTCGCCCTGCCCCATCCTATTTCGCATTTCATTTGGAATCCTCACTTTCAAATCCTCACACCATCACCCTGGCCAAATTGAATATATTTGTATACAGGTCCTGTGTTGTATTATTATCGAAAAAAAAAAAAAAAACGTATCTATGCGTCGTCGTTGTTACAATCAATACTTCGGTTGCAATTCAATCATGATGGTATTGATGCTGCCCCGGGTAACGAAACGCATCACATCAACACAGTCGATAATGCAGGAGAAACATCAGTAACAGTTATTCGCCTGCGGAATACTCGTACAAATGGGGGGCTGGGGGTGGCCCAATGGATGGAACCAACCAACATTACGGAGGCCATCAAGGTACTTTACGAATGCAGAGAAGAAAACACTGGAATGCAGTGATATTGAGAAGTCTGCTGAAATTGGATAACAATGGATTTTGGAGCCCCCAGCTTGTTTCATCTTGTGCGGATACGTAGGAGACTGCAAATATTTGTGTTTTGCTGGAATACAATAATACGTTCGTGAGTGATTGAAGGGATTCCTGAAAATTATCTCTGGATATTGTCATTAAAGGATTTATAACCCTGTGATTTGAAAAGGAAGCCTAATTTGTAGAGCAGATATGTTATTATTTTATGTCATTTTTTTCGGGACGAGAAAGATTAACTAGTTTCTAATTAAATTATCGTTGAATGAAGACTGTTTCTACATTGAAAAGTTGATTCAATGTGAGTCTGGTAGAACAGTTTTCTAGAGCAGGCTTGCTGTACCAAGTTATCGAACGTTAATCAATCGAAAGAGCCATTCGGGGTTAAGATGGTGTTGGGCACTTTCCATCTCCCAAAAACCTAGCTGTATAGTTCCTACAACATTCCACAACTAGAGACGAAAAAAGACTGATGTAGGGGAGAACCTCCATGAATCGAACGCCCATTATCAACACCAGTTACGCTAACATTCATTTATTACGTTTTCTATGTTGGCAATACTGCACAACCGCCATTTATTTCAGATATGCGCTCAGCAGTGTCAGCCGGACTGCTGACGAGCGAAGACTTTGCTTCACGAAAGTAGAATGCTACGGTAATTTAGAGCAAAATAAACGGTAATGCTGTATGAGGAGGACTTTGCTGCTTTAATCTGTACAGGTTCAGTTTAAAAAAAAATCCGGCCAAGTGCAAGTCGTACTTGCGCAATAAGTGTTTCATACTATCTTATTTTTATGCATACATATCCATACATATGTAACAGAGTTACGAGCATGTTAATTGATTTTTGGACACATATGTAAGCAACTTGACATAATTACCTGTCTGGTACCCTCTCTCATCTGCTCAGAAGAATAATTAAACGTCCACACAAAACAACAAAAAAAAGTATACAAGAAATTTACGCATGTTGCATGTACATCAGATTTCATTCTTCGTCTTGTTATTCGTTGAATTGTATTAAACGCGTGGAATTTTGCGATTTGTCTCCCTCTCGTGTCCGTAAACAAATTCAATTTTTTTCCAATGTAGTAGCAGAACATTATAATTTATAAGAAACCATCAAGATTCCTTAATGTGCTTTTCATAATCATTGGTTTAAGTCGAAGTTCAATTGTTATATGTACCCTAAGCGAATTCTTGTGGCATATTTCTAGGATCAACCATTCAATTTCTACTTTCTTACATACAAATTTCCCTATACCTGCCTGCTTTAGGTGATTGTTATAGGGTGACGTCATTTCTGGATATGTAAACAGTTGGGTAGTTGAAATTAAAAAAAAAAATTTAAAAAAAAATTTCGAACATGGGGCAGTCCTGATAATTTTTGTTCCATCTACACTTTATTCTCAAAGTTTGCGATTTTATTCAGATTTTTCTGAGCGATATTTTCAGAGATAAGCCTCGGGACAGCAAATTTTATCATTTTTTATGAAAAAGTATTACACAAAATGTAATACAAAAAAATATTTAATACATTTTTGAATTCGTGCTTTAACGAGCTTTCATTTGACACCCCACACGATGACCTGAAAACTAATTTTTTTAAACTCCCATTTGACCCCCCAAAACTAACCCTCCAAAGTCGAAAGCCAGGGTTTTTAAGATCTGGTCTGTGTTCGGGCCACTAATTACTACAACTGTTTCAAATTTCAATAGTCTACGTCAAAGAGTCTCTGAGAAAAAAAGGCCTCTGACAGACAGACTGACAGACAGAGAGACACAGAACTGATTCCATTGGAGTTCTGTTTTTGGGTACGGATCGGAACTCTGATCGTTTAACTGTTCTGCAGTAAAATAACTCAAAAGTACATATAATTGTCAGTTGCTGTCCTGTTCATGAGAAAGGGGGGTGTCCAGTCCACACTAAAGTGCCCTTGAATAAGACATTTTCTTACAACAACGAAAAGAAAAATTGTTTTATTCACCCAATACCGTAGCAAGACTATTAAATGGCGGGGTATTGTTGAATTTAATTCTGGGGACATGCTGGATTCAACTCTCATAGTAGCAGTGTGTGATTTAAAACCATAAATTATGTTTAATGTCCAGTTCATGGAGGTTCTCGCCTGCACACTCATAGTTTAGAAATAAATGTTCAACACCCTTTCAGCCGCTTGTTTCTAAACGAACAGCAAGACTTACCCTTCATTTAAAGTGTCAAATTGACTCTGAATCTGGAGTACTAGATATGTGGACGTAGAGTGTTTATTTATAGCACACCCGTGACCCGCAATTAAGTAAAGAAAGGAATAAACAGTGTAATTCTGTTTTGATAGAAGAATTAAATGAATTGAATAAAAAAGGGAGTTATTTCACCATTCATTCGTTATTTCACATTTTTCATTCTTTTATTCCTTTGTGTAATGTGCACAGTGTCTGCATTTAAAGTGAACTTAATTGTGGTTTCCCTGTTGCATTATGTCCAACATACAATTCACCCATTAACACGGAATATCGTGAAAAAAAACATCAAATCAAAATCCATTCATTCGAACTATTACTTAGTTAATTAAACATTTTTTTTCCGAACTCCGAAGAGCTGATTATTATTAAACTGTGGCCTAAAATATACATGTGTCGATACCCACTAGCTACTACTACTACCATCGATTTAAATTGAAGTTAACGCACCATTAACCATTTAACAAAAATAGCCAGAATAACTAGGAACTCCTGGGCACTACCCAATTGGATGTGGTTGCAAAGCAGGATCGATCATAAAAAAATAAAAAAAATTCAAATACCGCTAATTGTGGCACCGCGCACACAAAGGAGCCTCCCCACTACAATTAGACAATACAGATTGATTTTCCCTGATTTCCATTGATTGAACTCAATTAAAGCGAATGGAATCGAATTGCGTGACAAATAATGTGGGACACAAACAAAAAGTACAAAAAAAAAAAAACCTCTCGCACGAACTCTTGCTTGCGATTGAACTGTTTAGATACTACTCGCAGATACTCCGGCAGTTACTTTGGAATTTTTCGTGGGCTTCGACACAATTTATGAATTTCTAATGTTCCTGACAGTTGACAAATTAGTATTACCCATAAAAAAAAGAGGGTGAAAGTAGGAGGAGCAAGGAACACAATATTTCACTATTCCTACGCCACGCCGCGTGGGGGTGGGTGGGTGCCGTTATCAGAAATCGATAACAATTGTGGTTGGTATAGAATATTTGAATATTTGATTTAAGTCATTTCGCATTTGTGATTATTCCTTTTTATTTTTGTTAATTATTTAGAAAGATGCAGGAGCAATATTTTACAAAATAAACAATAAAGGGACGACCCGACCAGATGGATGTGACTGTGTATACGATGCGGAGTATTGATAAATTATTCCGCATTTGATGTTTTGACGCATTTGAGGCGAAATTAATGACTTGAATTACTCGTAAATAGTATGCAGGGGTCACAGCACAGCTTGGTGGCACATACGCAACGCAGCTCAAATAAAGCGGCTTTTTAATTGCGTTTGAAATAAAATACATATTTCCCCATAGTGACAAGGATTAAAGTGATACAAATTCACCTGCACTGCGATGAACTTAATGAGTATAGATGAATTGTCATCGCGACATGCGTCAAGCATATCCTCACTGTCAGATGTGACAAATGCGTTGAACATAAATTTATCACTAGGCGCGCTGCAGTAGAAATATAATAAGAATAATTGCTTTGGATATAATATGCATATACACTACAGGTTTTTGGAATTCTGGACCACCCCAAAAGTATCTGCAATTGAATGTGAATCGAACCAGAAAAAACAGTTGACCTGGACGAGATAGTTTCACATTTACATTTACAGTGCCGTTCGAAAAATTTTGTTCAAACTATTTTTTTCGAAGTTTGGCGAATTGGTTGCAATGACTAGATATTTTTAATGAGGTTTTGTTTTATTAGATATTTTGAAACGTTTCATGATACTTTTAGAGTTTTCGAATTTTTTACCTGCAGTCAATGGAGCAAAATGGTCTTAGACAAAAAAATGTGTTTTTTGCGTACAAATATGTCGATTTTAATAATAAATGAAAAATGCTTCATTATTGCATTTTTTTTTAAATTTTTTGTTGCTTCCCAGAAATATTGTCCATTCAATCAGTACTTTGCTGAACCTCCTCTTTCTTCTATTACTGCTGCAGATCCGCGATTCATTGACTCAGAAAGGTTTTTGCATGTGGAAGCAGGTATGGTGTTCCAGGTCCGGATTACGGATTTTTTAGGATGTCAATTGACTCTGGACGATCTTTTGCAATCTTAAGTTTCATGATTGACCAGATATTTTCAATTGGATTGAGGGCTCGGCTGTAGGGAGGCCAGCTTAACACATCAGTATTGTTTTCTTTCAGGTACTTTTTAACCTAAAAAATTCAAAAAAAAATAAAAAATACTAATATAGCTTTTAGTCATAGAAGTTGTAGCTTATTAGTCCTTCATTTGAAAAACAGAAACAAGTTCATACTTATAATTTTGGCTGTATGGCAAGGAGCATTATCCTGCTGAAAAATGAGTCTGCAAGTGTCACTAAGAAGCTCTATAGCGGAGGACTCTAATTAATTTCCTAGGATAAACTGCTGCAGTGACTTTCGATTTTAAAAATGCCAATCTATCCTTTTCATCTTCAGAGAAGTATCCCCAGACTATCACACCCTCAGTTTTGGGGAGCAGCCGTAAGAGGTATTCAGAGCGCAGTCTTTCCTTTGGTTATCTTTGCGCGAGAATCCTCCCATCTCCAAAATACAGCCTAAACTTGGATTTGTTGGAAAAGATAACATTGTTCCTCATGTCTTAAATCCAATTAAGATGGTTCTCAGGCCATATTAATCTTTTTTCTCTGACCTTCATTGGAAAATCCGGCTTCCGTACTTGCTTGAGTGCTCTAAGTCCAGCTTTTACGAGCCTTTTTCACACTGAGCTTACTGAAATTATTTATCCTTTAACTCCAAATAAATCGTTTTTAATACTCACTGAAGTCTTAAACTAATACCGACGGCTTTGTAGCACCAAAAAATTATCTTCCACTGAGGTCGTCTTTTTTGACCATTCTAAGCCTTTCCTTCTGCTCCTAGTCACTGTCTCACGATATTTTTTTAATTCCATTGCTACAGCTCGTTGCACAACATTTAGTCTTTCAGAAATTTGACGAGTTGTCGAATTTGGACGTGGCAGACACAAAATATTAGATTTGCACTCGGAACTGATTTTGCCCATTACCCAAGAAACGGTTTGAGCAAAATTTTTCGAACAGCACTGTATAAATACATTTTATGACAGCATTTATTGACTCGTCCGTTTGTTCAGGATGATGATGGAGAATGCATGCTGCTCCATCATAGTCAGACACACCCGAAGATATGGACATAATCGGAATAATGCAGCATGATGTTAGTGGCGCTTGCGTAAGTATTGAGACGGAAGTGGCGAACATGGGTTTACCGGTCAATGACGGCAAAACCAAGTATCTATATGCTGTCTACACGAAAAGACACTCAACATTAACATCCCGGACAGAACTTCACTGTATACAGATATAACTTCTTGGTAGTTATGTACTTTGTCGATCTAGGCTCCGTCATTAATTGAAACGAAGAGCTGCTTTTTGGGCCCAGTCCTATAGTGCCGAGGCATGGAGGAAAATTCTTCGGGTGACTTTCGGTACAACGACGAGCTGTACGGGGGTGTTCAGCAGCATTGACTTAGCCAGAAGAGTAAAGATCCAACGACTGAAATGGGAGATGGACAACAATGCTCCTGCACGGAAAATCTTCGAACCCATTCCCGAAGGACGGCGCAGTAGAGTAAGACCGTTTTCCCTTGGTGCGAGCAAGTGAAAGGGGACCGAAACCAAATTAGCATGCGAAACTAGAGGCTTAAGATCGAGCTGGCTGAAGGTGCTTGGGTTGTTGGTTGAGGCCCAGGTTCACCCCAGACTGTAGCGCGAGATAAAATAAGTAAACATCAAAATTTAGTTTCAAGTCATTTTTTTCAAACTGAAATGTTGACTTGCGTTCCTGATATTGAACTAAATAAATAGGGTTTTTCTTTGCAAGTTCTGAAGTTCTGAAATGATGAGTGGTTTCTGTGGATTTGTGGGAATCATCTGTCGTTATGAAGAGTAGACCCTATCACCTGGACTAAGATAACTACCCAAAACACAGCTCCAAATGATGCATGTGTTTTGTAGTAGAAGACGGAATAGTGTGACCGCGACCATTTCCTGGCCGTAATTCCAGAACTTCTGTGGAATGAGTTGGATAGAAGAGTCTGCCAGCCATGCCAATCTTAAAAAGGGGCGATATGAAGTATTCTACTTTGCCGGAACAGCTCTCGATGACTGTACGTTCAACAAATGGATAAGAACCAAACACTGGTGGCTTGCGTAAAAATGTTGGTTCATACCACCTGTTAGCCACCATGTTCTAATGTTAAATTAGAAGATCATTTGGAAGACCTCTTTAAATAAACTTTTTGTTGCACCAACCTAATATGATGTTTGCGATATGCCCCTTGAAAAATGTTAAGGACAAACAAATCATATAAGCCCTTTTTTGATGGCGAATGTAAATCCTACTCAAGCTGTCGCTATCTACCCTTGTGACCGTGAACTCAGTCGCGTTTTGTGAAATAAGAACCTGTAGCGCTTTGCGGCAGCTTCGTTGTTATACCAGTGGCTGAAAATGCCATTTACATTCCTAATGACTTAACTGCTATGCTATGCCAAATGTAACAGAACATTTTAATAAACAGGTGAAAAATTACCCGAGGCGTACGGTTGAAGGTCCCAACAAGAGTGCTTAACTAATCTCATTGTTTATCAAGCCCACAATCGATCAATTCTCCCATTAAACCAACCTGTCGAACTGACACTTCTCACCAGCTTGACAGCCACAGTGATACCTAACCGGATAAACAACCAACCAAACCAAACTAAAGTCGCGTCGCATTCCAGGGAATATCATTTCACTCAATTACTTATTCACACCCAATTAAGAGCAAACAAGATGGAAGAGAACACAAATAACAACAATAACAACGAAAAAAAAAAACCGTCACATTATTCAAATAATTTCCAAGTGGTAGAGAGACACAACTGAAAGTATCCAACGACTATGATGATGGCCAGCAGCAACACCGAAGCGGACAGATTTCATCTCTTGAAATTGTGTAAAATTCACACTCAATCAACTCCAATAGAACTCGAGTGTAATTCACTTTAATTTGATTCCTCTCTGGCCGGCCGGTCGTAGGCACTCCTCCTCCTCCTCCTCCTCCTCATCTTTATTGTGTGTTTGTTTGTTTGTTGGGCTATTGTTGCACAATTATTCCCCTTGACCACGGCAATGATTCGACATACAACGAAGCACTCCACATCTGCCAAACGCAACGCCGAAGCCATTGCGTTGAATGAACTCCAATGGACCGACCGACCGATCCCCTTTCTCCTTCGCCAGTCCATATCGTTGGGTATTAATAATAAATCGTTGAAATCAAAAACAAATCTATAATCAAAATAATCAGAATAATATGGAAATCAGCGACTGCCGAGAAAGGAGTGTTGGCGGTGGTGGTGGTGGTGGTGTTGTTGGTTGTGGTTGTGCTGTTTCGTTGTTAATTTGCTTTAATGTGTATCTTTTTATCTATTGTTGGAATTTTCAGCTTTTCCAGAAGGTTTACCTTTGTCCTCTAGTGCTGCTGCCCACTAATGTGGGCGTGTGTGTTTAAACGCGTTGACCCTACCTAACCAACGAACGCGCCATCGTTGGACGACGATATGTGAACCGAGTGTAAATAAATAATCATAATCAAACAGCGGCGGCATTGGTAAAGTCATAGTAATAGCAGATACCGCTCCCTGCTGGTCACACCATGGAACTTTCGAAAACTAATCAATTGGTAAATATTTATCCAAAGTGCATTCACGCATCTGAGCTTGGGGATAGCTGGAATCGATTAGGGTATCTCGATTTGTTTGCCTTTGATATTCTCTGTGCGCGTATGGGTGGTGTTTGGATTGTCACTCATTTAGGGCCGGCAAACATATGGCACCAAATGTCGCGATGAAGTAGTCAGACAGATACACACAGTTGGAACTTAGAAATGACTTTTGTTACAATCAGTTGGGTATTTTTTTTTATCAAATTGGGTTAATTTTCGAGTGGGACAGGTGGAGATACATAGACGTATGTAAGCGGATCGGTTTTTTTGAATTTTAGATTCGATTGGATTGTTTTTTTTATTTTTGTTATTGAAATTGTAACTTAATCTGTCGTTTCCGTTGGAAATGAATTTGCATGTCGTTCGATAAGCGCCCCGCGTGCAGGCCGCAGATACAATTTCATTTGTTTTTTTATTTCTTTAATTTTATTCGTTACAACCGTGCTATGGGATGATGAACTTTAATTTAAGTGTTTTTAATTGCTAAACAAATATTTGTTGGGAATTACGTTTTCTTCAAGTTTTAATCGATGAATCAACGCTGTCACTTTAGACAGATGAGGGGGACGGACTTGAGGGTTATTTCCTTGTTTACTTTATGTGTTGAGAGCAATTTAGTTGATTGTGTCTTAGAACGAACTTAATCTTTATTTTTTAAAAATGAGTTAGCCACGGGTTTGAATTACAAGGTTATATAATGGTCGGAAATACTCTTGAGTGCGGTCTGACAAAGCAGGTGCTTTCCAGTGACTACATAAGATTTTGAGATTCGCACTGGGATTTTGTCCCATTGGTATTGATATTCTAGTGTTTGGTCCAAATATACCAGCACCCACCCCGGTGTCCATCTTCAATTCATCCGTAACCTTTTAGGTCTGAGTCAGGATTTTCATAGTTCCATGCTTCACGGCATGGGATCACTGTATCGAACCTCCTGCCGAAGGATAAAGTTTTAGGTAAGCACAGATCATGTCAAGCTCTGGGATTTCGGAGAGAAGATCCACTTGATCTATGTATGTACATATGTATGTAGTTAATCTCCCCTGTTTGCAGTAGTCTGACAGTGCTGCTTATTGCCATCTTTCTTATGAAAAGATGGAGTGGAGTGAGGCGTTAGAGCTCTTCTATAGCAGCTGTGGTGCAAGTGCGCATAGCGCCTGTAGCGTTGAGGCATACCAGTCTTTATAGCTTTTGAAGCTTTGAGATGGTGGATTTTCCTTTAGTTTTGGGCACCGTAGCGCAAGTGGTTAGTGCGTCGGACTACTGAGCCAGCGGTCGTGGGTTCGAATCCCGCCGCAAACACTTAAAAAGTTTTTCACAGTGCCCACCTCTTCCGAATGCCTGACAAGCATTCAAGAGTATCATTTGTCATGTAAAGCTTCCCAACTCGCCGTTCGGAGACGGCAGAAAACTGTAGGTCCATTCGTGCAAAAAATATAACGCGACCACACAAATGGTTGCGGGAAGCTAGGCTTGGCTCTACCTAGGACTGCTGAAGACAAAATATATTATTCCCCAGGTCTTATCGTAGATGCACCGAAAGGCCCACATGGCTTTTGTTGTTTTGGTAATTTTGTTTTTAACGTGTGAGTTTCAAGTTAGCTTTTATTTATCAAGAACCGTACCTAGATATTTTACTTCATTGGAATGCTCAATTATAATCTCGTTGAGAGAAAGGTAACTGGTCTAAACTCAGATTTCTTTTGCGGGTAAAAGGGACAAGAATAGCTTTACTGGGGTTAATTAAGAGATTTTCTTTAATGCACCAGTCGTTAACTATCTTGAGAGCTGTTTGCATCAAGTTGCAGACGTCTTTAGCGTTTTTTCCTTTTTTGGTGGTGCCAAGGTTACTGAGTAAGCCATCAATGACGAGTGACCTACGTAGGGGTGAGATTACACCTCCTCGTGGGCAGCCTTTAACAGCTGAGGCTGAGACTATGACCGAGGCCTCCGCAGAAGATGTGGAGATTTTTCGGTTTTCGAGCATCATCGCTCTAACTGATCGGTTAGTAGGATGGTCAATATCTTTTCTGGACATGGATTCTGAGATACAATCATATCCGGTATTATCGAAGGCGCTTTCAATATCTAGGAAGGCACATAGTGCGATCTCTTTTCGATGGAATGCCTTTACAATCTGTGTAACAAGATTTGACATAGAACCTTTCTTACTTTTAGGCATATTGCTGTGGGTGAAGAGGTGAATTTCTATCCAAAATGTCTTTAATATGTATATTGATTAGTCTCTCCATGGTTTTAAGAAATTAACGATTTTAAGCTAATGGGTCGATAAGATTTGGGTAGCTTACTTGGTTTCTCTGGTTTGGGGATAAAAACTACGTTGACCTCCCTCCAAGCTTGTGGTATGTATCCCCAATTGAAGCTGCACCTAAGTAAGGCAGTTAGAGTTGGTAAAATCAGTGCTGGGAAGATTCCGTCTGTACCAGGTGCACTGTAGGATTTAAATGAGTTTATGGCCCATTTAACTTTGTCTTAACTGAACATTTTTCCAGATAGCTTGTGGCCTCAGCATTAACAAAGTGGTTATTTATTATTGTCGATCGTGGGAAATGAACCTTGAGTAAGGTTTTCAACGTTTCCTCTCGACTAGCCGTGTAGGTACCATCTTCCTTGAGCAGAAGACCTACATATGCTGTTTAATAAATCTTTAGAAAGAGCTCTATGGCGATCTCTGGTAGATCTTCTAGGTTTTAACAGTTCTTTCTCCCTGTGGCTCTCTTAGATTTTCTTAATTCTTTATTGAAGTTGGTTAACGCGGACCTGAAAAGATCCCAGTTATCTGTGTTTTACTGTTTTCGCAGTTCTTCAAGCTGAGTATTCCACCATGGTACACACCTAAATAGCTGTTTCTGTTGGGGAGGATAAAATGTATCCATACACTTAAAGATATATTAATTTTGAGCCCAAATAGTAAATTTGTTTGGTTCCTTTGCTGCTTCAATGAAACTTGGAGTTTCAGGTACATAGTAGGTAAAATAACATAAGAACCTAATATGCAAATTCTGGGTCTTGCATCGATCTGAGATCAACACGATCACAGCAATTCTCGGTCGCTATTTTCATCTTTCTCTCGGTATTTTGGGTATCCGCGGACGCATATCGACGCTTAAAGCGGTCTACTGGCTTGAGTTCATTTTCCTACCTCAATTTTGAAAATACGGAAGCTACAGGTCTTTTGTGGGAATTCAGTGTAGAGAGCTACTCAAAATTGTTGTTAGCTTCAGCGATATCAGTCTCAAACGCTTCATATAGCATTCAAAAATCTCAAAGCTTAGGGGTTAGATAGGTTTCACAGATTCAAAAAATTGAATTTTATTTTTTTTTCTTAATCAATTCTACAACATCTCTAGAATATTGTTATAAATTTGAAGTTGATTGGAGGAATAGTTTCGAAAATAGAGTCTTGGGAAGTTGCGCACTGAACGCCAGTTGGGTTCAGTTTTATTGTCACTCAAAACTTAAAACGCGTTTTTCTCGGAACTGTATTTTCAAAGTCGGTTGACAAGATTTCTCGTAAACTACTGAACCGATCTTGATGAAACACACGTCTTCGAGATATTATTGACAAGGACTTGGACGAAGGATTTTATTTTTTTTCTAATGCAACTATTTTCAAACAGATATGTAGAGCAAATTTTACCAAAATTTTGAATTTTTTTGTAAAAATATCCGCCAAAAATCCAATTTTCACTTTTTTGTTTTTTCCTTCATCCAAGTTCTAGTTTAAGGTATTAACTAAAACACGTATATTTTTTTCACTTCAGTTGATCCTGTCATGAGTTCTGCTGTCAACGCGCAAGCACCTTTTTTCCGAGGGGTCACCGGAAATGACGTCGCAATGGCAGAGTTTTAAATATTTTCTACAAAAATTTCAGAAACTCTTTGTCAGATGTGAGATTTAAGCCAGTAACAAGTTTGAATGAAATATTTCATTATTTATATAAAAAAATTTGTTAAAAATAAGCCTTTTTACCCGACGAAACCTAGGTAACCCCTTAAAGGTTATCAACACTGCTACAGAAATAGTTGTAGATGTGCTGCGGGCGCCGCGCCGTGGCCTAGTGGTTAGTGCCTTTGACTACTTCTCTGTGTCGGTTTCATTCCCAGCAAACACCAAAAAGCTTTTTACGGTACCGCTTCTTCCGAATGTGAGGAGTTTTCCATTCGTGCAAAAAACATAACACTCACACTTACACAAAAATGGTTCCAAAAATCTTGGTTCGGTTCTAGATACATATTAAGATGTGCTAGATGAGATCTGAGATGGCACCTAGCTATCGAAGTCTTAGCCTAAAAGTTACGGTGTATGATTATAGTCATTTTAAACCCATCGCACATTTTCTAATACCCATGGAATGTATGAAATTTCATGCCAAACAAACTTGAAGACATAATGATATCTTTATGAACAGCAGGGGGGCAATTAAAGTCTTTCCGTAAATTGGTTCACAAAGTTCACTCAAATGAATGCTAATATTGTTGGTTTGAATGTGAATTAAGAAGTGGGGCATATTTTTCTCCCGGTAGGTGCATCAACTGGGCTTTCTATAATCAGAATTCTTTTTAAATTCCCATCAATGCACAGCCAATTTGCATACGCGTATGCATTTCTTAACTTATCCAAATAAAAAAACAAACCGTCTTCGAATTAATCCTCTCCCTGAATAATTAAACTTATTACTAGACAAACCAGCCTACTGTGTTCCATCGATGCTTCTTCATTAACTTATTAATGAATAAAAATGCATATGGCATGCATAACGATTGACATACCGTTTCCCACGTGCACCTTAATTAACCCATGCTTCATTGACTTACCTAAAAAGAAGAAGAAGAAAAAGGAAAAGTTTCTTAATTAGTAAATTTTAAAATATTTAAAAAAATACAAAAAAATATTAATTAGTTTAGTGGTTTCAGTATTTTGTTAATTTAAAGTGAAAGTTAAGATTTGAAGTAACTCAAAGCGTATTCCCGTTAAAACTTCGCAAGGAGTAGGTACATCTCTAACTGGAGCTAAGAAAGTAGACAAATCTATGAAAACGTATGGAAACCAAAAGAAAAAGCAGTGGCTTTGAAACACTGTGTCTGCTGCATAAACATAATGAAGTAACGAAGGTAAATATTAACAATGGATCGTAACATAACGTTACAACGCAACGTAACGTAACGAGCCTAAAGCTACGTTCAGACGATCTGTTCACTGTGCATATTTGTGATCATACGGTTGTGTATATTCATATGTGTTCATATTCGCTTCATATGTTCATACGGGGGCGTATGATTCACATGATATGTCCCAAAGTTGCAAATTTTTGGGTGTGTTCATACATATGTACATATGTATGTGCTCATATGCGTTGTGTTAATTTTTCTTCTGTGCATATGATTGGTGTTCACACAATATGAACAATTGGTTCATATGACAGATACATACATATGAGCACGAATATGAACATATGAATCAAAAAATTTATTCGATTTTCATTTGGTGATGTTGAAACATGTGCTTCGTTTCTGTTTATTAAAATAAAAATAAAATAAAATTATATAAAAATGTACCGATTAAATGGACGCAGAAGAAAATATTCATGCTGCCATATTAGCCACTTATGCCTTCGAAAGCAGCGATAACGATGACCAAACACGGAAGCGGCGCAGCGTTTGGGGAAAATGTCGGGAGCGAGAGGGGGTTTGCGCAAAATTGTACGGCGAATTGAGGTAAGAGAGGAAACATCGTATCAGAGATTCTTGCGCATGATATCCGATCACCTGTTTTCTTTGGTGTCGCCGCTCATTGCAAAAAAAAAAGATACGGTGATGCGCAGCGCAAGAGCATCTCAGCTTCGGATCGGACAATATTGACGCTAGGCTTCTTAGCAACCGACCGGAAGTGCAAGACGCGATCTATAAAGTGCTTGTAGGTGAATACCCCAAGGTGTGTTTTTATTCATACCTAACAAAAACGAATTAAAACCGGACGCGTCAACAATTCAACGAATAATAAAAAATATCAAATTGCGAACAAAAACAACAACAAATCTGCTGCAAAGTGAGCATACTCGTACATTTGGCATATGAACATAGTTGTAACTTCGAATGTGTTCAAATGTGTTCATATCTGCGTTCATATGTCAGAATTTGCGCAATAGTGTTCATATGGTTCCAAAAGAGTGTGCCTAAGATATGAATGTGACATGTTTACCCGTATGTTCGCGACGTGTGTGTTCAAATGTGAGCATATGCTTCGTGTTCATACGTTTGAATACAAAAATATGATGTGCACACGATATGAACACGTTTGGGACAAAATTTTACTCAAATATGCACATATCGTCTGAACATAGCATAACGTGCTGACGAATGTTGAACTGTCCATTAATTACGGTACCGCAAAGACATAAATCTCTCCATCCAAGCGTTAAATTCAGCGCGGAGTTAGCAGGTAATGCGTTCGATGTAGACTCATTTTGGACAGTAGATGCAAAAACCACGTGACAACGTTCAACAATGTAAAATTCGCTGTCTCATTCCAGAATCGATGATTCTTCAGTTTTCGATTGCGGGTTCAGCAGCAAAGCATCTATCTATCACATTGTCACAGAGTGCTTACACAATGACTTAGCTGCGATAAGATGTCTAGTGAACCTACATGTTGCTTAAATGATTCTTAACATCGAATGTACACATATACATCTGTATGTATATGCTAATGTCGAATTGATAGCTTCCGCTGAGCATTATTTTCGAAAATATCCATATTTCCAACCAAAACAAACAGAAATACACATTCAATCAACACAGCATTCAATAATAATAATTCATCAACCAATTTGGGGGCAACAAGCTTTCCCCAAACAGGAACACACTGTCAATCAGCATTCAATTAAAATAGAAACGTCAAAACCAAATTCCTGGATCTGAAGAAGATCAATCACTAGCCACAGCATCCAGTCAAAATAAATGAAATATACAAAACAAGAGGAACGGATTCAGTTCTAGGATACGAGGTCAATAACCAACATCCTTCGGTATGAGAAATGGAAACAGGACGACACCCCCAAGGACAGAATGAGACAACAAAAAAAGTGTTGAAGTACAGTCGTCCTTTTATTTCAAAAATAAACTAAAGGACATTCTACTCTTAAGCTGCATAATTCTACATCTCCTCATATGCATTGTTTCTCCTTTTAAAGTTCATGTCACGCTGGAAGCGGAGGGAGGCGCTCGTCCTAGCACTGTCATTCCACAACAGACAAATTAATAATGACACTCTCTCTCATCTCAAAAACTCTCTCCCACAAGCAAAATTGGTGCTGCTGCTGCATTGTCGACGCTTGGCGCAGTACACAACAAATATTGACAATATTCTCGTATGTACTATATCCTCCCCTCAAACCTCTTCCCATGCAGACACACGTGGATTGTACTAGATGAGCTACTAAAGTACTGTTTGCGAGTACATCGATCGATGCGGACTGGTGTGCGAGCCAATGGACCGACACTGAATTGATGCCAGCTGTTTGAAAGCATAGACACACACGCATACACTGGCACTGGCCAGACCATGATTATGCCCCGGCCCGGTGATATTTATTTCACCTGCTTCTCCTGTCGGTAACAAGTGCGAAATGCGAAAAACCTTTTTGGGATGCGTCATTAACTCTTTTGTTGATTTTCCATTAAAATGTTCCTACGAGTGCTACATATGCAGATGGTGAGGAGGATGTCCCCCGCTGCAAACAATAGCCCCACATTCTAGGCGGGCACGGCGGGTGGGCGACGACGGACTACGTTCACTCTTCGCATGGCGCTGACAGTCGGCTCTAGCTCTGCTGTTTTGGATTTTAACCGAGAGTCGAAGTTGAAGGTGTACACTACTCCACTCACATGTCTGTTCCATTCTACGAGTAGAATGAAATGAAAATGTGAGTACATCCTTACTACCAAACATATCCTGTCATGTTGTTTGTGTGTGTGTGTGTCTGTTGTTTTGATCCGCGTTTTTTCCCATTGTTTTTTGTTCTAGCTCAGTCCGTCCCCTTTGTTCTGGATCAATGCAGGAGCTTTAATAAAACAAAAGTGATTGCTGCTGTTTTTGTAGTTGTTATCGCTGGTGAGTAGTGCATTGTTCCAAGTGGTACCCGCTAACAATGCTCGTTGGAGAAAATATAGAAACCTTCGATCATGTTGTAAACTCCTTTTTTAAGTTTTCTAAATCCAATCATTGTGTTGACGTCGACGACGGACGGATTGGCGATTACGAAATTTCAAATTCGGATTGCGTGTCATACAAAGGCAAAAGGCTGCAGACGTATAAGGGTGTTATGAGTGATGAGCCGTGCTGTTTTCCGCGCTCCTCTTCGCAAATTGGTCAATTTGCTGAATGTCATCTTCATTAGTAGCCACTATAGTCTAACTGTATAGTAATCGGATACGTTTTAAGTATCATGACCACAATTAGATGCGCATTTTTGGAATTAATTAATGGAATGCATTGAGAAGCTTGATATCTGTGGACCAGTTCCAATTTAAATGTCAAGCACACAAAACTTGCCGCGGTTGTGTTGACTAGGAAGTAAAGTTCAATTGTATAATTTGAGTGTCTATCAGTACCAGTACCAGTAAACCTTTAAAGTCGATACACCACAATATTTTCACTACTTATACTTTCAGTATTTTGATACCATATGGTAACATGTTTTCTTGTAACTCCAAAATCCAAATCTTTCTCTATGAGAATATTTTTTTGTTTCAAATTTCTTCCTAATTTCGTGCTGTATATGTATGTTCAAGCATTTGATGCTAATAAAATTCGATCCTATAAGCTCTCAGGGCGCACTGAGCACTCGTGCAGGAAAATCCTCCAAACTAATATTAATTTTTTTTACAGTAGACAATTTTTATTACATATTTATTTTTTATTTAGATAATCGTCGAATTAATTAACATTTCTGATGTCATTTTGCAGGTGGATAATGGGCGCAGAGTTTGAAAATAATCGTATAAGTCAATTCTAGTAAATTTGACATAATTTTTGTGTTTTTAGGACATCATTTCCAAAAACCACTTTAGAGCTAAAATTGTACAAACATTGTTTTTCATTCTTGTTCTTATAAGCCGCCGCCGTGACAATAAAAAGAAAAAACAATAATGTCGAACCCTTAAAACAAAAATGTTTCACTGAAAGGGTTAAAAGCCGATTGTCATAATCATAACCTGAGAACCAAGGGTGTTTGATGAGCAAAAGCAGTTTCGCAGCAGTACAACATTCAATAGGATCTAGCCTGGGGCCCAACTATGTAACTCGATTCTACTTTCGATTCTATTCGAAAGTTGTTTCCGATTCTACTTTCAAACCCAACGACGTATGATATATGAATCGAACGTTAGTAATGAGAACTTTTTCCCACAAAATTTTCGAATTTCGAACGAGTCTCACCAACTTTCAAAAGATGCATATTTGTATTTGCTGTGCGGATTTTCTAGCCTCCGGGGTTCTCAACTATCCTTTGTATATATTCCACAATAATCTGAAATTGTGACGTCTTTTGTTTGCTCATTCAGTTGATTACCTACGCACAAAATATATTTTAATAGTTCTTTGCAATCCTACTAATATATAAATGTGAAAGTTTGGATGTTTGGATGTTTGGATGTTTGTTGCTCTATAACACTTTAACGGTTTAACAGACTTGAATGAAACTTTCGTGAATAGATAGTCTACTTCCTGGATTAGAGATTAGGCTACTTTTTAAACAAAACATACAATTCCTTGATTCCATAATTCGAGTTATTTCAATTTCCGCTTTTATTATTTGGTCATTATTTTTGGGTACACCATTGTCATTGATCGTCACTCTGTTGGGAGAGGGTTGTTTTCGTAGATGTTATGCTCTTCTCTTCGCCACAAATCCATCGCTATCCCTTATTTTTTATTTTCTTTCTACCCATACGCGCATTGAATGATGGGTAAACCATTGCCATTGATCGTCACTCTGTTGGGAGAGGATTGTTTTCGTAGATGTTATGCTCTTCTCTTCGCCACAAATCCATCGCTATCGCTTATTCTTTAATTTTCTTTCTACCCATACGCGCATTGAATGAGGGGTAAACCATTGCCATTGATCGTCATTCTGTTGAGAGAGGGTTGTTCGTGTTAATAATTAATGCTCCTTTTTGGGATTGTGACTGAAAGTAGAGGAGGGATGATTTTGCTGATATTTGCTACCGACTTTAGTTAGTTGTGTTTCTGCTTCATCAGCGTGCGGATCTAGATCTACAGAAAGGGGGAAATGCACGATTTTTTTTACTTTCTTTTTTTGTCACTTTACAGCGGTATTTGGTTACCTCAATTCAATTCACAAATACAGGATAGGCAGGCGATGTTGAGTCTTAAAATTAGTAAATAGTTGGTGATTTCAGACAAACCTCACCAGTTACTCCACGATCAATGCTTACAACAAAGCATTTGGCGTTTACATAATGCTATTGTACTTTACATATGAACATTAAGTACAACTATTACAGACAAGAAACCAGAAAGTACCATTATTTGATGCTCATAAAATACATATTATGTACATATGTGTGTAGACGTGTTTGTAGACAGGTATATTACATTTCCATCAATTTTTTATGCAATCGTTTCATCTATAGGGAACAACCCATTAGTTCAGATAATAATGTATTGGCTTCAGAATTCTTTAGAATCTTAATTTAAATAATATCACTTCCTTCTACTACCTTTCTATCATACTACAATCAAATGACGCGACTGATTTAAAGCACGGGCAACGCCGGGCAGGCAACAGCTAGTGTATAATAAAATATGAAAAGATTTGTCACCTACATTTTTGAAAATTTCGCAGTCCGACAGCTTGCTCGCAAACACATTTGCACTAGAACGATTATTTACGAATTCGAACTATTTTGACATTTACTTTAGAATTAGGTAGTTCCAAATTTCCAAAAACAAATCTGAAGTTCGAGATTCGTTCGATGTTCGAATACTAGGGTTTGCTATAGAATTATAGAGTACGCATTTTGCGAATTCGAACATTTTTATTGTAAAGGGTGATTTTTTAAGAGGTTGAGAACTTTTTTTAAAAAAAAAACACAAAAAATTCGAAAAAATGAATGAAATATTTATTTGAATCGATAGTTTGAACCTTGCAATTTAATGTTTAAAGATAATTTCATGCAAATGTTGACCGCGGCTGCGTCTCAGGTAGCCCATCCGCTGAGTCCAATTTTGGCATACTCTTTCACACATATCGGCCGGTATCTCACGAATGAATGCATGGATGTTGGCTTCCAGTGCGTCAATCGAAGCGGGCTTGTCCCTATAGACATTAGCCTTGACATACCCCCACAAAAAATAATCTAATGGTGTCAAATCGCACGATCTAGGCGGCCAATTGACCGGCCCGAAACGTGAAATTAACTGTTCACCAAACTCGCCTCGCAATTGCGCCATTGTTTCGCGTGCTGTGTGGCATGTGGCACCGTCTTGTTGAAACCACATATCATGCAAGTCAAGAACTTCCATTTCGGGCAAAAAAAAGTGCTGTAACAAAGGCCTAACTGCTGGGAACGGCGCCGAATCGACATTTCGCGGTCTTCTGTCACACTAGCTGATACGGCCGCAATATTTTCTTCACTACGCACAGTACGTAAACGTGTTGGTGGTTTAATGTCCAACAAAGTAAATTTGGTGCGAAATTTGGTCACAATCTTCCGAATAGACTGCTCAGAAGGTCGAGAATGCCGATCATAAAATGGAAGCAGCGCGCGATGAACATTTCGAACCGAGCACGAATTTTGATAGTAAAATTCAATAATTTGCAAGCGTTGTTCATTTGTAAGACGATCCATGGTTAAATTGCAAACCAAACTGAAGCTGTTTGACAGTGACACAAGGTACTAAACACACGTCAGCTGTCAAAACCAGTGTTGCCAAAACCAAACCAGCTAAAAAATCACCCTTTAGAATCGAGTTACTTAGTTGGGCCCCTGGTAGTTTTTTTTAGTAAAAAATAAATAAAAAGTCTCTCTACTACTCTTCTACTATAATTTTGCATCAAAGGATCCTGCAGTTCGAGGCCGAATGGAATCTAGTTAATGGCTACTTTTGTAAACACATTATGCACTGATCTGCAAAGTGGACATTTTCGATGTCAAAGTATCCTAAGAACCATTTAAATTAAAACGAAACTTTTCATATAGAAAAGTCATCGGATATTTTAATAGGTGGCGCCACTAGAAAATTATCATGACTCATGGCGAGAGGGTGATCTGTCACTAGTTTATGTATGTTCATGGCATTTCGTCCATTCGTTTGCAAGCTACTGTCGTTTGAGTGACGCTACTTTCGCCGTAGTAAAAATAATGGAAAAACAGGGGCATCGTATCTTGATCAAAATTTGTTTTTTGATGGGAAAAACTTCCGAACAATCATGATTTCATCACAATGGTTGCAGAAATATTATCCCACATCTGCTCCTTTGAGAACAACAGTTTATCGGTGGTTTAGTGAATTTAAAATGGGTCGTACAAGTACCGAAGACGCACCTCGCTCTGGAAGGACAGAAGAGGCTACGAATGCGGAAATCGTCAAGTAAGTGCATCGAATCGTTTTGATTGATCGAAAAGTGGAGTTGCGCGAGTTAGTTTAGGCCGTGGGTATCTAAAAAGAACGCACGGGACACATTTTGTTAGATGTTTTAGAGATGAAAAAGTTATTGGCGCGGTGGGTGCCGGGCTTACTGACCGTCGCGACGACCGAAAACAGCAAACAGCGTTGATGATTCAACGGCCGGTTAAGCGTTGTTGCAGCGTAACCGAGCGGACTTTTTTCGATGTTTTGTGACGATGGATGAAACATGAGTCCATTATCATACGCCTGAGTCTGATAGGCAGAGTGGCTGGAAAGCCACGAAAGCCGACCAAAAGACCAAACCGGGAATGTTTTGGCCTCCGTTTTTTGGGATGCACATGCACATGGCATAATCTTCAGCGATTATCTGCAGAAGGGAAGAATGTCAAGGAGAGTATTATGCAGCGATAATGGACAAACTGAACGACGAAATAAAGAAAAACTGGCCTCATATTATTGTGTCCAGTGAGAAATTCTATTTGAAATCAGATGATAAGTTATTTGGAAAAAGCAATATTTCATTTACGTGGAAGGTCGAATAACTGCAAGTGGTATACCACATTACCCGTAACTTTTTAAAAATGAGGTTTTCGAGGTCAGAGCACATTTTGATTAAAATACTCTATAGTAACGATTAGAATCCCACCAAAGGATACTGAATGGTAGTTTATACTTCTATATTCAACCTTACGAAATTTGGACGCATTAAATTTTACACTTTGTCCGTTAAGTCCAAAATAGAAATGGGTATTCCACAATACCCGAAGTTACTCTAACCTTGATACGTGTAGTTACGCTTCAGACATGCCAGCAGTATAGGAATCCTCGCCAATGACTTCTGTCACAGCTGCATGGATGAGGAAGAGGCAGCATCTCCCTATCACCTCCTGTACAGCTGCCGGGCACTGTCCTCCTAAAGAAAAAAAGTGCGTGAGACTCTCGCGCGTTAGAAGTGAAAATTGTTTTAAATCCAATAAGGCATTGTGGGCAGCGTAGCGCAAGTGGTTAGTGCGTCGGACTACTGAGCCAGCGGTCTTGGTTTCGAAACCCGCCGCAAACACCTAAAAGTTTTTCACAGTGCCCACCTCTTTCGAATGTCTGACAAGCATCAAAGAGTATCATTTGTCACGATTGAGCTTCTCAACTCGCCGTTCGGAGTCGGCAAAAAAACTGTAGGTCCCTCCATTCGTGCAAAAATATAACACGCACACACAAATGGTTGTGAGAAGCAGGCCCAGGTTCACCTCGAGCTGTAGCGCCAACTAAGTAAGTAAGTAAGGCATTGTTGAGTTAGGGCTGTGCAATGACAGAAAATTTGAACTCGAATTCTCAGTTCCTATACGTAAAAGAGTATTCAGAATATACCCATAAATTCCGCCAGGAAATGCAGATCATAATAGTAAAAAGCGCATCTACATAAATCCGTTTAGTGGTTCTCGAGATTAGCCACATTTTGGAGAATTCCTTTTATACTATGTGTAGATTTTACTGCCTGTTGAAGTTGGAGAAGGGGAAACGTTTCACTTTTTCGTCCGATTCAGGCAAATTTGCCCTACCGCGGCTAAAGAAGTATCACTTCAAAAAGTCTCTGGGAGAATATTTCTTTACAGACCTACAAGACATTTCCTCAACGGATAACAAAAGTATAGGTTAGGTATGGAATTTATCCGACTTTCCAATAGGAATCGGCTCACGTGAATTCTACTGAGTACCTAACCTAGCCGAACATAGAAATCTCAAATACCAGTCCTACCTATGATCTTCAGAAAGATTGTAGACAAGACCGACTAATCCCAGAGTTCTTAGGCCAATATGGCTAACATAATTCGACCGATTTATGCCTGCTTGCTTCAATGAGTCTGCGGAGTGATCAGCTCGTTGGCGCCAATCGTTTTATGTAATATTGTGAACGATTGCCCATAACGAAAGCCATCTCGAGGCTAGATTTCTTCTGACCGCTCTACCGAATTTTAGTTTCCCCAGCGACGTATTTCCGGAGATATCATTTTCAAATTCAAACTAAAGTGTAAGCCACCTAACATTTTTGGACGTTTATTTTATGCTTGGCAAATTTCCGACGGTAATTGGCTAATCTATCAATACACCTTAAAGTGCAGTCTTTAAAAAAAATGATAGAAACACATATCACTACTGAATGTTCAATATGCATGTCCATGTGTGTGTTTAATAGCTTTTCCAATATATCCCGGTTTGCAACTCTTAGAAAGCCACCCCAATTGTAGATGAAAACGCTCTCTCACCCAAAACTCATCCCCTTCTAACCCCCAAGTCAAATTGTTAAAGCACGCTTGCCTGCAAAAAATAAACCTTATGCCGCCAATCGTACTCGCACACCAACAAAAACACATACACTTGTCTTCCTCCGCCCATAACAAACGGCACAAGAAGGAATCAAAAAAGAGAAGAAGAAAAAAATTCCTCACAGGATCCAGAACCAGATACGAGTATCCTGGCTGGTACAATATCACAAGCATGTAGCAGTGCGGTGAGCGAATGAAACGAAATCCTTCTCCACCACCCTCCTGCAAAGAAAGGAGCGCCGAAAAATGGGGGGGAAAAAAAACAACAGAGAATATCCTTAGAGTGTTTTAACCCCGAAAAAAAGTTTTAATCAATAAAGCTAATGGAAATACACATCGCAATCTTGCAATCTTAAAATGGCGGCCTCCTAGATTGTGTTTGTCTCTGAACAAGTGATTGTGTGATCTTTCCCTGTGTGTGCTAGAAGGACTCCTTTCGAAGGAGCAATCATTAAGAACTAAATAGAATTTTAGATGTGGACTTTAGTTGCTGCTTCACTTCAACGTTGTTTTGGCATCCTGGCACCCAGAAGGAGGTGAACAGCCAGGACAACACACCGACAGAAGTTTGTTTTATTCCACTATACGTAGAACATTCAATTTTATATCCTTTCAACTCTACCAATGGGACTTGGTGGACCAACACTGGACAAGAGCATTCTGCATTTGCCAAATGGCAAGCAAGCACAGGGATCCTTTAATTTTCCTTTTCTACTACTACGCAGCAGCACAGTGCAAAAAGCCGTCGTACGTCTGCCATAAATGAGTGCTGCAGGATGTTTGCCCCGGTTTGAGTAGGGTGGTGGTGGTATATAGTCCTTATTGTAAAATATGACGCTCTTTCGCCAATTGAAGGAAATTGAAAACGTTCCGCAGTACACCACCCCCGCCGCCATGCCGCGCCGCTATCGCATCAGCAAAGCAGTCATCCTAGACCGCACCGCAGACGTGTGCACATCCTGTATTCACAGCAAAGAGTGAACGGGAAATGCCAAATGCAAAAGGAAAAGGGATTTTTCATTTGCAGCTCTCTACCCTTCGACATGCATACATATGTACTACACTACATGTGTTTGCAGGTGAGTGTGGTGGCGGCGGCGGCGTTGAAGTACTACGAAAGTTCTCCACAAGTTCGGAGTTAAACCAGGATCAGTCTTGCATAACAACACTATTATCCTTTTTTTTTGTCCTCCCTCATCCCACCTCCACACACCCATCGTAATGCCGTTCGTTCCTTCCACTTTCATTCGAGATTTTCGACTTTTGGTGCGATATAGGAGGAGGAAACAGAAGACAAAAGTATACGATAAGGATGAACAGAGGTAGACCATATCCACCACACCTCCACACCACTACCGTGTCAGCACAGTCGAATCCTTTCAGCACACTTGTGAAGAATAAGATTTATTGTGGAATTTTTCCTGTATCGCACCTGCTCGAGACAGAAGTTCACTCGTTTCGAACAGAGATTCGAGATCCATTCTAAAGACTTAATGGAATGGAAATTTTTATTTTTACGTTATCCTTTTTGTGCCCAGTTGTGAGTTGGCTTGTCTCAAAGATGTTTTTTTTTTATTTATATCTGTTTGCCTTTTCTTTAAACTTAACTTCACTTGAAATGGGTTGACTCTGTTTTAGATTCCATCATTCTCTGGACATACAAATCGTTCTGCTTTTTGTGTCTTGTGAGTTAATTTCAGGACCATATACACGAGCATCGAAATAAAGGATATTTTTTTATTTTTTTCTCTCTGCCAAATGATTTGGAAATTTTACCTTTTTTCAATCTGAATTTTGTTGGTCCTTAAATCGTGTTTTCTTCAGGGTTTGATGGAAAAACAACCCTTTTCTTCAAAGTGGCGGTAATGGGGGGTAGTGGTTGGGGGGTGTGTTTGTTGGCAGCGACCCTTTCCGAAAGAGATTTTAATTTGCAAATCAGATTCCATTATTGCCAGGAAAAACTCCTTGAAGATTATTGGGAAAATTAAGAGCGCACGATGTTGGTAATTAGTTACTTTAGTAATTTTTCTCCGCTTTGTTTCTCCCCTTTTCCGTGTCCTGCACCCGCCTCGCCGTCAGTCGGCCACCATTCAAGACAAAATAAACAAACACAGTTGGGGTGAATAACAACAACATCAGTTAAGTCCTTGACTTGATAGAAAAGCTGATCGCTTTAATAATAACCGTTATTGGTTGGAAAGTTTTGAAAAGGAAAATTACCATACCACTAGAGCTGACGTCGTTGCCTTTGAAGTCAGCTAAGACGTGATTGAGTGTAGCTGATTAGCAAACCGAACCGAACTGCTAAGCGAATTGACGGCAGCTGGTGGCGGCAGATTGAGCGGGTGATTTGGGGGAGAACGTACTACTTTGTTATCAAAACTTGGAAGTGGAACGAAAGTTCTTTTAACGAATTTTCGGTCAGTTAATTTGATTATAAATTTGCTTTTGGCCCAAAAAAGAAGAAACCAAGAATCGCAAGTGGAAAACAGAACAGATGTACGAATAAAAGATAAGGAAGCGCATGGCTACGTATCCGTGTTTGGAGTGATCGAATTGAATGAATAATTTTGTTGGAGTTGTGAAGAAATAAAATCAAAACTAAAAGCTGAAAACCGTAAGAGGAAGTAGTGGAGGGACTTTCCATAAGTATTATATTAAGGTTCAAAAGATTTCGTCCTTATAAGCAAATGTTGGAACTAGGCCTGACTCTGTACGTAACACTATGTAATTGCAATTTTTTTGTTTGGAGCGGACACACACTACCGATATCGATTTTCAATCCTTAAGACAGTTTAAAATAAACAATATTAAATTAATGGGAAGTCAATGAAAAAACCCAGTTTTTATATTCTGCTCATGATAAGCAAAAATCGATTTCATTGAAAAGTTTATTGAATGCGTTAATGCAATTTGTAATAGGCTCAGTAGTTCCATAATTGATTCTATGCCTTTCTGATAAAAATAAGTTTCTAACCCGCAAGACCTTTGGGAGCATATACAGTGCTGTTCGAAAAATTTTGCTCAAACCTTTTCTTACTCTTTCGGATGGCACTCCTTGGAATTTATGAGAGCTACGATACTTTTTGCACTATGCAGCAAAATATCATTCAATTAGTGAACAAAAGTCGATGTTATTATGAATAAGAGTTGCTATTAGCTCGTGATGAACTGTGGCATGGAATTTAAAAAAATATCGTGAGACCGGGACTACCAGCCGAATGAAAGGCTCAGCGAGCCCAAAAACAAACGACACCAGTGGAAGATCGTTATTTTTTGTGCTCTTAAACCGTCGACATCGGTTCAAGACTTTAGTGGATATCTAAAATGGTCTATTTCGAGCAAAAAAATAATAATTTAAGCACGCTCAGTAAGTAAAATGCTCGTAAAAGGTAGACTTAGAGCACTCAAACCAGTACTAAAGCCGGATTTTCCAATAGGAATCAGAAAAAAGAAACGATTAATCTGGGTTGAGAAACATCCTAATTGGAATCAAGACATGTGGAACAATAATATCTTATACGACGAATCCAAGTTTAAGCTGCATGTTGGAGATTGGAGGATTCTTACGCGAAGAAAACCAATGGAAACACTGAGCTCTGAATGCCTCTTACGGATCCCTGCAAAATTGAAGGTGTGATGGTCTGGGGTTGCTTCTCTAGAGATGGAGATGGTAGAATGGGCTCTTTAGAATCGAAAGACACTTCAACAGTTTATCTACAAGTCCTAGTATATGAATAAGAGTCCTCGGCGTGAAAGCTCCTAGCCATACATCCCAAATTGTAATAATGAACTTGTTTTTTTTTTTTCCAAAAAATTAAAGATTAGATTGTAGTTTTAAAATAAACTACAATTTTTATGACTAATAACTACATTTGTATTTTTTTTTATTTCTTAAGCTAAAAAAGTGCTTCGAAAGAAAAACAATGTTGATGTGCTAAGCTGGCTTCCCTATAGCCCAGACCTCAATTGGATTGATATCTGTTCAATCATGAAACTAAACATTGCAAAGGGGCGTCCAGAGTCAATTGAAGTCCTAAAACATTAACTAATCCGGCTCTTTAACACCATACCTGTGTCCACATGGAAAACCTATCTGAGTCAATGAATCGCATATATGCATTCTTCTATTTTTCCTTATCTATCTAAGGTGATGGAGAAACTTATTCATAATCAGTTATCAGCTTATGTCCAACAGAATAAGATTCTCTGCGCAAACCAATCTGGTTTCAGGAAAATGCACAGTTGTACAACCGCACTGCTTAAGGTCACGGATGATTTGCGAATAGCTTTAGATGAAAATCTAATAACATTTCTCACGCTACTAGACTTTTCCAAGGCCTTCGACACAGTCAATCACAGCATATTAATTAATAAACTCAAGATGTTATATAGTTTTTCAAATTCGGCTGCAAAATTTATTCTCTCTTACCTTCAGGGAAGAAAGCAAACAGTTTTCTACAATAATGCCCTTTCCGAATTCATTGAAATATTAGCAGGTGTTCCACAAGGTTCAATTCTTGGTCCTCTTCTTTTCATGCTTTTCGTTAATGATCTTCCCACAGTAATTAAACATTCATTAGCACACATGTATGCAGATGATGTTCAACTATACCTCAGCTGTAAGCCTGGGTTAATATCTGAATCTATACTCAAGTTGAACGAGGATCTTCGCAGGATTTTGGACTGGTCTCAGGAAAACTTTTTGAAACTGAATCCCATTAAATCGAAGTGCATGGTCATCAGCAGAACTGAATCAGATGTAAGCGGTTTTCCCACCATATGCCTTGGAGATAATCCAATAGAGTATGTTGGCAAGGCTAAAAACCTTGGCATCTGGTTCAATTCTAAGTTAAGTTGGGATGATCATGTTACTTCGGTAATCGGTAAAATATATGGGTCTCTTAGAAATTTATCAGTTTCTCAAAGCTATACACCACTCAAAACTAGGCTCATGCTAGCTAAATCTTGATGCTGCTGCATCAAAGCAAGTACCAAAAGAAGACTAAATGTTGCGTTTAACAATATTACTCGATATGTTTTTGCCTTAAAACGCTATGATCATATTTCTGCTTATGCCAAAAATATTCTTGGATGCTCATTAGACCAGTACCTGAACTTTTGCACCATTAAATGTCTTCACAGGATTATAACCCGCAAACAGCCTTCATATTTGTTCAATAAACTAGTTTTTGCCCAGTCTAATCGGGCCATAACTCTAGTTCTTCCACGGTATTACTATCTTTGCACTGAGCGTCAATTTTTCGTTCATGCCATTCGTATTTGGAATGCACTTCCTCTCAGCATGAGAAGATCTTGTTACGCGAACTCTTTTGAACTCACTCTCTTTAGGCATATGGCGGATAATTAGTTAAGTACATAATTGAATTATTTTAAAGTATGTAATAAGATTAATTTAAATACAAGCAAATTGTTGTTTTTCATTTGATTTTTTTTTTAAAGCTTAAAACCTTCTGAACTGTTACTACTTCACATGTAAATTAAATTCTCGTTTTTCTCTTCTTTTCATTTCCGAATTGCATCTTCATTTATAACTTAAAGATTACATTAGTCTACTGTAAATGATGTTAACACTAATTAATAATAAATAAATAAATAAATAAAATAAATAAAAATAAATATGCAGCAGTTATAAAAGTAAGAGGAGGTTTAACAAAGTACTGATTAAAAATGGACAATATTTCTAAGAAGCAATGAAACGTTTTAAAAATGTATAAGAAAGAAACCAAAAATTACAGAATATGTACATGTAGGTAGTTATCGCAACCAATTGGCCAAACTTCGAAAAAAGTAGTTGCAGTAACATTTTTTGAACGGCACTGTATATATACAGTGAGAATCGGTTATAACGACCTATTGCTTACAACGGCCTATTGATTCGTTTTTTTTTTTTTTTTTTTTTAATTATATATCGGTTATAAACGACTTAATTGCATGCGAAGCACGATATTTCTACATGTATTTTTAATACTGTTACATAATCGGTATTCTGTGTAGACAAAGACATTCCTTTATGGCTCTTTCCATTCACTTTTCATTTGGTGTTTATTATTTCTGAGTTCGTTCTTGAGTAGGGCAGTTATTTCGTGCAAATTTTTGAATTTGACTTTTTTTGCGTGAATTTAAGTCTTAAAATGTCAAATAATATGAAGTGTACATTTTTTCAATTGAAGAGAAAGCGGGTTTGTCTGACTGGTCCACCTGAGACCAGCGAACATACATATATTGCCCTTAACAGCACCCCTAGGAATAGAAAAAATGTCCGCTAGTGAGCTGTTAATATTTCCCTCTATGTCCTGGAGCCCAGAGAAGATTGAGTCTTGCCTGATCACACAAGCGATTGAGTTTTCCATACAATCTACCTACTGATATTAATGTTTGATTGCAGACTCAGAGACTCAGAAATTAGTTCATTGTGCTACCAGGTAGAAAATACCAGTTTAATTGCACTCACGACATTAGTTAGGTCAAATGCATGCCTTGAACATTGTCGTTCTACCAGTTGCATTCCGCCAATAAATGCCCATCATCCTGTCAAAGAATGCCCATCAAGCCAAGCTTAGGGGGTGCTTTCAACTATGAGTGCTCGCGTACGGTTTCGAGTATTCAGAAATGCTTTCTATATCCTAAAAATTGCAATTCAATACCATCAGTTTGATTGTGACAGTTTAAGTCACGCTTACATCGTCATTTGTTAGAACTGAACTGCGTTTTTAGAACTAATTTAGAATAATGATCCCATCGCAACTCAAAGCACGTTTTCTTCGTTTCCAAGATTAATCGCTAAGTGTGTTTCAGTTCGAAATCATTTCGAAGAACACAACTGATAAACCTTGAGTTGAATTCATGTGAAATCACGCTGATTTCAAAAACTAATTTCCAATGAAAAACAAGGAATGTGTCTTTCAGTCTACTTGAAAACTACTCATCAACAAACAAACACACACACAATTTACACAAGAATAATGCCAACAATCTCCTATTACCCTCAGATAAGCCGCAGTTGTGTACAAAAAAGAAATCAATACACCCAGGTTATTTACCGGATATACTCGTACTCACCGGATGCGCGTGTCGACCGGGAAAAACAGTACAAACAAGCAAATATTTGCGAACTGAAAACTTTGCACTGTAATTGATGATGATAATGACCCGTAAATATGATTATCGTGTCCCGGGGTGAGAATGTACACACTACACACTCATATACCACCTCATTGAGGATTCATTGAACTCAACTTAAAAAAAAACAGGACATTACTTTGCTTTAATAAATAAAATCGAAAGCATAGCGTTCGCTTCCCGTTGTATCTATGCATCACCCCGGGAGTGCTATAACTTTTCGCTCGTTTGAGTAATTTGCTTGTTTTTTTTTTTTTAAAGAAACAAAATCATTCTTCTACTGAAGAAAAAAATACTCGTAAAAATAATAAATGCGACTTTTGTTTTGCGCTTCTCCGTACGAATATGTATGTTGTGTCGTGATCCTATTTTGAATTTCCTGGAGAGAAAGGAAAAACAAAAAAAAAATATTTGCGGAAATCTTCACGCTGTGCTTCAATAAGGTTTGTATCAAAAGCACAACACCCAGCAGGATACGGATACCACCCCATCCGCCGTTCATGCCAACATCCATCGTTGTCGTCCTTGCTTGCAGTATTCACAAGCGCCAAGGACTCTAGTTTTGGGTGTCGTTAATTTTTATTATTATCATAACCAGCACCATCATCCACATAATCATGAAGTGTCACACACTACGGCAGGGGGCTGGGAGACACCGAGAGGAAAAACTTGTCTCAGTGTGTTCCTAGCCAGCATGCAAGTTTAAATAAATACGAGCTGGAATAAATTTCAGCCAAAATGTACGGCGAATAGAATACGAATACGAGTACAATTCGCCGCCGCGCCGTGCTAAACTATTTTATTTTATTTCCTCGAGTTGAACATTTTCTATGGACGAAGAACGACATCATTTTATGTGATTTGCTTGGATGGTTCTCTGTTGGGAGGGGGGTGCAACCAAAAAAAATTAAAGGGGTGGAAATAGACTTGCGGAATACTGCTCATCCGTTTTGGGCGGATCTTGAGGAGAAACCATCATCATCGTTGTCCATCCTGTGAGAATATTTCGGTTGCACACACAAGAACGGTTTTTGCATATAAGAATTTAAATGCTTCCTTTATGGCTAACGGATGATATTTAAGGGATTGAAATCGGACATGGTGGTGCTACGCGCTGTGCTCACATCTTGAGAATGTAAAAGATGATTTCTTTTTTCTTTTTGGAGAATAGTCGGATGAATGGAGTGCAATTTAGTACGGTCTTGCATTTTGTAAAAGAAAGTTGCAAATGCTTGAGTTTAAGAGTTTGACAGCAGCTTTTATGTACATTTGTCGCATTTGAAATCCTTTAAGAGCGCCCTATTTCGTTTAAATTTAAATGTTCAGTATCTAACTTTTTTATTCTACGATTTAAAGTGGGATTTACTTTTTAAGGGTGGTGGCTGGTGGCTGTAATTGAAAGAAATGGAATTGCTTATCCATAAACTCACCGACATTGCCAATATCGGTACCATTTCTGTATGCGGTAGTGACGCAGCATTTTCTTGCTTCAAGGAATCTAAGGTTTTACTACATGGGGCTTCCTTCTACTTGTGTTAAATTTTGATGAAACCGTGACAGTCGAGTTTACCAGACTTGGCTTTGTATAGCTCGTCTCAAAACCAATAAAAATACGGTGCTGTAGATGAACTCTGTTTTTTTTTTAAGATTGTCAATATTTGCCCCTAAAAGATATCGTAATAAAATTTGTAATCCTAAAGCTCCTACATAAAACGACACACTTAATGTTGGACCACTGTCGAAAGGGCCACATACAGAAAGCCAAACTGTATGTCTCTGTAAGTTCCCAATTGGCGACGATCACAGGGCTGCACTGGGTTCATTTGCAACCATTTTCCAAACAGAAGTCGCCGCAATACTCGGAGTTGCCAGCTGGATTTCGGATGAGAGAAGGTGTAGTAAAAGCATTAGCATTTGTAGTCAGTAAGTCAGGCTGCACTAAATGCGCTCAATGCTACCATTAATCACTCAAAAATTGTACTTGCGTGTAAGTACAGACTGAAAGCGCTTTCCGCGTCTGTCTTCTGGATCACAATGGAATACCGGGCAATGAGATACTAGCGTATCTGGGCTCGGAAACAAATCCACTGAGTCCGGAACCAATAACAGGTGCCAGTCTGTTAGGAGTCTTACACTGGATGTGAATTCATTGGGCTAGTTACGGGACACACAACGTTTGTGGTAAACATATAAGAAACATAGGTATTATCTAGGACCCGGAATATTCATGATCTACATACATATGTCTCGACAATGAGCATGCTACAGAACATTTCCTCTGTCAGTGTCCTGCATTTTTAAGACTTACCCTTACTAATGTCCATTAACGGACAAGCAGTTGTAAAATTCATACATACATTACATTTATCTGAACGATATTGAGTTTAAGTTTGACTCCAGAAACTAGGGACCCCAATGCAGAGTTTTTACGAAAGTCTTAGATGAAGAAACATTCTAGATCCATTTAGGATCCAATTCTTTAGTTAGATTGAGTACAAAAAATCCGGCCAATTGCAAGTCGTACTTGCGCAATAAGTGGTCCGTAATATCAGTTGTTTTTACATACTTATGTATGTAACAGATTAACGAGGATGTTGAGAGATTTATAGACACAAATATAAGCAATTTAATAAAATTACTTATCACTTTCTTATCTGTACAGAAGAATTATTATATATCCACACAAAACAACAAATAAAGAATACAAGAAATTTACACATGTACATATGTACGTCATTAAACGGGTGGAATTTTGGAATTTGTCTCTCTCTCTCTATGTCTGTACACAAATACATTTTTTTCTATTATAAGTACAGGAAACCATCAAGATTTCTTTATGTTGATTCAAATCAATGATTTGAGTATAAGCTCAATGCTGATTTTTGGGGCATATTTCTAGGAGCAACCATTAAATTTTGACTCTCACACATACAAACTTCCCTTCACGTATTCGCTTTTTTATGACTGCGATAGGGTTAATTCACTTCAGGATATGTTAACAGTTGGAAAGGTGAAATTACAAAAAAAATCAATAAGAAAAAACCTGTCGAACATAATGCAGTCCTAATAATTTTGGTTCAATCTATACATTATTCTCAATGTTTGCGATTTTACTCAGATTTTTCTGACCGATATTTTTGGAGATAAGGTAGGGGGACAGCAATTTTTCAACGTTCTTTTGGAAAAGGGTCAAGAAAAAAGTAGCACAAAAAAATAATTCATACATTTTTGAATTCGTTCTTTAACGAGCTTTTATTTGACACGATGATCTCAAAATTAATTGATTTTGAACTTCCCATTTGACCCCCCAACTAGCCCCCAAAGACGGAATTCAGGTTTTTAAGTTCTGGTCTGTGTTTGGGCCACTAATTGCTACAATTGTTCCAAATTTCAATAGTCTCTGCGAAGAACGTCTCTGACCGACAGACAGACAGACACCGAACTGATTCCATTATTGTTCCGTTTTTGGATACGGAACACTAAATACATGAAATAAAGTTGAAGACTACAAGTTCTTAAAGCACCATGTTCTACAAGAGGTCATTGCCACTGATGCAAAAAAAAAAATAGAATTCATAGGAAAACGCAGCCAATTCAAAAAGTTTTCAGAGACTTGCAGATCCTAAATAATTGGCAAACCGTCTTAAAGAAAATAGCATCACCACCTTTTAAAATCTACCAACTTTGCGTCCAAGAGAAGAAGCCCCAGCACTTACATAACTTCCCGAAACACAAAAGAAAAACAATAGCACAACCAAGCCAGCCAGTAATTCAAATGCACATTAGCCCCGCTCGGTCATTTATCATTTTCTGAATAAGATTAAAAAAGTTAGAGAACTTCTTACACACAGAAACTTCCTGCCTCGTTTTTTTTCCTCTTATTTTTTTTTATTAAAAAAAGGAAGAAAAGTCCATCAACGGCTCTTGGAGAAACAATAAATCAGTCTGGTCAAACTGAAATCTGCCCTCGCTTCCTACATACCTCACTTACATTATAGAAGTAGCTGCTCTCTGCCCGCCAAAAATGTATAAGTAAACTGAACCGAAAAAACAATACCTTTCGGTCTCGTATTCGTAAAAGCACACACATTTCTCATTAGGGGAAGGAAAACACATACAGAAATGCAAGATGTAAGCTGGAATGAAAAAAAAAACAAGAAGTTTCCACCACACTTTGTATTTGTATCGCTGGAGAGATTCTTGTGAAAACTTTGAACTATAAAATAGCAGATATCACGAATGAGAGAGAGAGAGAGAGCCATGCCCGACCACCATTGTGTACCGAGTCCGATATCTACTCGTAAATGTTCACATCGGGAGTAAGGAAGATTGGATGCAGCCATATCTTTTTTTTTCCTGTATTTCACTCCTAAACACTGAGATATGTCATTATGCAGCGCTTTTTCCTACACCTCCGGATCGACCGATACATCTTCTCACAGCGCGGTTCGGTCGGTCTCTGTCCCGACCGACATGGCTTATATATGCATATGAAGACAAATCGCTGTAACCGCATCGTGCAGCAGCGTCATCTCCAGGTTTTTCTTGCCACGAATGCAATCAAGAATTATATCCGCTCAAGTGATTTAAATATACCAGAACGAATACGTGTATGCTAGCTGACTGCTGACTGAAGCTGAGCTGCCTCCTGCCGTATCTATAACTTATGGAGGCAGGGAGTTTCCTTCGTTTAAAATTTATGGCCTTGCAATTGCAGAAATACGCTCGTAGATATGGGAAAAGAGGACGAGGAGAAGGATGGACGGACGTGGGGGTTCTCTTCGGTCGGCAAAACCAATCCAATCCAATCCAGAGGCGTTCTGCATTCATAGGAAATCGTTTGCCACCACAAAAGTTCCTGGTGCGGCGGGAATATCAGAAAGCGTTCCGTTCCACTGCAGGGCTTTTCCACTGCACGACAACACTCATTTCAAATTGGATGACGATGGTGGTGTTGTCTTGTGTCTTGGCCTGTTCTTTCGCTTGTTGTTGTTTTTTTTTTTTTTTCTGTTAGTGACTCCTCTTCGTGTGCCTTAACTGATGTTTCTTGCCCTCGGTTAATATTGTAGTGGCGGGAGAGTATCCAACAAAACTATCTCCAGCTCCACTTGAAAATGTAAATATGCTCAAGGAAGAGTGTTGCAATGTACTACCGCCGCCGCCGCCGCCGCCGCCGCTGCCGCACGAAATTATGTAAACCTGGACGAGGACGATGTCGTTTATCTTAAAAAAGACCCTCGTCGCTCTCTTTTGCCGTAGAAGGAAGTTGCATTGCACTGCACTGAACGGGCCAAAAGGTAGACTTGGTTAAATGTAATTGCAGAGTGGAGATTGAGATGGCTGGAGGAACTGGTCATATTGCCGCTTGCAGCAGGTTGTTATCACCCATCTGTGTGTGAGCGAGTGCAGGTTCCGGATGTGTCTCTCTAAGATGAGAAGGACGAAGAAACACTGCAGGAATATTTAAGGGCAACACGGCGTGTGTACACAGGTGGCTGTTTATCATCAATTGGTGATGGTAGAGTACTCTTAGTGGGGCTGCTGTATCATTCTTTTAACTCAGTTTGCTGTCTTTCTAGGGAACTTACATCCGGATTGTGTTTCCAGAGATGTGCATTTAAGAGGATAGATGGTCGAGGATGAGATATACATAAAAGCAAAGTGGTAGGAGTTGAATGCTTGCAGCGGAAAGTTACACGAGATTTTTCTTTTTTTGATTGATAAGAAGTTGTGAAAGAGGTGACTCTGTCCTCTAAAGTCGTGCATCAAACACGATTTCGGGAATTCAATCAGATTAGAGGAACATTTCTGAATTCCTGAGAATAACACTAACACCTCTGAGTGTAGTGTAAAATATATGGTGGATGGTGCGGTCCATAGTTGCTGGGATCCGCATCGCCATTATCGGTCATTTCCAGCGTGCCATGATAGTTGGCAAGTTAATAGTGACAAACAAAATCTGCAAAGAATAAGAAGCACATGTACATACATACATATATCCAACGCTTAGGTTGAAAAGTCAATGTTGAGAGCTTCTACTCCTTTTTGACGAACATTTACTCTAGGCATCCGGGCTTCTACATCGGTTTGGCGAAACAAATAGGTCATGATGTGGTCCAAAAAGCCTAAACACGTCATGGGCTCGGTCCCATCGTGCCAAGATAACCTTCCATTGGCAGTTGGGAGTTACTCCTTCACGAAGTTAGAGAAAAGGGTGTTCCATTAAGGATTTCCCCATTATGCTTTTTGTTTTGACATTTCTCATCGTGAGTTTATTATTAAGTTGAGACATGAACACGTACAGTACATAGTCGAATAACGCATAAAGGCTATCCAAGTCTATTATGAAAATGGGCGTTCAAAATAAAATGTGCATCGTATGGTACAGCAAATGAGGCACAATTTCATCTGAATGGATTCGTCAGCCACCAGAATTGTCCCTTCTGAGCTGATGAGAACCCAAGAGTTATTATTGAGAAGGCATTCATCCACGAAAAGTCACTGTTTGGTGCGGTTTTTGGAGCGGCGGAGTTATCGGGCTTTACCATCTTCGAAAACGAAGCCGGCCAAGGTGTCTATCGCGCTATGATAACGGATTTTTTGTGGCCGCAATTGGAGGCTAGAATGTAGAAAATATGTGGTTCCAACAGAATGGTGCCACTTGCCACATAGCCAAAGAAACAATTCATTTTTTGCGGTAAAAGTTCGATGGTCCGATATGATCTCAATTGGCGCCCAGTTCAGGTGATTTGACACCGTTTGACTTCTGAAATTTGAAAATGAAGGTATATACAGTGAAACCTCTCTTAGGCAGACAGTGACAGCGACAACATTTGTGTCCGTCTAAGGGAGTTGTCCGTTTAAGGGATAAACACAATTGTTTTTAAATAAATTATCCACATACATATGTATGTTTGTATGCGTTTTTCAAATTCAAATTCAAATCAAAATAAAAACAAAAACTCGGTGTGAAGCTATGGATGATTTTTGTGTTTTTGTCCGTCTAATGGAATTAAATTAAATAATTTCTGACACATATGCGTGTCTGCGTTCGATCAAGGGAGTGTTCGGTTAAGGGGACGTAAAATGTATGCAATCTGAAACATAAAAGAGTGGTTATGAAAATTTGTCCGTCTAAGGGAGCTATCCGTAATAGGAGATTTCATTGCACAAGTCAATAACCATTCAAGAGGAACATTTGGGTGACATTTTGTTCCCTGGATGATTGTAATAAACCACATTACTTATTGGTTCGCATGTTCTTTTAACACTGTATGTTTTTTTCAATTTTTTTCAAAATTTACATATGTTGAAGTGTGTGGGCCCTCCTGCGATTCATATTTTTATTTAGTTGGTTTCGAACAGCAGTATATAGCTTTCCATGGTTAACTAAGAAGCGAAACTAACTTTTGATGTAAGTGTACCTAGCCTAGCCAGGAGAGGAGAGCACTCCTTACCACTTTTCTACCTGCCTAGATTTTCCAACAAAAGGATGCTTCACTTGGCACCGTTTTATTATGGGAATCAATCAGATGTCAAGAGTCCCCTTTTTTATCTGAAAATTTATATTCCAGTTCAGCGAGTAGATGGTTAATATGATCCCACGATCAATTGAATCACGAATCACTTATCGAAGTGTGACATTCCCAACCAGAATGACCCCAGTCTTGAGCGGCGTTAGGCAATAACGCCCAAAAAAATCTCAAACAATTTGTTGTTGTAATTTTTTTAGTCATTTTGGGTGTAATTTCCTAGTCAGCGTTCATTTTATAAAAGGCAGTAAAGCCCAAAATAACGAGTGGCAATATTTGAAAAGGAAATAATGCCCGAAAAAGGAAATATCATCCAAAACAATTAAAACAACATGAAATAACGCCCAAATAAAATTAAGAATTGCCCAAATGGCAATATTGTTAAGTAATTTCCACTGAGAATGTAGAATGTCATTGAAAAATGCTACCCACTCAAAGTTCCGCCTGCGCCCCCCTCCCCGGCGTTTTTCATTATTCACTAATTTACGCATTGGTTGCAAAGTTTTGTTTTTAATGGGTACTAGCTGTCCCGCCTGGTTTCGCCCGTGTACTAAAACAGTCTCGTTAACCATAAGGCAAAGTGCAATTTGCCTAAGCCTGAAATACAGCAATACGAAAAAAAAAAAAACAAAAAAAGAATCATGAAAGTCGGCCCAGCGGTTATCGAGCTATAACGTCATTGAGTTTCACGCCGAAGGAATTGTATATATGTTATAAAGAAGATATGCACTTTCTTTATATCGCTGTTTCGCATGATTCCGCATGCATATAAAGAAACTTAACATATACGTATGTTATACCCAACCTCGCATCTACTAATATGAATTGGAAATAAAGCCCAAAAATCTGGAAATATCGCCCAATTTTTGCAAAAACAATTCCCATTGAACATTTTTGGGCGATATTGCCTTTTTATAACTTGGGTGATATTGGGTTTTGGGCGTTAGGCAAAGTCTTTTTGGGCTTTATTTCCATCTTCTTGTTCATTTTTGGGCGTTAGAAATTTGTTTGGGCTGTATTTCCAAATCGCTTTGGGCGTTATTTCCTTGGGCGTTGTTGCCTAACGCCGTCTTGAGCTGTAACTCTTGCCCCAAGGCACGCTCAAACTTGCTACATTAACTACAGACAATAGTATCTAAAGCAGACAAAGAATGTAACCATTGTGCGAGATACAACTAAGGTTGAATCACAAGCTTTACCCCGAAATTCGCACGTTTAAATCGGTTACGGTTCGAAAATTCGTATTGGCACATGACGTATTGACCAGCTGCAGATGTCAAAGTAAAAAATAAACCAACTTCAAATGTTCACAACGCTCTTCGATTTCTTATCCTTTTTCTCTCTCTCATACTCCACTTCACTTAGAACCCTCATTTAAGCCTATTACAATAATTTATCATCAGCATACCACCCATCAGGCAGTTGAAAAATATCCCCAAATTTATTTTCAAATGTTTCCATTTTAAAAATAGAAAAAGGAATTCTTATCCTGGCAAATGTCGATTCCAATGATGATTTTTCCCCCACGCGGCACTCCCTCATAAATTTATTTTTATTCCCTCTCACACCCTGGCATCATTAATTTTAGCTGAAAAACCACCGCTTTCACTCACTTCTCTTGATTTTGGTTAATATTAGAGACCTTCGAGTACCCACTACACACTCACTCACACACACTTCAACTTCGAACGCATTAAATGTGAAAAGAAAACACAATACGTGATATATTTCAAAGAAAAATCTCGACGACCAGCAAAATATAAAGAAACTGTAACAGCCTGCTCGACCGTCCAACCCTCAACCTCCTCCACACTATATTAGACATTACATTACATATAATTTACGGACTTTAAGTCCTTTTTCCAGAAACGATCCTTATAGTCGTAGGTACTCCTCCACGGGTTTATTTTTGTTTTACAAAAAAAAAAAATTCTCTGGATGATGGCTGCTCACTCACCAAAGACCAAACTCCTTAGAAGTAATAAACCCCCTCCTATGTCTATGTTTGGTCTAGCATATGTTCCCAATTACCTGTACGGCTAAAAAAAACAACCGTAAAGCACTTGAAATTTATTCTTCTTTTCGCTCCAGCAAAGCAGCCCTTGGAGAGGGTAGGCCAGGCCAGCCAGCCAGAGCCACTCTCTGACCAAACGAAAGTACTTGAGATATATTTATACTCACTCATTTCATGGAATCAAAAGAAGGAACAAAAAAGAAAAAAATAACACCATATGGCTTGAATGAGTTTTCAATGTTACACCAAGAGAAATCCTTAAACGTTTCCATTTCATTGAGTTGCCGCACCTTGATCTTGGCAAAAGGAAAACCGAAAAAAATAAACATTGAAAAATGTTGGTGTATTTTTCAAAATTAAATTTCACTGCAAATCATTTATAAACGCGAAATTTTACCACCCACCCGTCCTTTATCGCCACCCACCATCGCATCGACCCGACAAACGGAAAAAGGTTTCTAGGTACTCATCCCTTAGGGGGTAATTTATAACATTTATTTAATTTGAAAATCTCCAACGTGCTTGCTCTTCCTAACTCATTTAGGAATCAAGCGGTTAAACCAAGAGGTGCTATCTCAAGATTACTAACAAACATAACAGCAATAATAATAATAATCTTCTACGGCAACGTTCTTGTGGGTTCCATAGACCTGGTCCTAGTCGCAGCCATCATCATCGTCGTCGTTGTCGTTGAGACTCTGTCGTCATCATCTTCATCGTCGTCCGATGATTTATGTACCTGCACACACAAAGTGCGCTTCAGCACATTGCCGCAGGTATCTTATCTTAGTACTCTACGAGTATCTATCTATCTACTTGTATCTAAAGGGCTGCTGCTGATGTTGAGAGTTTACACAAGAGAAGTTCTAAATGAACAAAGGAACGACTCGTCGTCGTTGCTGCAGATGTGCATTTATGATGCATGGAAGGAAGGAAATCATGTCCAGGATGAGAGGCATTTGCTTCATCCTTCTCTTTTTTTTTGCGGACAGTATTTTGCGGCGCAATGTGATTATTTGTTTGTTTTTTTTTTTTTTTTGGTTCAAGGAGGCGAAAAACGGAAGGAAGCGTATTAAATCCGACGATTAATGGCGGGTGCTTAGGAAGCTGGCGTTATTATAGAAATGGTTTGTTTTGAAAGCGATAAGGAGCGTCGGCGCGCGGAGGGATTTAAATGTTGAAATTTATATATGTATGTTTATAAATCACCAATGGAAGTGGTATGATTAATCAAAACGGAAACGAAAGGTGTTGGTCCTAATGGATTGGTAGATTTTAGCGTAAATGGCGATTTTAAAGGAATATGGGCGGGCTCTTGGTTGGATTTAATGCGATGCTAGAGTACACATGCGAAAGGAGTGCATGGATTACATGGCGAATTTATAGCTTAGTTCGGTTTATCAATATCAGGGAAAAGCTTCTTTAACTGCGTTGCTGTTCAATCACTTCTAAAATCATCGTATACTTTTTCCGAAGTTAGTTGGTATATGTACCTGTTATCAGACGAATTAATACACAGGAGTCTAAATACATTAAGAGCTTAGGCTAGCTACCACAAGATGAAATCGTTGATATTTTGTGGATAATACTCGTGTACATATGTACATATGTAATCACTTTAGTTAGCTCTAAAAGGACTCTGAAATAAAGTTCAACGATCGAAATATTTCTAGTTGAAGAACGCAGGGTTCTGATAGCATGCCTTCGGAGCTTCCTAAGTTAAGAACACCGGCCAAGTGCGAGTCAGACTCGCGGTCAAATTAATTTACAAGTAAATAATAATTTTGCTATTGGCAAATATAGGTATATTTGGATCCATCAAATGATCATACAGTAGAATCTCGGAAAGATGAACGAATTAAAACAGCCCCTGTTCATCTTTTCGAAATGTTCATCTGTTGGATAGGTACTTAATTTTGGTTAAGATGTCTTCAACACTTTGCACATTTATTTTAAATTTAAAAACTTTTCCCGGCCTTTAACTGGTGGCATCTTCCCTTTACTTAAATTTACTTCACACTGGTATGCAAACAAACGAAATGAAATGCAAAATCAAGCAGAAAAGAACAGTTTTACAAAAAATAACGGTTACGAATAAAGAAGAACAAAATCTATGGGTGGAAAGCGTTCATTTGTTCGAGTATCCAAAAATCAACCCGTTTAACTTCTAGAATACCGCAATGGTGAAAAATTCCGTTCATCTTTCTGGGTAGTTTATTTTTCCGAGATTCTACTGTATTTAAGAATGAATAAGCGCATACCCAATTCTCATCTGAATTTGTTTGTGGTGCTCAAATGGTGTGAATACAGCATATTTCATCGGGATGTTTGTAAATACATACTATACACTACAGTGTCTCGGCACAGATTTGTAGATTTGTGGCCTTGTTTTCTTATCGATACACACTAGTTTTTGAATACAATCAACTATTGACCAAAGCAAAATGTGCCCTTTTTGCTGCGTTTTCCATCACTTTTTCGAGCATCTCGGGCGGTATAGCGATGATTTCGGCACGAATATTTGCCTTGAGCTCATCAATGATCTGAGGCTTGCTGGCGTACACTTTGCTTTTCAAATACTTACTTACTTAGTTGGCGCTACAGCTGGCTGAACCGGGGCTTGCTTCCCGCAACCATTTGTGTGTGCGTGTTATATTTTTGAACGAATGGAAGGGACCTACAGTTTTTTGCCGACTCTGAACGGCGAGTTGACAAGCTTGATTTTCAAATAGCCCCACAAAAAGAAGTCCACAGGAGTCAAATCTCGTGATCTGGGTGGCCAGTCAATGTCGCTATTTTTCGACAGCACAAATCCAGAGAATTTTCGTTGCAGAAACTGTATTGTTTGATTTCCAGTGTGGAATGGCGCACTGTCTTGTTGAAACCAGTAACCGTCCAGGATCTTAATCACAATTTTGTGGGCAGACATAATGCATCAACAACCACCGATATCGATTCCCATCAGAGAGTGTGAAATGGGCCTCGTCGGTCATAAAAATTTGAAAATTTGAACCGAAAATCAGGTTCAGTGTCAACCATTCGAGCGACTGTTTGGACGTAGTTCAAGTGACGTGGACGGTTTGTTAGCCATATTCTTACAGTCAATTGCACTTTATACGGAAACAAATTCAGTGCAACCACCTTGTGGCACATTTTGAAGTATGTTCTTGGCAACACTCTCTTGCAACGCCTTGGGCGACAATCTCCCGTGCTCAACAAAATTCGACACCAAACGACGAAGGGTGTTGTCACTTGTCAGACGGTGCTTGTGGCCACGATATTTTCGACGATATGCACACTGAACGATTATTTTCAATGTACAGCGTCACTATTTCGGTGTGAAGCGATTCATGGTTAAAATTGTACTGAATTGACGTTTCAGAAACATGTCAACTGCAATCGGTTGATAAATGTCAAAGTAATTCAATGTTTACCTACCGACATAAAAGATGGCGCACCCTGTACGTACTCGTACAAACGTGGACCACCGTAATGTATAATTATGGCAAATTTCCTGAGATAGTATTCGTGACAAATATTTTAGGTTAATAGGGAACTTATAACAGTTCCGTATTTCCATATGGGTACGGAACCCTAAAAATTGACTCGAGGTACAAGAAAGCAAAAAAGAGAGTTGAGTTCGGCTCTTAACACCTTTCCAAAAAAGGCGATCTAATACTTTTCTTCCTAAACCTTTGCTATTTACCATGGAGTACCTCAGGGCACTGTATTTGCATCAACTCTTTCTTTATTATAAGTTTGGACAATAATAGCGTCGCTCGTCTCACTAACTTTGGCGTAAGATGACTTGACCAAATATCGAAGTTTGTCAAAAAAACATGTTGGACTGAAGTTAGCTGAAAGTTCATGTCTGCAAAATAATGGTTACAAGAGAACGGGAAACGTCATAAGGCGTTGGAAGTTTAAACATCACTTAAAGGAAACACATTTTCGGCATTAAGCAATATTATATCGAAAAATAAAATAAAATAAAACAACCTTTCAAACAAATCATCTTTTTTAAATTGCTTGCTGAAATTGAAAAAAAAAAACTGTAAAATTTTATTTCATCTCAAAAACTTTCCCCATCGCATCTTCGCAAATCGATTCCTGACGATAAAAGTCACTTGACCCGGTTGCTTATACGACGTGGCGTGAGGGTGAATGTACAGCTCCGTAAATTAATCCACACCAATGCAACGAGCGCACGCACACAACAGTATACATCCTGAAAGGATAATGCCTTGACTGGTGGGAAAATGTTCAATAAACTATCAATCTCTTCTGTACTTCAAATTTAATGGTGCTACAGCAGCAGCAACATCCCTGCGCGTGTCCTATAAGGATTTTCGTCGTTTTCGATCTGCATACGTTTTGTGAATTTCAGTTCGATAACCTCGAAAATAACTAAAAGAATGAAGACGATAGGGGTTTTTTTTTTTTGTCTGATTTATTAGATTAAAACCCGGCTCAGGACTCGGCAGATTTACTAATACGATTTCTTTGTGAAATAAAAAACTCACCACAAAACCGCCTTCAATCACCTTTACATCGTTAAACATCCGTTAGACGTAAAAAAAAAATACGAAACTACACAATCGATTTGCATGGATTTAAAGTTTTCTATCTATTGAATACAAGAAGAATCCTTTTTGGTCCTTTCAAAGAACCGGATTTTCTTTTCCGCATCCTTTACATACATATATTAGCCGATCGGAAGAGAAAATTCAAAATCCAAATAAGAAAGCTTCTGTGTGTTTATGATAGTCCTTTCATTTTAGGGAATTTTTTTTTTCAAAAGAAATACCAAAAAAAAAGGATGAAGGAAACCTGAAATTGCGGTACATTCTAAAAGAAGTAGCCATTATATACGTACATATGTACATATGTATGTTGTTGTGGAGAATTTTTTTTCGTGTAAAGGATTTTCTCATGGAGACTATTTCGCTTCCAAAGGGTTGTGGAAAAGCTGAATGGAAAATCGAACTAAAGGCAAGGTAAAAACAGAGATTACTGTTTTTCTGTGTTTTTTTTTTTAGGTTTTACGTATTTTTTTTTTTTCTTTTAAAGAAAACCGATCCTACCGGTGGACCATTATAGTAAGACGAGTTTTCTTTTACAATTTCTTCTTTTTTTCTTCAGGCAATAAAAAGGGTAAATGGAGGAAGGAGAAGGCGAAAAAAGCCTTCTTAACTTGTGTGTGCCAAAAGAAAGGATATACACCGACCAGCGCAGCGGAGAGATAGATCCAGGGACACTAACAAAAAAAAAATAAAAGGGTTTGGAATCTGAGTGTTTGGTTTTTTTTTTGCGTAATCCTTTTACGATTTTTTATATTTTTTTTTTTTTTTGCAGAAGGAAGTAATTTTCTGGAAGGACGCAAGAAGACGGGAAGGCAAATTAAAGTTTCCCTCAATGACGGAGCAGAGTACCGTTTTCATTGGGTTTTTTTTATTTGCCTCAACAATCCGGAAAACTTTAGTTTTCAATTGGAAAACTTTTCTACTGTTCTAAACGAACTGAAAAAGGACACAAAAAAAAAACAGATAGAGGATATATTGTTGCAGTAGAAAAAGGATACAGGGGTCATGTTAGAGGAATTGGCGGGCTAGTCATGAAAAAATATTGAAACAAATTGGGAAATTATTAAAAACGATAATGTTCGAGAATAGAATGCGAGTATGTGCCCGTTCGAGTATGAAAGGATGAATGTGATAGATTAAAATCTATCCGTTTCGACATTCTTAGCGACGACAAACTTCCGAAATTGTTATTATTATTTCCACAAATTATAGGACTTTTGAAACAGTCTACTGAAAAGTTAGCCCTAATTTGTTATGTTATGGGTTTTGTTCGTTGTATTTGCAAACAATGTTAGAAGATTAGGGGGCTTAACAAAATACATACGTACATAAGCTCCTATTTTTGGATGAAGCGGGTTTTCGTAACTAAATATAACGGATAAGTATTTCATGACAATGGACAATCCTGCTAATGCACTTGCGGGTTTTACTGTACACAGATATCACTGACTAACCTGTAAGGCTTTTCTATGATCAATTTCGTCCATAGACAGTGCTCGATTGAGTTAACTAAAAACTTTCCCTATCACTACTTAATCCGTTATGGTTTGCTCGAGTGGTAAAACCATTTGAGCATTGGGCATACTTAGCTGCTGCAGAAAAGACTTATGCCGAACGTTTGATTGATGATTTCTCATTATTCCCCAATAGACTTCGCCAGCTGATTGTTGGTGTTAATGCAGTGAAATCTTCCATTACGGACTGCTCCATACAACGGACATATCTCTTAGACGGACAAAATTTCATAACCAAACTTTTATGTTTCAGATTGCATACATTTTACATTCCATTAGCCGGACACTCCTTTGATCGGACGCGGACAAGCATATCTGGTAGAAATTATTTAATTTAATTCCATTAGACGGACAAAAATTAAAAAAATCATCCACCAAATTGTGGTTTCTTGCTCACGGTTGCAACAGATGCCAACGAAAAGACGTAGTCGGTAGGATGAACTTAGACCAAAGTAGCAATACATACACGTGAGCCGATTTTTATCGGTGCTCTTGGAACCATTTTGAAGGTTGGGTAAATTTCCATATTTTATTGAGGAAACATATTGAAAGTCTATGAAATATTCTCCCGCGAGGATTCCCAATCTGTGTTGTTTTGTTTGTTTTCGTTTTTCGTTAAGTTAAAAAAAATAAAAAATAAATATTTGGCTTCAGCAGTCCTAGGTAGAACCAAGCCTAGCTTCCCGCAAACATTTGTGTGTGCGCGTTATATTTTTGCACGAATGGAAGGGACCTATAGTTTTCAGCCGTCTCTGAACGGCGAGTTGGGAAGCTTTTTCATGACAAATGATACTCTTGAATGCTTGTCAAGCATTTGGAAGAGGTGGGCAATGTGAAAAACTTTTTAGGTGGTTGCGGCGGGATTCGAACCCAAACCGCTGGGTCAGTAGTCCGACGCACTAACCACTTGTGCTACGGTGCCCACCTTTTCGTTAAGTTAATCAATTCAAATAACTCCGCGCCTCCACGAGACATTTAATATGGCAGGATTTTATTGCAAGAGAAAAAAAGAGAAAATATAAAAAATAACAAGACATCAATAGCTTGTGAAGAGTTCTGCAATTGGTGGCACGCTATCGGCATATGGCATTTTGATGGCTTGTCATCTCTAATATTTCTCTTTTTCTCTTCCAATGAAATCCTGCCATAAGAAATGGTGATAATTGTTGAAAAAATATTGCATTTATCCCTTGGACGGACACCGTCACTGTCCGCCTAAGGGAGATTTCACTGTATCTACATGGAAAACCCTACGAAATCAAATAATATCGAAAATGTTTTTCGGCAACAACGTAGTTATCTTGAGCTAAAGCCAGTACAGATGTAAAAACATATGTTGGTCCGGGCTCACTCCGGACTGTATTTTTGACAGCAAGAAACATGCGTTGAAAAATAACCATGTTGACTTGCATATTATCAAGTATTTAACGCACCTTTTCCCCTTAAAAAAAAATAAAAGTTTATTTTACAAAAAAATGGAGTTTATGAAAACCCCACTGGAATTAAATCTGTGCACACAAATACACAGACGTTATTAATCACGGCGCGCGGAAAAAAATAGAACAAAAAAATTTGCGAAATTGCATTCAGGGTCGTGTTGTAAAATGTTCAAATTTATCCTTCAGCACGTGTTACATGTGTCTGCTTATAGAGCATCCAACATCCTTGGTATTCGCAATAATCTCTCATCGCCCCCGAATGACACGATTTTTATACATTTTTTTTTTTCATTCCGTACCGATAACACCATTACCACCGCGAACACCTCTTCTCCACCCCCACCCCACTCAAGGCATTAATCAGAGAATTACAACAAAAACACGGGGGTGCAACTCCAGAAAAACAGGAAACAAAATCACATTCATACTACAGCAATCTGCTCTCAACGCGGTTTCAAAAAAAAAAAAGGAGGAAAAATCAAGGATAACGCATAAACATCAGGAGCGATTTTAAAAATTTAAATATTTTTTTTTCCTTCATTTTTGCAAATATTCGCACGAACTCAACCACCCCCTATCGTTCGATATTTACCGTCGAATGCATAGATAGGATAAAGGATATATACAGACAGGACGACCTACTACATGTACGAGTACGTAGCGAGCAGTGTGAGAGTTGTAAACGTATTCCTGTGATGCCCATTCAAGGGATTACAGCCTTACGTCAATTAACATAAGCTTCTTATGTCATTTAAAATTTTGCTTACATTTGTATTTGTAGGACGAATCCTTTTGCCGAGGGTTCGAGCTGGTGCGGTCTCTGAATTTGCAGGTTAAGGACGACAATGATATCCCAGTGAGCGAGAGAGAGTAGGTGATGAGACGACAACGAAGATACTTATTGGGAATGTGTTTTCGGGTTGATACCGATTTTTCTCATTTTCTTCTTTCTTTGCTGGATTTAAATTTTTTCGAAAAGATTTCCCACTGCTGGGAGGACCAAAAAAAAAACGACATAACCCAAGTAATGGAACGAAATTGGCTTTTTTAAGCTGGGATTATGCTAAAGGAAGGAATTGGAATTTAGTGGTATCAATTTGCATATTTGTATTGCGGTTAACCTACTTTACAAAAAAAAAGTTGTCTTTGAAAGTTTATAATTATTTGTGGTTGATGATGTTGAAATATTTGATTATAGAGTATGTATATATGTACACGTGTGGCCTTAATGTGACAGAGCTATTGGGGCATTAATGGTCATTGTGGCTAAGATACAAGTCCAATAAGACAGAATGTACATACTTACAAATGAGTTTTGTGATAATATATCATCGCTTGAGCTTACCTGAAAAGAAAAGTAAACAAAGAAAATTAAATTAGCTTTAAAATTGTTAAGGTTTGAATTGAGTTGTGAAAATTTTAATATTTGCGAGTAAATAATAAAAAAAAAGCGGTGTAAAAGAATGAGCAGATCAAAAGTATGGGAAACCCCCTTTATGACGTTTTTTACTGCATCTAATCTTGCGATATCGTAGTAGAAAATATAGTAGTCGACCCGTGAAGACCGTGGAACACTTAATAGTCAAAGTGTGAACCCAAAGTGCTGTGATATTTTAGTTGTGTTTTATTTTGAATAAGCAGATTTAACATTTTAAAATGCCAAACACCAGGGAGCTTGGCATGGAACAGCGTGTGGAAATTCAAGTTCTTCACGAGCAAAGGAATGGTCAAATTGAAAGCTCACATGAAGAAGTGGCAGTAAAAAAGTTACAAGCCAACGTGAGGACTGAAAATTGATTCGCGAGCCATTGCGGAACCGCAAAAAAACCTCTTCGGAGCTTGCTGCTACCCTCTCTGATGAAAGGATTATAAGGACGATGTCAGTACGAACAGTTAGAGGAATGTTATAGGAAGTTGGAGGATAGGAAAATAGTTCCAACCCGATTGTGTGGTGCCTTCTAGGAGGAGGCAGCATTATGTTCTGGAGTTGGAGAAATGTTCCTATGTGAGCAGCGAATGAACAGTGCAGTGAACATTATTAAAGTCCCGGAAAATTTGCATCATATTTCAACAGGATAATGTACCTTGTGTGGTCGTCGTGGCGTTGGAGGTTAGTGCTACTGAGCCAGCGGTCTTGGGTTAATAAGCGATTCTTTTTCATTTTCACATTTGCAGCTACGGGAGAAACTGTTGTGAGGGATCGCTAATTTTCCTGCATGGCCCCCCATTGGCCAATGTCCGGTACTAACTGCCACTACCCTAGCGATGTCTACGCGTGTTCTTTGTAGCAGTTCGTTTGTCTTAGAACTATTGTAACTTGGCCATATGATTCTGGATATAACACAGTTTTTCAGACTGGTCCACCTGAGACTGGCTAGTTTTAAAAAGTGTGAGAGTATATTGCCCTTAACAGTCCCTATGGGAATATGAACGTTTTCCGCTAGTGAGCTGTAAAGGGCTGATCCTCACCTGGTAAGTTCGTCGGCTCTCTCGTTCCTTTCAATGGCGCTATGTCCTAGAACCAAGAGAAGCGTGACTCTAGCCTGAATGCACAAGCGATTGAGTTTTTCCTGGCATCGATCTACTAGTTTCGATGAGGTGATTGCCAAATTTATAGCTTTAATTGCGACTTGGCTATATGTAATAATAGCGATATTATGCTTGGGTGTTGGGTCGTTTATTAAATTGTGACAGGCCTCGAGGATCGCTAGTAGCTCCGCCTGAAAGACGCTAGCGGAATTCGGAAGGCGATAGAACTTCAATATACCGAGTTTTTCCGAGAAATTTCTCGCACCTACCGCGCATACCATCTTTAAACCATGTCACCACTCTCCTTCGCTTCAATTCCTCTTTGCTTGGGAAGCTTGCAGCGAACAGCTTCTTGAAGTCAAGCTTGGGGATAATGTAATTCGTTGGAGAATTTTCCAGAATTTTACTGTGACCATATGTCTTAGCAACCCAGCACTCAGATTCCTTGAGTTGGACTGCACTGTACAGCGCTGTGCTTTTGATATGGAGATCAAGTGCAAGAAGGTGCAAAAGCACCTCTTTCATTCTTGTTCTTCATGTGCTCGCGCTGTGTGTAAGCATTGTAAGAGTATTCATATTCCCTTTAGCGTGTGTAGATTATAAAAAAAAAGTTGTGATGCCTATGATTGCCGTTCTTTGGACTCCTCTGATTCTTTGATGTAGTACTTTTTGCTTAGTGCGGGTCACCACACTACAGGTCCGTAGGTGAAAATTAGTTGGAGGACCAACTAAATATTGATTATATAAAATGCTATTGCTTAATATTAAAACCTGCGGATTTAATTTTCACCTTCCGTCTTCACAAGTTAAGAAAATTCAATTTATATAGGTTGCCTTATACTTTCGGCCAAGGCTGTCTTTCTGCAATGACAAATAATATGAATATCAATCAAATAAGTCATCGATTTTACCAACAGAAGGCTTTATTATTTCATCAAGCAACATACAAGAAGTTGGTGATGGTGTTGGTGCCCATCTCTACATATAAACCTTAATTATAAATAGTAGTCCGTTCTAATTAAGTCTTTGTAAGAGATAAGTACTCAGTTCCCCACTAAAAAATTAGTTTAAGAAAGACCAAAACTTGAACATTTCTAACCTACCTATTGGCCTACTTTTTGACTTATACTTAAGTTTGACCCACCATTCAATAGAGAATTATATTTCCACTAATTGTACGATTTCAAAATAAAATCTGTATCATCTAAAAACAAAATTGCGCCCTAAAAAGTGCAGAAAGAGGACATGCTACATATATCTCATTTGAAATGAACGTATACCTATCTAGAGCCAAGTTAATAAATATGCACATAAGTAAAATAAATTGACTATAGTCGCAAAAGCTGTAAAGAGAAAATAATTCAATGTTTTTCTGCCAACATTAACACAATTTTACTGCAATAACTCCTAATAAAACCTGATTAAGTACAATTAATGACTCTCTGCGCCATTTCCGTCTGCTATAAATCCGTCCGCTTTACAGCGCAGTATCCCGGGATATTTTTTTTTTTGCTTTTCTTGAGCGCCATGTAAATAAAACCGAAATTGCTTGACATATTCCACCATTATCATAATTACGTTATGCTAATGACATCCTTGTATGAATATTATGCTATACGTAGGCAAGGACTTTCTATCTTAGTTAAATCAGAGACAGATAGAGAAGGACTTTTTAAATTTTTATCTTTAAAATGATAATAATTTTTGTTTTGGTCTCAGTGAACGGTTTTAGACTTTTTTTTTTGATGTACATACACACATACTTGTATGTTTGTGTCCTGTTTGAAACAATCCCACTGAGCTCATAATATTATAATTTCTTGCGTCATTAGTTTCGCCATTTGTAGACTCAAGTACATATAAACGACCGAAATGATTAACATAAATAACCAAAAATAAACCAGGACCCCCCAACAGATACACGCATAGCTGCTTATAGCCACCAGCTGTCTATAAAACCTCGCCACACATAATTTTCTTGTTACTACTAGTACACCCTAATGACATTAATTTTATTTGAATTTCGTCCCATAGATACTTTAATTACAGCCCATAGATACTCATACAATGTAGTAGGTACTTTTCTGCGTCAGGAATAAGTAATTAGGTTTCTGGTCCTAATGGATATATGTGCATAAGTATACCCGGCACCTACCCCGTCCCCTTTGGCGTTTTTAGTAATTTTATTCGTTTTCTCTTTAGCGAATAAGATAGAGAGTATAAAAGGTCAGCGTCGTCGTACCTTTCGTTCTAATTCAATAAAATATTCAATGGATATAATGAAGTCTAGCAGCGAAGAAGGATTCGGTTGTTTTTTTCCCTGCTCCTTTTGTATTTTTTTGCACGGGTTAAATTGTGGGTTTAAGTCATTTTCTCAGAGGCATGTAGACTTAAACTCTTTTCTTCCTTTTTTTCTGGTTTTATTTTTCAGTTTTGGAATTCAATGCCGCAGGACTTACGAGTCGCTCGGAATGAATGCAAACGAAAACATAAAGGGGGAATATTATTATTTACGCCCGATTAAATATTCACGATAGATGAAGCGAAAAGAAAAATTAAGGAGAAGGAGAAGGAGATTGTGAAGCCCGTGCAGCGAAGCCAACTCTTTGGGCCGCCAATCGCTAAAGTGCTGACACAAGATAGTGCGCCGCAGCGCGTAGGAACTGATGAGAGAAATGATAAAAATCATTTCGCCCCATTTTTTCATCGTTTGGTCCTTTTTCTGACGGCGTCCTTCGCGCGACGCGCTTATTATGCTCCGGCATCTATTCAATTATTTATTTTTCTTATTACTTTTGAACCTTTTCTTAACGTGCTTTAGCTGTGTTTTTTTTTTTGAATGCGAATGCGTCCTCCAAAGTCCTCGTCCATTTGGGAACAGTCAACAAATTTACCCCAAAAAAAAAGCAAGAAAATCGAATAATAAAAAAAAGGATGTAGGTAGGAAGGAACGAGGGGCAAACAAAAAAAAATGTGACCTTGGTTTTAAGTTTGCTCCAAGTGATTTTACCACGAAAATAACTTTTCAGGTGTAATCATGTGGAATTTCTGTAGCTGCCCATAATTATGTTTTCAGATACATAAAGGTAATTTTTTTGTTTGCCCTCAGACGGTTCACGGTGAGGAGGGTTAGGTAGGACTTTGAGGCAGAGGAATTTATCCCTACTTTGTTGGTTTTGCTTATATAACATTCGAGGTAAAAAGGGTCTCACTGTTATTTATGTTCCTCTGGTGGACAAGGGTATTGCAATTTTATTTCAATTACATATTTTTTTCTGGTTATTTTTTTTAAGCTTGCAACGTATTTGCGAACAAATAATGCCAGGTTTTAATGATATTTTTATGATCATGGTCGAGATTGGGGAAAACATCTGCTAAAACGTAATGTTTCAAAGAAAAGAAAAAAATTTAATAATAAACAATTTATGAGGTATGTCAGAGATAGGAATTTGTATATCACTGCTGAAAGTAATCAAAGTCTCCTAGAGATTGAGCAACCTTTCTTGCTTCGGTGATGGTACAGGGTGGCTGATGAGAGGTGCCACCAAAATAAAACGTAATAACTTTTTTTTCTGTGTAATCAGTCGGTTCCATGTCTTGTGAAGTGAAACTTCTTTACGGGGCAAATTTGCCTGAATCAGACGAAAAAGTGAAACGCTTCCCTTTCTCCAACTTCAACAGGCAATACAATGCCTTACTCTACATTGCATTATTGGATTTAAAACAAGTTTTACTTCTAACGAGCGAGAGTCTCACGCACTTTTTTTTTTGTACTGCACGATGACACTAGGATTCTGCGTCGCTATCATGCTTTGGAGTCGGTGGTTTTAGTCCAAAGAGAGTTTAGGCGGACGATTCCTCCGAGCAGATGGACTGTGATGAGGTTGGGTTAGGTGGCTATTCCCATATTTGGTAGGATTCATTAAGCCCAAAGAAGGTCCATTTTGTTGCCATTTGAGCCAATTCTTATCGGTACCTACTCTTGGGACCATTTTGAAAGTTGGATAAGTTTACATATTTCAATTTTGTACCTTTTCTGGCTAGTTCGTCTGCATCGTTTAGAGATGCGCGGCAGTGCCTAACCAATTTTGAACTTATAATAATTGGTGATTCGAGTGATTTTATAGCTGCTTGGCTATCAGTGTGAATGAAAATGTCACGACTGTACCTACATCGATTTTATCGACATCCAGCGGCTTCTCGAATAGCTACCATCTCCGCCTGGAAGACACTACAGTGATCTGAAAGTTCAGGCTGAGCTGATCCGAAAAGATACCCGCTCCTATATCATCATCTGTTTTGGATCCATCCGTGTATATCTCCAATGCGGATGTCATTTAGACAGATATTTTCTACCCATTCTGTGATGAGGCTAGTTAACTATTTTGCCGAGCGTGAGACAGTCACAAGAAGGCCAAGCCTTATTATCGAGATCATTCAGTTAGGGCACAGGACATGATTGCTGCTGTAACTGCTGCCATACAAACCAATCTGGAACTTGTCTGCTCAAATAGGAATAAGCCGACAGTCAAACAATAAGCAAATTGAACCGATTGAACCGACGAGGTGCCGATTCACTTGGAATTCTGCAATATCATTAAAATGGTGGAAGATGACTAAATGTTAAACTTCATTTTTATGTCTGACGAGGCCCATTATGATTGAAACGGCAATGTCAATAAGCAAACTTGTTGAATATAGTCACTCTTAGCCGGAGATACTCCATAAGACGGAACTGCATCCAGCTGGAATCAGAGTGTGGTATGCAATTTTATCAAGCCGCATTGTCGGGTCATACTTTTTTGAACAAAGCGGTCGCACTGTTACGGTCAATGGGTTAACATTTAACCGCACCTTATCCTGGGACGACAACGTTAATGCCTGCGTTGGGAAGATCTAGAGCTATACGAAAGTTGAACCTGGTCTTAAATAGTGTTGCATGCTTTATTTACAACATTTTTTCGGTTACTCACTCGATAACTTGCCCAAGTACAGTTGCCTAGTCTAGACGAACTGGCTAAGATACCGCTTTCAGACCTAAAGAGATTTATTAGAAGATTGAATTGGTTTTGTTCATTGTATGTTTCTACATGGGTATGTTTCTAGGGTATTCACAATGGACCTTAACGACCTCTGGGTGAAATTGCATTCCCTGCTAAGACCCTCCCAAAATAGCCTAGCCCTAAATATATTTATATATAAAAATGAGCTATTTGTTTGATACCTCAAAACTCATAAACTAACCATCCGATTGAGTTGGTCTTACACTCTATACTTTTTAAGATGTTTGAAGTATTCGTACATCAAACAATTTCAAGTTTCCGATAGATGGCGCTGGAACTGCAAAATTTCAAAAACATCCGATTGAGCTGAAACTTACACAATATATTTGTTACGAAGTGAGAAATGTTTGTAAATCAAAAGTTTTCAAGTTTTCCGATAGATGGCGCTGAGAATCAAAATCTCAAAATTATTACTACAGCAATGCACGGTGACAGCTATCTCTGAGTTACTCTTGAGTTACGTTCACTTCTCGCTTCATTACAAATATATTGTGTCAGTTTCAGCTCAATCGGATGGTAAATTATTGAGTTTTTAGCACTTAATCAAAAGGATTATTTCTATGATATGAACTAATGATTGTTTGGCCAGTTCCTATATCTAGCCGAAAAGCTCCTATATCCGTATAATTTTTTTTTGTTTTTGAAATGGTTAAAAAATGAAATTACAGTATTTATTTACAACAAGTAATACACAAAACTTAAAAATTAATTATTAATTTTAAAATGTTTCAGTTAAACTTGGTCGAAAACGTTGGATATTATTGTTTGGACATTTTTCTTATATCCAAATAGTGTTACCGGCATTTAATTCTCCACCAGAGTCATTAGTATTTTTAATGTCAGTTAAATTGATTCAAAATTATATTTATGTAGATACATAATATGTATGTACATCAAACAGATAAATTTAAATTCGTTCAAATACATTTAGGTTACACAGTCGATTCCAAGCACTTCTTGAACAACATTTCCAGATGACATCGTTCGGTGCACCAAAAAATTTCTGGACATTTTCTGACATAGACAGTGTTCTCAATAGGTGTAGCGAAGCGCACCGGATAACCACTAGTAGTTTATAATTCTAAATGTACTTAAAACGTAAAATTAAAAGCTATTCGAAAGTTTTAAACAACAATAACATTTCCCATTGACATCAAACAAGTTTCCAAGTTTCCAAATAACTTGAATTTGATGAGAAAATTAAATTTTCCATTTCACCATAATCGTTATTTTGCAACCTACATACTCATATATCAACTCAATGAAAATTACCCATGTGTCAGTCATAAATCCATTAATTTATGTTTTCTTAAAACTGTCCCATCGAAAATATTTCAGCAATAAAATCTAACGAATGTAGATCCAATTTGTCGCTCAATTTATCACCCCACACACACCTCGTTTAGAGCGTGTGTCAACTATTTAATTATTATATTCTTTACATATGTATGTATATATCTCACGCTGGGAAGAGTCACACCTATCATATTTTCAATCCAGAAATTTCTCACTTTCAATTGATTTTTATTATTTTCTTTTTTTTCGAAAATTTCTTTGGAGAATTAAATATTTATTGAACTGTGACAATAAAACTTAGTTTTCATATTCTCATAATCGGATAAAACCATTTACATGTCATTAAGCACGCACAATAAATTCCAATTAAATTGCATAGAAAAATAAATCACCACCCAATCTACATAAATACTATGTCTATATGCAAAATTTCATCAAATAAAAAAATAAAAAAACAAACATCATCAATTGAAAAAGATAATTCAATGCATAAATCAGACATGTGGACAACTGTAGTAATAATGTCCCAAAGGTAAATAAAAAACATACAAATCCAGAAAAAAAAAATTAAATTAAATTTAAAATTCGAATAGGTAATGTACAGTTATGGACAAAACAATAAGACAAGTAGGAAAAAACCCAAACAAGTATCTCTTTCTCATTAAAATTAAATTAATTGTACCATTCTGTTGTGATATTTTTCGTCGTTGGTAACGGTACTTTTTTTCAAGCAAAAATGAAGGGAAAACGTTATGAGACAGGATTAGGCCACAGGGGCAGCTTACACCGCGTCTCCACGTGCTATTTCAGATAGCAGGATTTCATAGCAAGCTATAAAAAAGAGAACTGTCAAATTTGTGTGTGGGCAAATTATAGCTTGATATCTCATTTTTTTTTTTAGATCCAATCGCTTGTACTCAGCACTTCTATAATTCCGCAAACATGGAAACTGCCGAAAATTGCTTATTGTTTTAATAATCTCTTCTTGTGACATCTTCCAGTCGGCCATACGGTTGCAACGAATGCAACCAATTTTCACTCAAATGTCAAAAATTAGCAAGATATCTGTAGCTTGCTAAATACCCTGCTATGGATATTTTGCTATCTCAATTATCTTGCTAATTTCCGTGTCCATTAGCTATTTTCATAGCATGCTAATTATCTTGCTATAAATTTTAGCTCGTGGAGACGGCCTGTTAGGTGTAGGTGTGGAGGGCGGAGGCACGCTTGCAGTTCTTGCCAACCCCACCATATACCACCTGTTCATACAGAAAAATATTGTGCAATAATGAAAATAAAAGAGGGAATGAGAAAGCTACGTTAATCAGACTAAAAAAAGATAGGAAAGAATAGAGAAAAAAAGAAAAGAAAACTCCAAGAACCTATGCCAAAAAGAGAAAGAGAGGAAAGGAAACGCGATGCTAAGCCTAGCTAGTCTATCTTAACCTAAACTACCTATTAACTATTAACTATTCTACATTACACTAGCCCTAGGTCAAATTTCCTCCTTTCCTTTGTCTCTGTAAGGTTAAGGTTCGTCAAGAACCGAAGACATGCCTGGAGTTGTTGGCACGAAGTTCGGACAAAATAATAAGACCAGGGGCCTGTTTCACAGATCATACAACACGAACACATACATTGTATGATAATGCCAGTTCTGCTGTATGATTTCAATTTATAAACGGAGAATCGATTGGAAGTATTGGAATGTTGTATGATTCTGTTTCACAGAAATTTATCAACAACAGTTTTCCGTCAAATTTATCATACATTTCATACAGCACAATAATTTGTTGTAATTACTTTATTATGAGTTTCAACAAACGAAAATATACAAAAATAAGTTCTATTTTACTCTTTAGCTTCTTCTTTATGAATTTTAATAGTTTTTAATTGTTTTTAAACAACAAATTATCGTGCTACAAAAAAAGCACAATAAAAGAAATTGTTTTTTTTAGGAGGTTTGCCGATTATACGGCTACAAAAGCAGTTTTCCGAAGCGTGGAAAAAAATAGTTTCATTGGCATTGACTTCTGGACTTGTCAATAATAGCGATGAAGAAAAGTTTAGGTTAGTTTAGTTTCATCTTCCAAATTATAATCATCCGATAAAATAATTTCGTTTTATTTTATCATCCTTTTCCAAAAACTACTTTATTTCACTTTTATTTCTGCTAGTTTTCGATAGATTTTTGCTAAAATTAAATGAAAATGTCAAAATCATACATTTCATACAACACTTCCAATGAAATCTGTGAAACAGAAAGTTGTATGTATTGTATGATGTATGATGAAAATGTATGTTGTATGAAATGTACATATGTTTTGTATATGATCTGTGAAACAGGCCCCAGGTTACTTAACCCAATTTTGTTTGGTTAGTATTAATTAGATTTGATTTTATTTTTCAAGAATACTACTGTAAGTATAAAAATAAAATAAAACAGATGTATAAAATTATTTACCGAAACAGGAAATGAATACCAGTGGAAGGTGCCAAAGGAATCACCTCCTTTTAAATATTTCTAAATGCCAAGTATTGTCATGTTTCAGAATTTCTAATCGTGTTTTGTTTGATTATAATATCAACAATATCAATTTAGAACAAGTAAGACGGAAGAAAGATCTTGGTGTTATCTTAGATACTACTACTACGACTACATGATTAACAAAGCAAATCAAATGCTTGGCTTTATGAAGAGAAACACTAAAGAATTCTCGGATCCCTATACCCTGAAATCCTTATATATTTCTCTAGTAAGGTCAGTGCTGGAGTACTGTAGTATAGTTTGGAATCCTTGTTACATTAATGCAGTGGATAGAATAGAGAGGATTCAAAGACATTTTACAAGATATGCTTTCTATAAATTGAATTGGAGAATTGTAAGGCCATCATATAACAGCAGATGTTTATTATTTGGAATGGAACCTCTTAAAAATCGGCGAATATACTTTTCTGTTATGTTTATAAGAGACATTATTACATGCCATATCAAATGTCCGAAATTGCTAGCCTTAGTTTGTGAGGGTAATGAACCATAAAGGTTTACACGTGGGCGACCACTGATTTATGAGCAGTTCCATCGTACAAATTATGGCCGTAATGAGCCTATCTCGCGTTGCATCAGAGAAGCAAATTTAATTTGTAATAGTTATGATTGTTATGTAAATTGTTCAAGAGTCCTTTGTATTAAATTATATCCATACAATGTGTTTTTAGTTATCAAATAACAATTTTTATGATTAGAAATATATATTTGTTAAATATTAAAATGAATGTTAAGCTTGAACGTTATGTACAAATGTATACATCCACCACATTAGTTAATTTAGTCTGTAAGATTATAATCTGATTGACGAAAAAAAATAAAATAAAATACGAAATAATAAATACAAAACTTTCGACATGGGAGAGAGTTTTGGAATGAATGCATCCAAAACAGTTCAGTTCTTTTCCTCTTCGATGCTTCAACTTAGCTGAATCGAAATTTTCAATTCCAGAAATGAAGTTGTTCTTCTCCTTTTCGAGCTCAATTGCTGTTTTATCGGTAAGTAGATTCTTCTCCTGTGTTTCGGCATGTTTCAATTTAGTTGGATCGAATGCAGCAATACCGGCAACAGGCTTTGTTGAGTCTTTTCAGCTTGAACATCTTCAGTACTTGGTATAGGATAACCTTATCCTAGGTGTTTGCATTCTTTAGTTGCTCAGTATTGAAACCTTCGAGTTGGCTTTTAAGGTCGGTGGCTACTTTTGGGAGATCTTTTAATGCTGGTGCAGACATATTGAATATACGTTCTTTATGATTTATAATAAAGTAATTAAAAACTTTAAAATGTTTAAATTTCACTCAAATCTCGGGAAAAAGTTGCGGTATTGCAGGACGGCTCTCAAGTCAGCTATTGAGAATAAACCCAACTTCAATGGGGAACGTTTAAAAATGAACTGAGAGAGGAAGCATGAAAGAGATTTGATTCGAAAGCTCACTGGGGAAGGAAAGTCACGACGAGAGGTGGCTGGCTAAACTGATTGGTAGATCAAAAACCTTTATTTTTAATGCCTTACAGCCCCCAAAATCCAACACACCAAAAGGTCGACACCACGAAAAACATCCCCGAAAGATGTGGCTCGAATTAAATGCCTAGATATTCGGTGGTCTTATTTTTTTTTGTCCATTACTGTATATACAGATCTCTGCAGTAGTATACATCTCAAATAATCGTATTCCCACATGTGGTGGTTCCTGAAACATCAACATCATTATAATCACCATCGTTAGTTAGACTGTGATATTTCCCACCGACAAGAAAAAAAAAACCATTTTTAATGCAGTAAATTATTTAATTTAATTTTTATTTCACTTTTGGAAAGATGCGCGGGATCCATTTTATTGCACATGCCACAGGTTTATGGCGTTTTAATTAGACGACTAGATAATTTATATCATCGCCACCAGGCGTAGAAGAAAAAAAAATCTATTTCCGTCTGGAAATGCGCTCAGATATTCGTGATGTTATTTATCGATAACGAGCTACATAAAAAAAAATAAATGTTCATATTGAAAATCGTGTGAGTATCCTGCTCCGTCCGACACGAAATAGGTAGGAGAGATGTCAGTCGAATGGCAATTAAGATCACACGAAGGATTTCCCATTCCATTCTCTAGACTCTTGCCTTATGACTGAATGCGATTTAATTATTACAGCTAATGGTATCTTTCAGCTATTTATAGGACCATTGTGCACTTTTAGATTTTAAACTGAAAAAAAAAAATGGAGGAAAAAAAAATATTTTTATGAGCACCCACCTCGAGGTATGGTCACGGTTTGTGGATTTGTTTTTCCAAACTCCTGTCGAATATTCTGGTGTGCACACGAAATTCAATTTACGCCGTACATATATAATACATACTCGTACATAAATAATTAAATTTATTTTATCGTTTTAAACAAAAGGGTTATTTTAATTTAATGAGCCGGTTAATGACACCCGCCGCTTAATAGCATTTTGTCATCGTGTATCCATCCAAATCGTGGCGACGGACATCCCGAGCCTGGCAGAGTTTCAGACTCAGTCTCGGTGGGGGTGTGAGTGGTGAGAGTGCGGCGCTTTTAAATGGATCATTACCCAGGGGATAATAAATTTCGAAATGACCTAATTGGTTGTATGGCAGAGGAGGAGGGTAGAGCTAAAGAAAAAGATTATCCCCATGGAAGATTGCGGGAAGGGGTTGGATAGAGAACAGGTGAATATTTGTTATGAGATTGAGATCTAATTAATTAGTTAATGGGGGGACCACCAGTTTTAAGTCTGCGTACATAAATCGAAACACGCACGGCCGGCGCTTGAAACTGAGTTAGTTTACCTTCTTGAATCGTTAACCTTTAATGGAACTAAAGCAGATAGGGGAGGAGAAGTTGTATGACTTGTCATTAGAATTTTTGAATTTATTGTTATACAACATTAACTGGTTCTTGAACGCACTGTGACCAGCAGGTGACAAAGTTGGCTTAGTTTGTGAGTTTGTCAGCATTTTCTGTGAGGCGCCTTTTTAAATGACTTTTGCAGAAGCTGTCGAGATGAATAGTACATCTCAGCTCTTTAAAGCTACGAGTACACGACATGCAGAAACCGCATTTAAATGAGTGCGTGACGTCAGAAAAAATTATAAATAAATGCTCACATTAATTCTATATGTGGTACATGTGAAGAAGCAAAAATATAGTGACTACACGGCAACTTCACATATTTTCATGTTGATTCTGTACCAAAAGTCATGTGATGTTTTGAGAATTTTTTTTTTAATTTTTCGGCATTTAATGTTGCTGGCAAAAATAAAGCACGTGGACGTCACATTTTTTCATGTGCATGCAGAGAGTATTTTCATGCGCATTTTATGTGTATGCGAAAAAACCTTTTAATTCGCATTTACATATTGACATTGAGGTGGAACAATTCAAAGCTGATATACAACAGGCAGCCGAAGATAGTAGGTACACAAACGTGACGCGACGTGTCGACAGAAAAGGCAAGCCTCTGTAAAATATCCAGCAGAAAATATTATAAAACACTAGTATTATAATTAGAGTTGGGCTAAGCCGTGAATTTATGTTCACTGGGATAACTGTGAACGTGATTTTTTATTCACTGTGAATATATATCCAGTGAACGTGAATTCACGACGATGCAACTATGAAACCACATAAACTACTATAAAACTACATATAATTTACATACAATTAATTATTGACTATGTAATGTGTAAATATGCATGTACATACGTTTGCATGTATACTAGCCGTACTAGCCGTTAAAAACATTTCGACGCAATAATTCAAAAATAAACTTACCCCAGAAACTAATGATATTAACGGATGCTTGATTTCCATATGCCTTTTCAAATTGCACGTATTACAATTTACGAAACTTTCGTCAATTCAAAGAAATTCCACAAAAAACAAGTTTTTCTTCGCTTTGTTATTGGCGGCATCTTAAAAGTATTTTTTTTTTGTAAATACGTAGTCCTAAACACAAACAAACAAATGCATGTAAATTTCATTAAAATCACATATTCGCATGCACAGAACTAAACTAGCACACACAAATTCTTAGAACCGCTACGAAGTTCAACCTTCATCCCTTTTTTCAGCGGCAATTCTCAATGCAACCCAGCGAACAATATACATAACACACTATGTATACATACATGTTTGTGTGCGCAAGGCAGCATTATTCAGTATAGTATACACAATATCGTTCACCGCGTTCTGCTTTGCTCTACGTATCATTCACTGCCTCACACCTCACGTTCATACTCGCGACCGCGACTTTTGTTGTGAAATCGTTATTTGCGAATTCCAAACTGTGACGTGAACTATTCACTATTTAGCGATTCACTGTTTATTTCCAAGTCGTTAACAGACGTTAACAGTTATTTTTCGTTCGCGGTGAATAATTCACTGGTAGTTATTTTATGCTCATCACTAATTATAATACATCTGATGGGAAATGGTTTGGAGACCCATATGGGAAGGTTCGACTCTTTACAGAACACCTGATGAACCTCCTGGTAAATTAGACGAGAATATTAGGCAAACTTTACTTTAGTCGAAAGGTCATTGCCTGCGTACGTACACAAACTATCTAATAGGAAATCACCAGGCTATGGTCATAAAACTGCCCAAATTCTGAAAGAATTCCCATTCAAAAAATCTCTAAAATATGTACAATTAATTTCTGTTTAAGATTAAAATATGTCACATCACTAAAAGATAGTAGAAGTAACTGTTATACCTAAACAAGGGAAGCTCCTCTCAGAAGTAACCTCATTTCGGTCCATCTCATATAGGGTAAGTGCGGGTAATATGGACCAGTCGGGTAACGCGACCGCCTGGATAATAATAACCAAACTGTGCATCATGGTTTATTAGAAACAAGGACAGTACGAAACAAGATGAAACGAAACGATGATGTTCAGAGTATAGTCTTGGTCGCATGTCGCTTTGCACAAAGCACAATGAATGTCGGCTTACATACAAATGTAAATATGTACGTTATTATTACGGTCCACCATTTGTGTTTTTTATGACTTAATATAGCCTCCTCAGGGTCAAGACGAATCCAACGACACTATATTTGTTGAAAAGTTTGCTGAAGCAACCCACCAACACCTGCGAAGTTAAAATACCCCTCCAATTTGTACCACCCTTAATGTAGCTCTTAAGTAAGTCGTAAGTAAGTAAGTTCATTTATTTGCATTTCAATATAAACATGGATTACAAAATATGAAATTAAAAGCTATGGCTTAGCCGTCAGCCTGGTTGGCAAATTTATAAATATAAATTAAATTTAATTTTCTGTAAACAAAAGAAAGAGCTTACGATTCAAACGTATTCTGTAATTAATAACATTCTATACTTGTAAACGGATTTTAAAAAAATTGCTTGGGGTTTTCCAGTCGCACTCGTTTAAATGTTGGATAGTTTCCTGCATATTTAATGACTGTTTATCGAAAAAAATAAGGCTTTGCGGTCTGAATATTGGGCATATACTTATGATATGAAAGTAGTCTTCTTTCAATTTCAGGTTGCAGAGCGTACAGAATTGGTTGAAGCTTCCATTGTAAGGCCTACCATTTAAGGCAAGGAGCTCACTTCTTGCTTTGAATATCAATGATATTTCAACATAACTTATAGAGTCATGAAAGTAGTTTCTGCTGTTCAGATTAAAGTTAAGCTGACTGTATAGCAACCTGCTTTCAGACTCCCGAGCCTTTATGATGAACGCATCCCGAATAGAGTCTTCGTTTTTCTGAATAATGCGGTAGAATTGATCCTTTAAATTACGTAGATTATTCATATCAATATGTAGCGTTTCACCACACGTGTTTCCAATAGTTTGCAATCTTTGATACCACCAGTCCTTATTCCTCAACTCATACAAAAGCAGTTTTTTCGAAAGTCTGGATTCTTCGTAATGGCTGCAAATCTTGATTATAAAGTCAGCTTGTGACTTTTGAGTGTGTTTTTCAGGAGTTTTGGTAGTCCGGTTTCTAAGTACATAGCGTAACTAGGCGTATTTAGGGGAAGATTGAAGAGTTTTTTAATAAAATTCCTATGGAATTTTTCGATTTCATCGTACTCATATGCCCCCCAAACTTGGGAAGCATAGCAAAGAGTTGATTTTACCACTGAATTAAACACCTTGTACTTAGCCGATAAAGTTATTCTTTTGTTTGAGAACACATTTTTCCACGAAAAGTTAAGCAAGCTTTGAGAGCTTTTGGCCTTTTCGGTTAGGTGTTTGTTGAAGTCTAACGCAGGATTCAGTTTCACTCCCAAATATTTAACCTCTTTAGCTGTTTCTAGAAGATGACCATCGTATTTCCATTGCCTTACATTGTGAAATCTTGGTGAGCGCCTGATGCACCATCATTTTTGACTTCTCTGTATTAATTGACAGCCCCCATCTCTTGCAGTAACATGACAGGCGATTAATCATTAATTGCATTTGTTCAGGTGATTCAGAGAGTATGACGAGGTCATCTGCATACAACAAAACATTAATGGTTGAATTTGCAACTCTTACTCCTCCGGGGAGATCATCTACTATGTCGTTTATAAACAGAGAAAATAACAATGCACTGAGCAGACAACCTTGTTTCACACCAGCATTTGTTCCAAACCATCCTGAATAGGTTGTGCCATCCCACACTGCTGCTTTTGTATCAGTGTACATTTCCTTGATCACCCTAATAAATTTTGAGGATATGCCAAGTTGTGAAAGCTTATAGAAGAGAGCATTTCGGTTAATTAGGTCAAATGCCGCTTTAAAATCTACAAAAAATTAATACACTTTTTTATTTCTTGCATGAAAAGCTTTGACAATGGATGCGAGAGTAAATATCTGATCAATCGTTGAATAATTCTCTCTAAAGCCAGCTTGAAGGTCAGATAGCACATTTTTCCGTTCGACCCACTTTTCCAGTCTTTCTACAAGAACACCGCAGAATATTATTGCCAAGACATTCATGAAGGAAATTCCTCTCTAATTTTCCACAACGTTTAATGGTCCTTTTTTGTGTATAGGAAAAATTACCGACTTTTTAAATGAGGAGGGGATGTCCGCAGTGGAGAAAACTTTATTGAACAGAGTTTGCAGGTTGTTATTAAGTGAAGGCGTTGCATTTTTAAAAAAACTCGTATGGGATACCGTCTTCACCTGGAGCCTTTCCATTTTTCGCATTTAGAATCACGGCTTGTAATTCTTCATTTGATATGTCAACATCTAGTGTTTCATCAACAGTTAATGGTTCAGCATAGGATAGCATTAACTTAGAATCGTTGGAAAGAAGGTGCCTAAAGTGAGCTGAAAGATCTTCAGCAGATACACCTACTCCGATTTTATGGTTCATTCCATTGATCTCCCTCGCGCTCTTCCAGAAATCTTTCGAGTTTCTAGTTTGGCCTAATGAAAGTGCTTCTTGGTTTTTAAATTCAATTTTCTTTTGTAAACATAGATTTTTGTAATGTGTGTTAGCCTTGATGTACCAAATACTTAGATGATAATTGTTTGACGTACGCATGGTACGCAGAAGAGCAAACGATTTTGCGCGTGCCTTCAAACAATCCCTATCGAACCACATTTGCTTGAAGGATGAGTTTTGAGTTTTAATTTTGATTGGTGCAGAGGTACGAATATATTTTGTGAGCTGTTTAGAGAGTGCATCTGTGGATTCTGTTATCAAATCGTTTCTTAAGAGGAAAGCGTCCAAATTACGTTGATAATAAATTTTCCGCTCGTTTTTCCAACAAAGGCGAGGAAGCAGGTGAAGGTCTATTTCTGTGGGTAAAGATTCGCATGAGAGTTCCACAATAATAGGCAAATGATCTGAAAAGGTCTCACATTCAACTTCAAATTTATTGATCCGTTCAATCCAAGTGTTATTAACAGCACAATAGTAGCTCTTAACATCTCTCATGTATCAGAAAACTGTTCTATTTCAAAACCTATTATAAAAGCCATATTCAACTATATTTTAATCTATGATATACTTAAGAATCCGAATTAAATAAATATCGAAAAGATCCACAAATTTATCTCTGACGCTAACATTAGGTTCACCAGAATAGGACACACAAACATACCCCACTGTTCTGCATTTCGAGTGAAAGTGTATTGAAACCGAAATTGAAATTCACTCGGAATGGAATTCAGTGTTCTGCATTCCGAGTGATTTCGAATTTTTGGAATCCAATTCGAATTCACTTGTTTGAAATGTCAAACACAGCTGTCAAATCATTTCAAGATCATTGCAGATTTTCAGTTCTTGGTTTCTGTTTTGTGCAAGTGAATTAAACATTTAAGAAAAAATATATTTTATTAAAAAAATGGAAAACAACATTTTTAAATGATTGGTGAAAACCGCGAAGAAAACCGAATGGAGAGAGTTCGCAGGAAGATTTTCCGAGATAAATCTAACATTCTGGATTTTCCCGAAGTTAGACAACTGAAGAAAAATAATTTATTTAATGATTTTTGCATTTTTAAAAACAGTTTTAGGGTGATTAAGAAAATATTTGTTGATATCCTGCGAGAAGTGGAGTCAGAGAAATCTTGATCTTGGAAAATCTTGATTTTCTTTCATGTAATTCAAGAGAATACTCTCTTGCCTCTAATTTTTGTGCTGTACTATATTAAACAAAGGATTTATTTTAATACACTAATGGAAAGTCTTATTATTCTACTCATATTTTTCAAAATGATTCTGATCAACAAATTTAATAATTAATTCACTTTACAACGGCATGTGAATTCAATTCAAGTCAAGAATCTCAAATGAATTCAATTCACTTAAATCACAGGATTTTTGGAATGCAGAACACGAATTTACAGCTGTCATCTTGAGTGGAATGCAGAACACCAAAATATTCACTTTCGAACATACGATCCACAATTCATAGTTTCGTTCGGAATGCAGAACACCCAATTCCACTTTTGGTGGTTGAATTCACTAAAAGTGGAATGTAGAACAGGGGGGATAGCCTGTGAGATTCATATCATAACATAATAAAAAACAAAAACTCATCGCAAAATTTAAAAAAACAGATTTTAACTTCGAAGAAAACTGCGACATTCGAGAAAAAATGTCATGGCACGATTTCGTGTCATCACATGCCTGTGGCACACCCATTTAAATGTCATCTCAATCCGAATTCGTACATGTGGCCAATTATAGCGACGACACATGGAATTTCACATTTTTTCATGTGACAATTTGTTCACATGAATACTCACATTTAAATGTGGACGCATGTGACAGTCACAAATATAGTGTGTACACGACATGTAGGATTTATCACCGACTCTGACGTCAAAACTACGTCACGCTCACATTTAAATGTGGTTTTTGCATGTCGTGTACTCGTAGCTTAAGAACGCCGACTAGCATGTATATTTCCCCTTTCACATGTCAGTTATCGTGGCACAAGATCTGTGCGCATTTCTCTAAACCCCCATCGAAGCGATACTTAAACTCAATCACTTCGCTCAAGACAATTGAGCATTTGGGAAGGGAGTAGCAAACACAGTCCTAATCAAAATTACCAAAGAATGAAGCGCATTAAAAATAAAAAGTAACAACCAATCTGAAGACTTACCATCTTGTCTAGCTGCCGTGCACTTCGCTGATGTGAATATATACAAAATTAAATACAACACTGTCGCTGCTGTCATCGTTTTCTTATCCTTTCGCATAGTAATGTGAAACTTCCTTAAGACATCGGCCAGCGTGGACGATGTCACTGTCGCTGCCACTGCTAATGCGGATGAAAATGTTGATGATGTTGTTTCTGCTGTCGGGCAGCAATTCAATGTTCGTGACGTTGATCCCACCACCATCGCGGTGGCCGCTTCTGTCGCTGCCACTGTCGTCGCAGTCGTTGTTGCATTCATATCACTATCATAGTTGCTGTCCACGGAATCACGACAAAGACGACGATCAGCAGTGCCATTGTCGACGGCCGCCGCGGCTGGTGTTTTTCTCCGCACCGTCGCCGATTGGGTTTCATTAAATTTTATAACTAAATTCTTTTTATTAGATATTCTATTATCTACAGGAAAATTTTTAGTACATGTTCGTCTATTGTCCTCCATGTCATCGTCGTAGTCATCGTTTAATCGTGCTGATGTTAGTAATAAGTTGAAGTCGTCGGGCATTTGCTCCACGGCTGATGCTGTCACTGGCGATTCTGTATTCTCGTCGTCGTCATCCTCATGCTCCAATGTAATCGATTTTGAATTTTTTAAATTTCTATCGATTTTTGTGTCATTAGAGTTTAGCAGCAGGAGGGGGAGGTAATGTTGCTGGTGCTGTTGGTGGCGGTAGTATTGGTGGTGGTGGGTACATTGTGGTAGAGGAATACGTGTTGGCCCTTGGCTATTGGCTCTACTGCTGCTATCGTTGTTATTTGAAAGTGCTGAAGGAGATTTGTCCTCGTCTTGCACTATCGGCGGGAGCAATATAAGTCGTTGACTTTCCTCTTGTGCTAGTTGTTGATAGCAGTTAAACGTGCTATTCACGACACTGTATACATTGCTGCTGTCATTTTCCGCAGATGCACAATGATGCAACTCCATTCCTATGTTGTATGGCAGTCGATCCCAAATCGATGCCGCATTTGTTGTTCGTCTATTGTTTATCTATAAATAAAAGAAAAATAATAGTTTTGAATTATATAAAGATTAAGTGATTTTAGTTAATTAAAATAAAAAAATGTAAGCAAATACCAGTAATAAGGAGTACCCTAAGATAACCCATCAATGCCTATGTAACCACTCAATGAAACTTAATATACCATTGGGGTAATGGTTAAAAATGCACACATCGGAAGTCTTATACCAATAATCCGAACTATTTAGCCTCTTTCTCCTATCGTGTAAAAGGTGTTCTTTACTCAGTTAACATTGCTACAATAGTTTAGCAATGGTAATTGATGCAAAAGTCAGATGTTAAATCGACGTGAATAGTGTACATACACTCAGTTACACAGCACTGGCTTAATATGCATGTACATGTTGGCACATGCAATTATTCGAAGACGTGTCAAACTGAAGCAGAGCCTGATTCTGGTGAATTAAAAAAAAAGTTATACACCACCGATATCTCCATCTTCGGCTATGTACGCTTAGACTATGATCGTAGTCTTTGTCAAGTCGTAGAAGGATGTATGTATGCACTTACGTATGAGATTGGAGTGACACGCTGTGCGTTTTAGATCCTTTAACTCTTTCCGGCCCACTACCCGAAAATAAATAAAATTGCACGATTTTTTTGCATAAATCAATTTATTTGCGCCATGTTATTAAAAAAAAAACTACAAAACAAAAAAATTATCCTTACAGGATTATTTACAAGGACATACTACGAAAATTATACCACTGCGCACAAAATGTGAATTTCAACCATGAAATTCATTAAAGCGGGATTTTGTCTTGCTAAGACAAGTGGAGAATTACAAGTAGAACATATTCATTGCTTCCTCCTTTGGTGCATCGTCTTGCTGCAGTGTGCACATCCTGATTTTGTGACCAACTACGAATTACAAATTTGCAGAAACCGTTTACTCTTTTCACAACTGACTGACACAACTGTCACAATACATAAAAATCTTCATAAATGTCCCACTCTTTCATTGGATTAATTTTTTTTCTCAAAATATGGGCTTAAATTTACCAGAAAATGTGGTATAAAAAGTACACCAATGCACATTGAAGTCTAGAAAAAATTGTAGATAAGTGGTATATTTTTCATACCACCGCCCTTGAAAGAGTTAAGTCACCTTTTAAGCAGATATCTAGATTCTAGAGTATTCTCGAGCGATAATTTTTCACACGTCTGGTATTTCTTATAAATTCACGGAACTGCATAGATTTCAATGACTGTAAATCCTTTTTTTTTTTTTTTAATATTCATCACTTAGGACTCGGTTCTTGAAAGTTCAAAACCCGCCATCACTGGGGCGAGACAAGAAAAACACAGACAGACAGACCTTCGTAGAGATAGAAAACATATAGACGTTAGATTTCAGCTCACTCTATGGTTGACGTCTAGCATAACTGAACAGCTATTTTTTTGTCATTTTGACGTTGCTTATGATTCACAGTAATTTTTATTCAGATGTTTCTTATTATTCACTATTTGTGCCACAAATTTCTTCAGTCTTACCACCGTCCTACCGCCGCCAGTGTGAGGTACCAATTTAAATAAGCTTCTGAAACTAATCGACTTTTTTATTTCGAGAAAAATAAATTCGTTTGAAGAATCTGAATTTGAAACGTGAACCTTCAATATGACAAGCGACGACGTGACTACAACTATGCCACTGCAACCGACATATTGCTTATATGCTTCTAGATCAGAGATCCGTAAGCTTTTTGTCTTACCGGCAAAAATGTTTCAGCATTTTCAAAATACAAATACAAAACCTAAATCACAAACCAGTTTTCCAAGCTTTCATGAACAGTGAACTCTGGATTCAAATTTCAGCGGACCAAGGAAAGGACCAAGGATTTTTGAATTATGGAGGTTATGCGTAATTTTTATTTGAAAAGGGGTCGGAAGATACTCAGCAAATGAAAAATGTCATTTCAAAGGACAGGAAGTGAATCTAGTTTAGGGAGTTTAAATACCACCTTGATCAAAAAGTTCCCGGAATAACCACCGTGTGGCGTTCCAATCGTTCCGATTTGAGTTCTGTTTTTTTGTTCAGTTGGTACATCTGTTGTTGATATTCCCTCTATATCTTAGCGTCATAGCTTGACGTTAAGAAGAAAGAGAAGAATAGGTTACGTATAGTCAAGAGTACATCTATCTCTGTGTGTGTGGAGGACTTCAACATTGCCTATGGATCCGTCCAAAACATTTTGGTTAATGATTTGGGTTTCCGTCGTGTAGCAGCAAAGTTGGTGCCAAAAGACCTCAATTTTATGCAAAAAAGAGACCGTGTTGACGTCGCAAAAGACATGATTTTTTGACGAAAAATGCAACAAATTCCATCCAACAGCCACTGTGACTTCTTTCTGTTCAATCGAGTTAAAAAACCATTACGGGGAACGCTGTTCAGCAGCCGAGAGGAAGTAATGGAAAAATCGCAGGAGCACTGATACCGAAATCCGAATATAAAAAATGTTTCCAGGATTGGATCAAGCGCTGGCATAAGTGTGTTGCATTCGATGGGGATTACTTTGAAGGGGACAATATAGATTTAGATTAATAAACTTGTATTTTTAATTTTCTGAATAAATTCCGGGAACTTTTTGATGAAGGTGGTATACTACTTAGGTGTAACCATTGCAACCAACATAAGTTTTGAAAAACATCTCAAATCTAATCTGTCCGAAGCTAGATCTGCCATTTGTGCATCTGGAAAAAGTTGTATGGCAAACTGGTTTATTTGCCACCCAGAGAAATAAAAGCTGTTGAAAGCGGTCTCTTAGTCCAAAATGTTTTATGCTGCCCAAGTTTGAGGTTACAAGCAACGCGATGAATTAGAAAAACTGCTTCGTTTCTTTTTAAAGCGTATCTTCAAACTGCCATTTACAATGCCAAACCATATGTTATACATTGAGTTTGGATGCTTTTAGACGCCCTCAAGTTGCACTTTGACTACATTCTCAAGATCCCTCAAATGGATTCTTCAAGACATGTCAACAGAATGAATGAAAACACAGGTCTGGTGGGCGGTAGGGACAACTTTGGGAACACAGTGTAGATAGAGCCGTCACAATCAAAACTAACAGTTTACTCGTAGTATTAGCTACTTTCTGCTTGTGTCTATCATACTGCCCAGTTCGTACAAGTAACTCACATCGCTTATATGACAAGGATGATGAAGGTCTCTTTGTATCTTTTTGTAATCGAAAAAAAGGTGGTGGTTATCTTTGTTATGAGCAAAGCTTATGCCGTTATAAGCTAATAAATTTTTGAGGTGCTTCCTGAACGTAACAGATCCATTTGTGATCAGTTCAAGTACGGATTGGGATTGGAAAAAGTATTTCTTAAGGGGGTATTCTAGTCTAGCGGTACGAATTTTGGGTGTTTTTTAAAATTCGATAAAAAAAAACTATATTTTTACTAGTCAGTCTTTTATTAAATATTTATTAACATTTTAAAAATACAAAAAAAAAAAAAAATTAAAATAACTTTTTGTTTGAAAATTTAAAAAATTACAGGCTGGTAAAGTGGTTCGTTGAAAAATAAGGGTGCGTCCTTGTTGACATGATTCCAACCCTTGTTGACATGATACGAAAAAAAAACAAAAAAGATTCTTAATTAGTAAGAATGTCGCTATCGCCTGAACTACGGAAATAAAAAACGAAATTTTTTTCACAAAATGGCGGCTGTTTGAAAAAAAAATTGATTTTTTGCCCTTTTTTTCAAAGTTTTAAATTTTTCCAAAATAGTAAAAAACAAAATTTTTACATTATTCTAGTTCCTGTGATAGAGGGATATATAAAGAAAATTCTACGTCAAATTTCAAGTTAATCGGTTAATCATTAGAACTTGAGGAATCATGTCAGACGTGTTGGAAAAAGTAGTTTCGAGAAAAACGCGTTTAAAGAAATAATACGTTACAACGACCTTCACATAGAGACTTTCTGAGAATTCATGGTGTATAAGAGACTTTCCGTAGAATAATTCAGGAAACAATTGGAGGATACATTTTTGAAGGTCTAATCTTTAAAAATATGATATAAAAAAATTCAAAATTTTAGACTAGAATAGCCCCTTAAAGCACGAACGGCCATGAGTAGCCGCATTTACAATGTGAAAAAGTAGACCAGGCTAAAAAATTATGGAGCTGTTCTACGGAGAGTAGTATCTGTGTATGCCAATTTTTTGTGAAGCACAATAAACATGACAAGATAATTTGATTCAACAATTTTCTTGCACGAATATCGTGTAAAAACAAAATTTTGTTTTTTAAGACTGAAGGTATCTAAGAAGAGGATGTCCAGTACATTGACCTTTTTATATGTAACGCTAAGTCTTAGCGCGTAGCCACACACAATAGCTCTATTTAATATTTATAGCTGTAATCTTGCATTGTGAATCTGTTTTCTTTTTCTTCGCCCTATCTATTATAAAAACTCATAATTTTGATGGGCTAGACTTTTATGTAAGTTTTCCTTGCTTGGGCACATAATAGCTTCGAATCCAAATCGCTTGTGGGCGAAAAAATCTCATAAAAGAAACCAAGGAAAAAAAATTAACTGGGTTATAAACAATTTCTTATTTTTTTTTTGTTTGATTCTCTTGTTAATGTTCCTACGATGCCGCCAAAGAGGAACAAATTCAGTTCACGCTCTATGCGTGTTCAGCGCAGATTGAAAGATGATGTTTCTGATTGCAGATACTTGAACAAAAACAGAAATCCAGTCGCAGTATTTCTGTGCCAGGAGATAAGATATGCTTCCTCCAGTTGGTCTTTTTTTTCAGCTCAGCTTTTGAATGGGATTTTGATTTTTATTCTCGCTGCCTAATTGAGGTGTTTAATTAAATGGCCACTTAAAGTTATAGCACGGCTGCGACGGCGAAGGCGGCGGCGGAGGATAACTAAATTAACAATAACCACTCACTTGAGTAGATGAGTTGCCGATGCTGATGTGGATGTGGATGGTGAGTGCCTGTGCCTGTGCTAGTGTATGATGGTGTCTGATGGCAATTAAGACAAAGTTGAGCTCATTTGACGATGTTGTGGTGTGGTTTCGTCTTTCGTGTGATGGTTGCCATTGACACTCGTATACACAGATACTAAGAGATACAGATAAAAGATACTCAGCATCAGGGTAATGTTGACATAACAAAGCCATAATAAAGAGGATAATCGCCTGCGGCTGGATATGTACACATGTGTGTGTACGAATTAAAAGAAGGTTTCTGAAGTTTACCGCAAAGTATTGCACTCGATTGTTGTTATTGTTTTCTCTTCTTCTCTCTCTTCTTAATGACAGACGAGTGAATTTATCATCATTATTGTTCAGTAATTTCTTATTGCTGTCCGATGCCGTGCTGCTGCTGCTATATCCTAGATTTGATGATAGGAAATTTGTACCAAGTTCTTCTGGTAATTGTACATGTCAGTTGATGGATGAGAAAAGTGTACTTTTATTTTTTATTTACGAACAATTGTGGTTCACATGACAGCGAATGAAAACAAGCAGATTACGATGATCTTTCATCGGCTCATATAGGCTAACAAAAGTTCATTGACTCTGAATGAGGGAAAAAAGGGATAAAGGTAATTTACTTGGGACATTCTATAATGAACAAGCGAAGAAGTTTGTAATTGCTGGCATTTAAGTGATTGAAGCATTTTATTTCGTGTTTTAAATCACATCAAGCAAATCAAAGTGGGTGATTCACTTTAAATGGGAATAGCACACGTATTGAAACTTACACTGCAACAATGTCAAGCTATATGTAAGCTTACTGTAATATCCAAAGGGATTCGATTTTTGTGAGTACATTTTCCGAGAGACATATCACGGCCCACTTTTATAATTCATTCAGAATCTTTCAAATTAAGAGATTGGACCTAAGAACGAAGGCATTTTCTAAGAACGAAGGAATCCGTACCACTATATACCCAAAATTCACGCAAGATTTGAAATATTCACCATTTGTTCGGTAAATGAAAAAAAGGCAGCGTGATAGTTCAGGGTTAGTAGAAGTGGAGAGCTAACATCGAAGAGAGTTCGTTGAATGGATTCTGGAACAACAAGTGGATGCTGAATTTCCTAACAAACACATCTTCAGCGATGAGTCTCATTTTCATCTTGATGGCTTTGTGAATCAAAATCAAAAGTCAAAATCTTCAATTGCCAGGGTTCAGAAAATCTACGAGTGATTATTGGGAACTGCATCCACAACGTGTCACTGTTTGGTTCGGCTGGTCAGGCAATAACAGTTAATGGTACTCACAATCGCGTCAGATTTGTGTGCCTAATTTGCAAGATATGGATTTGGGCGACATGTGGTTTCCACAAGACATGCCATACACCTCGAGAAACAATTCAGTTTGTCGTTAAGAGCTCTTCAACTCGCTGTTCGGAGTCGGCAAAAAACTGTGGGTCCCTTCCCTTGCGAAAATGTAGGTTCGGTTCTAGTATGTGCATATATAAGACTACTGGTGTCTAATCGTTTTTTTTATTTTAGTTGCACATACAATTAGAAATTATTGTTTTTAAATTATACTTTTCTTCGTGTCCAACTACGCAATTCTAGGTTAACGGAAAATATGTGTTAATGAGTGAATCAGTATTGAAAGTTAGAAATTGATTTCAAATTAATGTTTCCAGCCGTTCCTGAGAAAAAGGCTATTGGTGTACCCACAGAGCACAAACGGACAAACGGACAATAAAGAATATTATAAAGGTTCAGTTTTTTTAATCTGAGGTATGGAACCATACAAATTAGAATTCCTTCGAAAATTCAATTCTGATATGGACAAAAGACGAAAACAGCCGTGTATCTAGAAGCATGCGATTTGGAATGTAACGGAAGGGCCATATGTTGGTTTCTCTTTAAATTGCCAGAAAAAGAACTATTTCAGATTTTTCAGAATGTTTTGCTTTATTGGTGGAAAGTATACACTTTCCGAACATCATTAAAATTACTGCCGCGGCTGGCTTGGCAGTAGTCCATATTGTCATGTCAACCCAAATTTACAGTTTATTAGTGCGATCGATCAACGGCGTCAATTGCATTTCTGCGGAGGCCGAGATCAAGTTACATTATCAAAACGGCTGATTACACGATTAATGAATCTAATGCACAAAAACTCGATTGTTGGCTTGCTTGGCACGTTACCCTGCGCGCGCCGGCCTGCTGGAACCGAATATCACCCAAGTTTATTTCGTCTATGCCAGCCATAGCCACCATTCCATTTTCTGCAGCAATATTCTGTGCTGAGCGTGCACAGGACTACGAGAATATCTTGGGTTATCTATTAGCATGCCAATTTCACAAACTTTCTTCGCAAAATTGCGTACGGTTGGTGCATTATTTCGCCCGATGTTTCCTTGCAAAATTCGCTCACACTATGGAAATAGGTTTTAAATATTTCCCAATGTAGGTCCAGTGGAAGAGCTGTCAGTGTCAAAATAATATGTAATTTTGTTGACATCAGCACTGTCAAAATATGAAATTGAAATAAAATACATCATTATTTGTTTTAACACGAATTGGTGTGTTCTTCATATTCTCAAATTTTATAGTAATTATCTCAAAACCAAAATCTAAAGCACCCTTTATAATCGTTGCTGTAACACCCATTACTTTAAACCCGAAAAGTGCAGCTAACAATTTGGGAAGTACACAGTGCAGCAGTTAATTTTCTCAGAAACATCGTAAAACACATGGGAGAATATATCCCCAACTCCAACAGAGCTTTTGGAGCAACCAACTGCGTAGAGGTGTAGAAACTGAAAGTCTCTATAAATATATATATAAAGCAGAGTTAAGGTAGTTTTTGAATTTTTTGTTACTCCTTGTTGCTTGTTCAACAAGAAGACCAGAAAGACGAATTTGCAAAGAACTGTGTCTGAAAATTCAGTGGTTGTGTCCATTTTGGTTAAATCATCTGATACTTCACTTCCTCCAAAACCCTTGTGATAAGGCACTCACCAGAGCTTAAATTTTTGGTGGCTGACTACGGTATGTAGTGCTCCAAATCTACTTAAGCTGAAAGTGAGTAAAAACTCCAACGACATGAATACTGATGGTTTTGATGCCTTTAAACAGGTTAACGGGCTGGAAAACAGTGCGAGAAATAATTAATTATATCGAAACCTAAGTTTTGGCCAAACGACACCATTTTCGATCTGTCGGTATACCATACTTTCCTTTACGATAACAGTTTTACCGAAGGTAGATTGGAAATCTAATACAGGCCATTTAAGGTCTATAGGCCTTTGTATATCCTAACCTGTAAAAGTAAGTTGATTCATTAAATCACATAAACATTTAACACCTCCATTAACAATCTTCAAATTAATCATACGAGTATATGTCCCATAACAATTTAATCAAGAACGTTTCTAAGAACATACATATGACTCTGCACTTAATTAAGCACACCGAATATTTCACATACACATATAAAAACATTGTAACTGCGGTAATCAAGAACCCACAAATTAAATTAAAACATTCTCACAAACCGCGTAATAAATCACCATCTTTGTTCGGCATTAATTTGGGAAATTTTCTCCACATTTTTTAAGACCCTAATCTAATTTAGAACTGCCAAACAGAAAACCACCCCTCTTGGTTTGTCTTCACTCTGCAATGACATTACCCGCGCTTGCACCCCCATATCGAGACTCAGTTTGACATTTGCTCGAGCGCAGGCATTTCCGCGGAATTTTTATGACTTCCTTTTTAAATACACATCCTTCAATACTACGATGACGATGACGATGAAGACGAGGCTCACCCTCTTCGTTATCAAACTAAGCGCCTATCATCAACCTCCTCCTCCAACACCCACCACCCACATACACAGGAGAGACTTATGCAAAAGAGAATCCAATAACGAAACAATAAAGAAAAAAAAAATAAAAAATAAATAAATATTCACGTATGACATTTTTCGTTTCGACTTTGGTGCCGAATCCATTTATAATTTGACAATAAAAATGTCAATCCGGTCTTTTTGTTGTGTCAACAGTAAATTGACAAATTTATGAGCACTTTGATGCCCTTTCTTGGGTGAACAATAATTTGAATTTACGATTTTGACGTGAACTCATGCGGGCCATATGCTTACCAGCGTCACGTCGTCACGGGCCTATTAGCGCTCGATGCCGGACGAACGCAGCTGTACCCGAATTGAACGAAACCATTAAGATTAAACTTAAGTAGATGAGAAGATTAGGTGCACAAAAGGCAAACCACTGACTTGATTTTTCTTTAGTTTTTCATTTCGTTAATTTGAAGTAGGTACTCTCCGGCTTTAACAGAGCAACAAGCAACAACTAAGACATGCAACATGAGACACTTATGAGCCCGACGAGCGCAGCGGCGGGAATTAAATTATTTATTTCTATTATGTTCTGGCTACGGTACAGATACTCCTGTCATTCAGTGTTGTGTCCAGTTTAAATGCGAACAAATTAAGTGGATTAACGCAATTGCTTATAAAAAGTATTTTTGTTTATTTATTTATTTTTTTCCCTGTTTGCTTTTCTTAGTTAACCCAGGAACAAGAGCAACGGATGAGAGAATGCTTTTCGAAAGGCAAACGAACTGATCTACTGGCTACCACTTCGAGTTGCTGCGGCACGCTGAGAATGATGTCAGTTGAGAAATTTTAAATTGCGTTTTGTAATTATTTGCGAGATTTCCAGCGCACATTGTGGCATTAAGATGCCCAGATTAAATCATTGACCTTTAATTATCATTGAAGTTGGAAAGCATCTGTATACAAATTGCGGCGATTTATTTTGTTTGCTGTTTTAAGTGGAATACCACAGGGATTCGCTGTTGGTACTGTGCAATTTTATTTTTAAGCAAACATTGTGTAAATAGTCAGAGGATTGTTTATAAACATTTCAAATGGAAAAACGTATAAGTTTCAAGTTTAAAATGCCGGATGGAGGTTGTAATTGGGCCGATTTCAAGGCTAAGTATTAGTTGAAGGCGAAAATTAAAGTCCAATTTGAAAACGCATACAATTAACATATACATGCGTACATACCTGAAAAAAATAACCTGCACCTTTTTTCCATAATACGGTAAAACTTGTGAACAGTGGAATGCTTCGATGCACTTTTTTCTTAGTTTTTTTTAGGTTTTTCATGTGAGCGCATATGTACACTCTGCGAAATAAAGATAAGACCAAGCGAAAATGTACCATTTAATGCAGCATGAACGCATACTGGAAGTTTTACAATATTGTGTTCTGATGTGCCAGTGCATGCTGCTTTTATAACAGTAAAATATTTTCGCTCCCGCTTCGCAGTTATTTTTGGGAAATTTCTTAATTTTATTCTGGAGCGAAATATTGATAAGACCACAAGTGCGTGCTAGTTATATTATTTTATTTAATAAGTAATGCAGCAGGAATTTATAGACCATTCGTTTTATCTTTTATTTTACGTATACCTATTTTTTATTTGTTATTTAATTTTATTAGATCAACTGCGGCTATACCGTCTTTTTTTTTTAACTTGTATTTATGAAAATGGGTCGCGGTAAACTATTAACGCAGGAGGAGCAAAAAAGATTTTAGAATATCGCTGCTCTGGTATGTATAATGAAAAAAAAAAATAAAACGGTCGGTGGTCATAAAGTGCCTTAAATTATCAGAAGAGTACGGCCAGAAACGAAGCCCTGGAAGGAAACCGACAGTTTCATAGAGGAGATATACAGGAAATAAAAAAGCTTGCTACTAACTGTTCAAATAGTCTTTCTGAAATTCGTCGGATACTCAACCTTGATGTTTCTGTAAGACGTGTTCAGCTAATTTTGACTACCGATGATGACCTACAGTACATAAAACGCGCACCAAACAAAGGCTTACAAAGCGACAATATCGTCAGAGACTGTATTCCACTGAAAAGTATCAATTTTGGGCGGAAGAGTAGAAAGTTATATTCCCGGATGAAAAGAAATTGAATTTCGATGGTCCCGATGGTTGCCAAATTCCATATCATGGAAGATATCCAACATGCATCATATCAGAAAAAATGGATTCAAAGCAGTATGTGGAGCTTTTAGATAACGTCCTTATACAATTTGGTTAGGAAATCGGAGGAGATGAGTGGATTTTCCAGCAAGACAATGCATTTATTCACTCCTCCAGGGTCACCATAGCGTGTTTAAAAGCTCAGGGATCCCATTGTTGGACTGGCCGGCATGCAGTTCATACAATAAAAAACATGTGGGCTATACTATCAGAGAAAGTTTTTCGCAGTGCCAGGCAGTACGATTCTGTCAGGCAGCGGAAAGAGGGTATTCAAATAGAATGGACAAAAATTGATGGAAATATTATTGAAAATCTCTTTTACTCAATGCCTAGAAGATTCCAGCAAGTCATTGCAAAAAATGTCGGAAATACGATGTATTACATTTTATTTAAAAAGAAATTTTAAAATTTTATGTCATAAAAATCTAAATTGGTCCTATCATTATTTCGATAGAAAGGAATTTTCTTTTTGATCTATTATCTATAATCTATAAATATTATAAAACTGTAGAGGTTTTTTTGTTGGTTACCTAATGGCGTGAAAAACGCTAGACAGATTTCGATGAAACTTTTTTTGAAATGCTTCTTAAGTACCCGGGATGATTACAAGCTATGTAATTTTTTGCTCAGCCTTCTGGGTCTTACATAGTAGTCAAAATAACTGTATATCGGAGAGGAAAATTATAATTATACAGTCCTAACTCAATAATGGCTTATCGGATTGAAAATAAAAAAAATAGGTGAAATTAGTAAATCTGTCGCTGATTCATTTGTGATATAAAACATCCTCCTGCGTTATCCTGAAGCTGAGCAATGTTCAAAACAATTATTAAAAACATCGCCCACAATTTTCCTTCAGTGGAGACCACCGCAAGCAGTCGTGCAGCAGTGGGTATCGTTGCAATAGTGTGTGTGTGAGTATATGTGCGCGCTCTAACATGATCATATGCTTTGTACTTCAATGTGCTACAATCATTATCACCGGCTCTCACACTCAACCAATCTTAACAAATGAGGTGTCAAAGAAAGAGAAATTCTAGAGCAGTGAATTGCATTTTCAGTTTATAAATATTATTAATAAATTAAAAAAAAAAAACGATCAAAAACAAATATTCTACCCAAAGTGAACTTCTGTTGTTTTAAGAGTTAATTTTGGTTCATATATGTATGCACATATGTATTTGCTATGTGGAAGTCATCTGGGATGTTTGGTTTACAGTGCTACTTTGCCGAGACTTTAGGAAAACGTTATCAGTAGTGCCACGAGGCACATCCGAATGCACAACATTTCTCTGATTTGTTATTTAAAATTGGTGGAGGAACGCTTCCGGAAGAAAATAGAAAAGTAAATTTATCACAAGGTTTAAGATGATATATCACAACTAAAAAAACCGTAAGAATTCTTAGCTTTGTGATCGAGCTATTTTGTTGCCTCGGAATGATTAAGCTCCAGCAATTAACAGTGAGATATTTCACGTGCTGATGGTCAAAGTGCAGAATGTATTTCAATCACCCGGGCTGTGGAGAAAGAAGTAGCAACCAGATATCCGGTCGAATTTTTAAACTCTCGCTTTTGCTGCCATCACATAAATTAAAACTAAAAGTCGGTGTACCTACTATTCTTCTAAGAAACTTGAGCCCGCCTAAATAATGTAATGGCACCCGACATAGAGACAATTTTGCAATGACATCTGGTAGAGGCGGAAGTGTTGACAGGCTACGGTGCGGTGCGGTTTTTGAGAATCTGCAGTTAGGGGCTGAAAGTTACACATTGAAACGTTTTTGATAAAACGCAGTTAATCAACAAAATGTACTAAACACTTTTGTGGAGTTAGACAAATACTTTGATGTTTCTACGCTCCCACTGAAATTGCATATTTGCATGCATAAGAAAGCCCTTAGAATGCGAAGCAAGGCGAGCATGGGTTCAACTAGTAAATAATATAAGTGCCAGCTGAATTTGAATGTTATGAAATTAAAAGACGTTGTTTATATAAATTGCAAATATGTATGTATAATAAATAATTCGATTTCATTTATTCTCTTTTCTGTTCTTTGAAATCTGTCCGATTATAAGAGGTGTCCGGTTATGAGAGGTGTCCGTAAGGAGAGAGTACACTGTCCATATATCTAAAAAATAACAATCAAGAGGAGGTTAGTGTGTCTTATGTTCCACAAAGAGCAAAACATAAGCAACATTGTCAGCTCACGAAAAAGAGTGCATAACGCTTAAAAGCACTACGGTGCGACAACAATGGAAAATAACCTTTGGTGATGCCAGAGCCTTAAGAAACCGAAGGTTACAGATGGGGTAATAGGAAGAAGCGAATAGAAGATCATATTGATTCTTTTCTATCTTTTTGGAATTCAGTGGTATCTATGGTTCTGATAGAAGAAATTACATATGTACGTCGACCTTCAAATAAGCAACTGGACCCCTCGTACACCAAAAAGATGGCAGCCCTATGTCTTATGTCATATCGTGTCATTTCAAAAGGCAAATTAGATGCGCCAGCATACAAATCCATGTTGTCACACCACTTCAGATCATATCTGAAGACTTACCAATATGTATGTAAGTTTAATTTTATCATAACTTTATATGAAGGGGTGTGCTAATTAGCGTGGCGCCACTGTACAAAGAAATTAAAATTCTGTCAGAAGTTCAATCACCACCACATGGGGCTTTAATTTAAAGCTTTAGGCATTGACAAAAAAAAAAAGCAATGAGCATAACTTAATGCATCGGGTTGTCTGGAGTGCCTCGCAAATATGCCCTTCGATGATTTTTTCTAGCACTCACTCCCAATTTGAAAACCTTCATTAAACAAGTCCATTACCTGTTTTTCAATGCGTTTTCCAAGTATTTTTTAGAAGCTGAAAACAATTGTGGTGGTATATGACTTTGAATGTGATGGCTAAAATTTGTTTACAAGTAAATCTTTCCGATTTCAATAGCTTCCGCGTGATTCGACAGACAAAAAAAAAACTCAATTTACTAGAAGGAACTCCCCTCTAATTCGAAATCAATTGAAAAAGATCACACAACTGGTTCTATTTTTATACAAAAAAGAAAACCTAATCAATTAGGTTACCCTACCCGATTTGTGTTTTCAATTGAATCACCTTCTTTTTAGGGGGAAAAAAACAAATATTTGTTTAATTGCCGAAAACGGTTGTAATGAACAATTTCCCAATCATAATTCCATACCTGACAGAAATAGATTACCAACATAACGTATATGGAAGTAAAAAATCCTTTAAGACCACCACTTATGAATGTAATTCCGGATGAATACCTCATTTGCTTTTGTGCGAACATCTCATCCCATGCACAATGCAATCCATGTATGGAAGGTACATAGATGATACCCGTAAGTACCCACAAATATCATCGTAGCGCGGTTTCAGGCAACATCATTCCAATCCCAATGCCAAACCAAACCACAAGGTGATCATCACCAAAGAACCACTCGGTGAGCATCTAAGCAACCGTCAAAACCAAAAATTCCGAAAACCTCAATCTGCTACTTCCAGAGCGAGCAATCTGTAGATACACACAGGCATACAGCGTTAACCACACACACAGATACAGTAACAATAACTCGATTATCCTTGTTGAGATTTGTAGCACCGATTTCGAATGCATGCAAAGCGGATGGCGACACACATGCATACATACTCGTATGTACAGGTTTTTTTTTATTATCGTGATGTAAGCGATAATTGAACGGAAATATGGTGTACGGAGTGCAGATCTGTCCGTCCGTCCGTCCGTCCTTCAGTCTGGTCTTCGGTCGTTTGCACACGTTCGGAAGATATCTGTGAGAAAAAATTCACCTTTGTCGCTTTGTTGGATGGAAATGGAGTTACAAGTGTGGCGCGCCGCGGGGACACCGTGAAATGATGGAATGTAAATGTGCTCAGATTGCATTGAAATAGAAGAAAAAAAAAAATGCAAAAAACCAGAATTATTCCACAAGATTGATGACATTGACAATAAAGTGGATGTGAGTGGAATGCATCCAGTTGTAATCGAGAGGTTTTGTTCTCAACGACTTGCCGGCTGAGTTTCACGCTATTAGTCATAATGGGAATCGGTTACGATTCCTGTTATAATTTCGTTAACAAAGAAAACAATACGCTGACGATTTGTTACGGGTAAGTTGGCTGAAAATTGCCAAAGCAATTACTAAAAAGGAAATTAGACTACCGAGTCTACGAAACTTTGACGATAAATTAAATTATGCTACGTTAAATTGTTATAAAAAAAACAACTTTATTTCACTGAATCCAACTTAAGACTAAATTACACAAAATATTCTAACTATAACTTAACCTACGCTTATCGTATTGCATCAGCCAGGTTGACGACCGCCAGGTGCAGTATTGCATTTCGTTGCCCTGGTTGGAGCCAGACGCTGAATCGGCAAAACGGATGCTCGTGTCGAAATGTTATATTATGTGCCGTTAACTCCTCCCTTCTAAGAATGATGCGTCCTCGCGTCTTTTACATGAATGGAATATTGTAAATGCTGGGATACCTTTGTGCGGGTGCTGGGTGAATGACCTCGGATTGTGTCGTCATTGCAATTATAGGTGGTGCTGTTATTGTCTTGACGGAACTTCTTCTGGCAGTGTACCCAATTGCTGTTATGGCTAGAACTAGTACTGCGAATGTTCCATATGTTATCATCTGGTGCATCTTCTTTTCAGTTTGAAGTTTTTCGAGGTGTTTAGTGTTTCTTGTATGTAGCTCTTTCATAAGTTCCAAGGAAAGAATTTCTTCGACTGCCGAATTTTCGTATGTTGGGTGTAACATTGGTGGCAGGACTTGCAATCTCACGATCTGCTCGGAGATGTATCGTTGATTATTTATCACGATGCTTTCATTGGTAAATTTGATGACAAATGTTCCTTTTAATGACTGGGTTCTGTTGCGAATTTCTATAGTTCCATTAAACTGGTTGAGCACGATGATTCCTGATGCTATCTCTTCAACCTGAGGGATGTGTTGGCTGTTTGTGGCGTTGCACGATGCATTCTTATTTTCTAACAAATTGACGATACAATTATCTTTACTTATATCTATTACCTTTAAGCGTTTACATAGAGACAATTCATCGATTAGCTTACAGCTATCTTTAAGTCCAAACAATGATTTATTTTTTCTTAAAATATTTTTGAATTCTAATTTGTGGATAATCCCATTATTCTTCTTTATTGGTACTAATAATAGTTTTTCGTATAATTCCTTTTTCGTTTTTGGAATATCGATTATGTAAATTAAACTTTTTGAATTAGAAGCAATTTTTATTTCTGCAAATTTAAGTGCTTGTTCTATATTTGAATACGGAATTACATCTTTTTCTAAAGTATCTATAACTAAATCTAGTTCGTTCTTAGCAAGAATATTTGAATTAACAATATTGGCTTTAGCTAGTTCAATAGCATATATAATATTACTTAGTTCTTCTTTAATTAATTTCAGTTTATATAAAAGAGTTACATTGATTTCATATTGGATTATACCATCCTTTTTAATTGTATTAAGTATTTCATTAGTTACATTTGTAAGTGCATTAATTCTTTCTTCGTACTGTTTATTTATAATGATTTGACTGTTGCCATTATCGATTACATTATTGATTTTATTTTGAACTAATTCAAAGTCATCATGGTCGGGATTTCCGGCTATCCACTTCCATGCTGACCCAATGAAATTTAGAGATCTTTTCTCTCTGTTTACCTTTAAATTTTGAATGTATTTCATTACTTGTTGAATTTCGAACTGTAGGAGCGGGAAGAAGGGATTGGTTCGGGGAACTCGGGTCTGTATGATGGGAAGAATTTCTGCAATGAATTTCTCGTACGGTGCTATTTCGATGACATGCATGAGTTTTAAAGAGCCTTCCATGATTTTTGCCATTCCATTATGTAAGACGATCATCGGGGAGTTGGTATAGTCAAGAACATTTACATCTCCTTGACTAGTTCCAAGCAAGAATCTGTTGGGTTAAAAATGAATGATTTAATTCCGAATGTTTGCTTTGTGTACGATTTTGCCTGACTCTGTTACTACGGTAGTAAATTTGTTTTCCTTAACTATCTCTTTTTTATACCTGGCTGATAGTTTGGAACCTAATCTTTTGTTAACTTTAATATAGATTATATCTCCTGGAGAATATCTATTGACAGAAGGTCTATTTTTGTTGTGGTATGCCAAATCGGCTTCTTGTTTCGATTTCAATTTTTTTGTGTTGTCCAAACGTGCGTTTTCGATTTGTGTAGGATCTGTACCTATATTTCTTCCAAAGAATATGTCAACGGGTTTTTTGTTGGTGACTGAATGTACTGAGAAATTATAAGCATGAACAGTCGAGTGGAAACGTTCTACTTGTCCGTTTGAGGTACTTGTGTAAGGAGGTGTTGTGAATACTTGAATTCCAAGTTCATTTTCAACCATGAAGGTGATACGGGATGAATTAAAGGATTTTTCGTTGTCGAAAACTAAAATTACTGGGACTCCGTAGGCGAAGATGATATCCCTTAATGGTTGCCTTATGTCTTCGACAGCTTTTGATTTTACTATTTTGGTGATGGCGTATTTAGAAAATTTATCAATGGCGGTGAGGACTAGTTTTCCCTCTGTGGAGAAAATATCAATGTGAACAATCTGACCTGGATAATTAGGAATGGGTGTAGCTTGAATTTCGACTTTGTTGGGATGACGGTCATACTTGTTTTCTTTACATATTAAACAAAGTTTAACTATTCGCTTAATTTTTCTTGACATTCCAGGGAAGTAATACTTTTCTAAGATCTGAATTTTATTTTCTCTGTCGTTTCTATGGGCACGGTTATGGGTCTGAATTATTAAGTTTTCCTGATCTTGCTCGTTCTTTACATCGTCAACCATTGCTTGTGTAAAACGTACGCGGTATGTACTGAAGTTTGTCCTGTAAATGTTTTGGATCATTCCCATTATAGGTTCAGCTGTTTTGATACAATTTGTAACTGTTGGATTAAGACGTTTTTTCAGAATTTCGACTAGTTTTTGTTCATTATAAAAGGGTTCCGTGATAGTATGTCTGTGGATAGTTGGGAATACGATTTCGAATTTTTCAGAGGATGATGTACCTACCAGAAGGAGAATTTGATTTTTAAATGCGTTGATAGGACATTCAACGCTGCATATCAGACCGTGAGCTGAGCTCTCATCGCTATGAGTAGTGGGGGTCATTGAATTGATTTGGCTGTACTGTGGTGGTCTAGAAAGCGCGTCGGCTACTACGTTGCTTCTGCCAGGTTTGTACTTGAGCTCATAGTTGTAATCTTCTAGCATAGCTTTCCATCTCTTCAGTTTGGGGTTATTGTTTTTGCTACTAAGGGCGTAAGTGAGGGGTTGATGGTCAGTGTAAATGAGAACTTTCGTCGAACCGTATAGGTAATTCCTGAGGGAGTTCAAAGCCCATATGATGGCTAGCATCTCCTTCTCATTAGCGGCGTAGTTCTCCTCGGTTTTACTTAATGTTCGCGAGATGAAGGTTATGGGTTTGGTTTCTTGCGACAAAACTGCACCTAGTGCATAATTTGAGGCGTCTGTGGTCAGTTCAAAGGGTTTTTTGAAATCTGGGTAAATTAAGATTGTATCTTCTGATGCAAGTGAGTTCTTAAGTTTTTTAAAGGCATCTTGTGCTTCGTCGTTTAGATGTATTAGCTTCTTGCTAGAAAGATTCTTGGACACGCGTCCATCCTCCCCTCTTAAGAGGGATGTCAAGGGTTTCGCGAGATTAGCGTAGTCTCGAATGAAACGGCGATAATACCCTGACATGCCGAGGAACGATCTCAAGTCTTTCAAGGTTCGAGGAGCTGGAAATTTCTGGATTGCCTTTACCTTTCCGGGGTTGGTTTTAATACCTTTTGCGGATACAATAAATCCTAAGAATTCTATTTCTTGTTTGAAGAACTCGCACTTATCAAGCTGTACCTTCAAGTTAGCGTTACTAAGAGTTTCAAAGACTTTTCGAATATCTTCTAGATGTTGCTTTGCATTTCTGCTATAGATGATTATATCGTCAATGTAGACGCGGCATATTTTGCCAATGTGCTCACGCAAGACATCATCTAATGACTTCTGAAAAGTTGTAGGGGAATTTTTTAATCCCATTGACATTCTGGTAAACTCATATTTAGCGTGGTTGATTGAAAAGGCAGTTTTTTCCATATCTGATTCCTTGAGGGGGATTTGGTAAAAACCACTTTTTAAATCAACAACTGTGAAATACTCGCTTCCACCTAATTCAGATAAAAGTTTTTCTATATTTTCTAGTGGGTATTTTTCAGGGATAGTAACACTGTTAAGCTTACGATAGTCTATGACTATCCTATATTTCTTTTTTCCGGAAGCATCAATCTTTTTCGGTACAATCCACACGGGGGCATTGTACGGGGATCTCGAAGGCCTGATTATCCCATCTTTTAAAAGTTTCGTGATTTGATTCTCAACCTCGTCTTTAAGAGACATTGGGTAGGGGTAAAATTTGGCGTAGACAGGGGAATCTGTAGTTGTTCTTATTTCTGCCTTAACGTTAGTGGCACAGGTTAACTTATTATCGGGATCGTCGAATAACTTAGGGAATTCCTTTACAATGGATTGGATATGTAATTTTTGGTCGGTTGTCATGTGATCGGTTCGGATATTAATAGAGTTTACTGATTGTGTGACCAGCTGTTTTATTTTTACTTTGATGTTATTGTTAATTACCATGTAGTTGTCTTTCGTGTGAATGACAGCTGAAAGATCTGATAGCGTATCATTGCCCAAAATGGCATGAAAAGATTTTAGTTCTGGCATTAAGAAAAATTTAATTCTGATGTTATTGAGTCCGAAAAGACTTAAGAATGTATGGTGACTAATTTTTAAGTTGCCTCCCATGGAATTGGCATAGAAAGCCTTCTCATTTAATTTAGGATTTTTAATAAGAGTGGGTTGTATGTAATTTTTATTTGATCCAGTGTCGATCAAAATTTTTAAGACTTCTCCGCTCTTCGTTTTACATTCAATGTACGGAAGAGAGGAGCAGTTTAATCTAAAAAATGGATATCATTAAATTCAAAAGGTTCTTCTGAGTTATCATTGTCACACTGCTGTTGAAATGATTCAGAATATTCCTGAAGACTCTGATCATATTGATTGTCTTCGGAGCGAATCGCTTGCTCGTATTGGTTCGTATCATCAAGTGTACTTGGAGATTGTTCAGGTTCGATGGTGTTTAAATGGAAATTCCTCTGCATCTTGTTTGGATGAACTTGCTGCGATGTTGAGGCAAACGGCCTTTTTGGTGCGGATGGCCAGTTCTTTTGCTGAGGTCTGTTCATGTAGTTTATGTTGTTCGTTCGGATAGTGGACGTTTCCATAGGCGTTGGTGGAGATTTGGATGGGTAATTATTCTGCGGCGGATTGAAAGGAACGAAGGGTCGTTGAGGCCTTGGGGGAACCATTGGTCGGGGGTTAGAATTCATTGGAGGTCTTGGGTAAGGGTTTGTTGGGTACTGATTGTTCCAACTCATAGGATTATGGAATAGCTGCGGGAAAACTTGGTGTCTATATTCAGGATGTGGATGGTGAACTTGCGGATGACGTTTTGGTGGGATAGGGGGTGGTAATGGATGCGTTCTTCTATTATGTTGATTATTGGCATTCGCGTACTGTGCTCTGAAGGTTTGGTTTTCAAGCTTCAGGCAGAGGTGCAAGGCTTGGGGCAAATCCACAGGTTCCCGGATACCAAGAAGCCTGGGTAAATCGCCTCTTAACCCTCGGACGAAGGTGTCGAGTGCCTTGTCTCTATAGGTATGCATTAATAAATTTAGGGCTTCTTCGCCAACATCCATGCAAGAAATTTTATTCAGTATGAGTGAAAGGTGAGAATAAACCTGTTGGTAAAACTCTTGTATGGAGAGGTTACCTTGTACCAATGATGTGAGTTGGTATTCTAGTGTGCCTAGGTCACGTTTATCTGCATAATGCAGCGTGAGGCATCGAGCAATACAATTCCAATTTAATGGGGTGTTGTACGACTCTAGGATGTGGTCCGCATGGCCCACAATCTTGTTTCGAATCACATTGATAATGCCGAAATATTTCGGTGATCCTCTAATAGATTCGTAAATACGGAGGATCCTTTCAACGCTTTTCCGCCAGGAACTGAATTCTCCTGGTTGCCCAGAGAATTCTCTTAAACTGCGAACAACATCCGGAATTTTATCTAGTTCCGATATGTTGGCTTGCTGGTCCTGGTTAATAATTTGATCCGTTCCTGCAAACTGGTCTGCGTTAGGGTTTAAAATCGATTGAACGATGCTCCTTCCCTCAGTTTGTAGGGCATGGCTTACGATTGAGGAGATTAAAGCTTGCAATGCAGGATGAGATATCGGGGCGGCGTTTGGGTTTTGTTGCTCTTGGGGATCTTGAAGGTTTAGGACTGGAGGTCGGATATTAGGGTTAGCCATTATTACCAGAAACTTGGAAATGTGAAAATTCAATCAAGTAATGCGGAAACAACGAAGGAATGTTTGTCGCGGCAAATACAGCGGTTACAGACGAGAATTGATTTTGAGTAAAAAGAAATTAACGTTCTACGTAATGGTGAAAATTAAAAGGAATGAAAATCACGATAATTAGCGGTGGCAAAAGTCAACTAACTAACATGATATGGTCACATACGATTTATGAGAAAAATTTAAAATGATTTTTTAGTGATTTCTTTTTTTTTTTTAATTCACAATTTTAGCTCTTAAATTTCTAATATTCTATTCAAACAAAAAATATCTTATTTGCACTTTCTTTCTATATATTCGTAACACTAGATCTTTTGGCACTTTTTATTTAAATTTTTAATTTCTATTTCTTTAATTAATAAAAATTATTTCTTTAATTCTTAAAGGTAATTCTTTTATTGGATTGAAATTTGAGGTTTTAATTTTTCTCTTATACTAACTTACATTACAATAAGTATCAGCATTCCTGCGGCACTCCTTTTGAGGACTCTTGATACTTGATGGTGTGGGCAGCGGCTAGTACTACGTACTTCCTGTTCCTCCCTTTATTCGAAAGGGTTACTTAGGGGCCTCGTTTCTGCACAACCGGGTTCGTGGGACCGAGAGGTTAAGACGGCACTGTTAGCACTATGTTGTTCTGTTTTTACGCGGGCACTACTTTAGGGCACTGGTAAATGTTACGCGGGCACTACTTCAGGACGCTGGTAACGGGCACCTAATTTAAGGGCACTAATCGACAACAATTAAAACACTCCCGGTCCCTGCTCGGGCGCCAATTAAATTATGCTACGTTAAATTGTTATAAAAAAAACAACTTTATTTCACTGAATCCAACTTAAGACTAAATTACACAAAATATTCTAACTATAACTTAACCTACGCTTATCGTATTGCATCAGCCAGGTTGACGACCGCCAGGTGCAGTATTGCATTTCGTTGCCCTGGTTGGAGCCAGACGCTGAATCGGCAAAACGGATGCTCGTGTCGAAATGTTATATTATGTGCCGTTAACTGATATGCGGAAATTGATAGGAATAACCTTTATGTCGGTCATGATGACTGCTTGGAGGGGATTGAAAACGGTTATTTTTTTCGAACAAATTGACCTGGCAGCATTTACCATTTCTCAACTGAAAACGGTCTTTTGTAGTGCAGGTTGGAATTGATTCGTAACGTTTTACCAGAGATGGCGTAGGTAGTGCATTTTTCGTGTATTGCCGGAAGTGGTTTGCACATTTTAAAAGAGGTGATTTCGACTTGGAAGACAAGGAACGACTTGGGCAGCCCAAAAATTTCGAAGATGAAGAATTGGAGGACCCATGCCAAAAAATGCAAGAATTGTCTGAATCGTTGGGAGCAGCGTTGCCGCAGCAAATTTCAAAAAGCGTCCAAAAAAGTGGTCCAGAAGCAAAGAAGGGGTCCCACTTACATATATTTGTATGAAAAAATGCAATGTTTCGAAAAACTGTATTTTATAACCGAACTTAAAATAAAATAAATATTGTAAAATATACAGATTTTGGGAAGTAAATTCTGAGTAACAAAAATATTTTGTTGATTTTATCACTGGCTGAACAAAATGGAAATGTTTAAAGAGTGAATGAAGTACTATGTTTTAGAAGTAAAAGAGACATGTAAATGAAAATAAATTGAAAAAGGGTCCTATATTTGCAAAACGCATCAAATTCGCTGTTTTTTTTTAAAAGTGGGGTCCCGGGTCCCATCGACGAAAAAGCGTTAAAATGACGCAAAAGCGTCCCAAACGGCAACGCTGGTTGGGAGTTGACTTGTCAACGGTAGGAAAACGCCTGAAAGCAATGAGTATTATCCAAAAGCAAGGAAATTTGATCCCAGACGAATTGAAACCAAGGCAGAATAGGAAGGGATTTTTGCATCGAATTGTCACTGGCGATGAAAAGTTGATCCATAACGATAATCCCAAGCGCATAAAGTCATGGATTAATCCCGGCCAACCATCAACATTAACGGCGAAGTCAAATATTCATGGATCCAAGCTCATGCTCTGTATTTGGTGTGGTCTACTATGAGCTGCTCATACGCTAATGTGACCATTAATTTTTTGGCAAAAAGCGGCGGGTTTTTTTTAAGCTAAAAGCGGGCGTGCATCAGCGGGTTTGGCGGGCTTCGCAAAAGTAGATCAGCACAGTCGATACATTGGTGGAATTGGAAAACAAACTAGAAATGAACAGCAATTACGTTTTCCGTACCGCTTTTGCCAATAGTTAAAAGTGTACCACCACACGTTTCACATTTTAACTTCGACTTGTCATCGGCTTTTTTAATAAATGGAAAAGCGGCTTTAAAATCTGACGTAAGCGTTACATATTTTTTAACTTTTGGATTTTTTGAAATGTCGAATGTGGTGTGTCTCTATTTATAAATTGCAGGTCCATTCGCGTACGCTCCCAAAACTACGAAAATATACGAAAAGTAACGAAAAGTTACGAAAATCCGTTTGCGTACGCAAAAATTTCGAAGTTTTTCGTAAAAGAGAGTGCTCACGAGAGAGTAAGAAATTTCCCCATGCTACGAATTTTAGTACAAGAAATTTGTTTGGGCTAATATATGTATGAAAACTGTCAAATCTGTCTTATCACATACATTTCTCATTTTTTTGTTTTTTAACGGGTTCGTTTACTGTTTCGTAATTTCTCTGACTGAGAGAATTTCACCCCCACTCTTCGAAACTTGACAGAAAACACATATTTGGTGCAAAAAGTACGCGAACGGACCTTGTATCGTCGGATAGCGAATGAATAACGTTGATTGTTTCTTTGACGCATGATATTAGCAATTTTCGCGCACTGATGCGAACTGAAGTTCTCTACGGCAGTTTAGATCTGCCACCTTCATAATCACAATTTTAATGCAGCTAAATTAGACAGCACAAAGAGGCACACATATTCAAAAAAAAAAGTTCTGTGGTCAGTAAAAAATTCGAAAATTTTCTCAAAAAAGGGGGTTGTGTTGGCGGGTGGCTGGTTTTTGGATGAAAAAGCGGGTAAAATCCGCCAAAAGCGGGTCATATCGAATGAGACTGGAGATTGCTTCCGACTACAATTAATGCGGTTGAGCCGTGCATTGATGGAAAAACGGCCGGTATACTTCAAAGGACACGAGTCAACTTGATCTTATACGGGTGATCAGAAATTGGGCATCGCTCAAACAACATTGTGCGGAATTTTGCGAAGGCCGGCATGGAATGGATTGATTTGGATCGCTATCAACAGATGAACGGCCTTGCATAAGCAACAAAACTGTAGACTCAAATGTTTGCACCAAATAACGAATTTCGAGTCGGTCGGGGCGATTATAACGACCGAAAATTGGCTCTAGCGCTCTTAAAGTTGAGGCCACTGACTCCGAATTTTGGTTAAAAATTTGAATAATTGGTAAACGTTGCTCATTCGAGTACTGAACTATGACTTAATAATAGGCATTGCCAAGCAACGTAGTAATACAGTTCACAAAAAAACTTTAAGAGTGCGTTCACATTTTAAAAACAATTTGAAAAATCTTTACAAGTTCTAGTGTCATGGTCTTAATTTGAAAGCTATGAATTGCTTGGCACCTGCGCATACAGACCCTTTCCTACTCTACAATCTACTTAACTGAAATCATCCAAAATATGACTCATTTAAATAATAAATCTGACAGGGACTTCACAACTTGCATCCAACGTTTATGTTCATTTTTACACTCGGAAATAAGCTCATAAAAAGTGATTACCCGTTAAAGTGCATCGTAAAACTGCAACAAGCGTGTTACCAATAAAACCAATCCAAACCAACTCAACCACGCCGCTGAGTGATTAAGTGAGAAGGAAACACAAAAAAAAAAAATTATGAAGGAAAAAATATGCAGATCCTGCTGTGCAACAAATTTTTCAAGAGTAATTATTTCACCACCCCAACTTAACCAAAAAATTTGCAAGTAAATATATGTATGTACATTACGTTAGGTTGAACAAGCAGTAAATGCCGAACAGCTGGAGATGATAATCACTCTCTCCGCGTTGATGGGGCCAGAAGAACAAGCGCCTTTAACTACCGTGTTAAACTCAGGTTATTACATAATAAAAAAAATTCCATTTTAATCATTTCGTTTAAACAAAAAACACAGGAATAATAGCATTTCAGGAATAAAAAAAACGTATTCGCATAATACGCAACGCACTGGCCGGCGGCGTGGGGCGCGCACTGGTAACGCTTTTCGGCTTAGCACCCATAAATTCGTTGGGCGAGAGATTTTATGACAACTTTGGCACACCACACCGAGTACTCAATCAACATCGTGTTAAGCTGATTACAGTTGAGCAGTTGAAACGAATGACTAATTCCCTTCACCGAATAAATAAACTCAATTCTCTCGCCCTTAAGAGGTACTAAAAGCCTGATGTTTGGACACGTACGTAGGATTTTCACTTCAGTATTTTTTTTTTGCGAGTTGAAATTCGCGTGAATATCCCAGTGGGGTTAAGGAGCAGCCACACACCTCAAAAACAAAAAGTCTTGCTGCTGCTCACCAGGTGGAAGAAAGCGAATCGAACACGAAACATTTTAATTACCAAGCGAACTCTAGTGCCAGCTTGAACGGGGAGCGAAATAAAATTCGGTTGCGTGCAGCTTAAGCCGAACCGAACTATAACCCGTATACACATAGGGAGAGGCAGGGCAGGCAGGCAGGCAGGCAGGCAGGCAACCAGAATTAAAAGAAACAACTTTCAAAAAAGAAAAAAAAAATAAAGAAGTGTATCCACATTAACTGACTCACACGATTAATTCCTCTTAGCCACGGTTATCGTGACCCTTTAACGCCAACAGCCCAAGTAACAGCAGCAAACCAACGGCGGCGGCGACGAATGGCCCCAAAAAACGCAATTCGACGCACGCAATTTATTACCCGCTGGCTTGTCGGTGTTTTTTTGTTTTTGTTTACCACACTTAGCTCACACTCAACTCAGATCACTCGAGCGGAAGAAAAACAAAAATAAGAAAAACATTATCCAAATTTTATGTATCTAAAGATACTTTTTTTTCTCAAGAAATCATCATAAGAACAATAAGCCGGTTCATTCAATGGAAAATATGCGCGCATGATATCCATTTCGGGGAATTGTCAGGCGCAATCTTAGTGAATTAGCGGTTACCCAAAGTTATTGCACAAATTAACAATAATTTGTGAATTTATTTTATTGCCTTCACTCTTAATTGAGTCAGATGTGAGGTGTAAATGGTTATGATACAGGAAGGTGACGAAGAATCTATAAGGTCGGCAGTCAGATTTGGTAGTAAAGAAAGATTACCTTCATCGATTATTTTCGATTTTGGAGGAAGAAGGTAGGATTCTTAGAAATGAGTCAGTTTTATACATCTCAATTTCTATTCTTGCATTCCCATTACCATCAATATATTCATTACCATTCATTACTTCTGTAAGAATGTAGGATTCTTAGAAATGAGTTAGTTTTACAAATCTCAATTTCTTTATTTTCCATTACCATTAATTACAAGTTATTACCAAGCATTACTTTGCATTACCCTAACAGTTGAACGTAATAGTTTTATCCAAATGCATTGGTATTCAATTCTTGCGTTCCATTACCATCAATAACAATTCAATAACAATTCATTACTTTTGTAACCTTTACTCTTTATTGAGTCAGATGTGAGATGTACATATGTTATGTATATGATGTATATATATTATGATACAGGAAGGTGACGAAGAATCTATAAGGTCTGCAGTCAGATTTGGTAGTAAAGAAAGATTACCTTCATCGATTATTTTCGGTTTTTGAGGAAGAAGGTAGGATTTTTAAAAATGAGTCAGTTTAATAAATCTCAATTTCCATTCTTGCATTCCCATTACCATCAATATATTCATTACCATTCATTACCATTCATTACTTCTGTAAGAATGTAGGATTCTGAGAAATGAGTTAGTTTTACAAATCTTAATTTCTTTATTTTCCATAACCAGTAATTACAAGTTATTACCAAGCATTACTTTTCATTACCCTAACAGTTGAACGTAATAGTTTTATCCAAATGCATTGGTATTCCATTCTTGAATTCCCATTACCATCAACAACAATTGATTACCATTCATTACTTTTGTAACGGATAGAAAATAAATAAACGTAAGTAAACAAAAATATCTTGGTAACATTTACATACATTTGTAAAATGAGTGAAGTTGTGAAAAACCTAAAACAAATGGTTAAGTACTAGGGCATTACAGTCTGCAGGAATTTACATTTGAGTGAGATCTTGAAAACCTTTTATTGATCAAATATTTGCACCTACACAGATAAAAGTACAAACTTTCCACAAGTATATATCTAGCTAGATGAAGGTAACGAGTACCTGCACACTTAGGCATATAGAGGCCCATTGTGATACAAACGATCTTTAACCCCGCTACTCATCAGATGGAGCTTTGTATAAAGCGAAAATGGCTTCCAACGTCTTCTTGTAAAGGGTGATTTTTTAGCTGGTTTGGTTTTGGCAACACTGGTTTTGACAGCTGACGTGTGTTTAGTACCTTGTGTCACTGTCAAACAGCTTCAGTTTGGTTTGCAATTTAACCATGGATCGTCTTACAAATGAACAACGCTTGCAAATTATTGAATTTTACTATCAAAATTCGTGCTCGGTTCGAAATGTTCATCGCGCGCTGCTTCCATTTTATGATCGGCATTCTCGACCTTCTGAGCAGTCTATTCGGAAGATTGTGACCAAATTTCGCACCAAATTTACTTTGTTGGACATTAAACCACCAACACGTTTACGTACTGTGCGTAGTGAAGAAAATATTGCGGCCGTATCAGCTAGTGTGACAGAAGACCGCGAAATGTCGATTTGGCGCCGTTCCCAGCAGTTAGGCCTTTGTTACAGCACTACGTGGAAAATTTTGCGGAAGGATTTGGGCGTAAATCCTTTTAAGATACAGCTGGTGCAAGAACTAAAGCCAGCCGACCTACCACAACGCCGAATTTTTGGTGAATGGGCTCTTGGAAAGCTGGCCGAGGATCCGCTTTTTTATCGAAAAATTGTGTTCAGCGATGAGGCTCATTTTTGGTTGAATGGGTACGTAAATAAGCAAAATTGCCGCATTTGGAGTGAAGATCAGCCAGAAGCATTGCAACAGCTACCAATGCATCCCGAAAAAGCCACTGTTTGGTGCGGTTTATGGGCCGGCGGCATTATTGGGCCATATTTCTTCAAAGATGATGCGAATCGCAGCGTTACTGTCAATGGTGAACGCTACCGAGCGATGATAACAAACTTTTTTTTGCCCGAAATGGAAGTTCTTGACTTGCATGATATGTGGTTTCAACAAGACGGTGCCACATGCCACACAGCACGCGAAACAATGGCGCAATTGCGAGGCGAGTTTGGTGAACAGTTAATTTCACGTTTCGGGCCGGTCAATTGGCCGCCTAGATCGTGCGATTTGACACCATTAGATTATTTTTTGTGGGGGTATGTCAAGGCTAATGTCTATAGGGACAAGCCCGCTTCGATTGACGCACTGGAAGCCAACATCCATGCATTTATTCGTGAGATACCGGCCGATATGTGTGAAAGAGTATGCCAAAATTGGACTCAGCGGATGGGCTACCTGAGACGCAGCCGCGGTCAACATTTGCATGAAATTATCTTTAAACATTAAATTGCAAGGTTCAAACGATTCAAATAAATATTTCATTCATTTTTTCGAATTTTTTGTGTTTTTTTTTTAAAAAAAGTTCTCAACCTCTTAAAAAATCACCCTTTACTAGGTCCACTGAGTCCGTCGAATAAGTTTTCTCCTAGGTGTAGTTTTCTACTATGGGAAAGAGCTGGGCATGAACAGAGGAGATGTATTGCGCTCTCTTCTCTGCAACTTCTAAAGAAGTCATTTGAAATTATGTTAAGCCTAGTAGCCTGCTTACCTATAAGGCAGTGTCCTGTAATGACACAAATAGCCGTGCTTATATGAAATCTTTTTAGAGACAAAAGGTATTTGGAGCGGTTTATATCGAGTCTAGGCCAGATATGTCTGGTGGCAATGCAGGTAGTTCCACCTTCCCATCTAGCATTGGTTTTATCGACTGTATAAAGTTTGGGTGTTAGCTTATAAGTAGCGAGGGGATGGCCATACCTATATTCTGCTTACCGGGGAGAATATGTATTGTTGTTTCTAGTTTAGCGAGCTCATCAGCTTTATAATTCCCTGGAATGTCTCTGTACCCCGGCATCCAGTAACGGTGAATATTAAACTGCTGAGCCATCTATATGAGAGATGAACGGCAGTTGCAGGTTGTCTTAGCAGTGGATGAGACTGTTTTCAGAGATTTCAAGCTCGCCTGACTGAAGATGCTAACATCGTTAGAAGATATTACATTCTTCTTGATCCAGGAAGGAGAGATTAAGTTTTGATCTGTCTGAGAAAACACTTCCTCCTACACCATCATTGGTTTTAGAGCCATCAGTGTAGAAGTGTATCGACTTGTCTGTTGCAGCTCTTAAGTCATCCCAGAAGGACCTATCGGGAATAGTGACTTTAAAGTTTCTGTCAAAATTGGGCTTCGGAACAGTATAGTCTAGGTTTTGGAGGGTTAAAAAATAAATAAATATACGGCGTCAGCAGTCCTATACAAAACCACAGTTTTTTGCCGACTCCGAACGGCGAGTTGAAAAGCTTTTTATGACAAATGATACTCTTTGATTGCTTGTCAGACATTCGAGATAGTTGGCACCGTGAAAAATCTTTTAGGTGTTTTAGCTGGGATTGAACCCGGGCAGCATGCGTAGTAGTCCAACGCACTAACCACCACGGCCACGGCGAGAAGGGAAGGGTTAAGAGATCTAATATTATGGAGTGACTGGAGGCACTGGCGGCTATTTACTTATCGGTTATATCAAGGGCTGGGAGATACAGTAGGATGTCGAGTGCTGCGGAGGGTGTAGTTTTTAGAGATCCATTAATACACAGACAGGCTAATCTTTGTACTTTTCTCAGGCTGTCGCGATGTATAACTTTGTCCAGTACGGTCCACCAGACAACTATGCCATACATCAAAATCGATTTGATTACAGACACGTAGAGCTTTTGGATTTCTTACAAAAGTAGAAGGCTTTTATAACTTTCTTTACTCTCAAGATGTAAAGATGTTTGAAATGTGTTCCTTTGAGAGACAAGGAGCTAGAACCCCATCCTGTTTTTGTAAGCGGATGTTGCCTTTAAGAAATCTACGAACAAAACTAAAGACGCTCATTGAGATGACAAAACCTTTCTTTAAACGCATGGATCAGGAGTCGGTATAATACTTTTTAACTCACTCAAAACTAAGCATTATATAAATTCCAATCTAGCACTTTTGGAGACTCTTTTTTTTTCTAACAGCACAACACAACATAAAACTCCGTACAATACCCAATGAGGGTCAAAAATCTTAAAGAGTTAACCAACTGCCATAATGCAATTACTCATTCCATGTCAGCTTATATTCTGAACAATGTGTTCACCTCTTTCCAGCACCGCACAGGCACAGCGCCCACATCCAATCCGATTTAAAAGCATATGAACAAAACTGTCTCCATTAACTCAACCTTAACGTATGGTAACTGGTAACGCAACGCTTATTCCATTACAATATTAAGCTCAGTTTCGCTTAGCAATGACAACACCTGTTCTGCGAGACTGAACCCGGAGTTCAATAGCAAAAGAGTCGTTGGTTCGGTAACCATACTGAAGCGACACGGAATCGATTTTCAGATTCGCGCTGCAATGTGCACTGCACACGCTTAACAAAAGCGGAATAGATTACCTGCGAAGCGAGAGTTTCCCATGTCAGGCAACAACGTTAAGAATGTCTTTCACGTCTTAACGCTAATTGAACGTGAAAAATGCGTCGTCATTTTGTAAATTCCGAAAATGTTTTGTCCTATGTACATAATCACTTCCTGGTTGCAAACACATATGCATGGAGTTAGGATTTTCACATAACCATCGTCAAATGTGATTGACAAGGAAGAGAGAGAGTGAGTGTCTAGTAGACAATGAGTGTGCTACTATATTACCAGGTACCAGGTGAATGTATATACATATCTACTCGTAGTTCTCCATAAATGGCAGATGAAAGCGCTTAAGAATTAAGTAATTGAAAAAAAAGAAGAGACGTGTCCGTCTTCAACTTTGAAATTTTAAAATTAATACTCGTACCTTTCACACTCTCTCCTGTCGCAGATCAGATTACACATCTTTAGCTTGTTTCCGTTCATTCCAACGACAAAAGCCAAAAAAAAAGTGTCAACCTAAAAGATACAGATGCGTACGACAAGATTAATGTTTATTTAAAGCATTAACTGTCAAGCACAATGGGACACAAAGTTGACAATGTTGTGTCATCAATTTTTGATGTAATTTGACGAGCAGCAGGAGCGTAATCAAAAAAGAATCTACGAGTATATGTATGTACATCAACTTCTATAGCTATCAATGGATTGTACATTAACGCGCTTCAGCAATTCAGAAGGATAGGGTGCGTGTGTGGGGATAAAGAAGAGGAAATCAAGAAAATTTATTACACATTGCTGACTACTAATTAAAAGTAAATAAAATGACATTATGAAAGGCAACAACAGAACAAAAAAAAAACAAGTCACAGATACAATATATCTGATGTGTATCTATGCATATTATGAAATCTGCTGTGTTGCTTTGTATTGTTGAGCAAGAATCACAACCGCAAAATGGCAACACACTCATCGACGGGTCGACTGTGACAGTGTCGGCAAAAGATTAAAAATTCTCGGAAGCGATTGCGATTAACAATGCGAATAATAATTTTTCTTTACATGTTCGTGAGTAGGTGATTTAGTTAATTATTATTATATACACGATGAGGTGAGCTGAATATCATGAGTGTGTTGAGTTTACACAACGGCAGGAAACTGTGATGATAGACGAAATGGCGACTGGTTTCTTACTCAATCCATTTATAAATGGTGTCGCAAAATATGGTCTTTCGACATACACACATACAATTTTAATATACACACATACGAACTTAAGTAATGAGAAACTAAACTAAAAGTGGGTCTGCGAAAGAATCTCTATATTTGACTGTACGTCCGAAGTTGGGCTTAAGGGTAAACTGATGGGCAGTCCTTGCGAGACCTGTGTTGCAAGAGAATTGTTGAAGGGGAGGAATGCAACTGGCTATTTCGCTGGAGCAGTGTTTGTGGAAGAAGCGATAAAACAGGGAAAGACAAGAAACAATACGACGATGTTCAAGGAAGTGTATTGACTCAGTGATGTTTGTATCTCCTATAAGTTTTATCGCGCGTTTTTGGATTCGATCGATCAAGTGCAGTGATGTTTTTGGAGCACCCGACCAGATATGAGCATTGTACTCGAGCTTGGCCTTATAAATTGTATAACATCTTAACCCAAAATGCGAAGTCTGAGTCTTGATGCAAAAGCAGAAAACTGTGTGAGGAAGTGCTACGTTGGATACCTGAATTGTTCATGTGACAACTATTGTGAGTTTGAGACTCAACAGCTCGTTGTACAGAGGTCTCTCATTGCCCGAATTGCGAAGATGCGAGGGTAAGGTGAAAAGTTCTCGGGTTGCGATTTTCAGTTAAAAAATGATTTTCTTTTTCTACATAATCTCCCTAGACTTCAAAACACTTGGTCCAGCGTTTCTCCAACATCAGTATTACTTCCCGGAAGTGAGAATCTGGAATGCTGTAAAAATATTTATCTACGGGCCCTCAACTTCTCAATTCGATGCGAAGCGCATCCCAGAAATAAATTTCTTCAAGTTTGAGAACGGGAGTGAAGTCTGAGCGTGCAAAATCAGGAGAATAGGCGGGATGGCCGGCAGATCCTACCCCAAATCCAGTTGTTTTTCCATCGGCAACGCACCATTGTGAACAGATGCATTGTCCTGGTGAAAGATTATTATTTTCTTCTTCTCGCGACTTTTGGGATCCAGCTGGTTAAGAAGGTTAGACTAATACTCGCCTGTAGTTGTTCTGGCCTTTTTCAAGGTAATCAATTAACCCTTTTGGGACGCGCTGGTACATACATACATATGTACATATATGTATACCACCAAAAATATAACCATTCCTAAAACCCAAACTTTTCCTCTCATTTGGTTGAAATTGGTACCAGATCGCCTTTCAACATTTTAGTAACGGTATCTTAATGTATTTCCAGCTATCAGGCGTCAAATTTATTGTGCTGAGCCGTTTATCTTGAAGGTTTTGATTATATGTAAATCACTAAACTTTTCTCCGTCCCGAAAAAGGTTAACAGGATCCCTTTCGGATGCCAAAACACGCTGGTCATGATCTTTCCAGCAAATGCGATCGATTTCGCTTCCTTGGGCGCTGAACCACCGGCTTCCATTTACTGCTTCGACTGCTGTTTTGTTTCTGGCGTGGAGTGGTGGGTGGTGGACCCATGTCTCTCTCATAAATGGCGACAAATCGCCGCACACAATCGGTCGGATCTCGGATCCCTATTGAATCGCTCCAAAGATTGCTGCGAAAATCGATTGTGCATTTGCTTTTGATCGGCATTCAGTAAATGCGGTACCCATCTTGCGCAGAGCTTTCGCATCCCTAATGTTTTGTGCAAGATTTTTCGCACCCTCGCTTCCGATATCCCTACAGCCGCAGCTAGGTTAGGTTAGGTATCCGATATATCCGATATTTCGGAACCGCCATCATGGATTTTGCAAATCTCGTGATCAGTGACCCCGAAAACCCCTTAATGCCAAATTTGGTCCAAATCGGTTGACTTTGTAAAAATCGTCATTTATGGCCGCCATCTTAAATCTGAAATCCGCCATCTTGAATTTCCTTACTTTATTTGTCCTATCTTTTAGGGAAATCGATAATGCCACCAGATACGAAGTATTAGCCTCCTATCGGTGGTGGCTTATGTTAAAATTTAGGATTGTTTGGAAAAAAACAACTAAAATTTCACATTTTTTCTGCTTTCAGCGCCCATATTTCCAAAACGGCGGCAGATAGAACAATTCTGACCACGGATTCGAAAGGGGCAGAAAAAATTACTATAGAAGATGTTTCTTAGAAAGCTTTGGTTGAATGACTCACTAAACAGTCAACGATTGAAAACATTAAACAAATGTATGCAATTTGGCATGAAACGGGTTAAGTTGAAATACAAATCTACCGTCATCAAACGATATATGTATTACTATTTAAACTTATAAACTTTACTGTATCCGTTGTGTAACCGTTCTAAATTCTACTTTCAGTAAAAGCTACATTTCTAAACCTAAAACAAAAAGAAAACCTCTGTCAACAGTATAATCATCTACATTTGGCGTTTTTCTTTATTAGTTCATAGTTGAGCTCTGAACAAAGCCTGAGCGAATCGAGCGCACTCTGAACTAATTGTGTTCAGAGCGCGTCTGAGCACTGAGCGCTCTGATTTAATTTTGAAACACACTTGAGCACTTAGCTCAAGCTTATGATTAGCTTATGATTTTTCAATCGTTTATAACCTAAAATTGTTTTTCATCCATTTATAACCTTAAATTAAGTTAATGCATAATCAAACTAGTTATTAATTTTAATTAATGCAATTACTTAATTGTATTAACTAACTTCTAAGCCATAACAAAAATCCTCGTCCGCCATTTCAATTGTTTTCGATTTTTTCCTATCTGTCAAATGTTGATTTGGCTGCGCTCAGCATTTTACTCAGGATGCTCAGTCAATTTATTCTGAGCGCATCGAGCGCGCTCAGCCCACGCTCTGAACGAATAAAGAAACACACGTTCCACTACGTTCCACACTCTGAACACTCTGAGCTAAAAAAGAAACACGAATATTTTTTTTGACAACTCAGGCTCTGCTCTGAACTAAAAAAGAAAAACGCCAATTGATGAAGTGTTCTTAAAAAAAATTAATATCAAAAGTTTGAAAAAAGTAGGTACGCTGTTCTATAGAACTCTTCTGTGCAACAACATCCAACCGGAATTCTCCCGCAGCAATTATCAGCAATTTTATTTTCATCATTTCAGCAATTCCTCTTGCCCTGCTTCGCCGTCATCCAGCCACTGGCCATCTTCATATTCCATTTGAGATACATTTGAAATGATGCGACGACCACTTAAGCAGATGACATTTCAAAAGTTCCTTACACATCCCAAGCTATACTCAACGTCAAAAAATTATTCTTACAAAAAAAAAAAAACCGAAATAACTATGGGAATAGAATTTTTTTTTTTTTAATTAAATAAATTAATTAAGTGCTCTTCAAGTTGATTTTTTAATTTTTGCTTTTCAAAACTGTCAGGTTCGTTGAGATCGAGGGGCGGTTTTAAGAGGTTCATGTTGCCTTGGGCTTTGAAGTTGAGGCATATATAGCGGTAAGTTTGAAACTGGTTTTTAGAGAACTTGAGAGTTAAGTGCAAATAGAAACTATCATAATCGGGTGGTCCGCAGCGGGCGGTAAATTGGACATTCAATATGTTCCTACAATGGGGGTACTTCTGTGATAAAATCAGCTCGTAATCAGTAAAAAATTGGACAGAAGAACTTTATCTGCAGAATTGGTGCCGCGTTTTCTGACTGTTGACCGAAAACCGAATCGCGTGACAACTTTGAGGCAATGCTTAGCGTACTGAGTAAGTTTCTACGGTACACGATGATGAGACATAGATCTCGTACCTACTACACGTCAGAAATTAACGTTTAGCAAAGCAAAGTGGGGTTTTACTGCTAAACGGCATGGTAAGGCGATATCTTTATTTTCTATTTAGATGGCAATCACTGGCGAGTGCTACGCTGATTTATTGAGTCAATTTGGCGCTGATCGTTACTTATTAAAAGGCATTGTACTTTTAAGGACGAGCTTGAGATGGATATTCGGTACTAGCGAAGCTAGATAGCAAGCCTTTATTTGAAGACTTGAAAGGCTTTCAAGAATCTAGTTTTAATATTTCTATAATATGTAGGTACTCACGCGTGATGTTTCAGTTATGTATTTGATATTTACCTGAAATAAAAAGAATAAAAAAATTAAGTAAAACGTTCACAATCCGAGTCATAAGGTTAGTCAGATCTTTAAAAAATAGCGTCGGACTATAATGAAAGCAGCGCACAACCCTTAGTCAGATTAATTAGCATAGTTAGGGTAAGTTTATGTCGAAAATAAAATATGTACATTCGCAAACTGAAAGTCATGTCTTACCTCACTTTGTTGTACCAGTGATTCAAAAATCTCAGAAGTCCACTTTTAAAGAAAAACAAAAAAAAAACTTCATCCAACCAATTCAACTTAATGTCAATCATTAAATTCTATCGTGAAGAACATAATTATGTACCGACAATATTCCGTCTGAGAATCATTAAACCGAAATAAAATAAATCTGCTCCGCCAAATCCAAATCCACCATTGATCATCCCCTACAACAGACATGAAACATGAGACATGAGCGCCCATTATTTGATAGCAATTCTGATCGCATCAATGATTATGCAAAAATCAAACAAGACTTGGTAAGAAACGGAACCTAACCAACTGTGGGCAAATCCACTATAACAATAGAGTGCCCAGAGAAGAAAACAAATCCCCGAGACATTAAGTAGAGGCAACCAGAAAGAATGCATAGAAAAACCAAACAAAGAAACTACCACCAACCAACCGACCGACCACATGGCAACCAAGAGCTCATTTGGGGGGCTTAATTCAATACTAGGTACGTATGTACGTATCTCGAATGATTCCTTGTTCCTTTGTATTTGTGTTTTTTTTTTTTCTTCTTTATCATGACGAGTCTCTCTCGCTTTTATTTCCGATTATAACAACAAGACCGCTCGTTAAAGTTCCAACATTTATTTTAATACCTACACCAGACCGCGATAGGACTACGACGACGACGACGACGACGACTTGCAACAAGCGCCAATTCCAGTGTTGTAGCCTGGCCACTAGAGAGTTTTTCAAGAAGTTCCGAGGGTTCCGCTGTGAGTTCCGTCATAATGACAGTGTCTTTGGTGGTTCGGCGCAAAAAAGAATAATGGTAACCAGTCGAGCAGGACAAGTACTATACACTTCTCCTCGAGAATCACGATCTCCACTTTAATCGCCGGAACGTAACGAAAGACACAACACAACGTGCAACAAGCTCGCTGAGCACAAATAAACATCAAGTACAACAAAAATAAAAAAAAAAAACCTCAAGAAACGTGCATTCATTCGGACAGCTTCAGAGATAAACCAAATGAGCAAGGAATCGCACTCAGGCCCGAAAGACAATGCCCCAACAACAATGAAATTGCCAAGAAGGACTATACATAAAAAAAAAAAAAAAAACACAAACGAAGTTAGATAGAGGGGATAGGAAGAAATTCAGGTGAAGTGGGTCTGTGTCGACAATCCCCGTCGTCCTAGTGGTTGATTTACATGCACAGACATCGCGGCTAAGCCGAATACCAGACAAACCAAATAAACCGTTCAATCTCACAAAAACCATTCACTCATTCATGCATAAAGGGGGAAAAAAGTTAGGTTTCGATTCACATTTTTGGATAAAGAAAACATCCACCTAAGCCCACTTAAAAGGTGCTGAAACTGAAGGAGCATTAGCAATGAGTGTGCTGCTGCTGGAGCTGTGTTGAAAAAAAAAGAAATCAACCTCTATCCCGATCAGAATGACGATTTGATGATAAACTTCAGACACGACGCGCAGTACAAAACAATTACTCAAAATTTCTGCTCGCGAGTTTACTTGTATCCCGCATTCGGCTTCGGTTCGGTCGACCCCTTTCCCAGGACGACATGGTTTCCTTTTCCGTTTTCTCTATGTGTGATGTGAACTCTCCAGCTGGCGTGCGGTGGTACAAATTTGTTTTACAGAAAATGAAAGGGAAATGAAATTTCATTTCAACCGCGAGGAACATATTAAATCCGGGTACTTAACTCGGTACAAAAGGATATATGTATGTACGAGTATTTGATTCGGATGGGAATCGGCAAATTGTGGTCCATTGTCTTTGAAGTTGCTCTGATGGGAGAATTAAGGATTCAATTTGTTCTCCGACGGCTGTTTGGCAATTTGCGCGGGGTTCAGAAATTTCCAATTGAAGTGAGCAAACTGCAAATTGCAAAGCCACAAAATGTCAGTCTTGCCCAATCCATTCGTTTTGCACATGAATATTGTCCTTGTAATGAGAAATTTTTCCCTTTATTTTCTGATCTGAAAGGCAAAAGTATTGTATATGCACTGAGAAACCGATGAATGTCAAATGCATTGACAAGAGAAAGTCGTATGACAAATGAACAAAAAAAAAAAAAAAAAAAATGCAACCCTAATCCATAAGATACCCTCAAGTACATTTCAACAATAAACTGCACCGCTGAGCTCGACAATTTTTAGTCGAAAGTTATTGAGTGAGATTTCATTATTGAAAAGAGATTGTGTTTCGGAGAATTATGCAGAAAATAAGAACTTAAGCAAACATAGCTTTCCAAGACCGCGAATGTTCATAAATTATTTCTAAACTAGCTGACCCGCCCGGCCTCGCCCGCGTGTACGTAAACAGTCGGGTTACTCAAATGGCAGATAATTGATCTGGTAATCTGGTTTAAGATAGAAATGATAGCCGCCAAAGCCGACAGTTTTTATAGAATCACACCAAATGTTCATAGTATGACTAAAGACCACCATGATTACCATCATCAGCATCACGTAGACATATCCACGGAAGTATCCATTCAATAAAATAGGTATGAAATTTAAAAATATTTTTAGCCTATAGCCCTTCGGGAAATTGTAGCTTTCTATTAGTAAACGAATTTTTGAAATCGGTTCAGTAGTTCCAGAGATTACCCCTTGCATACAAACTTTTCCCCTTTATAAAGGGTGATTTTTTAAGAGGTTGAGAACTTTTTTTAAAAAAAAAACACAAAAAATTCGAAAAAATGAATGAAATATTTATTTGAATCGATAGTTTGAACCTTGCAATTTAATGTTTAAAGATAATTTCATGCAAATGTTGACCGCGGCTGCGTCTCAGGTAGCCCATCCGCTGAGTCCAATTTTGGCATACTCTTTCACACATATCGGCCGGTATCTCACGAATGAATGCATGGATGTTGGCTTCCAGTGCGTCAATCGAAGCGGGCTTGTCCCTATAGACATTAGCCTTGACATACCCCCACAAAAAATAATCTAATGGTGTCAAATCGCACGATCTAGGCGGCCAATTGACCGGCCCGAAACGTGAAATTAACTGTTCACCAAACTCGCCTCGCAATTGCGCCATTGTTTCGCGTGCTGTGTGGCATGTGGCACCGTCTTGTTGAAACCACATTGACGCAAGTCAAGAACTTCCATTTCGGGCAAAAAAAGTTTGTTATCATCGCTCGGTAGCTGGGAACGGCGCCGAATCGACATTTCGCGGTCTTCTGTCACACTAGCTGATACGGCCGCAATATTTTCTTCACTACGCACAGTACGTAAACGTGTTGGTGGTTTAATGTCCAACAAAGTAAATTTGGTGCGAAATTTGGTCACAATCTTCCGAATAGACTGCTCAGAAGGTCGAGAATGCCGATCATAAAATGGAAGCAGCGCGCGATGAACATTTCGAACCGAGCACGAATTTTGATAGTAAAATTCAATAATTTGCAAGCGTTGTTCATTTGTAAGACGATCCATGGTTAAATTGCAAACCAAACTGAAGCTGTTTGACAGTGACACAAGGTACTAAACACACGTCAGCTGTCAAAACCAGTGTTGCCAAAACCAAACCAGCTAAAAAATCACCCTTTAATAATAGCATAGAAGAAGTGGTATACAACCATAATGTACACACAGTGCTCTATTTTCATTCACTTCTGCATTTTTACGAAAATGCGCAACCGGCAAGAATTTGAAACAACTCAAAAAATTTCTTTTGACAAACTCTTTAAGAACTAGTCAATGAGTGTTGGTACATTTCTCCAATGAGAGAGACGAAGATCATGTTCCCATTTGTTAATTAAGGCTGAGATTGTTGCTCAGTTTATGGCAAAAAAAAAAAGTTCTGGAACTGAGAATTTCGCAGTTGAACCTGAACGGGCCAGCTCATTTCCTTTAATGCCTCTGTGACAAGGCACCCACCAAATTTAGACTATATTGTGAGTGGCTAGGGATTGGAGAGCATTGAAGCATCACTTTACCAGTCTTGAGTCCAAAGAGTAGGAGCTCAGAGCTTTGAGTGCGGCTTGGCTGTCTGAATTGTGGGTGGCCATGGCGTAGTGGTAGTCGTCGTCGCTTGTCATGCGGAAGGTTCACGGTTCGAATCCAGATGTCTTCGAAGCATTTATTTCTCACGAAATAAAAATAAGTTGATCAGTTTCAGAAGTGAATATCGAAACCTACTGCGAAGGCATAAATAACACTGGCAGTAGGATGGTATGGCTGAAGAAATTGATCGCACAAACTAAAATAAGAAACATCTGGAAAAAACTCCTGTGAATCATAAGCAAGTGCAAAAATAATACACAACTCTCCAGTTATCCTGGACACCACCCATAAAGTTAGTTGAAATTGAAACCTATCATCTGAGTTTCCTACCACTACGTCGATCTGTTTGTCTCTCGTTCTCGTCCTTCATGTGCTCGCGCTGTGTGTAAACATTATATGGGTATTCATATCCCCTTTAGCGTGTGTAGATTAAAAAAAAAAAAACACATTTATGTTAGCGCCCTTGATGCCCCTCTGTAAATTCATTAAGGCGCAGATCGCAATGGCATGGGCCTCAGCTTGAAACACGCTGGGATATGTTCCAAGAGGCACGGAGATTCTAGTATTAGGCCCAAAGATCCCAGCACGAATACCAGAGGCCATTTTCGATCCATCTCTGTACCATACTAGACTTTTTGGGTTTAGGGTGTGTTCGCCGTTGGACCTTGTGGTACGTTCCCCAATATGAACTTCGAACTTTCTGCCAAAGCAGTATTCACTTATCATAATACCAGCTACGCACCGTGCAGATCATATCCTGATCGGAAATATTGTTGATAATGCTAAGCTGACCCGTAAGTTTACCTGGCTTGGACTAAGTTGTAGTTTAAGAGCATTTCTAGCTTCTAGAGCTGCTTAAGTCCAGGTGTGCATAGCACCGGTAATGCAAAGTCATCTGTTGAAGTTTTTCAACCTTCTTAGCTGTAGTCTTTTTGAGTACTTTTGGCCACCAGACACCGTAGCGCAAGTGGTAAGTGCGTCGACTACTGAGCCAGCGGTCTTGGGTTCGAATCCCGCCGCAAACACCTAAAAAAGTTTTTCACAGTGCGCACCTCTTCCGAATGCCTGACAAGCATCAAAGAGTATCATTTGTCACGATTGAGTTTCTCAACTCGCCGTTCGGAGTCGGCAAAAAACTGTACGTCCCTTCCATTCGTGCAAAAATATAACGCGCACACACAAATGGTTGCGGGAAGCTAGGCTTGGTTCTACCTAGGACTGCTGAAGCCAAATATTATTATTATTATTATTTGGCCACCAGACTTAGGTCCCGTACAAAATGATTTGCCTATCCATTGGCAGATTTTAGTTCATTATAAGCGGCTGTTTTTATAGTTACTGAGGCTAAAATATGTACTTAGTCACTAATAATTATTGAATGACATATGTCGCCATCTTGTCTTAAGTAATCCTTATAATTTTGGTTAAAAAAAGGTTAAAGTTTTGACATATGGTTTTTTTGTCAGCAAAAGATAATGATGTGCTGACTTAGTGAAAAGGTGTGTTCGATTTGGCAAACTGCTAACTGTATGGTGAAATCTCAAGATTTCGTCTGAAATCACGAATTTTACTGCATTTAATCTTGGATTTCGGCTCGGTCCTTACGTACGACATTGGTAAGCTTGTGACAGTATGTTAGGAATATTCACGCAATGTGTCGAATAGAGAATGTGTACAAACCTACGAGTAATTAGCGCAAACTAGAACTCAAAGAGTAGAGTTCGGTTGCCGAATTACGAATTACTTGGCATGAGTAACTTTCTAGAAGACAATGCACCTACTCACGCCAAACGTTTAATTTGTAACGAAAACCACTTGCATCATACATACTTTCAAGATAATGAAATAACAGTAATTTCTGAGAAATTTTATACAAACATTTAAGAGGACAGTCATAATAAGATAAAAACGGTTTTTTTTTTTGCAAAATTTACAGCAGTGAGTCAGGTTTTTTTTGTTCATATGATAAGACAACAAGAGTGTTCAACTTGATTCATTGTTTGATGTTTGAATCAATTGTTTGCCGAACCGAACAGATTCAAACCTGAAACCAAATACTCTCTTTTCTAGCAAGAAAAACTATGTGTTTGATTAGAATAATAATAATGGAGCAGTTATTGCACACAAACCACTCCACTAGAGTAGGGACATATGTACAGTACGACCTCAATAAAAGCAACACCTAAAATCTTACCATTGTTGATTCAGTAATTGCGCAACTGTTCAAAAAAAAGTGACTCGATAAATTGTTTCATAAATTCTTACATGTTTTCTTATTTGTATCTCGTCTTTCTTGTTTACTTATTTTTATTATACAAACTACACCGCAATTCTCCAGCCAATGGATCAAAATGTGATCGACTTGACTAAACTCCATTACAAAAAAAAGTCTATTGGCACATTTGGTCGAAAGCGAAGGGTCAAATTTGGAAAGCAAAATTAAGGCATTTAATTTAAGGCCATATGCCTCTTGACTATTGTATGGAGTAAGGTGCAGTCTAGCGCAATACGAAAGTGCTGGTACTAATTATTGATGTATCCAAACACTGATTATTAAAAAGACGAAATAATAATCGTATTAATTAAAGATTGGCAGCAATCTGGAAGCCGAAGGAATCGAAAGTGATGGCGAAATGCAGTTGATGAACCCCCCTTTTAGCATTTTGTTCCACTTCTGATACCAATATATTTTGAATCGGTTATTGCAACAACCTCATTAAAAGCAACTGCCCGAATTTCTAAGTGTTGCTTTCTATTGATGTCGTACTGTATATACTAAACTAACATAAACGCTATTTTCAAAGTTTGTTTCTTCTTTTTAAATTTATTCCATCTATGTATGTAGCTAACATATATAATGTATGTATGTACAAACAAACGTAGACAAATGGTGGTAGCAAATCAAATGAAAAGTAGTAAAAAAAAGTTTGGATTCTTCTTCTTCTTCGCAGAATGTTGTCATTTCTTTCGATGGTAGAAAGGCAAAGGAATATACGGACTGGGAAAATGCAACGCATCGCAAATCGAAATAATGTAAGTTAGAGTCCAGTTTAACCAATTCTTCATATTCGATTATGTGAACTTTTCTCACGAGAAAAATCGTCCTTTTTGGTTCAAGTGTTTTTTTCATTGGTTTTTTGCCAAACTGTTGTTAACCCTCTGGGACTGACGTGCCATAATTTTCACAATTACACTGACGTGGTAGTATACCAGACACCACCATTTTGGCAGCTTGTATTTTCAAAATTCGTTTTATATTCCTATTTGAAAGTTGAGAGTATGCATTATTAAAATTAATAAGACATACATAAAAGTTAAACATAAACATAAACATTTATTGATAAGCCAAATATCGACGCAACGCTAGTTTTTCGATTTTGTGGTGTCTGTCATACTACCACGTCAGTCCCAGAGGGTTAAGTTGCACTGACTGAAAATGTAATTTTTATTGATTTAACATCTCTTCCATCAACAAAAAAAAAATAATAAATAATTTTTATGTCTTCGTGACGTCTATTGCGCTTTACCTAATATGAATACTCTACGTCAAGACAATTCAGAGGAGCGGCAGTACACTTCATTGTATTGCTGCGTTACATCTATAGACTTTTAGTAGACATAATCATTTATAAAATGCTTGATGTTTAATTCAGTGTGCAGTGTAGTCGATCTCCGTTTAGCAACTTATCAAGTACCTATGCGCTTCTTAATTGATGTAATTTGAATTAATTATAATTGTTTTGTGTAACTATTGTTAAGTAGTGACGAATGTACTTTTGTTGTTTTGCAGTCCAGTGGTAGGAGTACCTACACACTATAGCGGGGGCAGAATAGCACTTGAAAAATTTCATAAAATTAAAATTCTGTAAAAACGCGCTGATAAAATATAAAGAACTAATGCAACTAATGAAAACAGACGTTGTGGCAAATATCAAGAAGTTGCACAAATCGAACAGAAAATTAAAACGCTTTAAAAAGGCCTACATGCTATTCTCTGAGTTATCAAAATAAAATTACCTGTAGAGTCGTTTGGGGTAAGAGTGCGCAGCGGGTAAGAGTACGCAGTGCCATTTTCTCCATCTGTGAAAGAAATAGCAGAAATGGCTAAATGAGAAAATGTATGCTTCACTAACCGTCAATGAAGAACAACTTCTACGAAAATATTCCAATTCACAGTACCAAGAAAAGCAACACGAAAAGAAAAGCCGGATTTTGTTAAAAAAAACGTCAATTTTTAAAAGTGTGTTAGGAAAGCTTGGCAACTCGTTACCCCATAAGTAGTATGTAGGCATAAACAGTGTATATGTGTGTTTGATTTAGGATACAATTTTAGTGGATAATTTTATTCCTTCTTCAATATAATGAAAAAAAAAGTAGCGTCTAGGGAAAGAGTGCGCAGTCATTCTGTGGGTAAGATTGCGCAGTGCTTTCTTACCCAATATTTAACTTTTTGTAATAATAACCATTTTTGGGCTATTACGATCTGTCGTAAGATGCAACAAGCACATCATGGTCGTAGGTGGTAAGTGGTAGCTCTATCTTTCTGCTTTTGTTTATCCTGAAAAATGACTCGTATCTACTAAAGACAAACGGAAAGTAAATTGATAATCTAAACGCAAATCTGCGAGGCTAGGGAGCTGATTTAAAATGGAAGAGTGCGCAACTTGACTTCCTTTTGTTTTTTGATCAAAACATATGAAACATTAAAAAAAAACATAAAATATTTTTGCATAAATTTGTTCCTAAAATATAGAGCTACCAAATAATAGGCTCGTTTGTTTGTCACCTGTTGTAGATTTTCCAGAATTTAAGCCCGAAGTCCGAAATGCGCACTCTTGCCCCTAACGACTATATATTTAAGAGTTTTATTTTTATTAAAAAGAAAAATTATGCATTTAAACAAATTTTTAAAAAATAAAGCAATTTATTTATACGAAACTTAAATGCAGGTAAATTAATAAGTATGTACATATGTATTTATATACAGCTTAAGTTAAAAAAAAAAATAGACATTTGGGTTTGCACTTCCTTTGCAGAAGATCGCTTCGCAACAGCATATCGCGCATTTTCTGGAGTTGCGTAATTTCTTCAATTTTGAGGTAATTTTGTTCTGCCTGCAAGCATGTGGTGGATCATTTTACTGCGTTTTCTAATTTTACTTAAGGTTGTCTATAAATAATATCCATTTTCGCATTTTTAACAGAAACTTCTTCTTTTTCTCGGGCTTCTACGTTTTGCAGATTCTCGGAAAAATTGAGAGTGCACTGTATTTTTTATGTTTTTGTAAAAATTCATTAAAAATGTGTACCTCTGCAAATTACAGAAATCGCGTCTGACTTTTTAACGACCACCATTTTCGCACTTGTTTCTTCCCACAAAATCGATGACTAACAATACGACACTCATTCTCCTTCTACATTTATACAAAAAGCACCAACCCAAAAAAATCAACATTTGTTCTCATTTTTATTTTAATCAATTATTCAGTGAGTTTTCCTGGTTAAGAACTTCACTCAACCCCCTACCTCTACTCTACAATATCCAACCCACTCCTCGCACATATAAACGCCCTCATATCATGTGAGCATACACAACACGCGAATACATACCTAAATCTGCGTCGTTTTTATTGTTGTTTTTTTGCAACCCTTTTCTTTTCTATAAAACAAGGAAAGGAAAAAAACTTTGAAGCCACCTGTGGTGACAAAACGAACACAAGTTTAACTCTTCAACCCCTCACTGGATAAGCTATTCCTATCCGCTCAGCACTTTATAGCACTTTACAGCCCATATGGACGGATTTCATTAATTTAGGTTAATCCACAGTTTGAAGTCTAATGCACCACCAACAAGCCAGCCGGAGCTCTGTTAGGCGGCTAAAGCAACAACAACAACAGACTAGGCATTCCGTAGTCACTGTAACGAGATTAGTGATCGCTGAGATAAGCCATCTGTGTCATTGCGAATGCACTGATTAAAATATCACATTACAGTTAATTGTTGTTTTTGAAGGAAAGGAAAATCTTTTAAAAAAAGAAACACAACAAAAGGGTGACAGAGAAAAGGTGTTAGGGGTTGCGCAGCTTATGGGCGGTAGCAGACTGGAAGCAACGGGAAAGAGCAATATTAAGCTATGACCGATTAAAGTAACCAAGTTATTGCAGCCGAATTGTTTTTTTAGTAAAAGTAGTGACAGAAGAAATAGCTGTATTCCAGCATGCATAGGGTGATCCTGAACTTATTCAAAATACAAAAAATGTGTTCAGTTTTGATATTACTCGGTAGTTTTGAATTTAATTTCAATTTGCAGCGGGAGCCATAAGGCTTTTGGCTGGAAAAAAAATTTGGATTTTAAGGATCAATCACTGTAAATTTCTCCTGAGTTCCCAGTAACAAAGGGCGTGTCAGGTATCAAGAAGGCGGACGAACTTACTAGAAAATGCTCAGCGTTAGACTCAGATCAAGTTGATCTTTCAATAAGTATCCCAGTGTGCATTCTCAGATTAGAGATAGAAAACAGAACGCTTTTAGAAGCCAACAGGAGATAGAAAGACCTAAGCTCTTGTTTGACGACAAGAAAGCTATGGCCATGCTATGACTGAGCTCTGTTAGGAGCTGAGCATGTGGCAGAAAGGGGGTAAAAAGCAAATTTTTTGTTATTACACAGCTCCTAACTCAACAATGACTTATCGGATTTGAGCTATTAATCATCCTTCTGCGTTAGCTTGAAGCTGAGCTATGCTAAAAATAATTCATGAAATCATTGTCTACAATTTTTCATCAGTGGAGACCGCAGCCAACAGTCATTCAGCAGTGGGTGATGTCATTGTGTGGGTAATGTGTATGTGCGCTCAATTCGGCGTCGACTATCTTTGTTCTATTTACACACCACCACAACCGATCAACACTGATATAAGCGTGGCTCTAAGAAACCCTCCTCAATGTCTATCAATAACCTAACCTAACCTTGTATAACTAGACTTCTCTTGTGCAAATAAAAACCGGGTGGTCACTAAGCCAAGAATTGAATGAGTAAATGAAGCAAGGTAGCCTGTGCTGCGTTTAAAAGAATCTGGAGATAGCCGATAGCTATTCTTGGGCTAAAGGACGTACACATTTCTGACTAGATTTGTGACTGTATCTTGAGAGTATCGAGTGTAGTAGTGAGTGGAAATATTACGTCACATTCTCCATCCAGATATTTCTCATTTGAAAGACCTATTTTAACCTAACCTGCTATCATCTTGGTCTGCTTTAGTCTAACAAGTTGCGTAGTTTTTTTTCTTGTGAATGATTGATCCTGTCCCAAGGCTGATACTGCGACCCAAAAGATCTATTGTATCGTAGGATACTAATTAGTGCAAGAGGCAAACCGGTTGACGAATGTTTTAAGTCATAAGGGTACGCCGTCTGACCCCAAAAAGTGCCGGGTATTCACAGAGGACGTGCTCGACCGATTCGACCACCTCTAAACAGAGTCGACAATCGGTCTAGATAGGCCTAAATTGTTAGGGTGATATCGTAACTGGCAGTGATCGGAAAGGAAATTTGTTAGATACGTAATATCCTTCTTATTGTAGTTCAGAAGTTCCTTGCGATGCGTGTAAGGCTTAATTAAGAGTTTGACTTGTCAGAGCCCTTCGACCTTTCTCCAATGAGAGAGACAAAGGTTATCTTATGCGTAGAATTCTCACACTCGCAAAAAGTTTTTGGGCAAGACCTAAAGGTGGTTATTAGTTCAGCTCTGTGCTAGCTCAGATGCCAAATAGACTTGCAATTGATTACCTCTTATCAACATCTGTCAAAATGGATACATCTTTTAATTGCATGTAATTTATTTTCAAAAACGCTGCAGCCATCTTGTTCTATTGGCCATTATAAAGTGCATGTACCTATCTGCTGTTTTTATGGGCTTAAAATTAAATTCATTAAAAGACGTTCCATCAGACCCGTAACATTCCAGTAGTCTTGAGTATGTTATCACAGCGCGGGGAGCTAAACTGCTGGAAAAGCGTCTCGAAATGCCTGTTGATTCTGGAAATAGGGCGTCGTGGGAATGAATTTTAGAGTCATTTTGCTCTGCCATAGTAACAAAGTTCGTAGAAGCTTACCTAGTAGATAGGTCCAATTTTTTTCACTGCATTCTTTTCAACATCTAACATGCTTGTATCTTCGATGAGCGAAAAGTTGGAGACGTGCATGGATTTACCATAGGTATGTACAGTGGACGCTCGATATAGTGAACAATCCAATATAGTGAACACACAATATTTTATACAGGCTATTCTTAATAGTGAACAATTTTGTTTAAGATTTAGAATATTTGTTTGTTTCACAGCTGCTTGTGGTTGTTTTTAGTGCAAAAACAAAGTGCGTGTTGCTTATTTGGTTATTTTTTGAACGATATTCTTTGTGACCATGTCACTTAAGCACAGCTTAAGTTTGTTGTATTTTTGTTTTTTTTAAGTACATGGAATGTATTATGTTTTTTACGGAAGAGTTGTTTTTGTTAAAAATAAGATATTCTTTCTTATAAATATTGGCTTGTTTTTTTTTAGTAATTTTCAATGAATTGTACGTAAAAACATACACATTTTGATAAAATTTGCTTCAAGGAGTCCACGCTCGTTACAATGAACAATCTCGCTTCAGTGAACAGGCCTGGTTTTTATTAGTTCACTATATCGAGCGTCTACTGTATATAATATACATATGTAAATCAGATGGCTGGATTGGAATAAGCCGAACAGCCAAGCCTTTTATTCAATGAATTCCAAAGGTCAGGACTGCAGAACATTTTTTCTTTAATCAACGAAAATGCCAAAGTAACATTTTCTTGGGCCTAACTAAAACCTTCGTCCAACCGCGAAAAGTTCACATGTGGGGTACACCCCCCTATTAACCTTTCGCCTGCTACTTCTTTTGATCAAAATCAATACAACCTATGGGAACAGGGAATGAATAAAAGCAATGACTTCATTGCATGACACAAATAATTTACCATTATTCTCGACAGTTTATGCGCCGCGGCGCGGTCGTTGGACGTGAGAAAACATAACTTTGCCCTCTGCGGTTCATGGAAATTGAACGACGTATGCACATACACATGTATGTATGTATGTTTGTATAAAAAGCATATCCATGACTTATTCAAAGGCATAAGTTACGATGTGTACCTGCATCAGTATAAACAAGTAATTAGAGAACTTTTTATGGACACTTTTAATTTCCCTGCGGTGGCTCCTATCCAGCAGTAGTTCAGGTTCTACACCTGTATTCACCTTACTTGCATAAACCAGTACTGTGCGCTTGTATCTAATTAGCATGTCTATTCTAGACGCTGGCCATGTTCAGCAGCAAATATTTATGCCAACCATTTGACTAAGTACAAAGGAAACAAATATAAAACTCAGCAGGTGGTGATTATCCTCCATACACACCGGATAGGCGAATAATTAATAAAAAGATACATTCGAATATTTCTAAACAGGTAGGCCGGAATGTAATTCTGTTGTCGTTGTTCTGTGTGTGTGTGTGTGGATGTGTCTATAATTGGAAATGGTCATGATTCGTTGAAGGAATACCACACCACAATCCACGACACACCATCAGCAAAGCAGCAGCCATATCTATGTTACGAGCAAATCGAAATGAAGATGTCAGCTGACGTTTTATTGCCATGCTGGCTTGGGTACACCAACACTATACACGTGTCCATGAATAGCATAGAAAAAGCGAATGTACTCGGATGCGGGATGATGTTCTTCGTTGTTGATGCAGAGCAACAGCAGCTGATCCCCACATCACAACCATCGTCTGTCTGCCTGGCCTGGGCTATCAAGTCCTCTATTCACTTTCCTCGAATGCATGAGGCATGAATATTGATGCAATTTTGGTGCATTGACATCTTACAAGGTTGCAGCAGTACATATGACGGTGACGGCAGTGTGGTGTCTTGTTGACGGAAATTAGTCACTGTCTTGGGGGAAATTCTCCGAATAAATTGAGGAAATTCGAGCACCGGAGATGGAGGGTGATTTGTTGATGAGGTAGCCCAATTGTTTTTAGATACATTTTTTTTTTTGTATACCCGGGAGAGATAGATTACATGAATGGAACGTTGATAAAACGATACTATGTAGATACGAGCATTTTTTAAAAATTCCAAAGTCAATGATTCATTTAGAAAGGACATTTAGAATCGGGTTTGGCAAGGTATTCATCAACGAAGGTGTGTTCATGTACATACGTCACAGACAGACAAGATTGTGTGTATGTGCATGAAAATCGCCAATTTGGAGCGCATGAATGAGTGAGGTACTACTTGATAAATAACCGAACCGGTTCAAATTTTACGATAATTCGTTGAATTAAGCACTTGGCAGCTCAAACTTTATATTTACATGTACAATATGTACATATAGTTGTGTTCAGAATAATAGTAGTGCTCCACTCGAAACAATTAAAAAAGCAAGAAATCAAATTTTTTTATATGCAATATATAAATTTTTTGATGCAATTTTTAGGCAAAGCATTTAACAAACAAATGCAACTCCCAAAACAGTTGTTATCAAATAAAGGTAAGAAAATATTACCAAAAGTTTGGATTTGAATGCGAAATCAACTGTTCAAATAAATAGTAGTGCGGTAGTAGTCCTTTGGTAAATTGATGCAGAACTGTAAAATTGTGTTTAAAAAGTTTACAGAAAAGTTTAAGAAAATAACATGTAAATTTGTTATTTAAAGGAATAAAAACAATAGAAACTAACTTTAACAATTTAGTGGGCTGCGTAAACATTGCACAACTGAAAGACGATAACTCATTTTAAAACTGCGGGGGCAGGGAAAAATGTGTGGAATTTCAAAATATTGTTGGATGAGCCCCTACTATGATTGATAGTGTAATACAATTTTTAAAGAAAATCTGGGAACTCGGAGTCGCAAGCGAAAAACTTACAGAATTGATAACAGGTGTATACGGCTGCATAACAAAACCGACCCTTTTGACTTCGCGAAAGTAATCCAAAAGGATCTAAAGCTTACTGTAAGTGTACTAAATATTCGTAGGCATCTCATAGGAGATCAAATACTTGTACGGAGTCATTGAAAGCGCCACTGCTGATTTAAAAACATATAAGGTCAGAAGAGAACAGTTTTGCAAAAGAACACCTTGAATGTCATATCGACAAATGCCATAAAATATTGTGGACGGACAGAAAAAAATTAACTTTTACAGTGGTATTGGCTCTGGGTGATATGCGCCTCTATCGCCCAATACCAAATTCTACCCTAAATACAATATGAAGACAGTAAAACATGGTGGATCGAAAGTAATAGTACGGAATGGTTTTCGTACTAAGATGTGGGATCAATCCATGTGATAAAGCAAGTGAAGGATCATCAAGTGTATGTTGATCTATTAGAAAATGTAATGTTACATTCCGCCGAGCACGAAATGCCGTTAGAATGGGCCTGTCAACAGGCTAAGGACCTGAAATATGCTTGTCGAATAGTTAAAGAGTAGTTTCCGGTAAAAGAGATTGAGGTTATGCCATGGTCATCACGGTCATCCGACCTCAATCTCATAGGAAATATGTTGGCCGACGATATAAAAGAGGTTTCAGATACAAAATCATCCAATTATCAGGAGCTTTGGCAAGTGATTCAAGATGCGAGGAGTAAAATTCCTCCAAAACGGTGTCATGGTCTAATGGACTCCTTGCAACGCAGGTGCACGGCAGAGTTGGACAATAATGAAACTTCAATAAAATATTGATATCAACTTAAGTTGCCTGTGATAGTTTTGGTATTAATTTCGGGATTATTGACTTAGTTTTCTGGCTTTTTAGCACACACTACTATTATTTTGAACAGCACATAACTGTATTAATATTATAATTTATTTTTTTCTTTTTAAACTATTTATGTAATATTTTGTATTGACTTTGAAATGATGAATACAATATATGAGCATAGTGTTTTTACTATTAATATGTGTGAAAAGTCTATGAAGCACTACTATTATTTGGAATACAGCTGTACATACAGTGTCGAGAATAATTTTTCATACACGCCTACTTTGAGTAAAACATTCTCATTTAATACATACAAATATAATGTAAATTTGAATTCTAAATACGGAGTTCAATAAAAAAATACATCATGCAAATTATTTACGCACAAAAAGTTAACAAAACAGTCAGTTAAAAAAAAATTTACCACTTAAATATTTGCTTGCTCCGAAATGAATGAGAAAAAATTTTCATACACCCCCCTGTTCTGCATTCCACTTTTAGTGAATTCAACCACCAAAAGTGGAATTGGGTGTCATGCATTCCGAACGAAACTATGAATTTTGGATTGTATGTTCGAAAGTGAATATTTTGGGGTTCTGCATTCCACTCAAGATGACAGCTGTAAATTCGTGTTCTGCATTCCGAAAATCCTGTGATTTAAGTGAATTGAATTCACTTGAGATTCTTGACGTGAATTGAATTCACATGCCGTTGTAAAGTGAATTAATTAATTAATTTGTTGATCAGAATCATTTTGAAAAATATGAGTAGAATAATAAGACTTTCCATTAGTGTATTAAAATAATTCCTTTGTTTAATATAGTACAGCACAAAAATTAGAGGCAAGAGAGTATTGTTTTGAATTACATGAAAGAAAATCAAGATTTTCCAAGATCAAGATTTCTCTGACTCCACTTCTCACCCTAAAACTGTTTTTAAAAATGCAAAAATCATTAAATAAATTATTTTTCTTCAGTTGTCTAACTTCGGGAAGATCCAGAATGTTAGATTTATCTCGGAAAATCTTCCTGCGAACTCTCTCCATTCGGTTTTCTTCGCGGTTTTCACCAATCATTTAAAAATGTTGTTTTCCATTTTTTGCATTTTTTTAATAAAATATACTTTTTCTTAAATGTTTAATTCACTTGCACAAAACAAAAACCAAGAACTGAAAATCTCCAATGATTTTGAAATGATTTGACAGCTGTGTTTGATATTTCAAACAAATGAATTCGAAGTGGATTCCAAAAATTCGAAATCACTCGGAATGCAGAACACTGAATTCCATTCCGAGTGAATTTCAATTTCGGTTTCAATCCACTTTCACTCGAAATGCAGAGCAGGGGGACATTAAAAGATTTGGAAACGTAAAAGTGTACTGTTAGTTCCATGTATGAATATTTTATTGTTGTTGCACAAATTTAAAAATTTCTACATCGTGCTTGTACATTCTGCATAGTTCTGCTCGAATAAATTTATCAATTAGCTTTAGGCTGTGCTTTGTCAAAAGTTTGGATGAAATAGTAAAAACTCACGGAAATACTTCGATCGATAAGCGATCTCAAGTGATTTATCACAGAGAATCGGGAAAACATAACGTGAACTCGGTAATTTATCAGTGTTAGCCCATTCAATAGTGCAAGGTATTTGTGATCTGTATTATAGAGAAGGTAGTTTAGAACATAAGAGTGGTGCTGGACGAAAAGAAAAGATTAGGCCATTAGATTAAACGTTTCTGAAGAGAGAAAGTGAAAACTAAAATTTCTAGGGTTCAAGTGTTGTGTTGCATGGCGGAAGCCACTTTTGAGAAAAGAACATTTTAAACGAAGCCTTAATTTCGCAAACTTATAAAAACCAGATGATTGATTTTTGGAAAAAAATAATTTTCTTAGACGAAAGTATGTTTAAGATCTTTAAAAGCGAAAGAAAGCAAGAAAATGTGTGTAGAAAAAAAAGAACCAAACGATGCAACCAAAACATGTATCGCCGATAGTTAAACCCGTTGGTGGGAACGTTATGGTTCGGGGGGCGATGTGATATTACGGAGTGGAAATCTTGTATTTGTGAAAGGAAATATGGACACAAGCTGTATTAAAATATGATCAAGCTAAATTTGGTCGCATTTCCTGAAAAAATAATTGCACACAGGATGTTTATTTGTACCAAGATAACGATGCGAAGCATACAGCTATGAATATTCGACTTTGGTTGCTTTATATTTGCCCCCATGTTCTTCAGACTCCAGCTCAAAGTCCAGATCTCAACCCAATTGGGCATTTTTATAGAAAAATACGAGAGAACCATAAAGTTCAGGCGAACTTCCAGCTGGAAGAGGCTATCGACGGAGAGTGGAATAAGATGGACCCAAGCAGAACGGATAAACTTGTACAGTCAATGCCACGTAATTCAAATGCTGTATTTGAAAGTAAACGCCTTCATACTAATTACTAATAGATTAAAATTAACATTTTAATATAAATTTTATACTTTGTATGAAAAATTTGTCGCACTAATTTTTGAAGAAGATTCAAATTATTTGAAGTATCTTCTTAAACTTTTTACTTTCTTTTGTTTTTTTCATGCAGTTGTTCTCAAAAAGGTTGCTTTAATCAAATATTAAATATGAAATACAAATTACGTTCTGTTTTGGTTTAACAATGCTGTTGATTTATTTAATATCGATCTGTATGAAAAATTATTCCCAACACTGTATACTCGTAAAAACATAAATATCAGAAAATGACATTTAAAACATAACCACAATTGGCTGTTGATGCTACCTAATATATAACTAAGGTCTGGTCTAAGTTAAATACCTGGGAGTATATCTTGACAGTAAGCTCGCCTGGAAGAAGCACACAGAGGAGGCTACTAAGAAAGCGAATCGTGCACTCAGTCATAGGACTGTCGACCTCATTTTCTTAAACGGATGTACATATGCATATCGCCATGGTGAGATCTAGAATCACCTACGGGGCAGTAGTATGGGCTAAAAGAACCAAACTAATAACAATAAGAAACACACTGGACAAAGTACAGTCCTGTCCGACTGCAGCACTTGAGGTGCTATAGGAGTACTGCACCTCGTAGTGCAGGAATAAGAAAATGTATCAGCCATGAAGACCATGATGCAATGGTAAATAAGCTTCCCCTTCTAGCCTTTCACATCAAACTCAGCAACAAGAAAGACTGAAGCAACGCATCTAGAATCTATACGCTGAGTCCTCATACCATTTAATGATACACAGATGGTTCAAGAACCGAGGAAGGAACATGTGCAGGAGTGTTTGGGCAAACTATTCGAACCCATGGGCATCTTTCAAGTCGAAATCTGCGCTATTGACAGACACGCCCAACTCAATCTTGAAAAACGCTACAACAGACGTGGCATAGCAATAAAATCGGAACTCATGTCATCATATCTAGGATTGCATGGGAATGCCTAGATAAACTTAACGGACTTGGCCAAAGAAACAATATCACCATCTACTGGGTACCAGGACACCTGGAGATAGAAGGTAACGAAGAGGCGGACAAACTTGCCAGAAAATGGGCTGCTACACCCTTAGTGACTCCTGAACCATTCTGCAGCATAGGGGAGTACACCATAAAAGAGGAACTCCGATCACTGTAGAAGACAAACGGGCCCAAGTCCTGGACAAAAATTCAGAATCTAAGACAGGCGAAGAAACGTTTGGGTAATTCCAACCTGAAGATTCAAATTTTGCATTGGAATGGACAAAAACTGCGTTCCTCTCTGGGCATTGTAAACTTAATAGCCATCTCAGCAAGCTGGGTGTAACAGAAGAAGAGTCCTGCAGTTCTGCAGTGAAACCTCAGAACACAGACTGGTGTCAGAAAAGATTAAAATGCTTGGGTAGATTTCAATTTTAATTGTCACCTGGGCTAGGTGTGAGCAAAGCTCTCTCTAACAATAGGAATAATGATGTTCCTTCGTCTAGGGCTTGAAGGGGGCACAATAGACCTTTAGGTCGCGATGCATCTCACCCTTCAATAATAATAATAATTAATAATACGGTCCGGTCTATTAGGCTTTTAGGATATATAACCTCTCTATTGAATGCCATTTAAGGGCTATCTCAGTTCAATTATATTCTCCATGCTGTTTAGAAGAAGAAGGGCTGATTATGGTAAGATTTTAGGTTCAATTGCGACCGGCCATAAATAGCCATAGTCCAGGCTAAAAACTTCAAGTTAAAAAGTACTGCCTTCCTTATATGATGAGTTGGACGGCATAAAAACAGTGGTGCAAGACAGTGCACTCCAAGGTAATTAATTCTTCCAACAAACTTTGTATTAGTCCAAATGTCTACGTACACTTTCATCCCCTTTATAAGAACGATTTGTCAAACACAAAATTCTGATCTCCGGTAATGACAGCTAAAAGCTTTTTTCTTAATACATACATACATTGATAAGTACTCGTAGTTCGGAATACAATTCACACATTTGTGGCTTTATAATTTGTTTGCTGTAATTGACAGGAGTTAATTATAGGAATAGGGTTGGCATTGACAATCATCATCCAGCCTGCCAGTACCAGATTTATAATTTCAAACTGTATTCAAAGTTATACTTGCTTTGCATGTCCTTTGCTAACAATAGACAATAAAATCCTGATGTTTACCTGAAAAGAAAGAAGAAAACTCATTTAATACAAATCCATCCTTAAACAAATATATAAAAACAAAAAACAAACCTAATCTATTTTTGAAATGCTTTCTCGTATAAAATACAAAATAAAACAATCAAAACTGCACCTTTCACATGTCAAAGGAGCAAAGAAGAGCGAAGGACATCCGTAGAAATCCATTCACATTGAGAGAACATCATTTAGCATCGTTTTGCTTTTGACATTCAAATCAATTTAAATCATATGCCACATAGGAGAACGGGTACCAACAAGCAAGCTCGGAATCCAGGACATAATCAAAAGCACACATACACTCAAACACATAGCCACAATCCGAGCATAAAGAATATGAAATATAAATGAAACTAGAAACCATTAGAGAGGTAAAAAAGAAAAGTATATTTATTCTTTTCATTTTATTGCAATCGTGTGTGTGTGTGTGTGTCTTGAACTTTTGTGATCTAGATTTCTCATTTCCTTACAGCAGAAGTATAGGTACCGACGAATGAAAGAACCATCCAACGAAGAACGATTTTAGGAGCTGTATTGTCGTGTAGTCTTTTCCTTTTTGCGGTTGACCTCATTTGTGTAATGTCAACCGATGACAACGACGACGACGAGAGTTGAAATAGGGGAAGAGACACGACATTCACAGAAATATGGAGGCGCAGTCAAATGAAAAGTAATCTGAAACATTTTACTCTTGCTCCTCTGCCTTTGATAGTTGACCCGAAAATTTTGTTATTATTTTTATTCCACCGCCCCTTACCACCCTTGTGAATGTGAATTCACGTGCCAGTGTGCCATCAGATTAATTCCTGGCCTCTCCCCCTCACTACTCACTAAACAGGCAAGATGGATTTTTCGCAATTTATTACAAACATCTTTAATCTGGGAACAATAATTCATACAGCCTTCATAAAAATTCACCACCGGAAGCGCGCAGATACTTCTACAACAACAACAACATATAAAACTTTAGTCTCGAGTCAGTTGGCAGAGCGTCTGCTGCCACCACCATGTTGGTTAATTAGTTGAAGCTAATGAATGGAGATTGATTTTTTTTAAGCAGTTCCCAGAATTAATTAGGTGTACAAGTCAGGCCCTGCCCCAGTCTTCTGGAAATGTGGGGGGAACAAAAAAAAAAGAAAACAGGTTGATCCGTGAAATTTGATTAAATTAATTGGCATGGAGAGTATCTAGAGAGGAAATGGATTACAAACGAAAAGAGATTAGCGTTGTATCCATCTTCAAACAGACAAACTTAGGAATACCTTTACGCGCCAATTCGATTCACTTCCCAAAAAATATGTAAACCTGTTGTCTGTCCGTTTCAGATACTCAAAAGCGAACATAAAACATAACTTAGGTACGCTCTATAAAACTTCATCTTTTGATGTAAATTTTACGTTTCAGTTCAGGGACCACACATATACAATTGAAAAATTAACATGTTCACACAATAATACCTTTCGAGTTGAGATACTCATAAAAAAATGTGTTTTTTGGACGAAGTGTAGGCATTGGGCAGTGTAAATTATTAAATTACCAGGAGGTGAAGGTGCTAATTGTCAGCTTTTATCGATAAATTAAGAGAGGCGTGTGAGATATTTTTTTTTGTTTGTAAGGAATATATACACACTTTAACCCAAAAGTTTAATTGCGGTCGTTAAGGAAGCGAATTTGATGCGCTTGGGAAATTAAATTTGATAAACATTTTTTTTTCGAAATAAAACCATGATACCTTACCTTAAGCTGGTAATTAGCGTTATATCTAATCATTAACGTGACACGGTGATTGCAGTAACTTGGACTAATCCGATTAGGACGGAACGAATTTCATAGATAGTTGGCAGATTTATGTACATATTATGTGATTTGTGAGCCTATATTGGTTCGGTATTTGGTTAATTTCAAAATTTGAAGTAAGGTAGATGATACCAAACCAAGCAGCCACTAATTCAAAGATCCGTTTAACAGTTAAATGCATGCAACTTTGGCCGAATTAATATAAGATACACAAATACAAAATTAAAAAAATTATGGTTTTTCTATCGCTGATGGATGCTGTAGCTCCGGGTTCTGTCAGTTCTTTGACAAGATCAATACTCTTAATACTTTTGCGGTGCTGGCAAGAAAAGGCTCCTATGTCTTACAGATTGATGCGACCATCCTCTAACACAGCATTAGAAATTGTAACGGATCTGCAGATCAGGGAGTGGTGCAAACAACTCAGGACATTTTTGTGGTAACTGGATATGTAGTCGTATCGCCGGACCCCTTACACGTATCTAACCATGTCGTCGAATGCGACAGTTAATTTATTCTGAGATAGGGAGTTAAGTTTGCGCTACACAGCCGATGCATAGTCAATATACGGCCTCAGCCTCGTTCTTATAGCTTCGAAACTTGCAAACAGTGTAATTAATGTGGCTTACTGGAGATAGAGAGCGGTCAATCTTAAAAAAAAAAACAGGTTGGTTACAGTCTCAGCGAACTGCAATTGTTTATCGTTGTGAGGTTTTTTAGGGTTCCATACCCATATGGTTATACGGAACCATTATAAGTTCGCTCTAACTGAAAAATGTCTGTCACGATAAAAACATCAAGAACCGTTCTTCCTAAGAACTTGAAATCTGGCACACTTATACATTACGGTGGTCCATATATTTACTTAGTTGGAGCTCCAGGTGGAATCGCACTTGGCCAGTTTTTTTTAGATATTTAAATCAATATTATCAATAATATCAATGAGAGTCAGACAATTACGAAGCGACTATTTGTAGATTGCGGATAGATCCTCGTTTAGCCTGCAAGCAAGATACCGAAATAGGCCTAAAGGTCTGGACAAATATTATATCTGTGCATCATCCGCATAGAAATGAAGGCTTATATTTGAGCAAACTTTAGGAAGGTCATTAGTAAATAGCCAAAACAAAATAGGACCCAATATTGAGCCCTGAGGTACTACTGAAAGTAGAGAGGCTTTTTTAAAAACCACGACCCTTTGACACTGATCACTCAAGTAGTTACTTATGAGACGGACCGAACTTTCACAAAATCCGAAATACCTTCTTAGTTTCTCAGTAAGGACTGAGTGATTGGCTGTATCAAAAGCCTTGGAAAAGTCAAGAAGACAGAGTACCTACTGTGATGAAGTCCAAGTCAAAGTTAATCCTTATGTCATCGAGAATTTCAACCATAGCAGTAGAACGACTGTGGCTAGCTTGGAAACCAGACTGGACCGAAGCAAGTAGGTTATGTTGATAAAGATAACTGGAAATCTGCTTAGCGAGGACCTTTTCCAAAACTTTTGATAGGCAACGTAATATGCTTATGGGGCAAAAGTCTGCAGCCGAGGAAGGTCGAGGTTTTTTCGGAAATAACTTTAGCCAGCTTTCAGCTAGACGGAAAACAGATGAAGACGTTACACAGAAATTATTACACTAAAAATGTATGTTCTGTAAGCCAGGTACATAATAATAAAACCGGAATTGATATTTGGTAGGATATTCCAAGCACTTTCCGAACCATAAGCAAAATCACACATCATCTGCAAACTTAGTTACTTACTTACTTAGTTAGCGCTACAGCTCGAGGTGAACCTGGGCCTGCTTCTCGCAACCATTTGTGTGTGCGTGTTATATTTTTGCACGAATGGAAGGGACCTACAGTTTTTTGCCGACTCCGAACGGCGAGTTGAGAATGATACTCTTTGATGCTTGTCAGACATTCGAAAGAGGTGGGCACTGTGAAAAACTTTTAGGTGTTTGCGGCGGGTTTCGAACCCAAGACCGCTGGCTCAGTAGTCCGACGCACCAACCACTTGCGCTACGGTCGCACTAACCACTTGCGTACGGTCATCCGCAAACGCTGTCAATAATCTATGGAACAAAGAATTGATATAAATCAGAAAGAGTATTGGTACCAAAACAGAACCCTGAGGTACTCCAATATTAAGAAACTTTACGCCGCTCTCAAATTTTGCGACCTATTTCTCAGGTATGATGACCGGGATTTTAAATCTTCATATAAACATTATATAGAAACAAGGACAAAAGAAGCAACAAGATAAACACAAAATAGTCCCTTAAATCTGAGCTTTGAGGTTAGCGACCTTGAACATATTTTATTGTTTAAAAAAGCAGGAAGGTGAACTGCCGAATTCGCGTACATTTAAATGTTGCTTAAGTCGGTAATACCTTCTTTCCACACTAGTCGGAGGTAAATTCCACCTTCCTGTACATGTACCTAAAGAACCATCAATCCGGAGTCTCATTGACGGCATCCACACGTATTCACAAGCGACAATACGGCTACCGTTTCCATTATGCCCGCGTATTCCTTCTGTTTTGGTAAAAAAAAATCCGTTTCGCTATTTCACGCACCATCAATTTACTCGCGGCTACGTGTGGATTGCTCTTAAAACGCCCATTTCTCTCAATTTACGTCACATTCGTTGGAATTGTTTTCTATCCGTTTACGTCTAAAATCAAACTGCGTAGGCAGGCTTTCATTGCTCTATCCGTGACTAGACAATTAATTTTCCAAATGTGTGTACCACCATTGGCCGTTTGTTGTTTACAACACCAAAGTACACATGTTGACACTAAAGGTAGCGGTATATTTTGTGTTCAAAACTTTCATTAATTCGGGAATTGTAATGGCTAAATGTGACAATGTTGACATATCCTCAATAATTCCCCATGCCTGTCACTATTGACAATAAACAAACCAATTGGCTCGAAAGCCACTTAACACTCCCAAGTTAGGTACTCATACTATGTCCATGTGTCCACCGTATGCCAGGTGAAATGAAAGAAGACAAACAAATGACAAAAAAAAGCCCAAAAAATGGCGCCTTCCCATTCCTCTACTCAATATCGATCAAATCACCTATCTAATAAATTAGTTATATTAATTTACATAAATTGCTCGCACAATTTGAATAAACTCGCAGCCGGGCAGGCGGTTGACCGGCGCGCGGGTAGCCTTGTATCCGTACCCGCTTTTAGCTGCCGCCGCCGCCGCTGTCTGTAAAACACTCAAACTTCACTCTAATGACTCGGGGTATAGAATTTTCTATTCTTATTAATTTATTGTCGTTATCAGTCAGTTGGACGGCTCAGCCAATGATTGATAGACCGACGTCAATTACATATAAATGTGTGTGCTAGCGAACGTGTGTTTTATTAAAAAAAAAGAATATACATATGTACTCGTATCTTTCCTTGCAGACAGTGTGGTGGCAGGCGTGTATTTGCCTCTCCTCTACCCACTGATGTTGTAATCAAATTGTGATGCGTTGAATGTCAAAGAGACAAACACTCAAAGGAACTGGTTTGTGCATTTGAAGTGCACCCCGCCGGGCACTGGCCGTTCCATTAGGCGACGATGTTAGAATTTCAATCAATTAGTATTGTTTAAATTAATTTGCTACGGATTAAGTGGGAGATCGAGTGGATTTGCATATTAATAGATGCATTTTTAAGATCTCAAACGTTGATAGAGAGTTGGAAACTTGGAAGTGATTCGATAATTGCTTTACATGCGTTTTAATCGATCTGGAGAAACTTAAAGTGTCACAACCGAGTACGAGTATCTATGACAGATGTGTTTTTGTGAACCTGAATGACATTTAAATATTAACCAGTTTTTGACAGAATTTAAAAAAAAAAAACGACAAAACAAGACATTTGCGTCTTAATTTGCATCTTTAAGTGGGCGTAATAAATGCATAAACATACTTATGGCGCACATTTGAGGGGATGTTTGGTTTTTTGTTTTTATTTTTTTGAAGATTCCAATATCGACATAAATTTCCGGTGCAATGTTCAGATGAATTGAAAGCAATTTACAAATTGTCTGTACCAGAAAATCGTTCCTACAGAAATCCTAACCTCAACCTTATCTGGAGCTACATGTTATCCATTTCGACCCACGACATAACCCAGAGACCTACAAACAAAAAATTCCTTCCCAATATTAATAATATTGTAAATAATAAATAATAATATTGTTCACGCACATGGTGAAGGGCGGTGAGGAAAAAGGAGACTAAATTCACGCTAAAAGTTAAAAGTTTCAGAAGTTAATGTTAAAATTCACTACGAAGGCATAACACTGGTAGTAGGATAGTGGTATAGCTGAATAAATTGATCGCGCAAAAACAATAGTAGAAAACATTAGGAAACAACTTTTGTGAATCATAAGCAAAGGTAAAACTTTCAATATAAAACTCTCCAGTTATCCTGGACACCACCCATAGAGTTAGTTGAAACCTAACAGCTGAGTCTCCTATCACTACGCCGATCTGTCTGTCTCTCGTTATTGTTCTTCATGTGCTCGCGCTGTGTGTAAACATTATAAGGGTATTCATATCCCCTTTAGCGTGTTTAAATTATAAAAAAAAATCCGCGTTTTTCAGGTGTGTATCGCTCCATTATTTATTGTCAATTAATTCTCTATGTCTACAACATAAATGTCTAAGCACAATGACATTTGACGCCATTCGCAGAAATTATGGCACGTTCACATTATGGCATTACTTTTACCCCATTCTCGGCACATTTCGTCGCCCGTTGATGTTGCTATGTGACGTTGTAAATATTACTCAGAAAATCTTGCGTGAGTCAAGTAAAAAGTAACACTGATACTTGTTGTTTTTTAAAGAAATTTTCTTTGGAATTCGGTGACATTTATGAACTGTCAAACACGATGCTAGAAGTCATTGACAGCTGTCAAACAGAAAGTAGATATCCTCTAAAATGGATGTGGAAGTGGAAGTGTTGGATGTTTCCTATGGAAAATCTTGATATTTACGATCTGTCAGACATGAAGTTATGAAATACGAGTATTGACAGCTGTTAAATAAATATTTCACAAAAACGCGAAGATAAACACTTGCGGCGGTGACAGTTCATCAAATTCGTGGTGTTTTCGATCGGAATGAAGCTAATTCTTGCACAGGAATTCTGAACCAATTCATTAAGTATGAACGAGCGAGTGTATTTGATTGATGTAAGACGTTATCTCAGGCTTATAGGACAACTAACATGGAAGGTGCTGCGGCTGATGTCGAGTTATCCCGTCAATACAAGGTAACGACGGTCGTCAACGAAAACTTACTAGCAATGTTAGTAGATTAAAAGATATTTCCCTTTCCTTATATCCCTTCTGGCAATGCTCACTCAAAACTACACTGAACCAAAAAACGTTTTCATATTGACAATTTTTGTAATCAATGTGATGAAAAAATTGTCATTGTTCAACCGACTACTAGAGTTATCAATATGACAGACAATTCACGATTTTGATTTTTCAACTTGATAACTTTTTTTTTTTTTTATAATGACAATTGCAATTGTCAATATGATGAAAGCAGTTGTCATATTGAAAACTGCCGTTGTCAGATTGAAAACTTCGATTTTCAAATTTAAAATGCTATTGTCATATTGAAAATTGTAATTGCAAAGATGCGATAATCATATAAAAAATCTAAATTATCAATGTGATGACTGCAAAAGTAAGATAATCATATTGAAAACCACAATTGTCAATATGATAACTGGGGTTGTCATATTGATAATTTCTTTCATCATATTGACTATCCGGTTTTCAAATACGAAGCTAGTCGGGGATAATTTTCATCATATTGACAATTTTTTTCATCACATTGATAATTTTCAGTTGACAACCGGCAATTGTCAATATGACAACCGTTTTTTCTTTTCAGTGTAAGCGGTGTTTGGATACCATTTCTAGTACAGTAAAAAATCTCCTAACAAATACTCCTATTAGGTGAACACACCTCTTTCGCGGACATTTTTTCTTAAACCATTTTTTTTTTTAATTTTTCGGAACAATTTTACCTCTCTTGGACGGACGCGGACAACATATTTTTATGAATTGTGAATCCAGCCGGATGCATATCGGACGCGAAGCACAAAACTATGTCATAAACTGTACGTCGTAGAAAGCCCAAAGTTGGGGATTTCCGGATAAAGTGTTCGCAATTTTCGTTAATTTTGTCTGCATTGCCTTATTCAGTTTTGGCACGTTGAAGTGAGTCTTATTCCGATTGTCAAGACTTTCTCACGATAGACAATGATATGGACAAAGAAAATCCAGAGGACACTCTTCTTGAGTGGACAAAAATTGCCCGACGGTCGCTGTCCGCCTAAGAGAGTTTTCACTGTACTTAAGACAAATGGATCTGATTTAATTTATTCAGACTTGCACCAGCAACCCGCACACTTTAGCTGTTATTTTCACAGGGTCTGAACACTCAACTTGTTAATTCAGTTAAGGCTTTTCAGACGCTTTGAGGCTTGTGATGGTAAAAGGACTTGCATATGCTGTAATGATATTTTGGACAGTGCATACGGTCTAAGCCGAAATGCCTCAAATCTCCCTCAATCTTTTTAGCTGTTCTGCCCTTCTTTCCAGCGGACATACAAATACAAATTATTCACTTCTTTTAATTTCCCTTTCCTGATTTAAACACCATCCCACGTATGTATTTGTACTGTGCCAACATAAAATTCAGTCGAGGCTTCTCCTTGTCATACAGCTCGTGCGCCGCCCTGTCAGTAATATCAAATTAGTCCGAATGCGACAAAACGCCACAAGAATTCTTAACAAAAAAAAAGAAAGAAAGAAACGATGAGGGGGAGAAACGCCTGCATGACCCTCACCGTGAATGCCGAAAGAATAATAATTTTCCTGCCAGGAGTAAAGTAGGAAAAAAAAGGAGCAGCACTCTGCAAACAAACATTGCGTGTTTGTCCGTCTATTCAACTCCTGATCGCATCAATCTTTTGCTCCCCTTGGAAAATATATTCATTGTAGAGTCCTTTTTTTTTTGGTTTTGTTTATTACTTCTGGCCTGAACACATATCCTTAGGAGAAATCCTTTCTTTTCATTTAATTCACCTGCACTGTGAGCGTGTGTATCTACCGCTCGCCTTTTTGACAAGCTCGCATTGTGAAAGCTCGGTAAATCTTTTCCCTACCATGGGAGTCCTTTGCCGTATAAACTTCCAATTTCAACTCCTTCTTCCTTCGTATGTGAATATATTTCATGTTGAATTTAGCGACCCGAAAAAATTGAAGAACGAGAACAACCAACACAAGAAAACACCATCAACAAATATGTCAGCTTTGTCAGCGAAGTATTTGGACAAAAAGAATAATTATCCTGAGCGCGGCGCGTTCGTCCCTTCGGTGGTCCGAGCAGGCACACGCAATTATTCAGGTTGATTGTTGGCCAAGATAACGCAACAACAAAATTATGTACTGGCCGTGGTAGTTGTCCTTTCTATGAGATTATGTGTGTACAATTTATACTTCGTATATTGTCTCGCCTAGTGTGGTCCTTTTTATCTCTGATTTGGTTTCTTCGCAACTGGAATTGGAATCAGCACCAGTCTCTTAAAGTGCTGGTGATATATGAGCTCATTTTGGTCGCACGGCCCATCTCCTGCTCATTTTTGGCGATTTATTGTGCGCCCTTGGATATTTTTTGTATTTATTTGCACCCCTTCCAGGCCGAGAAGGATATAAAAATTGAGTTGAGTTCACGCGCGCACTGGGACCGGGAAAGGGGTGAATAAATAAAATAAACAAAATGATCTCGTATACATTTTTATTACTCTACTGGGAGAGATTTCCATCATCGTAATGGATGTGTGTAACGCCTGCTGGTTTCTGGACTTATCACATACATGGCGTGTGTGCGTGTGTGTGTAGGGAGAATATCCGTTTATTCTTTACCTGTCGGTCGCTGAGCTAAAAAGAAGTATGCTACGTTATCCCTTTTTTTTTGTTAAATGTTACACACCTTCCCTAAACTAACTACGAGTATGTGCACGTATGAGGGATGTTCAAAAGGATTTTCGAGTCCTTAAAATTCTATGAATATTAAGTATTATTAATTAGTGACGTCTATGGAGTAAATTTATTATAAGGACTCTATGCGTTGTAGTGGGGAATAGAACACTCTTTCGAACTAGCTTAGGTAATCCCAAAAGGTACGAGTATACATATGTATATTCGAACTTGTTTCCCAAGTATTCGTCGGATTATGGGTGAAAGGATGTTGGTTTGTTATTTTAAAACGGGTTTACAAAACATCACGAGAGACATTTTATGACTATGAAATTTCGTCTGACGGGAGAATTTTCAGATATCCTTTTCTGTGTAGACACTCACTACACGCTTTTATGTCTTTTGGATACAGAAAAACACATTTTCGTTTTTCCAGATCTTTTACGACACAACGATGGATAGTAGCCAATATTGATGGTTTCACATGACATTATCTCTAGGTGTGGTGTTTTGTGTAATAAAAGAACGGAAGAGAAGTTCCATCTATTTTTTTTTGCTTTGCCTTTGTATTACAGATAAGATGAAGAGGGATTTCATGTTACGACTATGGTGGCTTTTGTTTCTTTGATGAAGAGAATAGTTCTGGATAAGTAGGGTTTTGGTGGGGCATTATTGCTACCTTATCTGTCAGCTTAAAATAGTAATGAAATCGTTATAGCGTTGATGTATTGGGATTTGTTTTGCTTTTTGCAAAGCACAAGTTGTGGTTATTTATTAGCGGATACCCATGTTTCTGTTGAGATACGAGTTTAATAATTATCTAATAAAATTTGGTGTTTATATTTCCGATAAAGGCAATAACAAAGACAACTGTATCTACAAAAAAAATTATACATATGTATGTACCTAGTTTATGACAGTTTCAAAGGACTGCTAGAAGAACCTTACATGTTTGGAGGGCCGTCAACCAAAAGCCGAGGTCATGAAGCTTCGAAATAGACAGATCATACTCTTTAAAAAAAACCAAATGAAGTCTTATCTTAGGTTGAAGTCCACAAGGGACTACCAAAAACTATACCGAAAAATTCACAGTGAAATAAGACCGAGTCCTTTGTCCACACGAGAAAAATCACGAACTTTTGCATACCAGGACGTGTTTAACAATGGATATGTGCTTCATATTCACATAAAACAAAGAACAGAATTTAAAGGGATTAGAGACTAAAAAGTTGTAAATAAAAAATTAAGTTTAAACAACTATAACCCGACTACGGGAAAAACTAACTAAAAAGTACGAAATAAGATGAAACGAAACGATGATTTTCAGGGTATAGCCGTGGTCGCACGCCGTAGCCGTTTAATAAAGACTTTGTACAAGTAAGTACGCATTCATCGGGCGAAGTGGCATGCGCCCACGGCTATACCCTGAAAATCATCGATTTGTTTCATCTTGTTTCGTTAGTTTTTCCCGTTTTTGTTTTTTAAACTTAATTTTTTATTTACAACTTTTTAGTTGTAGTTGTTTCAGAAAATATGTAGAGTGTATTAAGTTCTATTTGTCAAACCCTTTCATTTGACACCCATATTAAGGTGGTCGTAAAGATAACGCTAATCCACCATCTTGATGCGTCCGCTATATTGGATTTTAAATGAGCTTATCGTATTCTACTTGTTAAACCCTTTCATTTGATACCCATATTAAGGAGGTAGTAAAGATAACGGTAATTCGCCATCTTGTGGGCGTCCGCCATATTTAATTTTTAATGACTTCAAAGCGTATTATACCACTATCAAGACGGTTGCAAAGAAAAAGAAAAGAAGAAAAAATAGGGTTATCCGTCATGTATTAGATTTTTCTGTGACGTCACATAGCCTAGGACACTCTCCGGATCAAGTCGAATCTAACGACACCTCATTTCTTGAAATTGGTTCCATAGTTTAGGCTGTACATCCTTACATCCTTACATACAAACAAACAAACCCAGTCTGTGAAAATCATAACCCTTACTTTTGCCTAGTCGGGTAAAATTCGGAAACGAACACAGTTGGTGAGCTTATTAAAAGTTTATAAAGCTCTTAGAAAACGGCGGAAGTCGTGACGTGACTCTAAAAGCGGTACATTATACATAGATTGTGTGTTTCTAATAAATATGCGAATTGAAACCGCCTTCAACAAGATACATATTGCACATACATATGTATGATATGTTCGTATGTATCCAAAGTTTTCAATTCGGTATAGAAAGACGTGTTCAATGAACAAAAGGCTCAAGAAAACTTGTACGCATACACACACATGTTAAATGTAGGCGTTGAAGTGATAATAACAAGCGGACCGATTGTGGATGGGAATTTGCCTTGCAGCAATCAGGTATTTCACTTGGTTATTAACACTTAAGAGTTTTTGACTTAAAATACGGAATTCAAAACCTGAATGTCTGACTGAAAACGCCGGCCCAAACAGTCACTTTTGCTCATGCAATGGTGTTTCATGGATCTCATGTGGATTCTCCGTTCACCAAATGCGGCAATTTTGCTTGTTAACGGTGCCAGAGAGTGTGAAATGGGCCTCATCGGTCATCAAAATTTGCTTCCAAAAATCAAGTTCAGTGTCAATAATTCGAGCGACTGTTTGGCCGTATTTCAAGCGACGTGGACGGTCTGTCGGCCATATTCTTTCATTCCTTTGCACTTTATACGGAAACAAATGCAAATCATACCTCAAAATGCGCCACAAGGTGGTTCCACTCACGCCAAAATGTTGAACGCGATGTCGATACGACACATGTGGGTTCTCGGCAACACTCTCTCTTACCGCTTCAACCAGTTCATTGGAACGCTTTCGGCGTTGATAAACGGCATGTCGACGATCTCCCACTGTCCCGTGCTCAACAAAATTCGATACCAAGCGACAAATAGTGTCGTCAGACGGTGCTTGTTATCCACGACATTTTCGACGATATGCACGAAACTGTAAGAGCAAACAAAATGCCACCAAAAACGGTTCAAAGTAATATCACAGACAATAAATTGATTGTCTGTGGTTATATGTTAGTATGTAAAGGATGTCCCAAAAATTGTGCGGTAAAGTGTTGCCAACGAAAAAAAAGACAGCATGACAGCTGACAGTCAAGGGTATTTAAAAGAACAACGCGTTTTCATTGTTGAGCAATATTTTTAAAAAAATGAAGCTTTGGCAATCAAAGTCACCTTCAGCGATGAGACTCATTTTTATCTTGATGGCTTTGTTAATCGTCAAAATCGTCAATTGTTGGGGTTCAGAAAATCTACGAGTGATTATTGAGAATTGCATCCACAACGTGTCACTGTTTGGTCCGAATTTTGGGCTGGAGGCATCATCGGACCATTCCTCTTTAGAAATGCGGCTGATCAGGCGATTCATTTCCGAAACAATTCAAGTACTGAAGTCCTGTAATTTTCCATATTGGTGATCAGAATTGACCGCTCAGCTCATGTGATCTAACACCGTTGGACTTGATTCTTTGGGGTTTTTTGAAGTCCGAGATCTCTGACAACAAGCCCACCGCACTAACGAAGGAGGAAGAGCGCTGTATAAACGAAAAAGGGTGCGAATTTGCCAGAAACGCTGTGGAGGCCATTTTTTCCTTATGCTATTCCATACATAACCCTATACTGTATGCTTTATGAATCAATAAAAAAAAATACAATTTTTAATTAAAAACCTGTGTTTTCTATCAAATTTACTACTTCTTGCGTGAATTTTGACACACCTTTTTGTTTGTGTGTTTGATTCATACTTTGCGACCTATGGCTATGGAATACTCATAGCTGTTAGAGATATTGCCTAGCTGCAATTATGAATAAAGCAAACAGCGGCCACAACAACAATCTCTTTGCTTTTGAGGTGTTAAGTGGACATTAGCACGATGCGAACGCGATATTTTGAATCATCCTAATGGATCAAAAGAATTCGTACATTTAAAAAAAAGGCAGAGTAAGTGCTAATGAAAGAAATCATAAAACACTTCTTAAAGATATAAATCATTCCTAATCAAAGAATATACGAAACAGAAAACAACATTTTTATGAATGAATCCGAGTTAAAAAATAAGTTGATATTCATGTTTAAGCTGTAGAAAAATTGATAATAATCGAGACAAGAAAATTGGCTCGGGTAAAGTGCCCAGTAAGAAATTCGCTTTACGCAGTTGTCGGACGTTAATTCAAGTCAGTGAACATTTTTAAAAAATGTTTAGGTACAGATAAGGTGAATGCATCACCACTTATGACTATTCTATACACGAAATCTGTCTTGGGAGAATGGACATCTTAAAAGTCTCTCAAAACTTTAACCGACGAAGCGTCGTGAAAAAAATATATCCCATGTGAAGGCAAAATTAACGAAGATTCTAGAACGACACCGGAGATCATATGTCACGCATATTAAATCACCACCCAAAATATGTACAGTACAGCCTGGCTAGTCCGGACACTTCCGTAGTCCGAACACCTTTGGGACACTTTAAAAATGTTACCTGTTTTACCTGAACAGTCCGGACAAATTATTAAAATGCGTATACGAGTAGGTATACCTAATTTATCTCGGTTTCTATAGAAATATGTACAATATATGTCAATATATATGTATGCATGTTCATACAATCAGAGAATTCCCCAACCTGCTCCTGCTCTGTTGCATTTCATAGTTCGCCCTCGCAGTTGCATTCATTTTTCATTCGTTTGGAGTGTTTTCAAGATAAAACGTATTTTTTTGTGGTTCAGATTTCAATATAAATATATATAAAGGGAGTTGCTCAATATTATGGCCCCAGACCCCAATGGGATAATGAAGACCTTATACCACTGCACACAGTTACCGCCACAAATTTACTCTGATTCTTCGCTTGCTGATTTAAATAGAATTCTATGCCATGAAGAATCATTGATCCAAATAGTAGCACATGAAATTAATAAATGGGCAACTGATCAAAATGAACTGTTCTACGACTTTTCTAATAAAGACATTATTCATTCCGCTTCACAAAACTAACAAAATGTTTATGAAGACAGTAACTTCTTAGAAATTTAGTTTTGTAAAGCGAAGATGAAAATTTAAACGTAGAAGTGGAGAAGATTGCAAACAATGAGCCAGGAAATTGTTTGCTAGTGGCATTCAATGAGCTAAACGAAGAAATGCTCCTCAAATATGCAGACATCCTTCTGCTGAAAAAAATGTTCTCAGATAAGGCGTTTACAACAAACAATTAGCTTGTACTCTCCTGCTCTTTAAATATTTTTGAAATGTGAATATTGAAATGACGTTTTTATTTGAAATAAAATGTATGCATTTCGGTTATCCTCTTTATTTTATTTTTTCTCTATGGTCCGTATATTTTGCTAGTCCGGACATAGTCAAAACTTTATATGTCCGGACTAGCGAGGCTGTACTGTACTCGAATAAATCTGTTCTATGGATTCCATAAATGATGAATGTCGGACAAAAACAAAGCACTCGTTCGTTTTCCCTGGCAGGCTTTATTATAAGCACGAACCGGAAACTAAGGTACAGGTCGCCCAATTTAAGCAAATTATAATTCTTAGATTAGATTTTCTTCCCAACCATCTTAGTGCCCTTTTATTAGAGTCTCTTACATACGTCTTCACTAGCACCATAGAACCATACTGTATTTTGCATCCAACACTGTCCATCCATCTTAAAATGTCTCCGTCGTTATCTTTTAAATTTGTGTTAACGAATATATTAAGCATTTATGACTACCTACACGCTACACACCGCACCTTAAAAAAAAAATTAAAAAAAAACAGCATTTTCCAACTGAAATAAAATATTTATAGCACTTAAATGTTAACTCAGGTTTACAAACTTACAGTACGTCATCGTATCCAAAGAATTTCGTTACCAAAATCAGTTTAAATTTAATTGTATAATGAACTCCAGCCAAATTCAACATTTGAGCCGCAACACTGTACAATGCAACAATAGTACGTCTACTTATGATTGACGTGTGCCTAATGTGATTACCATTTCTATATTTCAAGGCCAAAGTGGGTTTCTCTTTCCCAAGAGAAGAAATAATATAAAATAAAAAAATCCAGTAGCGCTAGCCGGCTGGCTATAAAACACTCATTCATTAAAAAAAAAAAAAAAAAAATACGAAGAACGTGTTCTCTCTATGGGAACATATTTCTACGGCTGAACTGACATAATCGTTACGCGATACACTTTTGAACCTCAGGGCTAACTTCTTCTACTGATAGATACGTTAATTCATTAAAATCAACTTCAACTAGGAACCTCCACTAATTCACTAATGAAATGTGTATAACTCATCCGCACTGACGAGTGTGTATACGTAAACAGTGAACCCAATTAGCGTGTCCCATAAAATTTTTGATTTTTGACTCACAAATCACTTTCATTTGGGAGAAGATAACAACAACAAAATGATTAATCGTAAGTAACCATTGAAGATGATTTCAGAATTAATTGGATCTCGACAAAACGAAGAGAGATACATTAAATACAATAAAACTCAAAGTCGAAGTAAAAGTCGAACTCATCCCTCCCCACACGCCCAGTATCTCATAAAAAATAAAAAATGATTCGCCAAATGCGTAATTCATCATTCAAGTCAAGTACATATCTTTTCGAGACGTAACTTCACTTCAGCGTCTCGTTTGAATTTTAATTTTCCAATTCTTGAGATCGTCGTGGATTCCTATTCCTACCCTTAAACGGGCACGGGCGCGCACCCCTCATGTGCAGCGTACTCGTTTTCAAATAACCATTACACACCCTTCTCGTATTCTCGTATCTAAAGTAATCGTAATAATAATAAATTCTGTTTTCAATTCGGCAACGGATTCAGGAAAAGATTACGATAAATACGAGTATACAGAAAGAAACGACGACGTTAACTCGTAATATGATTGACTGCGGGCGATTGCTATGCAGTAAATCTCACTCTCCGTGCCCGTGAAACTCGCCCCGTCTACCCTTCCCGTTCCCAGTGCGTACTCGATCCTCCACTCTAGCGTCAATTAAACGAGTATTCATTCATTCATTCTGCTGTGTGTTGCAAGTTGCAACAATCGGAGCTATACTACGTGCAGAGATGGTGCGATATGATTCTAAAGTGGTTCTGTTGCCGGCACCGGGACCGATTCCGTGATGTTGAATTTTGTTCAATTTTATAAAATAGTTGGGGGGTTGAAAATACACACGCATACTCGGCCGGGGTAAAGTGAATTATCAGGCATAACTACGGCGCATCATTTCACTTTTACTTTACAATATCGAAATCGATTGAGGAAATCCGTTTACACGGTCCCTCCTGCTGTAACGAGTAAAGCGCGCGCTACAACCCCCCCGTCATCCAAAAGGGAGATTTTTAAAATAATTTTATTGCAATTACTATTATTGATTTTTTTTTCTCCCGTTTTGTTCGCTATTTGTTTCTTGTGCTTCTGCATCGGTTTTATCCATTTTTTTCTCTTTCTCAACATGGGAGTTGTGATGGTTGGGTAAACATTCATTAGGAGCCAATGGAGGGAGCGCGTTTTATAGAATTTTATAGTGAAAATATTGTTAAATTTATTAAAGACCATAACACTTAATGGGATGAGACAATTAGGAGGAGCGGCAGAGTAAGAGTTTATTGGGCATTTTGTTATGACTTCGGGTGTCCTAAAACTTGATGATCCAATCAAGTCAATTGGCATCATGTACGGGTTGATAAACATCAGTGTTTCATGCGTTAAGGCTGATAGTTGGTATAAGATTGGAAATATATGAGTAAACTGCGGGTGCTGCTATCAAATGAGAACTTTTATGTGTGAAAGTAGCTACTTACAGAGAGGATCATTAGCGTTGATTTAAGCGTACCTACTATATACGTTTGGAGGTAGAATCAATTTCAATCGTCTGGTTAAAGTGGATATTTAGCGGAGAACGCCTCACGTAGAATGTAGTCATCATTAGAAGGTGTTTCAGGCGCTACATGATGCGCACGCATAGAGGAAGTAAATAGCAAAGCCTTCATTTAAGGATTAGGTGTTTCAAGCGCTACATGATGCGCACTCATAGAGGAAGCCTTCATTTAAGGTTGAAAAATGTCAGCAGTAGCTGGACTTTGGCTACTAAAATTCCAAAGATTGCTGTAGAACTTATAAACGAAGCCGAACTCTATATTTTAAAGCAGCGCCCAGTATCAAGGTAAAAGAAGATTCAAGCTATGTGCATAAAAAACAACCGGAAGAACGAAACTCAGCCTACTTCTGGATCTTACCTAAGTTAATTTGAAATGTTAAATCGAGACGTATTTAAAAAGCTCACAGAATCAAATTCCAAGACTGCTTACGTGGATAGAAACTTATCAAGAGTCATTTAGGAACACTTTCAAGACCCTAGATACGGCTTTAAATTATTTAAACGCCAAACTCGAAAGAAAATACACGTTGGGTAAGGCAACATGACGTGGAAACGGACTATGATTGTTTTTGAAGTGCAAAAAATTAAGTCCTGCCGAAGAAATTGTCCATCTTTCGTACAAACAAAGACAGTTTGTGCGTTCCGAGGCAACAACTTGACTTAAAGGCGGATATCTAACGATGCGACATCCAGAAGCAACCGAATATTACCCTCAGATTTAATATCAATCTAACAATAATCATTATGGACCTTTGGACGACGTAGTATGCAGTGCCTTGGGCTACTACGCATGCCACACATAGAAGTTTTTTTTACGGTGTCACCTCTTTCGAATGTCTGCTAAGCATTCAAAGAGCTTCTCAACTCGCTGTTCGGAGTCAGAAACAAATGTAGGTCTCTTCCATTCGTGCAAAAATGTAACACACTTAAATGGTTGCGAGAAACAGGCACTGAACTGTAGCGCCACCAAAGAAAAAAAAAACAAAGACATAACGCGAACAGTAAGCCCTAGACTAGTAACAAAAGGGACTTAAAGTCCTATACCCTTCTCTGACCATTTAGAACACGAAAAGATTCAAGTCCAACTATACACGACTTGCTAAAAAATACGCCCTATCAGCCCTAAGGTCATTTGGACATACAAATCCAAAGCTAGTGCCTTTTAATTCATCTAATTCACGCTTAGCCCCTAGCGTGCTTATTGTTCGTAACCTAACTGTGGAGAAAAAGAATCTCCAGCGAGTACTCAAACCAATCCATCATGAATTAGAAAAAACGATGGAACTACCTCAAATGATGCTTAAAATTGCTGTGGAGAGTAGAAAATAAATAAGGGAATTAGCTCACGCTCAGCAGAAGCCTTCTAAGGTTTTATACAAACGGTCCAAAGTGTGAAAGCTAGACTCTCACAACTGTGTTGAAACTTGCAAACATTTTCTAGAAACTCAGTACCCATTCAGCCGTTGGAATGCTAACTTCCAAAAAGAAAGAAAAACCCCTTGACTCTATTGACACTGCGGTGAATTCCGCTAAGCTGATAATTGATGATCAAATTTATAATAGTCAAATGTGTGATGACCAAACCAATCTCACAGCTCACAACTCGCAACCATCGAAAAGGGAAAAATCTATGGAGCTTAACGGAAAAGCATCGAAGCCGACCAACACTTACAGTGGATTGGTGTCTTCAAGTATAGTAACACTGGCAGTAGGATGGTGGTATGGCTGAAGAAATCGATCGCACAAACTAATAATAGGAAACATCTGGAAAAAACTTCTGTGAATCATAAGCAATGGCATAACTTTCAATAATACACAACTCTCCAGTTATCCTGGACACCACCCATAGAGTTAGTTGAAACCTAACATCTTAGTTTCCTATCACTACGTCGATCTGTCTGTCTTTCGTTCTTGTCCTTCATTTGCTCGCGCTGTGTGTAAACATTATAAGGGTATTTATATCCCCTTTAGGGTTTGTAGATTATATATATAAAAAAAAAAAAAAAACCCGGATGAGTACATTAGCAGGATTGTCCAAAGTCGTGAGGTGCTTATCCGAGATATGTAGTTAAGAGAACCCGCGTCTGCGAAAAGGCGAACGATATTCACCATCAACAATCGAAAAGTGACAGCCAAGAGAAAACGTCAAAGTCTTACGAGAGTACTAGAACTCACCACATTATGTACTAGATTAAGTTTATTACATTTCGTTTTGTTTCGATTCTGGTGCTTTATCAAAAAGGGTATTTAAAAAGGAATATATCATGTAAATTATGACGAAAGAAAGGGAAGCTATGAGCACTTAAACGGGGAATGTAGTTAAGTGTACAGTGAAATCTCTCTTAAACGGACAGCCACGGGACCGGAGTATTTTGTCCGTTTATAAGAACGCATTTTGTATGAGAAATTAGAAATTGGGTCCCCAAAAAGATGTCCGTTAATGCGAATTGTCCGCTAAACAGGGTGTCCGCTTATGAGAGATTTCACTGTACTTAAAAGGGGATTTTAACAAGAATATTACTTTATAAACTCAAAAACTGAGGATGCTATGCGGATTTTGCACTTAAGAGGGTGGTTCTTAATCGGGTTTCACGGTATAATTGTTTTACAATTGTTGCTGCTTGAGCTGAATGTAAAGATTTTTGCAAGAACACTTTATTTGTAAATTTACAAAACTAATTTGTCTTCAAATGTCACTCAAATGTATGCGAGTGATTCGAGCGATGATCAACTTTCATAGTGCCAAATGCCACCCGTTTACCATCTCAAATGCACCGCAATGAACTGCAAAATATGTCAAAACAAGCAATCGGGATGCACCCGCACAGTGCACACTCCAGATAAGTGTAATCTAATCCTGCACTCCTTCCGACAGTTGTGTCGCTCATCAAATATCTTGATTATTTGAGTATATTTCCTCCCTACTCTCAGCATCTTCATCGATATCCTACGATTATATGTATGTGTACTCGTACATAATCACCATCAATTATATCATCTCATCTCCTATCCCTCGATAGGCGGGGCGCGTATCTAATTTCATTACAAGTCTCATCCACTTGCTCCTTGGGAAAATCGTCAGAGAGAAACTGAAATCGAAACCACAATCCATGAAAAATTATCATCAATGTCGTCGGGAAAGAAGAAATCATCTCTTTTAATTATTTTTTTTTTTTTGGTATTGTATTTTTATCGTTCCCAATGGGCTCCTGGTCCTGCGATCCGCAAGTGTCAAAAAGACAACTCAGATCACAAGTGATGACACTTTTTTTGTCCAATAAGAATTGGAATTAGTAAAAATGCTGATAGACGAATTGTTGCACGTAGGCGAAAAGGAAAAGGACACGAGTAGAGGGGAACCCTGCGCCATAAATCAATACGCATCAGAGTAGTAGGTACCCACAGATGTGAGTGGGTTTTTCTTAAAATAGACACTGAAATAGATACTCGTATGTGTATTAATTCCATGAGTCTGCTAATGACAGACGTTCCTACTCCTTTTTGGATACCAGTTGTGAACCATGACGCCGCTGGTGGATTGTGGCTGTGTGGATACATTTTTAGGGGTTACCCCAGGAGTTGGTTGTTTTCTTCGTCTTTTTGAAAATTCTCCAGAAACTAAAGCAATCAAAAGGAGAAGATTAAAATCTTGATCGAGATTTTTTTTTATATTCTTTCCTCTTGATGTTCTCCTTTTGTTCCTTTTTTTTTTAAACCGATCGTTTTGTTCGTGACGGTTTGTCGAACACCCGTTGCTAATGGCGGACAGGGTGAGAGAGAAGGAAAGAGAATGGAAATTATATAACAAACGAGAGTTGATTATTTGTTTGTTCTAAGGTCTCTCTGATTCTCGAGATACTTCTTCAGATCTTCAGTTTTCAGTGAAGAAAAAACTGGAAATTCATCAGATAGATATTCTTTGTTTTATTTATTTATTGTTCTTGAGGTCTTAAATCGTAGTTTTTTTTCTGTTTCTCCTTTTATTCCCTCTTCGATTCGTACAAAAACGTATCTGTGTTTGTCTGTCTACTCAGGCGGGTGCCTGGGCCTGGTCTGGTGAATGTTAGAGGTGACCAGTTACATTGTTCACTACAAGTGGCTGAGCTGGTAAAAGTGGATGAATGAGTTTTCTATGCTTCAGAAGTGAGAGGAAGTCGTTCATGAATGCGGTCAAAGTCATAGATTTTATTTAATCTCTAGATCGCACTTGGTATTGTATTTTGCTATCTGATGAGTTTGTTTTAGAAAAACACATGTTTTGAATTGTATTGTGAAAAATATGACACTTGCAGCATCTGGACAAAGGAACTTTGATGCAATTTGAATCTTGTATTGGTTGCAGTTGAGCATACTCACAGATATTTTAATTTCCCAGCCGGTTTTTCACGGTACCAACTCTTCATATGTTTGAGAATCACTCAGAAAATGTGCTCTATGGATACCTCCATTCTTTGGATGCATTATTCACAAGAAACCACTGATCAAGATGGCAAATTGAGAGAAGGTTTTATTTTTCATTGACGGTTGTGATCTGAGTTTCCACGAATGTCTTACCAATACAAGAAGGCTATTCAGATACAGCTATAAAATTATAAATCCCTTCTGAAATGCACAATAGAGTACAGCTCTCCTATGTCGGCTGTTTTATTGATTTTTTTTTTATTGCCAGTATAAAATTTTGGACAGGTAGCAATCTGTTGCAACATTTCATTTTTCATTTGTGAGGATTAGATTCGACAGTGTTGTGAAAACCCATTCTCAATCGTATAATGGAAACAGTTTAAAAACGATTGGTGAACGTATTCAAAGGCCTTGATGCACTGAATGTCTTCTGACTTGAAAAAAAAGAAGTTCCTAATTAAGCTCCTGAATGTGAAAGTGTGACCAAATACCCAAATCCGTCAATCAAATAGTATAACTCGCCGCAATTCTTAAAAGACTCATGCGTTTTGTATTGCCTTTACAAGAAATAGCTTCTGGCGGAACAATTGATTCATCGAACAACCTTTGTGTTTCGTTTTATGACACAGAAACAATATGGTGTGGTATTTCGAACCAAGGTGCCATTTGAGTCTTTTTATTTAAAAATACTTACCATCGCCGTGACTGATGAGCGTTATTGTGTCGAGGGACAGGCTTACTTCTGTCTGAATAAAAGTGATTTCTAGCTGATGGCAATGACGAATTTCAATGAGTTTATCCAGCTTGAAAATAATGCAATACTGTGTGTTCTACTACATTTTTACTAGACCCATCGCTTATTTCCAAAATCATCTCACAAAATGAGACAAACAACAATTAAAACCCATTTGAAAACCGTGCCTAAACTGAAAGTTTAACGTTTTAAGGTAGGTTCTCATTGTCAGCTAATTGGTAGACGTGACGATATTGTAATATCTAACAACCGTCCTCACATAGCTTTAGAGCCCCCGCACACTACAGACTTTCTATCGGCCGATAGTTTGGTCGGGTTGGGCTGGTTAGTGCGCACACTGGGCCGATTAAATAGTCGGGTTGGTAGTGAGTGCGCACACTAGACAAACAATCGGCCGACTGTTCTCGAACGATTTGGTTTTGCTAGTCGTTAAATACATTTTGCAGAGAATAGTCGCTTAATGGTAGTTAGTAAAAAATGTTCCAGAGAGGTAATCATTGCTCTACGCCCAAATATGTCCATAATTCCATATTAAATACGACGAAATATCCAGAACTTAAAGAAAATTAATTTAAAATTCAGAGCAAACTGAGCTATCGAAAAAAATCGCGCACGTAGAAGAGCGCCGTACTGATTAAGTAGTCGGCCGATAGTTTGCCGATACTTTAGTTTGAAGGCAATCGTGTAGCCTATCAAACTTATTTATCGGTCGATATCGAATCGTTGTAGTGTGCGCACTCTCATATATTTTCATACTGATTAAGAGCCCGACTAAACTGTCGGCCGACAAAAAGTCTGTAGTGTGCGGGGGCTCTTAGTCACTTTGCATTCATTTGAAAACCGTCAAACTAAACCTATCTGAATGCAATGAGTACACCCTCCAATCGATTATGTCATTGGATATGAGTAGCTCATTCAGTGGTAGTGAATACGTATTATGAAATTATTTTAGTATTTTCAACCACATTTAATATTTTCGTACCGCCTTTGTGCTAAATGACATCAGACCTGGCGAAACCTTGTCCGAACGTAATAATTTTTAAAATTTGCTTATCAATAATAAACTTATTTGACTTTGGATTAATAATTGCAAAGATTAATTGCAGAATACGTACATAGTTTCAAATTACAATTCATATGATAAGGTAATTGCGTTTAAATATATGTTCGTATATGTATACGATTTGGCTGATAATACTCGTACTTGAAGAACACAATTGTTGATTCCGACTGAAATGACAGGAATATTGTTTCCACAGTTTCGCGAATGCATTTTTAGAATTATTGAACCGTCCTACGTATTGCAGTGATCACTGAATGTCACACTTTTACCACTATTTTGTTTGTTTAATGGCAAATTGCAAATGAATTTTAAACCTCACACCATGAAACTTACTTTCATTCCCATGACATTGGCTTCATGGATTGAGACTCATGATTTGTTGTTTTTAGTCGCTCGAGCAATTGTAAACTGCTGAGCTGATCACCTGAAAAGCCGGAGATCAAGTCTGACTTTCGACAGCTCCATATCTTAAATGAATCGAAAGCATTTTAAGGCAAATCTTAAGACAAAACATTTTTTGAAATTCACCAAAAAACCGTGTCTTCTCATCTGACAATTTTCGACCTTCTCCATACAAAATCTAGCCTAAACTGAAGACCTCTTAGTATCAATTTCATCTTTTTCGGTTCATATTGAGCTAATATCCGTCTTATGAACCAATGACAACAAAGAAATTCAATTCAGTGTCTACAATTATTGCAAATGGTTTGCAATTTGTTAGTTCTTTTCTTCATTTTTCCTGCAAGGGCAGTGCTTCAAGGAAGGAGCCCATTAACTTCATTAAATTTGAAGAAGCTCCAGCTAAAGCAATCAAAAGCAAACTGCAATTTAGTTATTTAGATCAGATAATTGACAAAATTATTGTATTTAGGAAGATGTCAGTTTTGCACTTTTGAAGCATTTGTCTGTATTAGTGGTTAAAAGCCTTAGTAATGAACAATGGCACAGAAATGTTGCATATACTTACATACATCCATATGTATACCAGCAGTGAAGTCATTTTAATGTGCGATCCTAGTAGGATTTAAATTGTAGTACTTCTTCGGACATCCAGAGGTTCTACTGAGGGTAGAATATACAATACATTGCTGATAAACCTGTGTAATTTTGTCTTAAATGCACCTTCGTTTCGGCGCTGGAGTTGTTCATTTAAGATCAAAACTATAAACATTGCTTCAAGTTGCATCTTTTAGGCTTTACTTCTGGCAAAGCCGCAGCAAGTCAAATGAATTTCAAAGATGACTCCTACATCAACATTTACATACATATATGTACCTACATAGCTGAGCTGCGCTAGAAGCATTAAAGGGTAATCACCCCAAATTCTGAAAGTCGTATAAATCGAATACATTACAAAATACAAGTATGGTCGTATGCGACTCACAAATACGACTTTCAGAATTGGAGTGAATATCATAAAATCGAAAATATGTAGTTCTGAGCTGCTACACTTCAGTACAACAGATCAGCGAGAGCAACAAAGTCTGCAATCATCAAAGTATGACGGATAACCAAAAAGCGAATGAACAGGTGAAGCAGGTTGGGAATCCCAAATCATCGAAGCACCGACACAGGACTATTTCTTTGCAATTGAAGCTTAACCACAACGTACAGCTGACAATACCATATGGCGGATAAGACCACTTCTTGCAAAATAAGAAAAATATTCTGGCCGCACTCCAGCAGTCGTAAAACTAAATACACATTCACCCCAATTATGCAAGTCGTCACATACGAACATAGTCGTATTTTGTTATTATGGAAGTCGTGTCACTACCAACATACTCGTACGCTAATGACTTTTCAGCTGTCAACAGAATCGGATGCCATCGCATACGACTTTCGGCTTATATCAGCTATTATGCAAGTCGTATTTAGTCGTATTTTGAACGTTTTTAGTGGTATTTTCTTCGGCTGCGATTTCTTAAGTGACTCTATGCGAAATTCGACAAACATGAAAAATAAACAATTGTATACACTTGAATGAAAACGATTTAATGTTCTTCGAAGTTATTTTACTACTTAAATTACTTTTACTTTCTAAAAAACTTAAAAACAGCAACCAATTCGAAGCTATGGTATTAATGTCGACATCGCAAAAGACAGATGTGTGCTGCACGTTCATCTAAAAGATGGACAAATGGTTGTCAACAGAATAGTTTTATTAAACTGCAATGGTCAATTATTTTTTTAGTTAGAAAATTGTAGTTTAAATTTCGGAAAATACATCCATATATACATACATACATACACAATGAATTTGGCACTTATTGCGTTTTAACTATCTCTTAACAATCTGTGAATATAATTCCTTTTAAGGATATTCCTTCATGTGCTCATTAAAGAATAAATCTATTGAGTTTGTGGTGACATCTTTCGGGAGCAGTTGTAATAAGACATCTCCTTGACCTCGCCGGCAAGGAAACCAGTACTGACCGGAAAAAGTTCAGTTTGAAGTGCGACGTAATGCGTTTCTAACATGCAGCAACTTATATGGAGTCGTATTCAACGCATACGACTTGCATAATAACAAACGAAATACAATACGATGCGAGTACGACTTGAAGTGAGATACGAGATACGACTTGCATAATTGGGGTGATTATCTTGCTATCAAGGGCGGAATGCAATTTATTACTTGGCATCCCGCTCGCAGATTTGAACTAGTCTGGGTCGACATTTCCAGAAACTGCAATAAACCAGAGAGTTGGTGCTGGACTATTGGAAAAATGCTATTTCAACTCAGTCAAAAAAGTCGCAAACTTAAAACCTGAACCTCTCATCGAATGTGCTCAACGGACAAATTCATTCTGTCTTAACAGTAAACAATAACTAATACTCTAGAGAGGCCTGGCATCACTCGATGGACCAGCGCTGGTCTATGTGCGGCCCAGTCGCCGTCTCTTAACCTTATTGATATTCCTTTTTATAAGTGCTTTGAATCCTTAAAGTGCAGTGCTTGCGAGCGACTGCAACGCTTAATACAATATCAAATCCAATTAATATATAAAGAGCTTTGGCAATAATTGAACACATTTTCATATTTGAAGATGTTTGTCGTTGTCAGTTCAGGTATACTCGAACCCTCATTTGTGTGTACAAACTTGTATGCAGTAAGTTGTATTCCTGTCCCCTCATAATACGGGTTCATATCTTTCTTAGTTTAGCCCTATGACATATTGACTTACATAATGTACATGTTCCGAAAGCACCTTTAGAACCAGTTTTTTTTACTATGTAGTTTTTTTAAATACTCCAGATTTTCTATTTTTTTTGTATTTAACGACTGGACTGATTACAAAGTTCTGAGGCCAAGCCTCTTATGTATCAAAACAAGCAATAAACTTGAAAACCGCTTTTTCCAGAATAACCAATAAAATAATCAATTTGCACTTAATAATCAGCTCGCACAAACTTCTGTGCCACATAAAAAAATAATTAACATATATGTACATAATGTTACTGCAAAATTATTAAGTAAATTACATATGCTTTTAAGTTGTCACGCTACGCCATAGTTTTTTACATTTCATTTCATAAATGTAAGCCTTCATGAACCTCGAATAAGAACAATAGCTCTACCTGACGAAGGTCGACTGATGCAATTCTTTTTGAGTGAAAAGGAGATGATTTGACTACCTAAGTACCTACCTCTATTATTGCGTCCTTTTGTCCTTTCTTTCGTGTTGTAATATTTCTATTAGTTCATACGCATATCTCGTAATGTTTTGACAAGTTTCTGCAAAGGAATTTTATGCAATCCATCCAGACAGAATACCCTGTTTCTGGCGGTGACATCTGTCGTGAATACATAATATCAATCAACCTATCGATGTTATCGATATTCCGATTTAGATCTAGTCTCCTTGTCAAAAACACTGTTGCAATCCATACTCGATCGTAAATGTCATCAAATCACGTATAATGTGAACTTTTCCAATTAAAAATGTCCAAACCATAAAAATCTGTTGGAATTAGATTAGCGATTCGACTCAGAGGAATTCCGATTTTCTTGTATGGAAAATTCAATGGAACTTAAGAAATACTCGTTAAAGTTTTGAAAACATTCAAAAAGATTCGTTTGTATTCAAAACCTTACTTTGCTTTGTATGTACCAATTATTGCAGCACATACTCGTATAGTTAAGGTATTCAATATTTAGACTTAACTGCAGGAAAGTCTCCATCGATGGCTCAGAAAGGGATTGACTTATGCACTGAATATTAGAGATGTAACGGATAGCAATTTACCCGTTTACCGGATATTCGGCATATAATAAGGCCGAATAGCCAGATATTCGGCGGCCGGATATCTGGCCGAACGAAATGCATCATGCGAAGAGTACATTCAGATTTGATCCCGCAATTAGATCAAAATGATCAAAATAACTAAAAAGAACTCGGCCATCCCGTTAACAGAATGCGAGGCTGATGACTGAAATGAAATGTGCAGCGAACAAATTTACTGCTAAAACGAAGTCGCGGTAATTTAGTGAACGTGATCGGAATAGTGGTCGCCGTGGTCGTGGTGGTTAGTGCGTTGGACTACCACGCAATGCTGCCCGGGTTCAACTACTGGCCGGGTCTAACACCTAAAAGAGTTTTTTCACGGTACCACCCCTTTCGAATGCCTGACAAGCATCAAAGAGTATCATTTGTCACGATTGAGCTTCTCAACTCGCCGTTCGGAGTCGGCAGAAAACTGTAGGTTGAGAAGCAGGCCCAGGTTCACCTCGAGCTGTAGCGCCAACTAAGTAAGTAAGATCGGAGTACTTTCAGTACTAAATGGCTTAATCTACTTTTATTATATACTAGCCGAAGGCATTTGTTGCTATGACTATCCAGCTAACTAGTAATTTCAATTACTAGCCTAGCTTTTAAATAATAATAATACTTTTATTATTAAACTATGTACGTATGTACTTGTTTATTCTGAAAAGTAAAACTTTTAAATTATATTTTTGGATGTTTTTTTTTCCTTATTTTTTTGTTTACCTTGTATCGACTATCCGGCCACCAGCCGGATATCAAGTGACTATCCGGCGATATGCCGGATATCAAAAAAAGGCCGGATAGACCGGATACCGGATACTGACCGGATATCCGTTACATCTCTACTAAATATAGGAGATCAGACCTCTGAAATGTCTTGAATATCGTCGAAAGTATCCAGGCTTTTGCGATAGATCTAACGTTCGATCGCTTTGAAGGCAATATTCTTCAAACTGATACAACAGTGCCGGCATGGTACAGTCGAACATAAGATATAGAAACTAGAATGCCCAGTTTATAAAGAGCCGATAATCTGCTGTGAGAAGTTAGAAATAGAATACCATTACGCCATCAAGGAAGGGAAATCGTTGATGGGTACTAGTAGTACTATTATAACCAGCCAACTTAATAAAAAAAAAAACTCGTATTGCTCAAATTTCGCAGATGAAAGCGGGTCACTCAGATGAAGGTACATAATATGCTAAGAGTTAACAGCCTATACACAATCATATCGATTGATAGTTCAACGACTTATCCATAACCACTCATATTTATCCCCAGTACGAGTAGAGGTACTCTAACTATCTTCCTGTAATAAAAAAAAAGTTACCAGGAATTCTATCAAAAATATGTAAAACTTTGTCCTGCTGTTAGAAAACTTTTGACGAATATTAGAAATGACATAGCCATTGTAAGTTTATGATGTGATTGGACGTCAGCAGTTCAAATGGTTTCACATCATGACTACTATTTAATTCTAGAAAAAGTTTATTAAACTTTACTTCATTCAAAAATAGTATACGTATGTAGATTGTAAATGATTGCGTGACAATAACAATATTGTAACCTACGAGTACGACAGTGACGCTGTACGATAGAGACATACGATAGTGACGCTTCATACTTTTAAAATTAGTTGAATTCGCAGCCAAAAAAATGGTTTTTTGAAAACCCAAGTATAGTTTGTCAACTTGAGTCGTTCATCTCATCAACCGAACTGACTAACGAACAAACAGAACTTACGGGGGTACCTACGTCATATGATTGGTTTTTGTAGTTAAGGTAATAGAAAAGATTATATTAGGAAATAAAAAAATTATTCATTTGTGAAAAGAGTGTACCTAGGCAATATTTATCTACTTTGAAATTAATATGCGCTCGATGATCTTGATAAAAATAAATATTGATGTAAAAGATGCTAGCAGTCCAATCGTGTGTTGTGTTTGGTTTCTTGAATCTTGAATTTTCCAGCAATGATACGAAACTGGATAAATTTCTGTTTCTTTACTGTCAATAATAATGATAACTAAGACAGCTTGTCAGATCTGTTAGGATTTACGAATGATACTTAAGTCGACAGGAAAATCAGCTAAGTTGAATATAATGAACGTAAACGAGCTCTAAGTCAGACGTTTGTAAACTGCCGAAAATTTAGAACACGTTATTTGTTTGAAACAGGATCAAATTCAATTAGAAGATACACAATGTCCTTTTTACTAGACTTTTGGGTTTGGAAAATATTTCAAGAACCTCTTGGCTCTTCTACTCTCAATCTCGACTTTTATTAAAGATTTCATATTATTGTTAAGAATATAAATACATACCTACAAGTAGCGTATTGAAATCAGTTTTGAAGTTATTTATGACATTTTATTTCTAAAAGACCAATGCCCATGTCAAATATTCTTCATTTCACGCGAGTTTTTCTATAATACCCTCAAAATTGTCTTTTATAACATCTTTTCCAGTTCTTCCTCACCAAACCTTTAAATTTCTATCAAACTCGTATACAAATACAAATGCATCTCTCTAGAGACGTTGCACCACGACTTCAGGCGATAAATAGAAATGGACCTAACACAGCTCCTTGTGGAACTCATTTAATCACTAAACCAGCTTACGCTACAGCAGAAGAAGCACATTTAAACAAAGTTCGATTTTGACCCTTCAACCCAAAAAGAAAACTTAGGTACTAACCTCTAAATCACCTCCCATATCCAAATTGGCCGCCATTATCCCATGGTTCCCGTGTAGATCTCTTTTTCGAATATGTCTTCCTTTCTACACTTAGAAAGTGAACAATTTTTTTTTTCTAACCAAATTAACAATCACAAACAATCTGCTCAGAGTGTGTGTAAACTACTCTCAAACAGCGACTGTTGTTGCAATTGCAATCGCGAGGCACAAAACAAACATAAAACTCAACTCAAAGATGCGGCTTCTGATTCGGATGCATCTGTCAAAATCACACAAAACGTTGCAGTGAATTTCTTTCTTTTATTTTTTTTTATTATTTTCTTTCTTTTCAAACCGAATTCACTCTTATCTTATCACTCGAATTGGAACGAAAAAACAAATAAACGAAAACAGAACTAAAAGAACTCCACCCGAATTTTCTTTCACTCACAAACGAAAAGGCGAGAAAATCGCGCACCGAAACGGATTTCGCCAAACGGGAAATTGAAGGCAAAAAAAAAAAAAACGACCAAGATTTTCAATTTTCTTGTTTTCTCTGATCGCAGATTTATTTTATTTGCTAAAGGACGATTTAAAGGTCAATCGCTGGCTGACTACGATCCTGGCGGGGGTCGTATTCGACTGCACTGCGATGCGTGTAAATAATCACAAAATGAAAATTGACTTTTCCACAACTTGCCACTGCGACCAGGCGAAAGAGTGTTTTTCTGCAGTTTTCCACCGTCAGTCGCGTAAATAAACTCAAAATGGAGTGGAATTGGGACCGCTGAAGAAACACACTACTATTTTGTTTAAACAAATTCACGGTAAACAAGAAACTAACTCAAAACACTGCAAAAATGTTTACTACTGATTTTTATCTTTGCTCTTTGCGCTGTGTGTGTGTGCCAGATGTAGTATGGAATTTTTCACTTTTTCTGTGTTCTGCGAACGAACTGCCGGGCACTCTACCGATAACAGTGTCCACACGCGGCGAATGCAGGAGAACGTCTGGTCTGGAGCGAGCGAGTTGTCGCTGCCGTGGGAAACACCTTGTGCTTGGTGGCAGGAACGAGGCAGGCGATCGTTTGTGTGTGCGGTGGAAGCGAGAGGCAACTATATGGACGGTTTGGCTGTTTGTTATCGATTTTCTTCCATTTCTACATCTCTAGCGTGTTCAGTGACATCTGACGGGAAACGATGTGAGTGTGGTAAGAGCGCATGTGCTAACAAAATGTTGATGAACATGTGTTGTGGGAACATGTTGACAGGACGGTGCTGGCTGTATGCTGTTTAAAGTGAGTGGTTTGTCACGAGTGATTTGCTGCAAATGAGTAATTGCCTGGAAATTGATGGGTTTATGGTGCGGATGGAAGAGTGGTTAATAATTTACAATAGAATGTTTGTTTTTGCTTGAATATGACATTTTTCCATTAGATTATAGCAAAAGCACAGATTTTGAACAATTAATCAAATTTAGTTTCGAATGAATTGAATTAGGGCGAATGGCGATTGTTGGTTGAGTTGTTAGGGATGGATCATTGCGGTGTTCGCTTTTTTAAGCGAAATGTGGATTGATAGCATTTATTTCTGCGTCTGTAGTACACACAAATACAGAATGTACATATGTTTGTATGTGGTGTATCCACTACGAGTGACCAAATCCTTTCGTTACCCTCTTTCTAGGCCTTCCTGACAATAGGTCTCTGCGTATATCTTCTCAGCAAGTCCTGGCAATATGAACTGTGACTAAGACTAAATATTGCATAATGTTGCACGGGTGATCATTGATGTTTCTTTCTTCTTGGTTTTTATACAAATCTTTGTGCCCACCCTACGATTTGTTGGTTAATGTGCATATAACGATCTAAGCAAATCATTTCAAAATTGGTAAAACTAGGTCGGTATGTAAGAGTGAGGTTTTGGAACTAAAGCTGTCCTTAAGACTTCCAGATATTAGCAGTATTGTCCAGGCAGAAGTTTTACTCATACATCGAACAATAACCAGTAGAGGTGTTAGACCCTGTAACAGCCTGGACGCATTGTCTAAGATACCAGTAACAGAAAGAGCAACGTTAACGAGTTACTCGTTATCGAAATGTGACGATTCGGGATTACCGCTCACGTTATCGAGTATCATTTTACGTATCATTTACTCGATCATTCGATAACGAGTCCTACTCTAACTAACTCGTTATCGAGTGCGGTAACTCGGCCCCTGAAAAGATTTACGGAGGTAAGTTTGCATATTGCTGGTGTATTGCAAATTAAAATGGAATTGAACTCCAATGTTTCAACATCGACAATATGGAGGGCAATTAAGCGCGCAGTAATCGCATTGTCCCACATCATAAGGAAAAGAGAGCCAGATTTATTCGTCAAAACATGTACCGAGACATTTAATCCTGATGGCTCAAACGGTGTCAATGGTTAGTGGCATGATTTGCGGAAGGAAGAAAATGATGTTTTCCAAGAGAAAATTAGGCGGTGGGAGTTGTATGTTGTTGGATGCCAACTATGACTGCGGAAAAGTCTCTCTGGCCTTTACTCCACAAAAATGGATACATACGGCCTTTATTTAGGGCGATCCCGGTAGTAGTCCTATGTTTTCCAACAGGATAATGCAGCGATCTATGTACGTCAGCCGACATGGCACAGACTGGTTTCAGCGAACAAAATATTACCTTGATGGAGTGGCCAGCGCGTTCCCGGGATTATAATTTCATAGAATTCTTACCCGTAAAGTTTATGAGAAATCGAATCCTAACGAACAACCACCAGCTAATAACATCGAAGCCATCATGGAGTCATGGAACTTCTCAGAGTTCCGTACTTCAAAATTTGGTATTAACTATGCTCTATGCTTAATCGAATTTTTGAAAAGTTACACAAAAAAAGGAAATAAAATTCAGTATTGAAACACTTGGTTCCCTAGAAGTAACTTCGCGCGTTCCACAAGGTAGTCATTTGGGCCCGTTGCTATTTATTTTATTCATCAATGATGTTTACGAAATACTGAAATTTAGGAAAGTTCTGACATTCCTGGACTTTTTATCGGGTAAATAATGTTACTGATTGGATTTGTTTCCAATAGATTATTATCGAATTGCTGTAATTACAATGCCTTGGAACTTAATATTTCAAAATGAAAGATGCAATGCTTATCGAATTGCCATTCCAATTCTCTATAATTATTTTATAAATGATCTTCGACTTCAACGATTGGATGAAGTGAAAGATCTAGGTGTTAAATTTTATTTTGCATTTGCCAGGTCTAACTCTTTGTTGGGCTTTTTAAAGATTAAAGCCTTAAAGTTATCTACTGCTCGTTGTGACCGTCAGACCGTATTTAGAATATTCATCCATTATTTGGCATTCACCATAATGCTAGTCGCGAGCTCAGATTCGGAAGAGTTCAAAAAAACTTCACGAGATACGCGGTTCGTAAATGATGTGCTTCCCAATTATGACGGAAATAACTTCACATCAGCAAAATGCATTTATTTTCCACTTGCGGTGAAGTTGATTTCCATGTCAAATAAGTTCCCCTGAAGTTATTTCCCATTCTGTTAGAGAAACAAACGATTTTCGTATACAGTGAAATCTCCCATTACGGACAGCTCCCTTAGACGGACCGATTCTTTAGTCGGGTAAATTTTCCAAACCAACCTTTTACGTCTCAGATTGCATCCACTTCACGTTCCCATAACCGGACGCTCCCTTGACCGGATGCGGACACGCATATCTATCACAAATTATTAAATTTAATTCCATTAGACGGACGAAAAGAAAAAAGTCCTCCATAGCTTATTTTGCGTAAAAAGGTTAGGTTAGGTGGCTATCCAAGTCCATTCTGTTGCCACGTGCGCTTGAAATCTTTTAAAAAGTTTGATAAATTTCCATATTTTATTGATATTCGTTGAGGAAATATACAGTGCAGGGTCTATTAAGAAATATTCTCACAGAATCTTTGTTCTTTAGGAGGAGAGTCCCGGAAAGCTGCAGCTGGTAATAGGGGGATTCTTCTTCCTCTGTTCTGTTTTGGTATTCTGTTTTGTTTATCGTTTCAAATAAAGTTGCAGTGTTTTTACAGAAGAATCTCAGAAAGATGAACTATTCCAAAAGATGAACTACCCAGAAAGATGAACGGAATTTTTCCACCATTGCAGTATTCTAAAAGATGAACGGGCGAATTTTTCGATACTCGAATAGATGAACGCTTTACCCACAAATTTGTTTTTACTCTTTATTCGTGTTTTAGTTAATCGTGTAGATCCATATAACCGTTATTCTTTGAAAAACTGCTCTTTTCTGCTTAATTTTGCATTTTTGCATTTCATTTTGTTTGTTTGCATAGCAGTTTGAAGATGCCACCAGTTAAAGGCCGAGTAAAGTTTTCAAATTTAAAAAAAAAGTGCAAAGTGTTGAAAGACATCTTAACCAAAATTAAGTACCTACTTAAAATTAAGTATGATGAACTTTTCGAAAAGATGAACAGGACCGGTATTTTATTCCTTAATCTTTCCGAGATTCCACTGTATATGTTTTAATAAATAAAGGTAATTTTTGTCAAAAAATGTGTTTATCCCTTGAACGGAGAACTCGCTTAAGCGGACAGAAATTCTGTCACTGTCACAGTCCGCCCAAGGGAGGTTTCAATGAACTGGCTTCTGTCATATCCTTTCAAATTTCCTTTTTACATATAAAGACCTTTTTATTATTTTCTCCCGCACTTAAAAACCAATTTCTAATAACTGTTAGTTTCTGAATAAAACAAATGATTCGCCCTTCGTCGGGACGTCACCATATCGTCAACGGTCAATACACATACTCGTACAGAACACAACTGCTAACCAACATTATATCCTAATTTAAAGTAAATAGTATGAATACAGGCAGCACTCAATTAAGAAGTCATCTGGCAGTTCCTTTCCTATCAACAATAAATTTGCTCTTCTAATCTTTAACGATGGGAAAATAGGGACAGAGTGAGAGAGGAGAGGGTAGAGAAAAAGTGGAACTCAATTTATTTCTGGCCCAAGTTGTACGTAAACGTAACGTACTATACCAAAACCAACCACCACCACATATGGGTGTGCGTAGGCAGAAGCACTTACCTTGAAATGTCAATTTAAGGATATTTTACCACTCACTTACCACAATTTACGGCTGCCACAGTGTTGTCCTGAATGTAACGAACCGTCTCCACGCACACTGTTGTACCTTTTACGTAGAGCAGTTGCCCATTCCCCCCGTGTTAGTGCGAGTAGGTCCACCGGAAGAAGTAATGAGGGTTGATTGTGTTTTATTTAACTTCTTCCTGGGTGTTATTATTTTTGCATGTGGAAATTATTGACCCCGTCTTTGTATGAGGACTGAGGACTGTCGGTCGAGTGGTGGAGTCATATGTTTCCATTTAACTTCGGAACCCCGGGCTGAGTGAGTTACAGATACTCGTACATATATGTATGTACCTAGGGATAGCTGACGTATCTGTCAGATACATTTTTATACACGGCATTGCATGACCTGAAACTCAGGCAAATTTAGGGGTGCAAAAAAGTTCCGCATTATATATGCTGCCATAACGGACCGTCGTCGGACGTCGTCGTATTGGGACCCTTCTCAGCTAAAGTTCTCGTATCTACGAAGGCGTTATGTTTACCCAATCGACCAGGGGTAGAAAATGGGAAAATAGCCTTAAGGGACGAATTATTACGCTCATTTCAAGCCCAACTCAGATGTTCATCAGTAGTTGGTTACCTCACCTGGCCTTGTTGCGAAATTACCTTCCCATTCAAATTCGTCGATCGAACGGAACGGCGTGTACGGGATTCCTGCCATTCAAAGTGTGAGAAACACACACACACACACACACACCTTGCTTACAGGAAGATTAATGCATTCGGTAATTTTTATTTATGTTAAGCTTAATGGCGCAATCATTTATCATTGTGCCGTTCGATAAATAATTGATTTCGTCATGTGGCCATGTACTAGTAGTCTAGTGCTTCCACATTCCCGCCATAAGTCGCTTGGTTCTGGTAATGTGTGTGCGCGCGGATGTTGTTTTATGTTATCGAGTGAAGGCTTTGATAGCATATTAAACAGTTATGCTGTTTTTTTCTTCTTCTTTTTATTTTTTGTTATTATTCGCGTTCCCTGCTTGTCTGAGGTTGGGGTTTTCTTTTTTCTTTTTTACAAAAGGAAAGGTAAACCTCCACAGATGCTTTACAGAGGTAAACATTTGCACCAAAAGGATCAGAAATCCTCATTTAAAAACTCACAAACAGACATACACAGAGGGAAATAGAGATTTAATGGCTTTCAATGGGATAAGTAGAACTGAGCCTTTGTAAATTGTGGAGGCTTAATGCCGAAATTATGCATAACGTGAATGAATTTTCAATGGCTGCAGAGGATGAGATTTTTTTGAGGTCCTGTCAGAAGGGATCAGAATCAGGCGCATGCACTGGTAGTGCATATTGTTTACATAAGTAAGTCGCAATGAATTTACATACAACCAGACGTACACTACACGAGTATATCACAATCAGACTGAAGTCGGCGGCGAGCAAAGTCCCTAAAAGAAAATACACTCTCGTATATTAATTAGGCAAATGAGAGCGTGCACAATGAGATATTGAGATGGCTTTATTGCAAGGATTTAGTCGGAGGGAAATGGAAAAGTACTTTTGTTTGATGGAAATGACTTACCCAGTTGATTGTAGTCTGGTAGACTATTCGACAAACTAAACTCAAGGCGGTGTATTCTGAAAGAAGTCAAACGTTGAGTGCAAGAGTAGAAACTACTGCTTTGATAGTAAAGGGTGATCCAATTCGAGCTTTCCCTATGTTGGTAGCACTGTTAATGAAGCAACTGTCAATAAGCAAAGTGTCCACACATTTAAAAATTGTTAAATATTGTTTAGTATATTTAATAGCAAAAAATTTCAAAGTCCTTCTTCAAAATTTACAATTTTTACACAAACCTTAAAATCCACAAAAAAATTTACGCGCTGTTCATCATCTCCCAAATGATGACAAATTTTGACACGAATTTGTTCAAGATTTATTATTTTATTATTTATTATTATTTTCAAAATCGTTACAAATATACACAATGTGTGTTACCTTTGCAACGCTTTCCTACTTTATTGAATACAGGACATTCATTTGGTTACGAATAAATGCCCAGATAGGGTAGATCGGGGACAATAGTAACAGTGTACAGTTGTACAAATGCTCTCTAACAGGCACACACACAGACACAACGCGTCTGCATATTATCATTTATTTTCGAGTTTCTTTTCGGCTTCTATACAAAATAGACATCACTAGAGGAAAAGACAGTTTTTTACCCTCTAGAGTAAATTTTTCCGTTGGTGAACATTTTTGAATAACTTTTTTTTTTGCTACAAAATTTATAAAGTTTATTTTCTTTAGTATATTCAGTGTTTATCAGTCTATCTTTTTGGATACTGCTTTGCCTCCAGCCATTTGTGATAAAGAAGATAAGACGTATGTTATGTATAAAAGGCGCATGGGGACAGTTGTTACATTCTCGTTCGGGGACAATTGTAACACATTACAATAAACTGTAACATCTATACCGATACTCCTGAGAAAGAGGCTATAAGAATTTAATTTAAAGAGGGTGCAGTCATTGATTCAAAGCAAACACTGGTCACAACAGGCTACTAAACAAAATATTTTATATAGGTATCTGGTACAATTGTGAGACCTCACTCTTTTTGGAGACCTACCTTTCTTTGCATTTATGGTAGGTTTTTTACCGAATTAAATCATTTATTTATTTATGCATTCGTTGTTGTCATTAATCAATGTGAATAGCTAATTCCAAGAAAAAAAATGATGCGACTATATTCAACAGTCCCGAGCCATGTGTAAACATCACGCGGATGGGGTGTATAGCTCCACTTTATTGGAAGGAAAGTAAATTATCTGTTCTGTCATCTCATAACGAATAAGAAAAGGAAATAAAACAACAACAAAAATTAAATCGCTAGCCCAAAAGCTTGTGATTCCTCCTGAGAGTTTTTTTCTGCACCGATTTTAATGATTCTAACACTGATTGAAGGCTTCATCAGTAAAAATAATTTTGAAAAAAAGCATATGAATTAGGTTATTATGGAAAAACATTATTTCAACGTAACTACATTCACAAATGAGGTGCCTAAAGTTCTCTCTTGATTGTCGTGGGGTGCGTATCACTAAGAACCTATACTATAATTATAAACTTCTTACAAGATGAACTGTTCCGTATGTTCTCAAAAAATTGATCGTAATTGTACTACAAAAATTAACTGCAATGAGTGCAAAAAATTCTATCACTTTGCATGTGTTAACATTACTGAAGAAGACGCTGATTATTTTAAATCCAGTGCTAAACCCTTTCGCTGTGACAAATGTGCAGTGTTAAGAAGACGTTCTCTTCATATGCCAGTGCCGGTGGTAAACAAACCGCAAAACAACAGTGCGTTAGTTTCAACTTTCTCCAATGCTCCGCAAGCGACTTGTAGCAACACTCTCTCAACAGCTGTAGAATCCATGCATAACAGTGGCAGTGAAGGTCAATGCACTCTTCAGATGATCTACGCCAAACTCTCGCAGCTGGAGGAAATTAACCATCAGTTCTTACTACAGCTAAATGAGTTGCGAACTGAAAATACAGAGCTGAAATCCAGAGTCAATGTTCTGGAAAGCAAGTTAAACTGGCATGAACAACACCTTCTCAGCAACTCAATTGAAATTGTGGGTGTGCCAAATGTCAACGACAATAATGCTGTCGGTACGGCTCAACAAATATTCTCCAAAGCCTTGTCCATCGATGTACCCGACGATGCAATTGAGAAATGCTATGTAAAGAAAATACAATCAAAATCCTCCTCGTCGGCCATGAAATCGATCATCTGTTTAAAATTCGCTAACTTAACAACAAAGCAAAGAATAATGTGCGCAAAGAGGAACAACAAAAATACTCTTAACACACACTCGACTGGCATCGATGGTCCATGCGTCAGCAGCGGTGGCAACAGCAGCAGCAAAAAAGAGAGTGGTACCGGAATATACATCAACGACTCTCTTACAAAGTTTACCCAGGCACTCTTAATGAAGACGAAAGAAGCAATGAAACTGAAAGGCGGAAAATATGTATGGTACAATAATAATCAGATTCTTATAAGAAAGGTTGAGGGGGGAAAAGTAATTTCAATTAAATCATTTAATGATCTTGCACTTATTTAGTGCCTTGCATTTTGTATTTAAATAATGAATATTGATACAGATCTATTTGATGACTTTTCCTCCACCAATTTAGGTTATTCCAACTGTAATAATGTTTTTAACAATAGTTCCTATTGCAATGATAAATTTTTTATTGTTCACCAAAACATTAGAAGTATGAGAGAAAACTTTTCAGCTCTTGTTACCCATCTTAATTCTTTTGCTTGCGTTCCAGATATTGTTTTTGTGTCTGAAATCTGGATATATGACTTTGAGAAGAACGATTATTTTATGCAAGGGTTCAAGTTTGTCTCTAAAAAGAATGAAAATTACGCTGCAGGTGGAGTTGGTTGTTTTGTGAAAGAGGAGTACACGATTCTTGATGTCTTGTGCGTTGATTTGTTGAGTGCGGATGTCCTAAAGGTTTCCGTTGAAATTAACCATGTAATGTATGTGTTTTTATGTGTCTACAGATTGCATATGTTTAGTGTTGCAATTTTTATTAATGAGTTTTCGGAACTCTTAACTAGGGAAAAATCAAAAAATGTAATTATTGTTGGTGATTTTAACATCAATAGCTTGGATGGTAATGAATCGGTCTCTAGTTACTTGTCTTTACTTGCTTCACATGGACTGGCATGCTTTATTAATGAGCCCACTAGGCCTGCTTCGGGGAGCTGTCTAGATCACATCTACGGGCGTTTAAGTAATGTTTCACTCTCCGAGTGCCAAGACTGTGTCTTTGACTTGCAAATAACTGACCACTGTATGACGGGACTCCTACTAACAATCTCAAAAACCAGAAATTGTAGATCTTCTTATTCATCTCAAAGAAGAGAGAAAGTTGACATTAGTAGGCTAAAAAACAATTTATGCTATGAGTACTGGCAAAATGTTTATGCTTGCAGTGACTCATCTACTGCTTACACAATATTTATTGACACTTTAAAGAAGCACATCTTATCTTGTTCCTCATTCCAGCCCGCCAAAAAATCTGTTAAAAGACTTAAGCCTTGGATATCCAGATTCTTATTAAACAAAGTTATATGCAAAAACAAACTCAGAATAAAGTGCAATAAATACCCCAATAACCAGGGCCTAAAAAGGAGGTACAAGAAATTGTGTGTCGAACTAAGAAAAGAGATTCCTATCTGCCGCGATAGCTATTACCGTGCTCAATTTAACTGTGCACAGGGCAACTTAAGAAATGAATGGCGAGTAGTTAATAGCTTACTGAACAAATCTTCTGCTTCTAAAAAACCTACCGTTCTACGCATTAATAACTCGGAAGTGTACGATAAACTCGCTATTGCTGATGCTTTCAATGGTTATTTTGCTAATGTTGGCTGTAGTCTACAACCGTGTCCTGTCCTATCGAGTTGTACTTGTCCGCCCTTATGTGTGCGTGCTGAGCCGTTTCAAAGTAGTAGTTTTGTTTTTCAGCCCATATCATCTTTTGAAATCTTAAAAGTTATAGGTACTTTACCTAATTCGTCTTCGTGCGGAGCTGACGGTATTACTAATCGTATACTTAAAAAAATTGCATGTTTTATAGTGGATGTCTTGACTGTTGTTTATAATCGTTGCGTGTTTGAAGGTGTCTTTCCTAAAGAACTTAAATGTGCAGATGTCACTCCTCTACTCAAAAAAGGTTCCGCTCTGGAAATTGGTAACTACAGGCCCATCTCACTTCTTTCAGCTTTTGGCAAAATTTTTGAAAAGCTTGTGAAGAACAGAATAGTGAGTTTTCTAGATAAAACTAGGTTCTTCAATCCAGTGCAATTTGGTTTTCAAAAAGGCAAATCGACGGAAGATGCGCTT